>JAABOM020000084.1:8323330-8342772 GCA_011800125.2 Solanum clarkiae | reverse complement strand
ACATTATAGAGAAAAATTAAATTTAATTATAAATTTATAAAATGATAAATAATTCACTAATTTTAATAATTTTTTTATTTATAAATATCTTGTATATAGAGAGAACTATTATTAATTATAACCCATGATAAATTAGAATTCTTCTTAGCAGTTGTAGGGTATTTTCTTGTTTTAAATAAGGAAGAGGTAGTCTATCAAATAACAAAGATTTAAGAGTCTTGGCTAGAAGTCCTTATTAATTTTATCACTTCTTTCCATATATTATAAAAAATAATATTATAAATACAATTAATAGTTAAAAGAAAGATTGTGAAAAGATAATTTTGTCTAAATAGTTTAAAGAAAGATTGTGAAAAGACAAAAATTCAAAAACATTTCTAAATGCTTTCATGCTTTTAATATTATATATGTATTCAACACTTATGTTATATTTCTTTTATTATTACAAATAGTAGGCACAAGTATATAATTACTTCTTTTTTTAGGCTCAACTACTTTTACTATTATGAATAGTAGGCTCTAGAGAAAAATGTCAAAAATAGTCTCACTATTTTTGTCACACTATTTTTTTTAGGAAAAGATTTCCTAAGCACATACTTTATTTTTCTTCACTGACTATTTTATTTTATAATTTATGACATGCTTTTCTCTTTCTCTTTGTGACTCTTTACATTTTTCCTCTGTCTGATGCTTTTAAATAAGGAGTTCAAGTGTTGCTTTTATAGGCAAAATTTGCCACCTTATTTTAACAAAGAATAAATAATTGATGGCACTTTATTGAAATCAAAATTGCTGTCAAATTTGACCAAAACTTCTCGTTGCAATTTAAATTGAAAATAAATTGCACGTGGGCCCTCTATTTGGGGGACCCACTCAACAATAGATATATAGATTATCTAAAAAGAATGACTTCAACTCGATAAAATAAAGAAATTTATTCATGAATAGAAAAGAAATCACATAAATTTATCATTTTCTCAAAGTTAAAGAGCAGGAAGTAGAAGGAATACTGTTTTCCGGATAATGTGTATTCTTTGAGTTGGAAAGCAAGACTCATTTACATGTTGGCGCGTACTTCATTTTCTATCAACTTCATCAACATCATATAAAATTAAATCTACCATCTTCTCTCATTTTTGTGTCTTTTGGTTTTCTTTACTTCAATGATAACCCGAAATCTGAATAAATCTTGTCCTCTTTGATAGCTTAATATTGAGATTGCCTCTTGTTCATGGAAATTATGGTGGTTCATTGACATCAAAATAAAGATGGATTCAGATGTGGCACCGTTTCTTTCTTTCTTTTGCAATGAAGAAAATAAATATTTAATTAAAAATGGAATAAAAAGAAGAAAAAAAGAAAAGAAAGGTAAGTCCTTTATTATCACCACATTCAAGGATATGCTAAAAGCACTAATTTAATTAGGAGATCGTGTAACTCTTGAATTTTTATGTTTATAGATATTATAGTCTCGTAACTGATTTAGATAGTTGAAGAGGCAACATTATTATTAGTAGTAAAAAAAAGGGTTTAATAAGCCTTACAAATATTAGTTGAGTTCATTTAATAAGGACTTTAATTGTAAGAGAGAAGTTGAAAAAGGCAAAAATCTCAAAATAAATAAATAAATAAATAAAAGAAATAATAAAGATAAATAGCGATGCTAATATATTTTTATAATAAAATGAGTAATTTATAGAAACTTTGAATATTAAAAAGTATTGTCATTTTTAGTTAGAAGAGGTCAAAAAAGAATTATTTTTGTTATAAAGAGTAGAAGTTAGAGAAGAGTGAGTTATAGATAATTACTCTTGTTAATTGGTCCTCCATTAACAAAATATTTAGTTTTTAATAAATTAAGTAATTTACTTTTATAATAAAATAATTAATCTAAAAGGAAAAAGAGATTTCAAAAAAAAATGTCAATAGAGGTCATAGAGAGGTATGGCATCATTTTGTCTATACTTCTCCTTTATATATTACATGTATAGATATGGAGAATAGATATAGATATAGATCGTGATAACAATACCTCACTCCTCAGCAACAATGTTCCATCAACCAAATTCCTCTATCAATGGTTATAGGTTTTTGGAGTTATACACTACTTTGTAAAGATTTTCATACACCATCAATCTGTTTTTACTCACTGTTAACCATTGTTTTTTTCAAGGTTAACAATTTAATGTTTGTAACAAGGATTACTGTTATGAACCAGATTTGGCCCAACATTGATCAAACAAGAATGTCACACAATTAGATATTGGGATGAGAAAGAAGCAATAAAATTGAAAGGCCCTTCCAAAGGCTGATTTAGGACTCGGCCCCAAATAATAATTAGATATAAAGATGACGGATGAGACAAAGGGGTTGAGCAAATTGTTGAGAAAAATATCTAACTCCTCTCATTCATCAAAAATTCTCATCTTCACTTCTTGGATCTATCCTTTTTTATTCCTTAATTGTTCTACTAGTTTGTTGTTAGTTCTATTTTTTATTGTAATATTGAGTTTGATAATTAGAATACTTAAATGTTTCCATTGTGAAATTGAGATTGTTACACTGGTGTTTTCATTATTCCTGCTCCATTAATAATGGTGGCATTAGATCGATTCAGTGGCGATGGTAACCCAGAGGACTTGATTTACAGGGCAGGACGATACTTCACTTACGTAGGTTTCTCTGAGGAGCATTGGCTACCGCTTCCTTCTTTGTATCTCGAAGGTGAGGCCCTTGAGTGATTCCGTTGGATGTTTAGCAACAATCAATTTTTTGATTGGAATCATTTTAAGGAGAAATTAGCCCTGCATTTTCTCAAGGACTCTAACATGAACAATCATAATGCCAACGCTCTTGATATGATGCGGAAGTTGGATGAGAATTTTTCTACTATACTCTGCAGACTCGACAATGTCCAACGTGCACTGTCCGCTTACTCCCAGTCAGTCGTTGAAGATCCGATGCCTCTGGATATGGACACATCTTATGATGATGAGAAGGATTCTGCCTTGTCTTTTGACGAATCCTCTCACGCCTTCAACGATTTATTAGTCTCTGATTCAGACACTGGTGATGAGTGCATTCAGCCCTCGCTTCAGGCCGATGTTGTCCAAACAAATATGCAAGTTCTTTCCTCTGACCTTCTCTTTTATTTAAATGATGGAACATTAGAAGAGGTTAATAGTGAAACATTAGAGGAGGTCTCAGAAGTATCTGCCTACAAGATGTTTGCTGAAATGCCTAATAGGGATATTGACATGGTAGTTGCCGATTTAGTGAAAAATGATTTAGTAAAACTTGAAAACCATGTGTTCGCCGAAAGGTTTCACAGCAATGGTATATGTGGTACCATTCATCCTAATGTCGAACACGCTACACCTCTGGTTGAAAATAAACCAACTATTTCTATTTGGGATCCTGGAATTAATTCTGAGTTTACGCCTATAATAGGTTCTACCACTAAGGTGAGAATCTCCAAATTTACTATGTCAATTATGTTCTTGTGCGAGATTTTGGAGTATCAACTAAGGGCTGCACGAAGGCAGAACACATGGATGTCATCGAGTTCTTATTATTTTGTGTGCAGTATTTTCAAGAAGGCTCTATACGGCGATTCGCCAAACAACGATTCTGCCTGGAGCATGATTCTTCAACTTTATTCCTCTTCCTTATCAGTTACATTGTGAGGTAAACAAGTTTGTGGACTTGACATAAACATTTAGCCCTTGATGTGTCTGAACATTTTAGCAGTTCCTTAACGGTTTTCTTAGCACTCAATCATGTTACTTTAGTGCAACATATATGGATGGAGCAGTGTAATGCACTACTTGAACACATTGATCCAGATGGTGTTGATATAATTAAGCTTAAGA
Organism: Solanum clarkiae; assembly: GCA_011800125.2. NCBI lineage: Eukaryota > Viridiplantae > Streptophyta > Magnoliopsida > Solanales > Solanaceae > Solanum > Solanum clarkiae. The sequence goes on along the minus strand of JAABOM020000084.1, from coordinate 8,338,900 downwards.
AATCTAGGAAATGGAAGGGTCTTGAGCATCACCTTTTAGTGAATCTGATGTCACTATTTACCATCACCTACAGTAGGGAGCACTTAGGTACACGATGCTATGAAGGAAATGAGTATATTGGCATATTCGAGAGACCATATCAGAGTCCATATTATTATGCACGTCTCTACAAGGTATTTAACAGGTTGGTGGATGCTGCAAGAAGTATACAAGATTACATACTATATTTTGCCACAATTCCACAGTTTGTTTTGGCTACAACTGGTGGGCAGCACGCTTCTACCATTGTTCTTGACTTGAATCTTGAGGACGGGAGTATTGTTATGAACCAGATTTGGCCCAATGTTGATACAAATACGAATGTCGCACAATTAGATACTGGACTGAGAAGAAGCAATAAAATTGAAAGGCCCTTGCAAAGGCTGATTTGGGATCCAGGCCCAAATAACAACTAGATAAAAAGATGACGGACGAGACAAAGTGATTGAGAAATTGTTGAGAAAAATGTCTAACTCCTTTCGTCCCTTTCTTGAGTCTAAACTTCTTATCTTCCCTTGTTGGATCTATCCTTTTTTATTCCTTAGTTGTTCTACTAGTTTGTTGTTAGTTCTATTTTCGATTGTAATGTTGAGTTTGATAATTAGAATACTTGAATGTTTCTATTGTGAAATTGAGATTGTTACAATTACCTTGTGTTGTCTTTTGAGTGATCTGTTTTAAATCTTTCCGACAGGCAACAACACTAGCGTGTTTGATAGTAAGGAACATGTTTTTCATAAAAAAAAAAAATCACAAATTAAGTACTTCTTTTGTCTTAAGTTAATTGAATTTTTTCAGATTTTTTTCAATGTTCAAAATAGTTGAATTGTTCAAAGTTCTAAAAGAATGTTTGAAACTTTTTTCATATTTGCCCTTTCATTTATTGAAATTTTATATTTTCTAGGAGATAAATTAAACTAAATATTTATAATTTCACAAAGGAAAATAGTGGAAAGTATGGTGTAAATTTTGTCTGTGAATGTGTTAATATGGGACAGAGGGAGTAGTTTTTAATTTAATTTCATGTTTGGTTGGTAAATAGCAAATATTTTTCCAAAAATATTTTTTTAGTATTTTATAGGTGGACGAATTCTTTTAATAAATTAACTTTTTTTTAGAAAATAAAAAATATTTTTTAGAAAAATAGTTTCTAACGTGAACTAATTTGCAACCCAACCCAACACTAAAATTCAGCCCCGAACCTGACAACCAATCTAAGATTCGATCTTCTTGATCGATCTAGGACCCAACCCCAATTCCTAACCTCGAGTTGACACCGATCTCCAACTCAAAACTTGACATTCAAATTAGGACCCATCCTGACCCCAACACCTGATTCAAGACCTGACCCCGACTTAATACCCAAATTCAAATTGGAACCCTAGCCTAACCCTAACACCCAAATCGAGACAATACCCCGATCGATCTAGAATCCAACCTCTAAACCTGACCCAAGATCTAACCGCAACTCGCACCAGAGACCAAACGTTCAAACTAGCACCCGACCCTAACGTTCAATCCAATACGACATCGACATCCAACTTGGGACTTGGCCAAGACTCTCGATCCAAATCTTGACATTTGATTAGAGACCCGACCCAAACTTGAGAATCAAATCAGGACACGACCTCGACGATTAATCCAAAATGCAATCTCAACATTCAAACGTGGACAGAATTGATCAATTCGATATCTGACTCCAACACCCTACACCCAAAGTGAGACCCAACTTTCGAACCAAAACTCAACTTGACTTTCAACACAAAATTCTACTTTCAAATCGAAACTCAATCACGACTTTCAAATAGAGACCCTACCACACTAACTTAAAACTTGACTTTCAAATCAAAATTTGAAGTTTTTTTTTAGAAATTTTTTTTTTTAATTTTTATTTTTATTTTTTTTTATGGAGCGGGGGCTGATGAGGCGGGGGCCTAGGAATGGAGGCAAAAAGAATTTAGTCTGGTCAGGGGCAAGATGGGATAAAAAAAATTGAAAATTTTAAAATTTGAAGGATCTTTTATTAGTGACTGGTTTAGGGGTGGAGAGCCCGGAGTAGGATGGAGGGTAAAGAAATTAAAATTTTAATTTTTTTTCTAGAGGAGTAGGGTTGATGTAGCCAAAAGAAGTATATAATTTTTAGGTTGAAGGAAAGATTTAAGAACTATTTTCCCTATTTTTCTAGAGATAACTTTTTTTCCTTAAATTTGAGAAAAATAAGTGTTTGTAACAAATTTTAATGTAATAAGAAAATAAGTGTTTGTAACAAATTTTAATGTAATAAAATATAAATTGCAATCACAAATAAAATATGAAAAAACGTAATTTTATTGATAAACAATGTGTGTACAAATCTATTTTTCCCTTGATTCTTCTCTCCTTACGAGGGTCGTTAATGACATATTTCTCAAACGTAGGGTGATTTTTGACCTCATATTTGAGATGTCTCTTTAAGAGAATATAATAGCTTTTATATAAGGATAAACTAGGGTTTAAGGTAGAGTAGTCCCCAAGAAACCTGAACGGAAATAGAGTCCTACAAAATTTCAATGTCTACATATGCCCCCTAGGACTTGATGAAACTCGAACATGAGACTTGAAAATACTCATTCTTTTGGCCTTCGAACACGAGACTTGAAAATACTCATTCTTTTAGCCTTTGTTGCTTTGCGGCTTCATATTTGCAGATTTATTTATGAGAAAAGAGATGGATGGCAGATTTGATCCCACTGGGCATATGCCAATTTGTTTGCAATAAATTTTAACATGATAGAATATAAATTGTAATCATAAATAAAATATGGAGAAACATAATTTTATTAATAAACAATATAGATACAAATCTGTTTTCCCTTTATTCTTCTCTCCTTTGATTTCTCCATGATTCGAGGATCGTTAGTAGCATATTTCTCGAACGTAGGATGATTTTTGACCTCCTTAACCCATATTTTGATCTCTTGATAAATATCCCCACGATTTATGAGATATTTGAGATGTCTCTTTAAGAGAATATAATACCATTTATATAAGGGTAAACTAGGGTTTATGGAATATTAGTCTCCAACAAATCCTAACTGAAATAGAGTCCTACAAAATTCGATGTCGACAAAAGCCCCTTGCTTCAAGGCTTGTTAGAGTATAGACTTGATGAAAACTCATAGACATGGCTTAAGATATATTTTTTATCTCTTTATGAATATCCCCATAATTTATGGGATAGAAGATAATACCCATAACATAGACATAAACTAAGGTTTAGGGTAAAGTAGCCTTCAAGAAATCTTGATTGAAATAGAACTCATCTTGTTGAGTCCCACAAAATTTTGATGTCTACAATAAGGTAATTTGAAAAGTATTTTCTAAAATAATTAAGACAACCATGAGAAATTGCAATATATTTTCGAGAAAATATTTCCTCCTTACCAAACACTTGCACTGGGCTATAGAGTACATCAGATCTCAGCTGCTTTCCAACGGGAAACTTCCTTTTACCCTGGGGAAACGAAAAGTAGCAGAGAAAATCAAAGAAACAGATTTAAAAAGATCCAAAAGCTTTGTTTCTACTTGAAGACACCATTCCTTAAGTTATCAACCCTGTAAACATAATATGGCACATTTAAATGATCTCATTGTGACAAGCAAATGACAAAAAAATCTTGTATTTTCTTTGGGGATGGGAGTGAGGAGTGAGGAGTGAGGGATAGAGCAACTCCTGTCACTCAAAATTTTCCGAGTCCAACTCTCTTACAGGTGTAGAGACACAATACATCTTCGCTCAAGTAGGATGCTACTCGTATGGCCATTTTTGCTTAAGCCTTTGGTATTTGTTTCCTCAGCAGGATACTGATGCAAAGAATACCTCAGACCAACAAAAAGGAATCCTCACTGCCAAGCATTACGACCTTGCAACCTCTTCCTCTCCAATTCAAGCTGAATCGCGAAACCAGATTAAATCAATTCAATAACCACAAAAAAAGGGGTTAGTTTTTCTTTGATTTCAGAATATACACAAGTATCTTACCACTTTCCGCACTCTTTCATTAGCAGCAGAAGTACCTCCAGCAACAGATTCGGGAAGGTATGGACTGCTAACACGCACCTCATTCATCACAACAATCACAGTCTTGTCCCAGCGCACAGGCAACCTGGTTACATGAACAGTGACATCAAAAATCACAGAAGATATCCTGTTGTTACCCAAATGTCATTTATACATGCATTTCTTGATAGGTGCCTTGCTTATATGTACTTTATCATACCTCTATATTGTTTCAAAAGTATAAATAGAAAAAGAAAGTTTGGATATTCACAAGGCAAGGACAGAAATTCATATCAATTACCCCGTAGGATGAATAATTCCAAGCTCTATGGATTGCGAAACCTATTCTCAACTGTTATCCTTGCATCAGATTATGCTTCCCTTTATATGTTGTCTTTGGTCAGTGGAATTCCATTAATAAAATTTAAGAGGGTTGGGGGTCGACTTTCTTATAGCAGAATCAGCAAGCATATAACATCATGACCCAGAAGATATGATTTAGCCACTAAAAGTCTGAAATTGCCATTAGAATTTCTATAATGAGAACCACCAAAATGAATCAACTGCTGTATCAGTCTTCAGCACTATAATATCCTAACTTTCTTCTCTCTATCAAAAAATATATATCAACTTCTTAATTTGTCGTGGAATATAGATCATTTAACTTGGTATTTAATTGACCCATGTTTTTCTTACAACTCAAGCCAGATAACTCACACCTAGACACCACTTCGTGACAAGCTCAAACTACTTCAGCCAACATAAATGGGACAAAGTTGGGTGCCACAATCACAGCTTCTTCACTCCTGCTACTACCACTTTGGAGTTTCCCTAGTAAACATCCAATGTAAGCTCATTTCATCACAACAAATAAAAAAGGAGAAGAGGAACCAATCGATAGACTTACCTAAGTCATTTTAGTTGTAAGGTAAATGAATGCTTTCTTTCATTCCATTTTTCTGTCTATACCATAATCTCAAACAGTAAATTAAATAAGCACCAGTTGGCACCAGTATAGTGTGTGTGTGTGTTGGTAGGGGGTGCTGAGTCATAGGATATTTAGGCCAAAATCTCGATAGGTCCAACTTCTTAACCTAGTTAACAGCTCGCTGCAATGTTACAAGGAGCTGAAACTTCCCATTACCACTGAGGGACAATATTTGGAGCCAGAATTCTTTTCCAACTGCTTCTTTAGCATTCTTCGTTAGTAGTTACATGGACTCACAAGGAAACATTGACATACTTTGTGCTGTCAAGCTCACTGTCAAAACACCCAAAAGGTACATGAGGCATTGCAGGTGAATTCTTAATACATATATTATTGCTGATGACCTCCTCCTCCCAGTGTTTCGAGAAGCGAGAAGCAGAAAAAAGCGATGAGGTCTCGCTTCACAAAAGAGAGAAGTGTGAAGCGAAGCGCGCACTTTTTTTAAAAAAGTGCTATTTAGCATAAAAATAAAAATATATGAAATATGCATAGATAAACCATCAAGAACTCAATAGAAGTAACATATTAAGCAAATCTTTCAAGTTTCAACTTAAATTAAAAAGTAAATAGATAGTCAAATTGCATATAGCAAATAATATAAGTACATAACCAAAAGACAAAGCTGGATCCCTTTTTGGTGCCATTGGATAAGAGAATACAATTCACTACAAGCACGAATCAGAAAAACAGTGACATCACTGAACAAAAAATTTACACACTAAACAGAACAGAAAACAGAGCACCATCAAGAACAATAAACTGAAGAAGAAGAAGAAGAAATCGAAGAAGAAAGGAGAAGACGAACAAAGACCGCAGAAACTACAGAGTGCAGACGCAGAAGAAGAAGAAGAACCCGAAACTTGCAGAAGCAGACGAGATGTTGCGAAGTAGAAGGAGAAAGCCGCAAAGAAGAGAAGACGAGATGTTGCGAAGTAGAAGGAGAAAGACGCAAAGAAGAAAAGACGAGATGTCGCGAAGCAGAAGCTCTTAGTTGCGATAGTAGGTCCAATTAATTTCAAAACTATTAAACATTTAAAAGAAATTTTAAAAAATACCCTAGACTAAAAAAACAGTCGCGCTATATTTTTAAACATAGGGGTCAGGCTGCGTACATCCGACTCCCCCTTACGCCGCAATGGGCGGGAGCCTTTGAAGCATTGGGGTAATGTTGTTGTTGTACCCTAGACTAAAAAGGCATCACTTCAGTGCTTCTCGCTTCAGCGCTTCGAAGGGTGAAGCGCGCGCTTTTTCAAACGCCTCACGCTTCAGATCTAAAAAGCACAAGGGCCTCGCTTCGCTTCGAGGCGTGCTTAAAGCGTGCTTTTGATAACACTGCCTCCTCCTTTCAACAGTTATCGTAAAACATCTAACGACAGGAAGCTCGAGATTTTTCCTCGCCTTGCTCAGCAAAAGAAAAAAAATCCACTAGCACTTGGGCAGAAAAAGATAGAGATTTTTAAGGATTACTGGATGTGCAAATTTTGAGTGTCAAAAGACATTTGTAACAAATGGCTGGGTGAAAATTGCAGGCCTTGAAATATGGGAACATCTGTAACAAAATCTGCTGCATATGGAACTGGCTATTTTTATGTTTTCTGAGATATCAAGCTGATAAGTTAAGAGTCATCATATTTGATAGTGCGAACAATAGCTACGAAAAGAAGGATGAGGAAAGAGATCATACAGGATTTTGGAAGGTAACCAGCACTTAGAATGATTATAACCACCCAAAATATTTCTTCATTTGCAATTTGAAGAAGCTACCACATTTCCTAGGAGAAACATAAACAAATACAACATTGCTCACTGCAAAGCACGAGGGTTTTCAAAATGTCTCCTCTGAACTCATATTGGCCAAAGTGGAATAAAAGAAAACACTAGAGAGATTTGCCATGGTGCTCTGGTAAGACTAGAAAAGTTACAATATAACAAGCACTAGAAGATACCATCTGTAAATTTTGGACCTACCCTTTTCTTTTCTCTAAACCTTTTTCTTTATACCAAAAGTAAGAAGATGCAGTATAATTCATTTATTTTTCTGAATAGAATTGGACGTAACTTCAAAATCTACTCTTCCTTTCCCCCTGTATTGTCCAACAAATGCAGCGTGGGATTATCCTCTACCACGCTTTCTATAGAATTGGCTCTAGCTTCCCCCTCTTCTTATCCAACAATTCAACAGTTAGCAGTATGTTCAGGCATGGTCCACTTTGTCTCTGTGAGACTAAGGAAGGTGACCCAAATTTCTGCTGTGAAGTTGCAATGCAAAAATAGACGTTTCTTGGTCTCCTCTGCCTTCGACACAGTGAACACCAAGATACTATAGTCCTTCCTTTTCTCTTCAAACTTCATGTGTCAAGGCAAGCCCTTCTAGCAACCAACCATGTAAAGCATTTTACCTTGGTTGGTGCTGAATTTCTCCATACCTTGCTCCACAGACTCTGATGACTGCTGATTTATTTGGGACTTCCCATTTTGTACACCCCCTAATAGTGAAAGCCCCATCTTTACTATGTTTCCATCTCAAAAGAATTAGGAGCATTGTTGATGCCACTAACAATTTAGCCACTCTCTCAACTTCCCAGTCTTTTAGCACACTTTCTAGGGGATTGTAAACTAGAAACCTAGGCTCATTTTGCATTAGCCTTGGACGATTTTTGATATCATTTTGATAGAGGAAAACCTTCTTGTTTGTTCATTGAAAAACTCTTGATCTTCGCAATGTAGATAGATTACTTGATAAGATTAATTTATTCTGATTTGATTCATTGCTTGAAGGTTAACAAGGTTTTCAGTTTCATATACCAATTTCAACCACTTGATTTACCGGAGAAAACAGTCTTCTCCTAATTTTCATGTAGTCCAGATGCCACATCAAACACAATAAGGATCAGTCTTAGATGTCTAAATTGTTCAACCTTAGCCTCACAAAAAATCAGCGTCATCCGCACAGGGAGATGAGTGATTTTCCAGATTGTTTGCTTCATTGTTGGACACTTTGAATCCCCTAACCCAACCATTCTGATTTCCTGTCTGCACCATAATGCTGAAGCCTTCCACAACTAAAAGAGAGAAAAAGTGACAAGAGGGACACGTTTCAATAATCTGTATAATTGAAAAATAACTTCAGGAGATCCAACTACCGAAACTGAAAATCTGACATTATTGATGCAAAAATAGATCCATTTTATAACAAATTTGATATCTTTATCATCTTAATTAAGAACCCCAATTTACGTGATCATACCTTCTCAAAATCTAATATGCAAATAATCCCAAGTCTCTATCCTTAATTCTTGAGTCCACATACTCGTGCTATAAAATTGCATTCATTATCCAACTTATACACCATTTCTTGAGACTCTTTGTCAGGACTTGTGAAATGATCTTGTATACACTCCCTATCAAGCTGACATGCCTAAAATCTCAATTCTTTAGGATTAAAGTCACATATAATGATACTCTTCCGAGAAGTACCTGAGATATAAAGTTTCACATAGTCAACAATGTCCTCCTTGATTATATCCGAACAAGAGTGAAAGGAGCTCATGTTAAAGCCACCTAATTGAGGAACTTTGTCGGTTGCACATAACTTGATGTTATCCAAGACTTTTTGTTCATCAAAAGGTCTTCACATGCATTAATTATGTTCTTCTACAATCCTTGGACATTCCCTGAAATTGAAGTTTGGCCTGCAATTTCCAGTTTCAGTGTACAAAAGTGTTAATTCCCCTTTGATAATTCCTGGATCTTCTGTTGTCTCACCATTAACGAGTAGCCTATCAATTATATCGTTTCTCCTATGAAAATCAGCCATTCCTTGAAAGAAATTTGTATTTACATCCCCTTGCTCAGCCACAACACTCTTGATCTTTGTCTGCATCCAAGTTTTTGGTCAACTCCACAAATTCTATAAACACAAATTGCTTTCACCCAAAGTTCATGTTTCATTAAAGCTCTTTGTAGCTGGAGTGCATTCACGCTCCACATGGCTCTCATATCACTGATATCAGAGCTCATCAATTCTTAGATATAAAGCAATTGGTTTTCGATCTGTATGTGAATCTACCACATTCATAGGTTGGTCAGTTTCATTTCTTGAAGGAAATCTATAATCTCTCATGAACTGAAAAATCTCATTCTCACAGTATGTTGTCAATGAAACTAGTCATTTCTGACGTCTCTTCCTACTGTCATGCCAAATTATATAGTCCCTAGTCCCCTTAATGGAAGCTAAATCAAAGTATAGTTCCTTCGTTTCAATCCTTTTTTAGTCCAATAAACACTGCTGAAAAACCAACAAAAATTGAAGTACACCATCTTAGATAACTGAAACATGATGCCAGAATTTATATACAATAAAGCTCGCGTCAAGAAAACAATAATCAAGACTGAAAAATATCACAATACGTAGCATTTGATTTTAAAATATGAGTGATACAATCTCTATGAGTCCTTTGATTCTTCTTATCGAATATAAATTCAAGGGCTTTTGAGTTTAATGCACTTGTTCTTGAATTGTATTTGGATTTAAGGGCATTTGAGCTTTGATGAACTTGTCCTTGAATGCACTTGTTCTTAAATTGTATTTGGATTTAAGGGCATTTGAGCTTGATGAACTTGTCCTTGAATTCAAGGACCTTTGAGCTTGATCTTGAAAAAATTATTCTTGATTTGTATTTGTATGTGAGGGCCATTGAGATTGGATCTCTAGAACTTGTAGAGAAATGCTTTAATATTTGTAGAGAAATTTGTATTGTTTGATTCACAAGCTCTCTCTCGCTTCTTATTAAGATACTAGTGGAATTCTGAATTATGAGGATCCCTATTTATAGTCGTAGAATGGAGGAGTTGTGATGATGACGTGTTTCTCTCAACCAATCAAATTTAAGTGATAACAATATTTAATTGGTTGGAACATTTAATTGTGCACACGCGGCACACTCTCATTGGCCTTCAACTTGACTAGGCATGTTGTGTCATTTTGACATGTGGTATGACCCTATTGGCTTTTCATCTAACTTGGCATGCCACAACAAGAATAGTGCACTCATCATTTGTAGCCCAAATCAATAGACTAGCCCAATGAAATTGGACTTCAATTAAATTTGTATTTGTTGAACTTAAATAATTAATCCACATTTATTTGCACTAATATATTTTGAATTTATACATTCCAAAATTTTTGGGAGATTTAATTTCAATAAAATTTCACTATCCACAAATGCCCCACTTCAAGACATATCGAATGTCTAAATTTTTGTAAATTAGGTTTGAAGTATTAACTCAAGTCTCCTTAATTACACTGCTTATTTGTCTATATTAAACAATTACAAATCAAGGCACCCCATATTCAATAAGCATATATATAACTTAAATTGCATGTCCATTTGATATCTTTAGTGGCACTTTTGATCCACGTAAGATTAATAATAAATTAATTCATCATGCATGGTTCCCTCAAAATTTTCTTATGGGTAGTAAACTCTATGCGTAGCAATTTTTTCCTAATGAAATTAGGAGACTCATTCAATATTTAAAAAGTGTACAACACAAGACGTACGGACAGTAACATTTTAAATTCGACCAAGAGTCAAATTGAAGAAACCTAATTCAAGTAAAAGAGAAGTTGTGTTAGCAGCTTTTGGATCTCCATAGATAGGAGCAAATACCATCATATCCTGCCATTGATTTCTCGGAGGGGCACACATCTTCAATATTCTTGGTGAGTACTCTTCGATTTTTGTGTGTAGGTGTATTTTCCCCTATTACAGGCTACCGGAAATAACAATATTATGGATGTCATACAATGGAAAGCCTTATCATAATACGATAATTTGATTTTAAAATGTGAAGAGATGTGCTTAACGTCTCCGACTTGAGTTAGCAAATTTTGAGGCTTTATGAGATCTCAGATATTTGAGCATAAGGTGTAAAGGGACAAATTTTGTCCTTCTTAAGGCATGAGAATTTAACAATACTTTTAAGGATAAATCCACGAAAGAGCCAGCTTAAGGTGCAAACGGATGGATACTCATCCCTACCATAAGAAAATAAATTTAAAGGTAATCTTATAGTGGAAAAGGCTTGATACTTATCCCCTCCTAAGAAAGGTACTCGTCCCCACCCTAAAAAAGGTAAATTTAGAAATAATCTTACGGCGAGAAAGGATGGATACTCATCCCCCTCCCTAAGAATGGAAAAGATTTTACTTGCTAAGAGTAATGCCACCGTCGTTGTATGCTAAGTTTTGTCCTTTGCAATTTGAAGAGATAATGATTTTCTGACATTACACCTCCACCAAAATCAGGTATCTTGTAGTTGAAACTACAGGTTGGGTGGAGCAAACCAAATTCTTGCCTCATACTTCACTAGCTTGTTGGTATGCAAGTCTGTGGCCTTCTTTGAGAACCCATTTTCTATGGTGAATTGAACTTTGAAGCAAACCCACAATTCAAGTAAGTTGTTTTAGTTGTGGTCCCTCCGAGCGCAAGATCAACACCATGCAAACATTTCTATTTCACTTTCAAACTTAGGTCGTCGCATAATTCAAGAAGAGATACGTTGATGGTCGAGGGAGAGTATCACAATATTTTAGTGTATTGGGACTAGACTTAAGATATACTCAGTAGAAGCCAAGAAATCTTAGACACGACACAAGCTTATGATGTTATTTATGCATCACTTTTCACGTATGACATAATTCAGATATGTGCAAGCATTTTGTAAAGCTTGGTTCCTAAAAATGAACACACTTCTAACAATCTTAAATAAAAAGAAGGCAAGATATATTCTCAGGTCTCTCATCATCTTTGAGGTGCTAACCAAGTAGTATCAATTAGCAAGTGGATAAAATTCTAGTGTAAGAAAACTCTAAGATATACACCTACTCCACCAAGATAGGAAAAAGAAATCTGCTCACCTCAAATCCACATGTAATCATAGTAGGGGCTCACCTGATATAACAAGGCGGTCACATGTTGAAGAAGGGGTATTTTCTAAACTTGGGTTGAAACATGATAAAAGAGAGAATACAAATTAGCAATTTTCTTATCTTGCTAGTTGTGCGCTTTCGGCCTTCCTAATAAAGAAGGTGACTTCATCCGTCCAGGAAGTTTAAAGATGGCAACTGGGAGAAACGTCAGCCTTGCAATTTTGGTATTGACTAGTATCTACAACAACCAAAATAAGATCTCATCTTCATCAAATTAAACTTTGCTTCCCCATACACTATGTTTATGGTTGGCTGACTCATTATTTAAGACTCATTATGTGTTCGCCAATGGGCCTTTGTTCCCATGGTGGTATACTCTGAAGGCGGTGGCACAAGGTACTTTGACAAGAATGACGTGAGAAAATATATCCTTGGTGGATAGAACATGGCTTGGCCCTTTAACATGCTAGATAAGATGCATCCTTACTAAATGTGGAACCCTCGCAACCCTTTAAGAGTTGTTTGTAGGTTTGTACCAGTCAGACATGGCTAAAATTTTGTTAGAATCAGAAGAATCTCCATCAACGGTGATTAGGTGGCCCAAATAAGCAATTTTAGTTTGGGCAAATGAACACTTTGATTGCTTCAGAAAAAGACGATGATCTTAGAGTAACTTGAAGACAAGTCGCAGATGATACATATGCTCGACCCAGGTGCGACTGTACACAAGAATATCATCAAAACACACCAAAATAAATTTTTCAAGTGAAGCTGAAATACCTCATTCATTAATGATTGAAAGAAAGATGGAGCATTCAGCCAAAGGACATAACCAAAAACTCAAAATGCCCATGATGAGTACGAAAAGCAGTTTTCTCCACACTATCCTCTTTCATCTGAATTTGATAATAACATTCGCATAAGTCTAATTAAGAGAAATATTTAGCCCCAAACAGACCTCCAACAATTCTCAATTACTGGAATAGGAAATTTATCTTTGATTGTTTTTGCATTCAACTCGTGATAATCAATGCACATATGTTGGGAACCATCAGATTTAGGAACAAGAAGCACCAGGGAAGAGCATGGAGACTGACTTGGCTGAATTATTCCTTGCCTCTACATCTCTGAACATTGCCATTCAATTTCATCTTTTTGATTATGCGGATATCTATATGGCCGAACCACCACAGGTTTTGTCCTTGGCTCTAGAATAATTTTGTGGTCACAATCACGTCTAGGAGGGAGCCCTAATGGCTCGTGAAAGATGCAAGCAAAATCTTTCGAAATGATCTTCAATTCTTCCTAATCATCTTTGCTAGCCAGCATAACATGGGTTTTGCTCTTTGAGTTGGATCAGGAGACTTAACACCTGCAACTCCACTTGTTTTCCTTTCATGAATAATGACATCCATATCTGTGAAGTCCCATGGTATGGGTTTTAAGGTCTTAAGCCAATTCACACCGACCACCACATCAAAATCCACTTACATTGAGTATATAAATCAATATAGAAAGCATAGTTACCAAACCACATTAAATGCCCTTTGCATTGTCCAGGAATTCAGACCCGTTCTCCATTTGCCACAACTACTCGTAGCCCTTCTTGCCTCTCAACTTGAAGATTGAATTGTGACACAATGTTAGAGTTCACAAAGCTATGAGTACTACCAGAATCAACTAATGACACCACTGAATTTCCTGCCAATTTGCTTTGTAAGTGCATATTTTGTGGAGCTGTGACACCAATGATGGCTTGCAAAGAAATTTCAAGTTGGTCAGTATTAGGATTTGGCTCTTGTTCCGGAGATTCTTCCTCTTCATCTATGGAATCAGTACAAAATAATTTCTTGCACTAATGGGCCAGAGTAAAAAGTTCATCACCGTTGAAACAAAGACCCTTAAGCCACCTTTCATCCATCTCAGATCTAGTCAATTTTGTATGAATCCGGTGCATTGTGGGGGTGAGAAATCTGTTGTTTTGGATCTACTGGCATCTAACAGTTGCAAATGAAAAGGTTGTCTTTTGCATTCAGTAAGTCGGGATAAACTCATCACTATAGCCAAATGAGGATTATGCAAACTCAACCTCAATTGCTATATAATCAGTAAGACTGCTGATATAAAGTTCAATTTTCTGCGACTATGTGATCGTACCAGGCTGGGAAACCAACTCCTCAAACTTTTATTGGTATTCTGTCTCAGACCCGATTTGGTGCAACTTAGCCAATTCTCGTAACTTCTGACTTCTGATTGATGGCCCAAAATGAAGGTTACAATGACCTTTGAAATCATCCCAAGACGGTTGAGGCATATGTGTCTCTAATTGAAGAAACCAAAGTTATGCATTCCCCTCCAAATGAAAAGAAGCAATTCCAACTTTTTCTTCTGCTGGAGTTTGTTGGTGTCGAAAGAAGCGTTCACATTTGTTCAGCCATCTCAAAGGGTCCTCTTGACCATTAACTCGTGCAAAGTCTAACTTTTTATACCGAGGAATGATGGAACTTCCTCCTGCTTCAGATCCTGATCCTCCTCCTGCCACTCCACTTTTACCCTTCCAACATCGATTCTGACTGGTATGTTCAGTTGATCTAGAATCAACCTTCGAATTCGCTAAATCCTTTGTGAGTGCATCCAAGCGAGCATTTATTGCTTCCTGTATGGTTAAATTGACTGCACGTTCTTCTTGAAACAAGTTCACCAATTCTGCCAATTGACGATGAAATTTGTCTCCTATAACTCCTGTCTCTTATACCAAGTTGTTATGGTCCCTTGATATGGATCTAGTTATGGGTCGCTGCAATATGAAATCAAATATTTTCTTGTTACGACCTATGGTGCTGGTTCATTAAGAGAGAACCTGCAATCTCTTGAGTTTGAAGAACTCAAAAACTTAATAATTTAGGGCTTATCATTTCACTGAATTCAAATAACACTAAATACAACACTGGTGGATTAACAACCCATCAGAAAACGAGGAAATAACTTCCTACTACAACTGAAACGAGAAAGTGGAGGAATAACCTCCTTACTGCAACAACAACTGCTACATAGAAATAGGAAAAATAAAAAACTTAAAAGCTGAACTAATCTACTGTAAACAACTGTTACTTAGAAATAGAAAAAAGGGAAAAGGGTCAAAATTACCCTAAACTATGTGAAATAGATCACTTATACCCTCCATTACATTTTGGGATCAAAAATACCCCTGCTGTTATTCCAAGGGACCACAAATGCCCTTACACCGTTATCCTTGCCACATGGCAGTCCACATAGATATCCACGTGGCAATAAAAGGGTCAAAACTACCCTCAAACTATTGAAATAGCTCAAATATACCCTTGTCGTCTATGTTTTGGACCACAAATGCCCTTACACCATTGCTGACATGGACAAAAAGAAATTTTATATATATATCACTATTCTTTTTAAAAATAAATTATCATAGCAGAAAAATATGTGAATGATAGATAATAATTATTACTCATATACAAAATTCAAAGACATCTTAAAATTTTTATGTGATCTATCCAAACTATATATTTTAAAAACTAAAAATAATTGTGTATA
>JAABOM020000084.1:8309548-8323230 GCA_011800125.2 Solanum clarkiae | reverse complement strand
CACTAAGTGTATATCACAGAGAAATGGGCCAAGCCCAAGGAGCAGCAGCTGGAAAATAGAAAGGACAAGGCAGGCCCCAATACTTAGTTTATATATTTTATTTATTTATGTTGTGATACTTGTCATTGTTTCTAACACTAATATTTGTTTATTTTATTTTATTTAATCTAATTAAATTCCTCAATAAATCAGAAACCATTTATGTTATTTTAATTTTTATTTCCAAAGAGAGTTTTGCAATGAAATAAAAAAAAAGAAGATAATAAAAAAATAATAATAATAAAGATTTTATATTTAATTCTATTTTTCAATCACAATCAATTTTCAAGTTTAGTCAATCGTTTTTTTTTTAATCCAGTCAAGTATCTTTCCAAGTCCAGTTAAATCTTTTCAAAATTAGTCAATCTGTGAACAAGTCTCAAAATTAATCAATATTTTCAATTCAAAGTTAGTCAAACCACTTAATCGCCGGATAACCTCATTTAGCGGCCATTTCGAGTGCGTAAAACCTTCTCGAAGTGGAAATGTGAACCCGAACCTGTTCTCTGGATTTTAAAAGATTTTTCTGTTAGGTCTTTTAAAATATTTAATGGTTTCCTAATTATCTGTAAAATTAGGTGGCGACTCTATTTTTCTTTCGAATTTCGAGAATTGGTTTTACTTAAATTAATTAAGTTGAAATTGATTTTTGATTTTTGAATTTTCTTTTTTTTTAAAACAAAAGCCATTTTTCGGCATAACAAGATGTTACAAGTTAATAATTTCATAGCTAAATATCATATTTGTTGTAAAATATTTTATAATATTATTATTTATTAAAAAAATTATTTTGAATGTATTTTTTAGAAAATAACTCTTGAAATTCCTTTTAATAATTTTTTAAAAACTATTTTTTTTAGAAAAGGTATAGTAGTGAACATGAATTGTATTTATTTACATTTTACTTTTTCTAAAAGTACGGTGTCACATTATATTATTTTTTTATTTTATATAGTGACAATTCTTACGAAAAATCTTGCATACGCCACTTCTTGTAAACATGAACAAGTGTAGCTAAAGATTATTTTATATTTAATTATGAATTTTTTTCATAAAAAATAGTTAAACTATTCATCTACAAATTTTAAATTGTCACTATTTAAACACTATATATTTTGTGACGATAATATGTTGTCACTAAATCACAGGTAATTAGAGACGATAAAATAATCATCATCGATTGCATATATTATTAGTGACAAAAACTTAGGTCACAATTAAATATAATTTTTTGTGGTTAAAGCTTACAACATTTAACTACGAACTCTATTTTGTCGCTTTTGCAATAACTTATTTTTTGTGACGAAATCTTTTTTGTCAAAATAATAACTAATTTAAAGACAACTAATAATTTGTCCCAAATTAAATATATTATTAGCGATAAAATAATGTGTCACTGATTATTTAAAATTCGTCATTAATGATACTTCATAAATGGCGCTAAATTATTTTTTGGTGGAAATTTTTTTTCGATAAAATTTTACTATGAATTTATTATTTTTGTCACTAAAAATATATTGCTCATACATTTAAATATGAAATATAATTTTCTTCACAAAAAATGAATAATTAGTGACGAATTTTATATCGTACCTAAAAATTTCGTAGCTAAATATCATATTTGTTATAGTGCTTGGTGATTAAAGATTTTCACTAAAAAAATTTGATAAGACAAGTCATTATTTACACTAATACTCTCAGTCAGAAAAATGAATGAACTCTCCAAATATTTCTTATCCATAAAAATTTGAAAAATGATATGAACAGTCGTTAATTCAAGAGCTAGCCCTAATTCATAAACATACATTACCAACTCTCTTTATAATCTGCTAAGGACCAACATAACAAAGACTGAGTTTCTCCTTCTTTCCAGATCTTACAATACCCTTCATAGGTGAAACTTTCAAGTACGCCTAATCGCTTACATCAAACTCCAAATCTCTTCTTCTAACATCGATATAGGATTTTTGACGACTTTGCATGATTTTCAACCATTCTTGATGGATTTCTATCTTATCCATAGCTTGATGAACCAAGTTTGGCCCAATTAATTTTCCTTTACCAACTGCAAACCATCCAATTCTTGATCCCCATCTCCTCCTAAAATCATAAGGAGCCATCTGGATACTCAAATAGAAGCTATTATTATATACAAACTCAATAAAAAGATAATTAGTTATCCTAATTATCTTTGAAATCAATGCATAGGTTTTCAACATGTCCTCCAATGTCTAAATTGTAATCTATGTCTGACTGTTTATTTGAGGATCAAATGTGGATCCAAGATTCACCTTTGAACCTAGACCTTTCCGAAAAAACTTCCAGAACTAGGCAGTGAATTGGGTCCCTCATTCTGAGATGATGGATATATAAAGGAACTCGGCATAGTCCTCTATTCTGTTAGTAGTCTTAACTGGTAGGAAGTTGGTTCATTTGGTCATCCTATCCATATTTACTTATAATAAAATCATGTTGTCTATGAGATCAAGGTATGCCTGTAATAAAGTCTATATTTATCGTCTCCCATTGTCACTCTGGAAGCTTTATATTCTGAGCCACAGCACATGACCTTTGGTGCCCAACTTTGAATTGGTAGAAATTTGGAAATTTTAAAACATAGTTTATAATGTTCCTCTTCATACCACTCCACCAAAAGACTTTTCTCAAGTCATAGTACATTTTAGTAAAACCTGGATGGGTAAAATATCTTGAGCTATGGCCCTTTTCCATTATTCTATCTCAGAGATCATCCACATTAGGGAAAGACAATCTACCTTGATACATCAACAAACCATCTCTCCCTTTAGAAAAATCCATCTTTTTTTGCTTATACACATGATAAGGGCATGGCTAGTGTCAACTATGAGCATCCTTTTGAGCTCACAAAAAGGATACAAAGAGGACCTTAGATTAACCTTAGAAAGACAAGAGGAATGTATTCCACACATAGATGATAGTATGGAGCCTAGAGGATCCCATATCATATCTCCTCACTACCTAAATTGGCAAGCAAGGGCAACACATCGACGATCTCAAGCCATTGGGCGAGCATGCCAAGAATATCCTAAGACTACAAGCCATGTTCATGAAGAGGAAAGCACTAGAGGGCCTCGAATGGACCAAAAGGAATACATAAAATATATGGGAGGTCCAACAAATCAAGAAAATTGTCACGCCCTGAGAAGGTACCCTAGGCGTAACTGACACTCAGAGACTATTGTTTGTCCCCAAGAGAGCCACCTAGTCTCATCGCATTAATTCAACCAATTCATTTGTGGATGATAACAAGGAATATTCTAACTATCAGTGGGCTATCAAGACTCAATATTAACATCCATCATAAGAAGCAAGATTTAGGAAACAAACTCAGTTTAAAAGTAGAACAATTGAGGGAAAGGAACCCCAACATCAACATCATCCGTCTATGTCAATGAAGCCTCTATACTACTGTCTAAGATGGTACCATGATAGATCATGGCTACCATAATCAAAGAAAATAACTCAATAAATCTACAGAAATAACCATCTTCCGAATTCAGGGGAGGACTCACCAAGATCTGAAATCAATAATCTCTGAAACTCAACGATTGGATTACTGAAGTCTTCTGTCTACTGAATTTGCATCATAAAATGATGCAGCTCCAAAGGGGCATTAGTATGTGGAATGTACTGTATGTAAAACGGGCTAACAGTAAATAATATGAAACAACATCAGCTCATCAATCACTCAACTTCAACTTAAGATAAGGAATAGAACTCTATCACATCACCATTAATCAAGACTCACACTATCACATCAACATCAGAGTACTATCATCAGAGGACCTATTTTGGGAGTTTCTTGGACCTACATCTATCACCTATGAGCCGGTGATGGTACACCGAAGTGATGTCGTTGCGGCATCCACCAGTACCTTGCTGGGTTGAAAGGGCGTACATCAGGGGTTTATAATAAAATCAAGTCCTTTTTTGGAAATAAGAAAACATCCGCTCTCATGGTCCAATCCTCTGCTACGCTGGCCACGTAGTTCATGAGTGCGAGCGCGATGCTTAATACTCCTCCCAAGACTCAACATGCTCATAAATAGCAATGTCAAAGTTTTCTCATTGGTTAGTCTCTTTGAACAAGGGCATCATCTCATCTCATCATCTCTCAACTCGGGAATACTATAATCACTCTTTAAAACTCAAGTGTGACCTCTTAAAGACTATAAGGGACTCACCATCAATTTCAGCAACTAACCTCAGTGTTCACCCAAATCAAGGCCCAGACCACATTAATCATGCATACATACATAATCTGCGCTCTAGATATCGACCCCTAACTTTATTCATGAATTCTTTAACAATTGCATATATATAATTTATACAGTAGTTCAAATAATCAATTAAGAAAGTAATGCAAATTGAGATGATCATCAATTTTAAGAAAGTATATGTAATTTAATGGAAAATTTCAAGATAGCATGTAATACTTTATCAAACAAGACTCATAGACTTCATCTATCAACCTACTACATTTAAAGGGGCACATGGGTGAACAACTCTATATTTTAGATAGCCTTTATATACCTGGGATGAGAATTACTGACTCTCTTTCAAGAACTTGAACTCAAATCCTCACCCTCAGAGCTTTCTGTCTCCCCTCTCCAAGACTTCTTACGTAGAACTTAAAGAGAAATTGGATTTTTTGGAACCTTCAATCAGTATAAACTACTTTTAAAACACATTTTAAGATTTAGGATAGGGTGAGGAATGATCAAAAGGCCCTTCCCCAATTAAAAGAAAATTTTTAAAAACTTGTACACTAGTCCACGATGCGCCAGGGGCGCGGACCAGTACATTTTCGCAATTTTTTGGAATTTCGAATTCCCATCGAAAAATTAAAAAAACTACCAAGTGTAAGTCTGCGCCCCCTCCGCGTTGCACCAGGGGCGCGGATCAACACTTTTTTCGCATTAATTAGCAAAAATCATTTTTCGACTCGGTTGCTCTTATCAGGTCGAGACCATTTTCTCACTTGATTTGCGCATTGATCATAAATCTGATCTAGAATTTCCCATAAGAACTTTGAAAGACGCATTGTGCGCACGATTACGTTTTAGTAGGAGTGTGCATCGGTCAGTTTGGTTCGGTTTTACACATTATCGGTTCGATTTATCGATTTTTTATTTTTAAATATGCAAAATCAATAACAAACCAATAAAATAATTTTTATCGATCTTCGGTGTATCGATTTTAAGTCCTTAATAGTTCGATTTTTGGTTTACCCGATAAAAATGAATTTTCATGAGAATTTGCATAAATAAAAGCAAATGGAGTATGAAGACTGCATTTACTAACTTGCAAAAGCCATAATTAGTTAATTACAAACTAAAATACTAAAGTAGGTAACTAGTCTAAAGATTAAAATAGGTAAAGTATTGCTATTGTGTCCTATTACTATTAAATTACTAATATTTAATATTTACAAAGGGGTAAAATAGTAAATTTATATAATCTTATTGGGTTATCGATTTACCCAATAACCCAATAGTGAAACCGATATCGAACTGATAACCCCATAATTTTTTTTTCAAAAACCATTAAAAACTTGTTAACCTAATAACCCAATAATAATAAACAAATAATATTTTTATCGGTTTGGTATATCGACCGGTTTGGTTTTTGCACACCATACGTTTTAGGGGCATTTTGGTATTTTTATGGGGTGTTACATCATCTTCCCCTTGGGATCATTCGTCCTGAAATGATGAGTACAGGTAGAATAAAGCACGAGTAGACTCAAAACTCATTTCACTCCTCACTCCGTAACTCTCGAACTCTCAACTATCCATCCCTTTCTACATCTCTTAGACTCAAGAATGGAATTAGTACATCAACTCAAGAAAGGAATTTTCAATAGCGTTAAGGGTAGGGACATTACCTTCAACATCATCATCATTTGGCTCAAATAGGTGCGGGTATTTAAGTTTCATCGCTTCATTAGCTTCCCACGTAGCTTACTCAACGAATTGGTTCTTCCATATGACTTTAATGGAGGTTATCTCTTTATTCCTTAGCTTACAAACTTGTCGATCAAGGATCTGGACTGGAACTTTCCCATAAGACAAGCTATCCTTTACCCCCGTACTCTCAATAGGAATTGCTAAGGTAGGATCTCCCAAACACTTTTTCAGCATGGAAATATGAAATACCGGATGAACCCCATCTAGCTCGGAAGGCAAGTCTAACTCATAAGCAACCTTCCTATTCCTCCTCACAATCTGGTATGGTACTATATAGCGTGGACTCAACTTCCCCTTCTTTCCAGACCTCATGACACTCTTCATGGGTGACACCTTCAAGTACACTCAATCATCCACCTCAAACTCCAAGTCTTTTCTCGTCACATTCGTATAAGACTTCTGGCTACTTTGTGTTGTCTTCAACCTTTCTCTGATGACCTTCACCTTTTCCATGGGTTGGTGGACAAGATCAGGTCTAATCAACTCAGCTTCACTAACCTCAAACCAGTCAATCAATGATCTACACCTCCTCCCATACAATGCCTCAAAGGGGCCATCTGAATACTGGCATGGTAACTATTGTTGTATGCAAATTCAATCAATGGCAAATGATCATCCCAATTACCCTTGAAGTCAATGACGCAAGCTCTCAACATATTTTTCAAAGTTTGAATGGTGCACTTTGCTTATCCATTTGTCTGCGGGTGAAAAATTGTGCTCAGATGTACCTTCGCACCCAATCCCTTCTCGAAAGACCTCCAAAATTGAGAGGTGAATTGAGCTCATCTGTCAGAGATGATGGATAAGGGAACCCCATGTAACCTCACAATCTCTCGAATGTATAGTCGGGCATACTCCTCATCCATATTAGTTGTCTTGAATGCCAAAAAGTGGGATTATTTAGTCATCCTATCTACAATCACCTATATCGAATCATGCTGCTTTCGAGATATTGGTAAACCAGTGATGAAATCAATGTTGATTTTCTCCCACTTGTATTATGGAATTTCAAAGTTCTGTGCTAATCCACATAGTCTCTGATGCTCGACTTTAACCTATTGACAATTGGGACACTTAGAGACGAATTCCACAATGTTCCTTTTCATTCCATTCCACAATAGACTTCTCTCAAGTCGTGGTACATCTTAGTGGAACCATGATGGATGGAACATCTGGAGCTATGAGCTTTGGCTATGATCCTTTCTCGAACATCATCAATATCAGACACACATAATCTATCCTGGTACCTCAACACCCCATCTCCCCCTTTGGAGAAAACCATCACCTTGTGCTTGTGAATCGTTTCTTTCAATTAGAACAAAACAGGGTCTTGGTCTTGCTTTTCCTTCAATTTTGACACTAAGATGAAGCAGACTCATTCTGAATATTGACCCCGCTTTCATTGTTCTCCTCAAGTTGCACTCCCGATCGAGCCAATCGATGAACTTCTGTAGCTAATTCTCTCTTCCCTTCCTCCACATGGGTAGTATTACCTATAGACAATCTACTAAAAGCATTAGCAATAATATTAGCCTTACCTGGGTGGTAGAAGATACTCATATCATAATCCTTGAGCAACTCCAACCATCACCTCTACCGTAGGTTGAGCTCCTTCTGACTGAACACGTATTGTAAGCTATTGCGGTCAGTGAAAACATCCACATGCACTCCATGCGAATAGTGACGCCATATCTTATGTGTGAATACCACTGCTGCCAAATCAAAATCATGAGTCGGATAATTATTCTCATGGATCTTAAGTTGTCTGGAAATGTAAATCACCTTCCCCCTCCGCATTAACACACAACTCAGTCCAACCCTAGATAGATCACAGTAGATCACGAAGTCTCCCATCTCGTTTGGCAAAGTCAAAACTGGTGTTATAGTCAATCTAGTCTTCAACTCTTGGAAATTCTTTTCACATTCCTCAGAAAATTGAAATTTGGCCTTCTTCTGAGTTAGCTTAGTTAATGGTGCGGATAAGGAAGAGAAGTCCTCAACAAATCTACAATAGTATCCTTCCAAACCTAAGAAGCTTCTTATTTCCATCGGAGAAGTTGGTCAAGACCAGTTCTTAACCGCTTCAATTTTCTGAGTATCTACCCAAATACCCATTCCTAAAACATCATGGCCTAGGAAAGCCACAGACTTGAGCCAAAACTCACACTTTGAGAATTTCGCATACAACTCATGGTCCTTGAGTGTTTGCAAAACCACTCTAAGGTGATTAGCATACTTCTCTTCATCCTTTAAATACACCAGAATATCATCAATAAACATAATTACGAATATATCAAGATACGGTTTGAATACCCTGTTCATCAAATCCATGAAAGTTGTAGGTGCATTTGTCAACCCGAAGGACATGACCAAGAACTCAAAATGGTCATACCATGTCCTAAAGGTTGTCTTTGAAATATCACTTTCTCTCACCTTCAACTAATGATAACTCGATCTGAGGTCTATCTTGGAGAAGCAGTAGCACCCTGAAGTTGGTCAAACAGATCATCTATCCTGGGGAGAGGATATTTATTCTTTATGGTGACCTTATTCAGTTGTCAGTAGTCTATACATATTCTGAGAGACCTATCTTTCTTAAGCATGAATAGGACAAGAGCACCCCAAGGAGAGACACTAAGCCATATGAAACCTTTCTCTAGCAAATCCTTCAATTGTTCTTTCAGTTCTTTCAACTCAGCGGAGGCCATCCTATCAGGTGGAATTGAGATGGCTTGGTTCTTGAGAAGAACATCAATCCCAAAGTCAATCTCCCCATCAGGAGGAACTCCAGGTAGATCATCAGGAAACTCATTCACAATCAGGACTGGCTCAGGAGTAGAAGGTTCAACATTATTAGACTTAACTCGCATGAGATGATAAAATACAGCCTTTGGAGATTAACTTTCTGGCTCTAAGACAAGAGATGAACTTTCCCTTAGGTACAACAGAACTCCCTTTCCACTCTAGCACAGGCTCATTAGGAAATTGGAACTTAACAATTCGGGTTCTACAATCAACAGAAGCATAACAGGCATGAAGCTAATCCATGTCAAGTATCACATCAAAGTCCACCATCTCCAATTCTACCAAGTCAACTAAGGTGTCTCTATGATAAATGGACACTACACATTCCCTGTAAACTCTCTCAGCTAAGATAGATTCACCAGTAGGAGTGGAAACAGAAAAAGGCTCAAGTAAATACTCTGGAAGAATCCCAAACTCACTAGCCACATAAGGGGTCACAAAAGATAAAGTGGCACCCGGATCAAGCAATCCATAATAATCAAAGGTAAAGACTTGAAACATACCCATAAAAACATTTGGTATAGCCTCTTGAGCCTGTCGATTTCCCAAAGCATAAAGGCGGTTCGTCTCATCTCCTGTACCTATAGTATTACCCCTCTGTGACTACCAGCTGAGGGTGCTGCCGAGGACTGTGCTCTATTGCTTTCTTTACCTCGTCTCCTCTTCAGGCACTCATGCTGGAAGTGACCCACCTTCCCACATAGGAAACAAGCATCCGTGCCCAGATGACACCTACCCAGATGGAGCTTCCCACAATTGCCACAGGGTGGCTTTCCCTTCGGGGCCCTGAGTCACACTGGCCTGAGATTGGGCGCCCTGAGCCCTGAAATTCTGGAGTCCCTAAGACTTTTGATCATACCTGTTTGGTTGAGCGAATGCACTCGCTACAAAAGGTGGATGATGAGATGATCTTTTCTGGAAGTAAGACTTGTCACCCTTATTTTGCCTCTGCTGGCAAAGCTCATGTCCTGTTGATTTTGCCTTTCTGTTCATCTCTCCTCCCTATCTCCTCTCTTATCCTCCTCTGTTTGTTGGGCATACACCATAATTCTAGAGATATCCATGTTGGGGATCAACAAGGCTGCCTAGCACTCTTTCTACACATGTCTGCCCTGGCCAAATACAAACTTCCTCATCCTGTCCCTCATATCTTGGACCATCTCTGGAGCATACCTGGACAGCTTAATAAACTTAAAGGTGTACTCCTTAACTATCTTTCCCCTTTGATTCAAGTTCATGAACTCATCCACCTTCGCCTCCCTCAACTCTTGAGGAAAGAAGTGGTCAAGGAAGGCAGTTTCAAACTCCTCCCATGCTGCAGGCTCGACATTCTTACTGCTACTCTCCTGCCATTGGTTATACCACACATTAGCAACATCATTCAGCTGGTAGGAGGCAAACTCAACCCTCAATCTCATCAGCATGCATCACTTTCAGGACCTTATACATCTCATCAATAAAATTCTGCGGGTCCTCTTCCACTTTCAACCCCGTATACACTGGCGGGTTCATTCTCAAGAAGTCTCTGACTTGGGTTGCAGCTGAGGCTCCTGTGAGCTAGAGCTAGGAGCTTATGGACCCCGAGTGTTACCCTGGTAGGCCACTAACTGAGTTAGTGTAGTGATGACTCCCCTAAACTCTACCTCGGTGTTGGGAGCTGGCTGGGGCTGAGCAATTGTGGGACCTCAGCAGTCTTAGCAGGACGTCCCCATCTCCTAGCCTCTGTCTGAACTGGGGCCTCAGGTTGGGTGTTCTCATCAGCGGGGGTTGCGGCATCTCTCTGAGCGATTGTTCTCTTTGGTGGCATTTTCTGCAATACGTATAACGCACGAACTAAGAGAAGATTCTTCATAGAGTTAAACTCCATTGCATGTATTCAGATTATAGAAGAA
Organism: Solanum clarkiae; assembly: GCA_011800125.2. Taxonomy (NCBI): domain Eukaryota; kingdom Viridiplantae; phylum Streptophyta; class Magnoliopsida; order Solanales; family Solanaceae; genus Solanum; species Solanum clarkiae. Next base: position 8,312,486 of record JAABOM020000084.1, on the reverse strand, counting down.
GAGTAACACTTCCTAATGTCCTATAGCCTCCTGCTTATGAAGTGTGGTGCACAACACACCCATAAATAAGACTCTACTAGACACGGCTTCATAAACTCCCTAGGACACTTGAACTATGTGCTCCGATACCAAGTTTGTCACGCCCCGGGAGGGTACCCTAGGCGTAACTGGCACTCATAGACTATTGTTAGTCCCCAAGAAAACCACCTAGTCTCATCTCATTCGTTCAACCAATTCATTTACGGAAGATTATAAAGAATATTCTAACTATTAGTGGGCTATCAGACTCAACATCAACATCTATCATAAGAAGCAAAATTTAGGAAACAAACTGAGTTTAAAAGTAGAACAATAGGGGGAAAGGAACTCTAACATCAACGTCATCTTTCTATGTCTATGAAGCCACGGTACCATGACAGGCCATGGCTACCACAATCAAAGAAAATAACTCAATAAAGCTAGAGAAATAACCATCCTCCGAATGTAGGGGAGAACTCACCAAGATCTAAAATCAATAAGCTCTGAACCTCAACGATTGGGCTGCTGAAGTTCTCTGTCTACTGAATCTGCATCATAAAATGATGCAACATCAAAAGGGCGTTAGTACATGGAATGTACTGTATGTAAAATGGGCTAACAGTAAATAATATGAAATGACATCAGCTCATTAATCACTCAACTTCAACTCAAGATAAGGAATATAACTCTATCACATCACAATTATTCAAGACTCACACTATCACATCAACATCAGAGCACTATCATCGGGGGACCAATTCTGATAGTTTCCTGGACCTACACCCATCACCTATGAATTGGTGATGGTACAACAAAGCGATGTCGTTGCGGCGTTCGCCCAGTACCTTGCCAGTGTGAAAAGGCATACATCAGGGATTTATAATAACATCAAGTCCTCTTTTGGGACTAAGGAAGCATCCGTTCTCACGGTCCAATCCTCTACTATGCTGGCCACGTAGTTAATGAATGCGAGTGGGACTCACTCTTACTCATTTTCGGTGCTCAATACTCCTCCCAGGACTCAACATGCTCATAAACATCAACATCAAAGTTTTCTCATTGGTTAGTCTCTTTTGGACAAGGGCATCATCTCATCTCATCATATCTTAACTCGGGAATACTATGATCACTCTTTAAAACTCAAGTGTGACCTTTTAAAGACTCTAAGGGACTCACACCTCATCATTTCAGCAACATTAACATCATTGCTCACCCAAATCAAGGCCTATACCACATCAATCATGCATACATACGTAATTTGGGCTCTAGACATCGACCCCTAACTTCATTCATGGATTCTTTAACAATTGCACATATATACTATATACAATAGTTCAAATAATCAATTAAACAAGTAATGCAAATTGAGATGATCATCAATTTTAAGAAAGTATATGTACTTTAACGGAAAATTTCAAGATAGCATGTAATACTTTATCAAACAAGACTCATAGACTTCATCTATCAACCTACTACATTCAGAGGGGCATATGGGTGAACAACCCCATGTTTTGGGTAACCTTTACATATCTGGGTTGATGAATTACCGACTCTTCTTCAAGAACTTGAACTCAAACCCTTACCCTTAGAGCTTTCTGTCTCCCCTCTCCAAGACTTCTTACGTAGAAATTAAAGAGAAATTGGGTTTTTGGAATCCTCAATCAGTATAAACGACTTTAAAACATGTTTTAGGACTTAGGATAGGGTGGGGAATGACCAAAAGGCCCTTCTTGAATTAAAAGAAAAATTTTGAAAACTTGTACACCGGTGCGCGACGCGCTAGGGGCCCGAACCAGTACATTTTCGCAATTTTTTGGAATTTTGAATTCCCGTCAAAAAATTAAAAAAAACTACCAAGTATAATTCCGCGCCCCCTCCGCGTTGCACCATGGGTGCCGATCGACACTGTTTTCGCATTAATTAGTGAAATTATTTTTCAACTCGATTGCTCTTAAATCGGGTCGAGACCATTTTCCCACTCTATTTTTCGCGCTAATCGCAAATCCGGTCTCAAATTTCCCATCGAAACTTTGGAAGATGCATTGTGCGCATGATTACGTTTTAGGAGAATTTTGATAATTTTGTAGGGTGTTACAGAAATATAGGACGACTCACAATCTTATTTGGCAATATTATTGAGCTCGCCAGTCGAACTGAATAATGCACTAAGTGCTCCAACCCTTACCGACCTGTCCTACAACATTTCTCAACTTGGCGAGGTTTAGTTATCTCATCTATTGAAGTTGGAGGATATGCTGACCGGGACCTCTAACTCACCAAATTACCCTTTTAACCACTTTTCAATTACAAGTTGTATCTTATTTGACGCTGCATTATTTGATGATGCAAATACAAGTGTTACAAATCCCTAGCAGACGATTCATTGAAGATTTCAAGTCTTCTTCAGAGCTTTGGTGAGACCTTCTTGCAATCGGAGGAAATCATCTTATTTATTATTTCTCTAAGTTTAGTACTTTATTTTATTGAGGTAGTCATGGACATGTTATTTGCATTGTCTTAATTGTATTATAGGCTTCATAGACATAGATGGAATAGATTGGGTTTATTCTTTTTGGAGTCTATTTTTCCTTGAAACTATTTATCTTTTTATGGAACCATGATTGAATTTTATGTCAAGTTACTTCTTAAATTCATTCTTTCTATTGTTGTTGACATTAGGAGCCCACATGAGTACTTTGCTTAATTTTATTAAGTCTTCTGTTAATGAATGAATGATTGATGAGACTAAGTGGTTCTTTTGTATATCAGAGCTAGTGTAGGCCATGCCTAGGATATCCTCTCGGGGCATGACACACACACATATACACATGTGGAGGTGCGCATACACACCCCACCTTCTACCCACCCACCTAAATACACACACATATAGACACACACACACACACACACACACACACAC
>JAABOM020000084.1:8268331-8303774 GCA_011800125.2 Solanum clarkiae | reverse complement strand
CATTCATCAGGCATCTTGGCAGTCTTCATAATAACATTGAACAATCTAGTCAACCACTCAATGCCATCCTTGATCATATTCTTCCAGAAGTCTATCGAAATCTCATCGGGCCCGATCGCCCTCCCCCTCTTCATCCTACTAATAGCCCTTCTTACCTCCTCAACTCTGAACCGCCTGCAATACCCAAAATCACGATGGTTTTCGGAGTTTGCCAATTCACTCAACTCAATATCTCTATCTCATTTTTCATTTAAGAGTTTATGGAAGTAAGCTTTCCACCTTAATTTAATGGAAGTGTCATCCACTAACACCTCGCCCTCCTCATCCTTGATGCACTTCACTTGGTCCAGGTTGCGAGCCTTCCTTTCTCTTACTTTAGCGAGCCTATACAATCTCTTTTCCTTGCTTTTATCACTTAACTCTTTATAAAAGCTCTCAAACGCTGCCGACTTAGCCTTCATCACCGCCCTCTTAGTTTCTGACTTGGCCGTCTTATAGATTACCTTAAGCTTTTGCTTTTCATTTTCATCCCTACACTCTAGCCACTCTGTGTAGGCGACCTTCTTATTTTTCACTTTACCCTGGACTTCATCATTCCACCACCAATCGCCCTGACGTCCACCAAAGATCCCTCTCAAAACCCCTAGTACCTCGGTAGCTACCTTTCTTATGTAACAAGTAGTCGTGTCTCACATACTGTTCACATTACCTTCACTACTCTACGTCTCCAAGTTTCTCAACTTTTCTTTCATCTCGCGGGAAAGGGAAGGAGTAAGGCCTCCCCATCTAATTCGAGGTTGGTCATACATAACCTTCTTCTTCTTTGCTCTCTTGATCTCCACATCCATCACTAAAAGCCTATGTTGAGTGGAAAATTCTCACTCGGAATAACCTTGCAATTCTTACATAAGCTTCTATCGCCCTTTCGGAGGAGTAGGTAGTCATTCTGAGTCTTATCTATCGTACTACGGAAGGTAATTGAGTGGTTTTCCCTCTTTGGGAAACACGAGTTGGCAATTGCTAACTCAAAGGCTTTGGCAAAATCAAAGAGAGACGTCCCACTTCCATTCCTCTCCCCAAAACCAAAGCCTCCATGAACACCTTCAAATATCTTAGTAGTTGCCCTGATATGCCCATTAAAGTTACCCCCAATGAAAATTTTTTTCGTCTCCGGTATGCCTCGCACAATCTCATCCACATCCTCCCAAAAAAGCCTTTTGACTTCCTCATCTAGGCCTACTTGAGGCGCATAAGCACTAACTACATTCACCACATGTCTACCAACCACGAGTTTGATAAATATCATCCTATCATTAACCCTCCTAACCTCAACCACATACTCCCTCAGACCCTCGTTACTAAGATACCATTTCTATCCCTAGAACCACCCAAGTACCACAACTTAAACCCATCCACATCCCGAGCCTTAGTGCGTACCCATCTAGTCTCCTGGACACATGCTATATTAATATGTCTCCTCTTAAGACACTTCACTAGCTCTATGGATTTCCCTGTAAGTGATCCTATATTCCACGACCTGACCCTTAAATTGAATAACCCCGAGTCTCCCTTACCACCCCTACCCCTAACCCTCAACCCTGACCGATGACATGACCCTAGTCCACTATGGGGTCCTGACGCAAATAACTAAGAACTAAAGACTCTCTAAGCTACAAGATCCAGAAAAACAAATAAAACAATTGACAAACTAGCGAGTATACCAGTAAGACAGAAAACAACCAGAAAACTACCAACAACAGGGAGAAGTGCTATATAGCCCACAATCACGAAGAAAGTACCAGGCAGCAAGGAAACAGCAAGCAACTAGAAATACAAATATCTAACAATAATCGGAGCAAGAGCTACAACTAGAACAGTGATACGACCAAGAAATACAGATAAAACAGGATAAAAAAAAAAGCAAGAGTTTCAACTACATGAATTCTATAATATTCAAAAATCGACAGAGTACTCAAAACACAAAACAAGATCAGTATACAAATATTGCAGTCAAGAAAGTATTGAACAGAGGAGAGTTTGGAGGATATCACCTGGAAGCTGCAAGAGAATGTGACTGGAACTTATGTCGGAAACTGTTGCTCGCCGGAAAACTCTTATTCACAATCTGAAACCAAATTTTTCTGGGTAATTCGTAGTATTTCTTGAAATTCTTAAAACTGACCTCTGAAACCAAGAAGCAATGTCGGTGCCAGAGCCGGAGAATAAGAAGATTCAAGTGTTGTCGATTGACGCCGAAAGGAGAAGAAGAAGATTCGACGTCGATCACTGTTACTCGAAAGGAGATTCGACGCCGAAAACCTTTGCAGTACAGTTTTTTGGTGGTCGAAAAAATCTGCCTAAATGTTGCAGTGGCCGGACAGGATTATGTCACTCTTCGACCTTGAAGTTGTTGACAAGATGTCAACCGAAACTGATACTACCAAGGCAAAGACTATTATTTAGAGGGGAGGAGGTAGTGTCAATTACTGACTTGCTAACATATAAACAAATAGAAGCCTCTTACCATATTATATATTTTAAATTATTTAAAATAATAAAATTTAATTAATATTGAGATAAATTAACGGATGCCAAAATAATAATTCGAATTACAAATGTAATCATTTTGAATAAGCAATTCACTGTTGGTTGATTTGACCTTTAGAATTTTTTCCTAATCACTGATTTAATTCAACGCTGTAAATTTCGTTAAAAAATATATTAAATTTTTTGTACGTAATTAGCAATTATTTCATAATAAAATTAAATATTTTTAAATATTAAATTTATTAATAAAGAATTACTACTTACGTACATATTATTTGAGTATTTTTTAAAAAATGTGGTGTTAAATTTGATTGAACATTGCTAATTAACTTATATTATGAAGTTTGGGCTTAGATTCTTTTTACGATATTCGATAATTTATCTCAATATTAAAATTTAAAAATATTTTAGAACTTAGAATATTTAATTGATAAGAAATAATTATTAATTACGTAGACAAGTACTTTTAAAAAATTTACAATGTTAAATTACTAACACTAAATTCTTTATTCAAAATGATTATATGTGGCTTCAAATTATTTTTATGATATATGATAATCTATCTCAATATAAATTAAATTAAAACAAAAGTTGAAGATGAAGAAAAAGGTAAGGCCAAAAATAAAATCAAATATAGAAAAATAAAAATAAATTAACAAAGAAAAAAAAAAGAAAGAAGTAACATGTAATCTTTTTTTTATAACAAAAGTGAAGGAAAAATATTGAAGGAAGAAAAAGATGACAGCCGCTGAAATGAAAAGGTACGCGCCTTACGCTTTCTTTTCATTAAAAGACGGACGTTAATGGATAGGGGTAAGGCGCACGACCGCGTGCGCCTGTATCCTTTTGGTTCCAAAAAAAATTATTTCTCTTTTGAAAATTTTCAATTAATCTGTTATTTTATTGGCTCCAAACTCTTAAATTGGTGCACAGCTCTTGACCTCTTAACCATGTAAAAGAACGGACGGGTATATGCTTGTATAACTTAAACAAGTATCACATTCAATAGAGGTGAACCAATGCAAGCAAGTAAGGAGTTTAGGCAGGCAATGAATTTCAAATACCACAATCTTGAGGGCTGAAGGCCCAAAACAACGACGCAAATCCGAACAAGAAGCGAAAGAAGTAAAAGAAATCAATAACAGGAAGGGGTTTACAATCGCTCGCTCTAAATTGTAATGATTAGCCAACAATGAGCAACTGGAAAGAGATATGGGAAGCAACTGGAAAGAGATATGGGATAAATAAAGTATGCCACCAATTTTATGTCAATAGCTATACATCGATTCCTAAAATCATAATAGTTGAACATCTCCAGCAATTGGTGAGTTATGTTGCCTTCATGTTGATTTAAATGATACTATCATAACATTTAACACTCAAATATGCAAAACAGGCAGCCATCAGTCCACAATGAAAGGGAATTAAACAAACACATATCAGATAGGTAAACAACCTGTCCTTTGTATCAACAATTTTATGCAAAAATTTCAGAGAAAACCAGCATCCGAACGAACACATGTTGATAGAATCAAGATGAACAAATCAAAATGATATTTCACTCCCATAAACAAAGGAAAAAATGTAAAAATAAGAGTGATTATTGACCTTGTGCAGAGCAACAAACTAGAGCTTTAACGTCGAAAGATTTTGTTCACGAATCTGAACTCGAACTCATGGTCAAAGCAAACCAATTGGGAAGGAACTCTTAGATAGGACACTTGAAATATTTTCTAGTTTATTTTACTCTATTTTTCTTATCTCTTTCGCGTGTTACTTGTGTTTTTCTCTTGTTTCTTGGTGTCCTCTTGTCTGTTTCTCGTGGCTCTATTTATAGGAGAAATCCAGATTTGAAAATTCGGATTTGAAACTTCACAAATCGTCAAGGACTGTTGTGCCATATCGAGTTTGCAAGAATCTTGAAGCAAATCACCTTTTCAGGCCAGAGATTTGGAAGGTTGTTCCGCCCTTACCTTTGTCCCCTGGATATCTCGATGTGGCTATGGTTAAAAGGGAGAAAAGTTTTAAGAATCTTGCTAGGGGTGACAGAGGGTAGCGCGAACGGCATAGGGCAGCGCGATAGCTGCCATTTTGGTGGTGAGGAAAGGAGGGGAAGAAGATGAGGGGGCTAGGTTGAGGTTTTTTGGGGAAATTGGAGAAGATGGGTCTGATGAGGAGAAGAGAAAGCAACATTGATTTTTGTGGGGAAAGGGGAAAGGGAGATGAGGGAGACGTTGGGCATTGGGAAAGCTGATCTAATTTTGATCTGACGATTCAAAATAAATCAAGGGTATATAATAATAATAATAATAATAATAATAATAATAATAATAATAATAATAATAATAAATAAATAAATAAATAAATAAAATGTTGAATTAGTTAGGACCATTGGATTGAATTGGAGGGACAAGATTTGATCTGAAGAAGCACAATCCCTGTGCTTCCTATGTGGCGCACGCAAATTGGCTGATTTTGAGGGGGGTTGGATTGCCAAGTTTTTCCCCAAATAACCTAGTTAAAATATGATCAAATTATTTATTAAATAGTCATAGCTCAAAAATTGAAACAGTTATTTTGCAAGATTAATTATTTTGACAAAATTAATCATTCTAAAATAAAATTAGCATGGATTAATAATAAAATTAATTGGTTAAGCTTCTCATTTCGACTAATATATGAAAAAAGTACCCATTTTGGCGACAAAAATTATTATTTGATCAGAAATTGATTTAATACTTTTAAACGATACTCATTTGTCATAAGTTTCTCAAAACGATAAAAGCAAATAGTAAACACTTGTATACACATTTTATTTAGTTTTTATAAGAAATAATATCCGTAAACTAACCGGCCGAAAAAAAAAGAAAAAGATGAGAGGTTTGTTACTAATAACAAGATAACAATGACAATAATACTAATGTAAAAATAGTAGTAGTAGTAAAATATTTCACACTTCATAAAAGTTTTACCATCTTTCAAAAACTTTTTTTTAAAGTTTAACTAATTGAACATTGAAAGCCAGAACTAAGAATTTAAAATTTAAAATTATTAGAGACTCAAAGTCAAAGAAAATAAATAAATAAATAAATAAATTATAAATGATCACTTTGTATGATTAAGTTATTCACAAAAATTAATCATCCTAAAATAAAATTAGTATGAAAAAATTAATTAGTTAAGCTTCTTCATATGAAAATACTACTTGTAACAACGAGGGATTGTATTTAAGCAAGAATTGATTTAACACTTAAAACATATTTGTTTTTCACAAAACTTCTTTTTAAAAAAAAAAAAAAAAGCTAAAACAAGTAGTAAATATTTATTTTATTTTTCTTTTAAAAAATGTATATCTTTGTATGAAAATGATATCCATAACATGATTTGTCGAATTAAAAAAAAAGATAAATTTATTAAAATAATAGTAATAATGAAAATAGTAGTATCATAATTATAATAATAACAATAATAGTGATAGTAAAAATATTTCGTAAAAATCTTATTTTATTTTATTTTATTTAAAGGAAAGATTCTCTTTTTTTTTCAAGGATTCTTAGCTAATTAAATATGGAGAGCCAAACTTGGGTGTCAACAGCTTGCCCCTTTCTTTGTCCATGGAGGCGTGTAATGAAGGCGTGGACAAAGAAATATTGACACAATCCAATTTTGGCCGACCAAAACAATATTTAGGTAGCAACTTGACATTTTATGGAGTTATGGCCGAATTCTAGTTTCTAAGTTGCCTGCATATCTTAGGTTTCATCGGGCCATATGTAGTTCGAGACGGCAAAATCATAACAAATTTTTATTGAATTCAAAATTTGCCCCAGTGTCAAATTATTAGGTGGTGGGATATGAAAAGGCCAACACGAGTAAAATGAAAACAACTACACTCAAGCAAAGGTAACTTACACATACATAAGGTCAAACGTAGTTCTAACGACTAACTGAGAAAGAGAAATGCTCTGTAGCAATTTCTACTGGAACCTGAGTTTCTAAAAATTAAATCGAGTTAAGCTCTGAAAGAGAATCCTTGATGTAGCTAGGGATGTTTGACATTCCACTAGCTTGCCCTAGTTTGCTGCTAAGAGAGAGTTCCACGTTGTGATGTATTTTCCTGCAAAACCGGTAGAAAGGGTGAAAAGTACCTGTTGTGGTTCAAAATTGTAAATGAAAGTAATATAAAGAGTAGAGCATAGATATTCAAATGATCGTTGATGTCTTTATCTTGTGTCGTGAATGCAATGTAGGTAAAGTAGTTTGTAATGTAGAGGACTCTGATTGGCAAAGCTGTTGTAATGTAATGCCTATATCTGGCGAGTAAAAACATGTAATGTAAAGCCTCCGACTGGCGGGAGTATTGTAATGTAACGCCTATATCTGGCGATGCAACACTTGTAATATATAGCCTACAGCTGGTGAGGTGATCATAATGTATGTAACGCCTGTATCTGGCGCTACACATCTTGTAATGTAAAGCCTTTGTCTGGCGGGGTGATTGTAAAGCAACTCCTGTATCTAGCAATGCAAAACTTGTAATATAAAGCCTCCAACTGGTGAGGTGATTGTAACATAAGGCCTATATCTGGCGGTATGAAGTATGTAAACATAAGATTTAACTACAGGTTTATGATGAGGTTGCTAGTATGTATGCCCCTGATCAATAGAGCTTTGACGGTGTTGCTATATTACAGTCCTTGTCAACCGGAGTGTCGCTTCTTGTGCTTATATATGGGCTTCGATTGGCGAAATCTTGACGATGCTTGTTATGTGCAACCTCCAAATTATAGAGTTTGAACGATGTTTGCTATATATAATCCTTGATTAGCGAAGATTGGACAGTGCTTGCTATATATATATATCCTCCAATTGGTAGAGTCTAAATGACGTTTGCGATGTGTATCCTTCGATCGATATTGAAAATGTTTGCTATATACATCTTCCAGTTGGTGAAGTTTGGATGGTGTTTGCTATATACAACCTCTGGTTGGTGGCGTTTGGATGGTGTTCTCTATATACAACCTCCGATTGGCAGAGTCTGAATGACGTTTGCTATGTACAACCTCCAGGCGATGGATTTTGCCGATGTTTGTTATGTAGATCCTCCAAGCGATGGAGTTTGATGTGATTAGCATAATTCTTTTGATGTAGTTAGGAGGCACTCTCCCTTTGGCGGAGCTTATTCGACGCAGTCAGATGGTAGTCCCCAGTTGGTGGAGTTATTCTTGATAAAAGCAAACTATCCTATTTGTCCGGATCTCAAGTGTACCTGCAAAGATTCAAAATGTAACCTTGTTAGATAAAAAAGATAGAACATATTAAGAAAGTAAACAGGGAAAAAATATTTTGGCTTATGATTGAAATAAGTCAAATGGTGTCTCTGGTCGTGTCCCAAGACTTGATATTAGCTTCCTTGATTCCCTGTCTTCCTGTGCTCAAAGAAAAAAAATTTAGTTTGGGAGGGGGTGTTGACTTATGTCGACTTGCGAACTTTAGCTTCTTCATCGAAGACCTTCAATTCTTCTTCGATCCGTCCACAATCTCTTATCCTAGAGACTTGGTAAGTGGAATAGTAGAAAAATATTTTAAAAAATAATAATATATTCTTTATAAGGGAGTATATTATGTATATGTTAGATATATAAATATATGTCTCTATATATGTATATATATAATAATAATCCTTAATCATTCTAAGGTTATGACATATTTCGAGGTCCATGGAGCTTCTTCATATCCAAAGGTAGTCCTTCTCATACTCTCATCTTCTGATGACACTTCTCTGGCTCTTCTGGGAGATTTGTTGCTTTCTAATGATGCATAATTAAAGGAGGGTTTCCTATGGGTATGACCAAACCCTTAAAGGTTGCCTCCCAAATGGGAATCAGGTCTGTACATAGTTCAGGGGTAAAAGAATGAAAAAAATATATATATGCAATGCAATGACCGAGCCTGACTCAGGCTGCCTACGTATCCAAGTGGATTTGGTCAAATCGTAGTTCAAGTACAAAGGGGAAAATAAAACATGTAATGCAATGACCGAGCCTGACTCAGACTGCCTAAGTATCCAAGCGGAATCAGGTCAAAATGTAGTTCAATACAATAAGGAGGAAAATAAAATGCAATGACCGGGCCTGACTTAGGCTGCCTATGTATCCAAGGGGAATCAGGTCAAAACATAGTTCAATACAATAAGAAGAGAAATAAAATGCAATGAATGGACTTGACTTAGGTTGCCTACGTATCCAAGTTGAATCAGGTCAAAACGTAGTTCAATACAATAAGGAAAGTAAAATATGAAGAGACCGGATCCGACGAGGATTGGCTATGTATCCCACCAATGGAAGCCAAGTGAGGCTTAGTTCTAAATACATAGAAATGATGCTTTTGGATTTTCTAGGGAAACTAGACCCGATGTGGGTTGCCTACATACCCCACCCTAGGAAGTCAGGTCAAAACATAATTCTGTTACATCAGAAAAATGCAGAAATAAAATTGGTCTTGATATCTTCAAATGTAGTACTTCTTGATGGCGTCCAAATTGATTGGCTTGTTGCTCACTGTTCCATCCATTTTTGCTAAGACCACTGCTCCTCCAGAGAGTACTCTATGAACCATGTAGGGACCCTGCCAATTTGGTGCAAATTTTCCTTTCGCTTCTCCTTGGTGAGGAAATATCTTCTTCAATAGTAACTCTCCCGGTCTAAACTGTCGAGGCTTGACCCTTTTATTGAATGCCTTGGCCATTCTATTTTGGTATAGTTGACCATGACATACTGCATTCATCCTTTTGTCATCAATGAGCATTAATTGTTCGATCAGACTGCAAATCCGTTCTGCATTATCCAAACCAACTTCTTAGAAAATCCTTAAAGATGGTATTTCCACCTCAGTAGGTATTACTGCTTCTGAACCATAAACCAGCATATAAGGAGTTGCCCCAATGGATGTCCAGATCGTGGTGTAGTAACTAAGCAAACCATACGGTAGCTTCTCATGCCATTCCTTGTGACTATCTATTATCTTCCTCAAAATCTTCTTGATATTCCATATGCGGCCTCACCTGCTCTATTCATCTGTGATCGATAGGTTGGGGAGTTTCAATGAGTAATCTTGAACCTTTCACAAATCTCTTGCATGAGTTCGCTATTAAGATTAGCTTCATTGTCTGTGATGATTGATTCTGGAACCCCAAACCGACAAACCATACTATAGTGAACAAAATCTACCACACTACCTTCCTAGTCACCGCCTTGTATGTCGAAGCTTCAACATATTTCGTGAAATAATCGATAGCTACTAGGATGAAACGATGTCCATTTGATGTGACGGGCTCTATAGGTCCGATCACATCCATGTCCAAGCGGCAAATGGCCAAGGAGAACCCATCACATTGAGCTCATTTGGTGGGACCCATATAAAATCTCCATGCACTTGGCGTTGGTGACACTTCTGCACATATTGAATGCTATGTCTCTCCATTGTCATCCAAAAATATCCAGCTCTTAAAATCTTCTTTACCAAGGTGAACCCGTTCATGTGAGGCCCACATGTTCTAGCATGTATCTCTTCTAAAAGTCTTATCGCTTCCGCAGCATCGACACATCTTAGTAATCCTAAATCTGGAGTCCTCCTATATAGGATTTCTCTGTCAAGAAAGAAATGGCTGGCCGTTCTTCTCAAAGTCCATTTTTGCTTGTTTGTGGCATTTTCGAGGTACTTTGTGCTTCTATCAACCTCTTGATATCGTAGTACCATGGTTTTTCATAAATTCCTCGTCTACATGAAAATAGTATGCATATTGGTCATGTATCTCTACCCCAATAGGATCGATATAATTCTTGTCTGGATGTTGAATCATTGAGGACAATGTTGCTAAAGCATTAACAAACCCATTTTCAGCTCGAGAGACATGCTTGAGTTCAATCTTTATGAATCTCTTACTCAACTCCTTTATGTAATGCAAGTAAGGAAGAATCTTGACATCTTTTGTAGCCCATTCTCCTCGAACTTGATGAATCAACAAATCGGAGTCCCCTATCACCAAGAGCTCTTTGATGTTCATGTCTACAGTCATCCTGAGTCCCAGAATACAACCTTCATACTCCGCCATGTTATTTGTACAATCAAATCTGATCTTGGTTGAAATTGGGTAATATTTAACTATCTCTGAAATTAAGACTGCTCTTATTCCAACTCCTTTGGAATTTGATGCCCCGTCAAAGAACATCCTCCACCCATCATATGATTCTAACATGTCTTCTTCCACAAACAATACATCTTCATCAGGGAAGTATGTTTTGAGCGGCTTGTAATCTTGATCCACTGGATTTTCTACAAGGTGGTCAGCCAAGGCTTGTCCTTTGATGGCTTTCTGTATCATATACACAATATCAAACTCCCTAAACAGAATTTGCCATTTTGCCAATTTACTAGTAGGCATCGGATTCTGAAAGATTTACTTGAGTGGATCCATTCTTGAGATCAAATACGTAGTGTATGCAGATAGGTAATGCCTAAATTTTTGCGTGATCCAAGTTAAAGCGCAACAGGTTTGTTCCAACAGGGTGTATCTTGCCTCGTATGGGGTGAACTTCTTGCTTAAGTAGTAAATGGCTTATTCTCTTCTACCTATCTCATCATGTTATTGCAACACACACCCAAATGCACCATCCATGACAGATAAGTATAGTAGCAAAGGCCTTTCTACCTCAGGCGGGACCAATATTGGCGGGTTGGACAAATATTCCTTGATTTTGTCAAAAGCATGGCAGCATCTTTCTTTAGCAACTTGAATATACATTCACAAATTATTATATATTGAGTGATGAAGCGACTGATATATTTGAGTCTCCACAAGAAACTTATCACGTCCTTCTTCGTCCTAGGCAGAGGTAGTTTTTGGATTGCTTTGACCTTTGATGTATCCAACTCTATGCCCTTTCGACTGACAATGAATCCTAGCAGTTTTCCCGTGGGTACTCCAAATGCACACTTTGTTAGATTCAATTTTAAGTCGTATCTCCACAATCTTTCAAAGAACTTTCGTAAATCTTCTAGATAGTCTGAGCTCTTCTTTGATTTGATAATGATATCATCCACATATACTTCAATTTCCTTATGGATCATGTCATAGAAAATAGTAGTCATGGCCCTCATGTAGGTTGCTCTAATATTTTTTAGACCAAATGGCATCATCCTATAGCAAAATACCCCCCATGTCGTGACGAATGTTGTCTTTTCTGCATCATCTTCATCCATCAAGATTTGGTGATATCCTGCAAAACAATCTACAAACGATTGCAGCTCATGTTTTGCACAATTATTGATGAGTATATGAATATTTTGAAGAGGAAAATCATCCTTAGGACTGACTCGATTAAGATCTCGATAGTCCACACATATTTTGATTTTCCCATCCTTCTTTGGCACCGGCACAATGTTGGCCAACCACGTGTGGTAATTCGTAACCTTACAACATTTGCTTCAATTTGCTTTGTTACTTCCTCTTTAATCCTCAGACTTAGATCGGGCTTGAATTTCCTTGTCGTTTGCTTGACGGGTGGGAAAGCGGGATCAATTGGTAATTTATGCGAGACGATGTCAATGCTCAATCCTTGCATGTCATCATAAGACCAGGCAAATTCATCAATATATTGCTTAAGCAATCCTATCAACTCCTGCTTCCTTTCGCTCTCTAGATGTATGCTGACCCGTATTTCCTTTGTGATTTCTTCGTTTCCTAAATTGACAACCTCTGTTTCTTCCATGTTGGGCTTCCTCTGACTTTCAAGATGCTCGATCTCATGTGGTAGATTTTCTGGCATCATGCTTTCATCATATTTTTCATGATCCTTCTCGTTGATTCTGCTTTGCTCGATGAATTAGTTACATGTCATAACTGTTGAACTAGATTTCTTATTAATACGAGTGCTGAAAAACATAAACAGTAAATAAAAATAAATAAATAAAGAGATAAATAAATAATTTAAAATAATGAGATAATTATAGGAAAATAAGACTTTTATTCAGAAGCATTCTAGCTTTTCAAAGGAGGCAAGTGACAAAAAGGATTAAGCATGATTCAAGCCTCGATTTTGATCATGCCAATTTTAAAAACTACTACTTTCCACACTTCCAGGATTCTTGTTGCAACAGGGATGGGTTGATGGTCCAATTCTGCAATATTTCTTCAGGCTTGGCATCACGGATGGTCAATTTGCTGAGATCTATCTCTTTCTCTTCTCCGATCATGGCCACAAACAAATTTCCTATTCCTTCCACGATGTCATCTTCAACTGCTGGACCTAGGATTGGAGCTTGTTCTGGTACAAATGTCATCTTGCTTGACCTCCCCTAGTAGGCTCTTCCTGATATAGACTGATACCCAAGTCAAGCCGTACCTTTTTGATATTTCAACTGGATTGGTTCCACTATGTCATTACACTTGGGTCCAAGTCCTGTCTTAGGATGATATCCATACTTCAACATCTCTGAAGCAACCATCTTTTCCATGCTTGACAATTTTACCTCATCCAACCTTACTCTCTCATCAACTTTTACAACTTGCATAATTTTCAGAGTATGAAAAGTGGCTCTATCTAACTCACCAGTGACCGTAGTAGAATCGACAGAATAGATGGAGTAACTATACTCTTCGTGAACGATAACTTTCGTGTGACCCCACTCAAACTGTACACACTGATGAAGAGATGATAGCACGACTCTCGTCATGTGGATCCATGGTCTTCCTAGCAATAGATTGTAGTTAGACGACACATCCATCACTTGAAATAGAATAGGGAATTCTGCTGGCCCCACCTACAATGTGAGATATATTTCTCCAATAAAGCTTCTCTGTGCCCCATCACAAGCTCTAACTTTCATACGACTCTCTCTTATCTCTCCTATGTTCACACACAGCTCCTTTAGCATTGTGAAAGGGCAGATGTTGCATCCAGAACCTACATCAATCAGAACTCAAGTCGCAATCTTACTATAACATTTGACTGTGATGTGAAGCGCTTTGTTATGCCCAGCTCCTTCTGTCGGTAGCTCATCATCATGGAAAGATATCTTGTTAGCTCTGATAACTCGTCCGACGGTCACAACTAGAGCTTCATTTGTGGTCTCTTTTGGAATGCAAACACCACTTAGTACTTCCATAAAAGCATTCATATGGGCTTTGGAACTCATGAGCAACGACAAAATAGATATATTGCCCATCGTATTCTTTAACTACTCTTCAACTGAATATTCCCTGGGCTGCATCTTCTTCCAAAATTAAGCGAATTCGGCATCAGTGATATTTCTTTTCGGATTCTGTTCCTTCCCAGCAACTCCTCGATTGGGGTCTTCGGGAGCGTAACATCTTCCAGACCTGGTCATTCCCTGAGCCGCAGCAGTATCAATTGTCTTACCCTTAGCTTCTATTTGGTAATCCCACGGGATGGCATTGGCATCTACTTAAACTTCTCGATGATCAAAGTGGTTACCACAACTCTTAGAAAGTAAGTTTGAACAGTCAAAGGTTCTCTTAATTGAACTGTGATAATAGGCTGTGTTGGAGACATAGTGGCAACTTCTTCGGTATTCCAACTAGGCAACATGGTTCCTTCCAAGTCATATTCCCCTTCTAGGGTGACCATGTTTACTTCTCGATTCTCATGATTTGGTAACTGTTGTTGTTCATTTGGAGGTGCTAGAGTACATTTTATTATACCCCTCTTGATTAGAGACTCTATTTGATTCTTCAACCCATAACAGTCCCCCGTGTCATGTCGTTAGATCCTTGAATGGTAAGCGCATCGCTTATTCCCATCAAAGTTGCAAGGAATTGGATCAGGGAGTTTAACCAGCTACAACACGCCTACTTCCCTCAATATTTCAAATAACTGGGCATAAGGTTCAGCAATGGGTGTGTAGGTGCGAGCGTTTCTATCTTCAAGATTCGTACGTGGCCTTGGTGCATACGCTGGTTTATTTTGGTGGATTGGTGCTTGGACAGGGACATATGGTCTTGGTGGATTTTGTTGTGCTGGTGCTCGGGGCGGATGATAGTGTGGTTGGGTATTATATACTATGTATGGGATGTGTGGAGCACGTGCAATGATTTGAGGATTGTTAGTGTATCGATGGGATGAACCTCCATAGTAGTAGGTGACAGTCGAGACATCTTGACACCACTAATCGATCCCAACTGTATGGCCTTACTTGCGACTTGCAATGCAGCCATAGACTGAATCTTTCCAGATTTGATGCCTTTTTCTATAAAATATCCCATTTTGACCAATTCGGCAAACTTCTGGCCCATCATCGACATCATCTTGTCAAAGTAGATGCCTTCTTGAGCTCGAATGAACAACTTGGAGAATTCATTCTCATCCAGTGGTGGTTGCACCCTAGCAACCTTAGTTCTCCAACGTCTTACATATTCTTGAAAAATCCTCAGACAGCTTCTTCTGTATGTTGGCTAACAAGAACCTATCTGGAGTAATTTTGGTGTTGAAATTGAACCGAGTCGTGAAATCCTTGGCCATTCCTTGCCAATCATGCCATTTGCGAGGGTCCTGACGTGTATACCAAGTCAAGGCTTCTCAAGACAAACTTCAAATAAATAAGTTCATCCTTAGCTTCTCGTTTCTCCCCACACCTACTAACTTGTGGCAATATGCCCTTAAATGCGCATGAGGGTCACCTTTCCTATCAATTAGTTCAAACTTCGACGGCTTTTACCCTACTGGCATATTAGTGTCGGGATGGATACATAAGTCATCATAATCTAGGCTCTTTGCTTCCCTAGTGACTTGCAAGCTTTTTAACGCCCTCCTTAGACCATGAAGTTGGTCATTTATTGACTCATCTTCTTCAAGCGAGCATCTTTCTCTATTTCTTCATATTGATTGACCTTGTACAGGACTTTAACCAGAGCTGGGGTCGTGAAAACAGGGGCTTCAGTATCATATACAGGCACATATGGCTCATAAGGAGCGGCAAAAGTGTGCCCTGAGTATCTGCTGCATCGCAGGATAGACGGGCACCATGTGATCTTGAGTAGGATGGTCAGGAGTGGCCTTGACCGTTGATGAAGCAGCTAGCAGTGCTTATCCATGAATTGGAGTATGTTGGGTTTGCTTTGGCATTTTCGATGAGTCGGCAAAAGGCATGTCAATTTTTAGAAAGTAGACTGGCGTTTTGAAGGTCGGAGAGTAGTAGCCGAAAGCTTGGCCAAATCCCATACTTGACACAACTCCTACCTTAGGGATTCTAATTCGTACGGCATAAGAGCCATTCTCTCATCATTTGGAGCCGTATCTTGGGACCGTTCAGGGTTCTTAATGGGGATTATTATGTTTGCAGCGGCATCAAATTCTTCCCTGCTGGTCATCTTTCCTTTTGATCGAAGGTTGTATCGTGAGTCAGCCAGTTTGCAAGTCGACACAAATCAACTGTCTTGTGGGATTAATAGTAACCAACAAAAGAAAGAAAAGGAAAGGAAAAATATGTTAGTTTGGGAGATATTATAAAGAAAGGAGAAAGATGTACAAAGCAAATATGTAACACATATATATGCCAAGTTGGCAATATTCAAGATACGTCCTAATATGGAGCCTCTGTTTGCTAGAGGTTAGCCTACATTACAATTAATTTGATGATAAATGATCCAATTAAACACACTCTGGATTACAACATAACTTTCATTTAATTGAAATGTTTTAAGTCGTACAGCAAAGCGACCGGGTAGGGAACTAAATAATGAAAGCGAGGGAAAGTGAAGATGGCATACAAAGGTGATTCATGTGATCCTACAGTGGAACATGACAAAGTAAAGAGGATGAAACTATGGCCAAGATGGTTCATCATCATCGCTGAAATCATAATCATAGTACGGCCCTGGGTAATACTCTGGAGGGCCTAAACTCGCCTCTGATCCTTCTATGTTGTCAAACCCTATGGACCCGTACTCGAAGTGGTCATCTCTTACTGTCGGGGCAGGTCCATCTCCTATGTGCATGACTTCATCTTCTTTGGGCTCTTCTTCCGAATCTTCCTCTGAGCCCTCCTCCGGATCCTCTTCTAGATCCTTCTCTAGGTCTTCTTCAATCTGTTGGATCAAGAGATCTATGGATGCTGGAACTATTTGATTGTACATAGGCATCGTAAGTTCCATATAAGGAAGCACCTCCTCACTGATCCAAGTAGCCCATTGATTGTCCACAAAGCCCATGACTCCCTCTGTATTGGGTTGAACCATGTGGTTCACAGTGGTACGCCAAACACAGTACTCTGGCGTGCACCATCTTTCATCTTGCATATTGATTGTTATCATGTTATCCCACCCCATATGCAAGTTCCGTGTGTATGTGACAGAGACCGAAATGAGATCATCCTCGTGTAGAACCACACAGGACCATAGTGGCACATCCTAGACGTGTCCGAACTGTCGCATGACCCGCAGAGGTACATACGGTTGGACTCCTCTTAAACCTACCAACTCAATGAAATATCGATGCCAGGTTCTGACGAATGCTGACTTGGATACCAAATAAAACTTCCATTGAATGGAGTCCCCAGTAAGATTTGTCAAAAAGTGTGCCATTCTTCTTCTCCAATTGGCGCGTCCCAATATCAGAGACGATCTTCGTCACTTTGAATCATGTTGCGAGCATCTACCATATAGTCCATTTGTGGGGGGCGACGATAGAAATGCTAGATCGCCCAAACCTGCAACAATAAATTGCATCCCCCAAAGAAGTCTTGTCCTCTCGTGAATGCAGATAGTGATCGAAGTACCTCAGCGAGGACCATGTGCACCATGGAGCAGACCTATGGCGCAGCAAACATATCCACAACTATAGGGAGGATGTTGATGTCGACATAATAAAGTCTGATTGGGAAAACTATCGCACCCAAAAAGGCCAATATGAAGATCTTTGGCCGCGTGCTTATCCATTGCCTGCGAGTGCAAGCAAATTCCTCATGATAGTCGTCGAAACTTTCAAATCAGGCAAATCTCCTAAAGAGGTAATCCAGTTTAATTTTTTCGCCCTCTATGTGCCTTAGTGACAGAAAGATTTTCAGCCCCAACTGTCTTAAAATTCCCTCTCACTTATAGCTGACGGGCATACTGGTAACCTCCCTCTGATGGGTAGCTCAGTGAGTGTGGTAAATTCCTCTAGTGTAGGAGTAATTTCAAAATCCAAAAACTTGAAGGTCACTGTGCTGGGGTCCCAGAATTCCATCAATAAGGTGAGGAGTATCTTATTTGCCCGAATCCTCATTAGCGATAGCAACCCTCCTAGATGTCTGCTGATCTCTGCACCATGCTCTCTGTAGATGTTCCACCAGCATTTCTGCAAGATCTCCGGTGCGGCGGTGACCATTTTAATATCTGAGAGGTTTTGTTGATGTTCATCTGGAGGAAAAGAAAAGGTGTGGTAAGTATGTCTATTCCGAATCCATCATGTGTTTATTTTGGATCATTCACATCGACTTTCACAAAAATATGTCGAGGTGTATAACCTTTGACAAAAGGGTGGCTTCCTAATTGCAAAGACGATGCCTCGAACCATCTCGTCTAAGGTGTATGCAGTATGACCTATTTTCTAGAGTAAGAGTTTTCTCAAAACGTTTAAGAGTGGACTGAAGATTTGCAAGAAGGCACACTAAACTTATTGCACCAACTCTGAAGCTAAGGAATCCAAAAGAAGGTTTGAGGGAGCGTGAAAAACTCCCCGCGTGAACTAATGTGTGTAAATGTACGACCAAAGACTCGATAGAAAGTGAGAACGACAATGCGAAAAAGCAGTAACAAATAGTATTTTCAAACAAATAAGGAACGCAAGGTTGGATTTGACTTGCGGCCTTTCAATCAAGGCGATATATAAGATAAAGAGTTAACTAACAAATAATCACGAATATCATTCCTAAGCTTAGTTTATAAAGGTTAAAACCTAAATAACTCCCCAGTGGAGTCACCACTCTGTCATGCCCCATTTTCGAACTGGTCGAAATAGTTCACAACATCATGCAACTATGCTCTTTGATTTTTGAAAAAAAAAAAGTTTCAACTCTCCACCTAATATTAAGAAAAATATTAGGAAACCATTTTAAGAAAATATAAATGTAAACTCTATTTTAGTTTGCTAAACCAGTAAAAATTCTAGGTAAAAGTTTTGGTTACTCGAGGGGAAGGTGTTACGCATCCCTCAGAGCCTATTTAAAGATAGTCCTTAAACCTAGCTTAGGAAAATAGCTCGTGATAATTATTCATTTTATTTATTTTTGAAATTAATAATAAGAAAATCTCATTAATTAAAAAAGAACAAAAATACAAGGTATGTCATATGTGTGTCTAAAATATTCGTAGAATTTTTTTTTAAATACATGTTTACTATACAATAAGATTGACAATTAAGTAACAAATGAATAAATTATAGATATATAAAGGCTTAAAAAAATATAGATATTTGTTTAAAATCATACGAAATAGATGAACATATAAAACTTATTATGAACAATATGTTGAAATGTTGGGAGTGAGAGATTATTAATAAATAAATAAATAAATAATAGATAAGGTGTAAAATATAACAATATACGCAAATTGAGTAACATTAAGTAAGAGTGATATTTTAATAAATAAATTAATGAAATAATATGAAGTAAGACAATATAAAGAATGTTAAAATTTATATAAAACTTATTGTCTTATATGCATTTGTTATAAAATATATTTGCAGATGTTGTTCAAAAATATACGCTGGTTCATTCTTTTATTTATGGTGATAAAATAACAATAACTATATGTTGTAAAATGATAAGATGTAAAATTTTATATTTCTAAGAAACTAATATTCATAAAAGAATAATAATATGACTTGTGTAAAATAATATACCAAATGTAGATAAAAAATATATATCTTATGTATGACGTATACATTTACATACCTTATATATTTGAACCTGATAAGAAAATTCTAAAATTTGAAATATAATATTAGAAAAACTAAAAAAATACTTAAGTCATATTTAGTTAAAAATGATATAATAAGGCCTTGTAAAGAAATTAACCAAACAAAACTAAGATAAACCAAATTTATATTATTTTTTAGAAAATCAACTAAAGGAGTTTAAATTAACCCAAAAGGTAACATTATATTATATTTTAAGAAAATCGATTTAAACCTTTAAGCGGCCGAATTATTGGGATTCATTCTATAATTAGTTTTATAAAATACAAGGTCAATGTTATTACCATGAATGATTCATTTATCAAGGCGATTATTTAATCCTTTGATTAGTTTGGAATATTTAAAAATTTATGATAATTTTTATAAAAAGTTTTGGTCTATTTCAAAAATAAGAAAAAACATTTGTCAAGACTATAAACATCAACACTAGATTCGTTAGCAAATAACACTAATTCATAACATAATCTTCAAACTACAAAGAAAATTTTTAGCCAATGTATCAACATTCACATAAAAAAATATTAATCAATTAATATGAGAAAAAACGTAATCAAACGACGACGAGGGAGGCCAAGAAATATTGACTCCTAATTTACGAGACTCCGAGCAGTGATCCTAGTAGCTGCTGACCCGTATTTTGGGCCAAAATGAGTTCCAAAAATAGAAACTCCAGCTAATCCAGTTGTACATGAAACATAAGAGAAAAGGAGAAAGATTAGCAATAATGTAACAATGTGAGAATGCATATTAACAAGCACTCGCTCCAAACAAAGACACCAAAAGTTTGGTTAAAATGTTACCTTAACATAAAAAATTGTTACCTGGACAACTATGAAATTTACTTATTAAAAGGTATACTACATGGCTAACCAAAGCCTTTCAAGAGTGACTAAGATTTGCTTTCATTTATTTTAAGGCAATGCGGATGAATCGAGTTCAAGGCCAGTAAAGGGATAGCCAATAACATTAGTAGTTTTCAGCATTTTGGTAACAAACAAATGATTAAGGAAAGAGCATGAAGTGCCTGATGCACATCTGGCCATGAAGTATTAGATACTTCTTTACTCCTAAACTAAAAGGCAAAATTATCACATTTAATTCTTTCTACAAAAATGATCTGTTCAATCAAAGTAACCAAATTCCTCATCTGGGGCCAACCAGCTAGCTATCCTCTTTAGAGCATTTTTTAAGAAGTAAATAGAGGTGGTACATACTGATTATTCGATTCATGTTAGTAATCAAGCTTCATATAAGGTTTAGGTCGCGAAGGACATCTCAAAAGCTACCTAAAATGAATACTATCAACACTGATGTCATATGAAACGATATGATTCAGCCATATCCAAGTATACAACCACGACGAAGGGAGAACCAGATGTGCATTCAATCATAAAACTGAAACTCTTGGCAAATGTCACGATGGAAAGCTATTGGATAGAAATCCCCCTTTTCCATTGTAAATCTGTCGTTAAGTAGCATGATTTAAAACAAAATGAGACTTGGTGTGTTGCGCAATAGTTAATTCATGGAGGGACCAGCAGTTAGCAAACAGAAAGTAAAATAAGCTACAATATGTTAGAAGGGAAAATGAATCTTTATTCCAGCAAAAAAAAAAGAAGTTGAATGGATACTTTAGACGCAGCTTACTACTCTTTCTCCGTTTAAACCACATTTCTTGCATTTGATTACTTTGATAGATTTCTTCTTTGGTCAGAGTCATAAACCATGAATTCTAAGATCAAGGAAAGAACCTTTTTATCTAAGTGCTCAGCACCAGAAAATTTAAGCCGAGAAATGAATATGAAAATGGTGATTTGAGCGATATCATATAAACCTTGACATACGGAGTGAACTTTAATTCTTTAATCTCAAAGGAACAGAGGATCACAAAAAGACATACTAGTGATACTAAATCGGTGCACACTGCTCTTGACCTCTTAATCATGTAAAAAGAATGGACGGGTATATGCTTGTATAACTTAAACAGGTATCACATTGAATAGAGGTGAACCAATGCAAGCAAGGAGTTTAGGCAGGCACTGCATTTCAGATACCGCAATCTTGAGGCTGAAGTTAAGCAAGAGTCTAGGCCCAAAACAACGACGATCGATTCGAACAAGAAGTGAAACAAGTAAAAAAAATCAAGAACAGGAAGGGATTTACAATCGCTCGCTCTAAATTGTAATGATTAGCCAACAATGAGCAACTGGAAAGAGATATGGGATAAACAAATTATGTCACCAATTTCATGTCAATAGCTATACATCTATTCCTAAAATCCTAATAGTTGAACATCTCCAGCAATTGGTGAGTTATATTTGCCTTCATGTTGATTTAAATGATACCATCATAACATTTAACACTCAAGTATGCAGAATAGGCAGCCATCAGTCCACAATGAAAGGGAATTAAACAAACACACATCAGATAGGTAAACAACCAGTCCTTTATATCGACAATTTTATGCAGAAATTTCAGAGAAAACCAGCAGCCGAACGAACACATGTTGATAGAATCAAAATGAGCAAAATCAAAATGATATTTCACTCCCAGAAACAAAAGAAAAAATGTAAAAATAAGAGTGATTACTGACCTTGTGTAGAGCAACAAAATAGAGCTTCAACGTTGAAAGATTTTGCCCAAATAGCCTATTTAAAATATGATCAGATTATTTATTAAATAGTCATAGTTCAACAAATTAAAATTATTATTGTGCAAGATTAATTATTTTGACAAAATTAATTGTTCTAAAATAAAATTAGCATGGATTAATAATAAAATTAATTGATTAAGCTTCCCATTTCGACAAATATATGAAAAAAAATACCTATTTTGGCGACAGAATTATTATTTGATCAGAAATTGATTTAACACCTTTAAAGGATACTCATTTGTCATAAGTTTCTCCAAATGATAAAAGCAGATAGTAAACACTTGTATATGTATTTTATTTAGTTTTTATAAGAAATAATATCCATAAACTAACCGTCCGAACAAAAAAAAAGATGAGAGATTTGTTACTAATAACAAGATAACAATGACAACAATACTAATGTAAAAATAGTAGTAGTAGTAGTAAAATATTTCATATTTCATAAAAGTTTTACCATCTTTCAAAAACTTTTTCTTTTAAAGTTTAACTAATTGAATACGGAAAGCCAAAACTAAAAATTTAAAATTTAAAATTATTAGAGAGCCAAAGTCAAAGAAAATAAATAAATAAATAAATAAACAAATAAATCATTACTTTGTACGATTAAGTTATTCACAAAAATTAATCAGCCTAAAATAAAATTAGTATGGAAAAAATTAATTAGCTAAGCTTCTTCATATGAAAGTATTACTTGTAACAATGAGGGATTGTATTTAACCAAGAATTAATTTAACACTTAATACATATTTGTTTTTCACAAAACTTCTTTTAAAAAAAAAGGCTAAAACAAGTACTAAATATTTATTTTATTTTTCTTTTAAAAAAATATATATCTTTGTATGAAAATGATATCCATAACATGATTTGTCGAATAAAAAAATAATAACTTTATTAAAATAATAGTAATAATGAAAATAGTAATATCAATAATTATAATAATAACAATAGTAGTGATAGTAAAAATATTTCATAAAAATCTTATTTTATTTTTTTTTAAAGAAAAGATTCTCTTTTATTTTCAAGGATGCTTAGCTAATTAAATACGGAAAGCCAAAATTCTGTGTCAACAACCCATCTTACTAGAATTGAAAGCTTCGGTAAAGGATGGTAAAGTAGAGGTTTTCTCCCAAGGGGGAGATGGTGTCCTTAGGTACCAAGGTAAGTTATGTGTGCCTAATGTTGATGGGTTAAGGAATTTGAATTTGGAAGAGACACATAATTCATCCTACTCTGTTCTTCCACAAACATGTATAGAGACTTGAGGGAGGTGTATTGGTGGAGTGATATGAAAAGGGATATTGAATAGTTTGTAGCCGGTTGTCACAATTGCCAACAAGTCAAAGTCGAACATCAAAGGCCAGGTGGCCTAGCCCAAGACATAGAAATTCCTACTTGGAAGTGGGAAGAGATCAACATGGATTTTATGATTGGTTTGCCAAAGACTAAAAAGACTTTGATTCTATTTGGGTTATCATTGATAGGATGACAAAGTTGGCTCACTTTCTACCGATTAAAACAACTTATGGTGCCAAGGATTATGACAAATTATATATTCATGAGTTGCTTAAGTTGCATGGAGTACCATTTTCTATTATTTCGGATCATAGTGCTCAATTCACTTCTCACTTTTGGAGATCCTTCCAAAAGGGTCTTGGTACCAAAGTCAATCTTAGCACGACTTTTGGAGATCCTTCCAACTCTTGAGGATATGCTTAGGTCTTGTGTTTTGGAGTTCAAGGGTAGTTGGGATTAACATCTTCCATTCATTAAGTTTGCTTACAATAATAGTTACCACTCTAGTATTAGCATGGTTTCTTTTGAAGCTTTATATGATAGGCGTTGTAGGTCTCCGGTTGGGTGGTTTGATATGGGAGAAATGGATTTGTTGGGCCGAATTTGGTTATAGAAGCCTTGGAGAAGGTGAGGTTGATAAGGGAGAGAGTGAAGGCGACTCAAAGTAGGTGAAAGCCCTACTTTGATATGAACAGAGACCTTGGTTAATGTTGATGATTGGATGTATTTGAAGGTCTCACCCATGA
This sequence comes from Solanum clarkiae, assembly GCA_011800125.2. Taxonomy (NCBI): domain Eukaryota; kingdom Viridiplantae; phylum Streptophyta; class Magnoliopsida; order Solanales; family Solanaceae; genus Solanum; species Solanum clarkiae. Next base: position 8,279,562 of record JAABOM020000084.1, on the reverse strand, counting down.
AGGATTATGGTTTGGTTTGGCAAGAAAGGGAAATTGAGCCCAACGTTTATGGGACCTTATAGAATTTTGAGGAGAATTGGTAAGGTTGCCTATGAGTTGGAGTTGCCTACGGATATTAGTATGGTTCATCCGGTCTTCCATGTGTCTATGTTGAGGAAGTGTGTTGGTGAAGTACTATTGCACCCTTAGAATTTATGGATATTATGGAGGATAACTTGACCTATGAGAAAGTCCCTGTGGAAATATTGGATAGGTAAGTAAAAAGGTTAAGAAACAAATATATGACATCCGTCAAAGTCCTTTGGAGGAATAACAATTTGAAAGTGCCACTTAGGAATCCGAATCGAACATGAAGAAGCGATATCCATATCTCTTTCACTCTATTCAAGTCGAAGGTAAAAATTTAAGTCCTATCTATGCTTATAAGTCTTATGTTTCAGCCTCATATAATTTTTGCATGCATACATGTTCATGGTAACAAGTTTTGGTGATTTTTGACATATATGCTTGAAACTTTTCGAGAATGTCTTTAAGTACATTTATTGCATTCATGTATGGATGAACGTTTCCTAATCACTCCTCCTACGTATGTTTCCTTTATATTTGGGAACAAATGTTCCCAAAGGGGATATATTGTAACACCTCTCATGTGCTTCGAAAATGCCCTATAGTATATTTCTTGGATATCACAAAATCTGTGCATGATTTCGTAAATCTGACTTTATATTCTTTTTCAGGGGACAAAATTGTGTAGAAAATGGGTGGACTTCGATTTTTACATAACCCGTAATGAAAAATTATTTTTCACTACAGGAGTCAAAATAGTGTGAGTATGCGACCAGTTTGCATTGTGGACTGGTGAAAATGCTTCTCTGCTTCAAGTCTGCATCGCGGACTGGACGTGGATCAATTCTCCAGGTTTCTTCATTTTCCAGTTTTTAAGCAGGGGCATTTACGTACCAATGCCTATATAGATGGGAAACTCTCGTTCTTTAGCCATTTTTCAATCCTAGAGCTCTCTAGAATCTCACAAATCCTCTCCAAAACATCATCAACTATCCCATAAAAATTCAAGAATCTCAAGAACTTACTTTGAAATGTCAAGAACCCAATTTAAGTCTTAAGTCTTCCTCAAATCTTTCTTCAAGGACTCCAAGATTTAGGTATGTGCGTCTTCATCCATGGGTCTTTTAGCCCATGGAGCCCAACTTTCTCTTTTTTATGAAATTTCATGATTTCAAGGTTAGATTCTTCCTGGGTACTTCTTATTATGCATTATAAATATGAATTATGTTTGATTTTATTAAATATTGATTGATTATGCATGAATATCTATTGAAAGCTTATTCTATGAGTTGATTTATATCTATTGAAGCTATGCATGATATGAACTATGAAAAATATGAAAGATTGTGAACTTTTAAGATAGATTTCATGACACCCAAAATGAGGGTTTTACTACAATATTGGTGGGTAGGTTTGAATAATTTTGAAATAAATTGATTTTACTCCTTATCTTACATCTTAATTGCATGGTTTTAAGCATACGTACATGTACTCACCATGTTTGACTAAATTTATATGACAAGGATTCTTATGTTGATGAAAGGGTATTATATGTTTTGCAAGACAAGTATTTTATGGTAAATTATGGGCTTCTAACCATGTATTAAAATCATGAAACATTTCTATTATTTGTAAGCAAGATGTTGAGTGCTTATATTATATTCTACTCTCTTGTGAGTGAATAATGTCTATATAAAGGGGGCAAGCATGGTAACTATTTACCCTCATGTACAAACTAAAGTTCACTCATAGGGGACAAGCGTGTTACAATCTCTATCCTCATGTGAAATGCGATGCCTACTAGAAGAGGTCAAGTCTATGCATTGTTTTTACTCTCTAGTACAAGGTATACACCACTTGTAGGGGTCAGGTATATGAATGGTCTACTTATGCCAAGTTATCATGTTTTTACAAGTCATTCATATTATAATTAAATTTATAATTATTTCAAGTATTTTGTGGGATTAGACTTAGCACCGAATGAGGTTTAAGGTGGGGGCTCGATCCAAGGGGTCCTTATATAAAGTCTTGATCTCTTAACTATGTGCCACCATAGGATTATGTTGTTTTCCTAAATGGGATTTACTAGTGGATCCAACTAGGACAAGTTACCCATAAGGTGGGGTCAAGTTTGGTTTACCTTGGCAAGTAGATCACTCCTTTATTCGAGGTGGAGTGAATATCCAAATACCAAGTAGTAGCTCGTTTGGTCTTATATGCCGGTTAGGGTATCCTCCCACATATGTATGTTATGTTATGCAAGATTGACTATCTATATACATGTTTTAACTTAAGTATTGATCATACATGTCATATTGAACTTATGTTTATTGATTATGATTATGCATCTTGAGTATTATGACTTATATGTTTGTTGCATTGCACCCTGCATACTTAGTACATTCCAAGTACTAGCACATACTTTTGCCTATATGATCTAACCATGCAGGGACCGGAGCTCCTATTCATCATCCCTCTCCACGTGGCTAGCCGGATCGTTTGAAGATAACTTTGGGTGAGTCCTCAACTCTGGGGACAATATCTATCTTACTTTCATGCTTTTGTTAAGACTTGTCTAATTTTTGGATACTTGTCTTTAAGGGTGAGCCTGGGAGATATCTTGGCCCCCGCTCCAGTCGTATTTGAGGTGCTGTTGGATATGGATATTATGTATCGAGCTTGACTCCTATTATGTCTATATTATTATGAAAGACTTCCCTTGGTCCCTATTCATTTCTATGTGATGATGTGTGTTGATGATGAGATGGAAATTCCATGTCCTGACTCCCTTAGGTTTTATTATTACTTGCTTGTTGCCTTGTTATGCTTCCGCAACCAAGGATGTGTAAATGATATGCTAAGAGGCTTGTTGGGGTACCTTCTGGTTCCCCATTTGCCATGTCACATCTAGACCCTAGGCTTGGATTGTGACAATTAAGGGATGAAAGGTCAATAGATCCAATAAAAAGTCCTCTTTTGGGACAAGAGAGACATAACCCATGTCCTATGATAGCTACGTAGCTTATGGAACTTAAGTTAATTATATTCATACCTAAATCAATGCATAATACTACTTTCAAAATATGTGTTCATATCATCATCTCATCCAGTCATGTAGTGGATATGTTTATTGACCACAAGAGTTTGCAGTATGTCTTCAGTCAGAAAGAGCTCAACCTACGACAGAGGAGATGATTGGAATTGTTCAAGAACTATGACATGAGCATTCTCTACCACCCGGGTAAATCTAACATTGTTGTTAATTCTCTTAGCAGGTTGTTAATGGGTAGTACAACCCATGTTGAGGAACGGAAGAAAGAGTTGACTAAGAAATTGTATAGACTGGCCCGATTGAGAGTTCAACTCGAAGAGAATGATAAAAGAGGAGTCAATGTTCAGAATGGGTCTCCTTCATCTTTAGTAGTGGAGGTGAAAGAAAAGCAAGACTAAGATCTTATTCTACTTCAGTTGAAAGAAATTATCCATAAACAGAAGGTGATGATTTTCTCTAAAGAGAAAGATGATGTGTTGAGATATTAGAGTAGATGATGCATACCAAGTGTTGATGGTGTTCGAGATAAAATTATGGCTAAAGCCCACAACTCTAGATATTCCATTCATCCTGGCTCTACCAAGATGTACCACGACCTAAGGGAAGTCTATTCGTGGAGCGGAATGAAGAGAGATATTGCTAAATTTGTTTCTAAGTGCCTGAATTGTCAACAAGTTAAAGTTGAATATCAAAGGTTGCATGGATTGGCCCAAGACTTTGAGATTCTCAAATGGAAGTGGGAGATGATCAATATGGACTTTATTACCGATCTACCGAGGTATCGAAGGCAACATGATTTGATATGGGTGATTGTGGATGGGATGACTAAATCAACTCACTTCTTAGCAATTAAGATGACTGATACTGCAGAAGAGTATGCCAAGTTATACATCCATGAGATTATGAGGGTGCATGGAGTTCCCTTGTCCATTATCTCAGATAGAGAAGCTCAATTCACATCCCAACTATGGATATCTTTTTAGAAAGGATTAGGTACTAAGGTGAACCTGAGTACTACTTTTATTTCTTCCTCAAACAGATGGTCAGGCAGAACGTACCATTCAGACCTTAGAGGATATGTTGAGGGCTTGTGTCCTTGACTTTAAGGGAAATTTGGATGACCATTTACCTCAAATTGAATTTGCATATAACAAAGTTATCATGCAAGTATTCAGATGGCTCCCTAGAAGGATTTGTATAGGAGGATATGTAGATCACCAATTAGGTGGTTCGAGGTTAGAGAATTCAAGTTAATTGAGCCTGATCTTCTCCATCAATGGATGGAGAAGGTGAAGGTTATTAGAGAAAGGTTGAAGACTGCCCAGAACCGCCAGAAATCCCACACCAATATGAGGAGAAAGAGACTTAGAGTTTGAGGTGAATGATTGGATATACTTGAAAGTGTCACCCATGAAGGGTGTCAGGAGATTTGGGAAAAAGGGGAAACTGATTCCATGCAATATTGGCCCCTATCGGATTATGAAGAGTATTGTGAAGGTTGCTTATGAGTTAGAGTTACCTTCTGAGCTAGATGCGATTCAACCGGTTTTTCACGTCTCAATGTTGAAGAACATTGGTAATCCCTATTGAGAGTATTAGAGTGAAGGATAACTTATCCTATGATGAAGTTCCAGTCCAAATACTTGATCATCAGATTCGTATATTGAGGACTAAAGAGATAGTCTCAATGAAAGTCTTGTGGAGGAATCAATTTGTTAAGAAAGCCACACAGGAAACTGAGGAGGATATGAAAGCTAAATACCAGCATCTATTCATGCCTGATGATGAAAATGTCAAAGGTAACATCCTTACTCTTAATTTGGATTGCTTTGTCTATCCCTGAGTTGATTTGTCTATCCTTGAGTCTAAATAGCGATTGTCTAGATTGTTAATGGGTCGATAGTTTGATTGGTTAGCTAATTTTCGAGAAAAGTCTTGATTATTATCCGTGCCTTGATGTCCATCCTTACTCTTCATTCAAGGATGAATGATTCCAAGGGGGAGATAATATAACACTCGATAAAATTATCAAAATACCCCTAGATGAGAGGCGCTCGAATAACATGTCTTCTCAAACTCCGATGACAAATTCAAGGCCATAAATATGATCAACATGAAAAATTATGTGGTAAAATGGTCTTGGTTGATTTTTAGAGCAACTGAACCGAAAGATAATTTTTTTATGCGAAAATGCAATTTCAGAAAAGTGCGCGACATGTCCGCATTGCGAACTTGCCGTGGACTTACACTTGGATGTGATCCCAATATTTTTTACGCGATCAGAAAACTCGTTGAAAAATTTTGATAAAAAACTTGAAAACTGACCAAGTTCGCGACGCAAACTTGGTACGCCAAAGTGAAATTTTTTAGTTTTTTAACGAGGGGCATTCCAAACTTTTTTCAACCCCTCCTAAGCTCAAAACATAATCAAAATAGGTCATTTTGAGCGTAAAAAGGATTTTTAACACTCATTCTTAAGCCTTTTTAAAGTTTTAACGAGGACTAGGGCTAAGAAGAAGAGAGCAAGAGTGACAGTTTAAGGGAATTAAGTACGAATTCTAGCAAAGTTGATTGTCAAATTCCATAGCAGGTATATAAGGTTAAACTAAAATATGGAATTATTCTTCCATGTGCCCCTTGATTGAGAGAGATTGATAAATGAATGTATTGAATCTTTATGCATGTTTTCTTGATTGTTTTCTATACATATCTTATGTATTTTTACATGTTGATGATCATCATAAATATGATTTACTGAATAAATACTTTTACATGAGTTATTTCATAGACCCTATATGTTATTTTGTAAAAGAATGCATGAATGAACCTAAGAACTGAGTCTAGAGCCTTGATTTGAGAATGTTGATTGTTATTATGATATGAACATGATGATGGATTGATAGAACTTGATGGTCTTGTGAGTATTCATAATTAAACTCTAAAGATTGGTCTAATTGATTATCCTCTTAATGATTAGTCTAAACTCCTTTGAAAGATTGATTGAGAATTGAGTTGATTAGATGACTGATATGTCGGAAGGCCCTATTGTGATAGAACTGATGGAATGATGAGAGTCCTTATGAGACTAATCGATATGATTGATTGAGATGGATTGTCTTATGAGCAATGAGTCATGGGAGAAGCACCAAAATGAGTAAGAGTAAGTCCAACTCGAACTCATTAACCACGCCGCCAAGTGTAGGTGAGAATTAAATCCGTTAAATCGGATGTACCCTTTTGATTGGAAGTCTCTGAAACAATAGCACTTGATAGACATAATCTACTATGGATCTGATTTGTTCTTTACCTGGCAAGTATGAAATGACTTTGGCAGCATCAACGGGATTGTTGTACAATCACTGGCTCATAAGTGATTATTATCAGATAAAAGAAACTTTCAAATAGGTTCTACACTGATCCTCTGATTTGATTAGATCGGATCAGATTGGATTGATATTGATTGGTCATTGTCTAGTCTTTATTCTTGCTTTAGATAGACATTTGATGTTCTGATTGCATATTTTCTGAGTTAATGTTATTCTACTTATATCTGTTTCATTTAGCCATTTTACATACTCGTACATTCCACGTACTGATATCCATTATCAACACACACTTCGTTGAAGATCTATTTCACACATCAGCTGATTGGTGATTCCTCCTTTGACTTCGGAGGATGCACATGATTTGTTTCATCTAGCTTTCTAGAGTTAGACTTAGATTAGCTTTATTTTGATTTGAGATAGCCATGGGTCTGTCATTGCCTCTATTAAACAGTTGATAGAGGCTTCATAGACTAGAGTTTGATTGGTCATGAGATGAACATTTATTTGGGCTAGTTTTTTGCTTACTATCTAGTATTATTGAGTTGACTTGATCATTTACTTATTGAGATTTTCCACCCCTTTTTCTATCTTTAGTCATCCATTGATTTGTTAAATATGTTGATTGAATGAACGTGATAAGGCTAAGTAGTCCGCTTGGGAACTAGCAATAGTCTCTAGGTGTCGATCACGTCCAGGCTATCCTCTCAGGGCGTGATATATTATTAGTTTTCTTGTACATAGAAACTTCTTTAGTTTGAAACTTAAAGTCATTCATACAATATTTATTCATTGTATGAATTTGAGATTCAAGGACGAGTGTGATTTCTCTCACTAATAGTGAATGATCAACAGTTGAGTATTCATCATAAACCTATAAACTGTATCCAAAATAATACAATTTAGTATAAAATAAATACATTATTCCTATTAATTCAATGTGATTAGGCATTTACACTTACATAATTCTTTAACCATTTGAAAAACCTCGTATATATGGCTTCGTTGCCCCATATGTTTATGAACAAGCTGATATTGATATATACATTTTGTCAGTTAGTAAACACTAATTAGTATATCTAATTTGACAATATAATGTAATACTTACTTAAGATATAGCTGAATTTTTGGACAATTAAGTAAAATATGCATCATAGGCGATTGTCTTTCCACAGCCGTGAAGCCTCATTTTTTAAGTCTTTTAGATCCTCGACCACTTTGATTAAAATTTGAAATCGCTGAAAACATAGGATCACTATCACCTTCATCATTTCGATTTGGGCTATTTCTCCTGCATGACACTTCATCTCCAAAGTAAAAGGAATAAAATTCGCCAGCTTCTCTTGCAATATAAACTTGAACAATTGATCCTTCAATCTATCCCATTTGCTTAATTGTTTGTTTGGAGCTTCTAATTTTTTGGTACGTACCAATTCAAATGTGTTAACCATGAATTTTATTGTTTATATAATCAGTATGTACAATTAAGTACTTACATCATATTACATTTCAAATGGATACATCCACCTTATTTGAACTGGACCTCCAAGATGAGCTTATTGTACAAGATGAATCGCAAGATGCTCCATCACATCAAAGAAGCAAGGTTGAAAGATCTTCTCCAACTTTGCAGTAATGACATGAATATTTTCTTCCATCTTATCTAAACTACTTTCAAACAACATTCCAGAATATAAATCTCTAAAGAAAAGACTTATCTCTATGATTGGCTTCCATATCCTGTCAGAAAAATGGCTAAAAGTGATAGGAAGCAAAGTTTCCATGAATACATGACAATCATAGCTTTTCATACCTATCAATTTGCCTTCATTCAAGGTTGCCCATTTACCCAAATTTGAAGCATATCCTTTCAGAATCCCTAAATTTTTAGCCCACTCACATATTTCACATTTTTCATCCATGGTGAATGAAAAACTGCTTTAGGCTTGACAATTTTGCCATTTGATAATTCCTGCAACCACAATTCTTTCCTCCTATAATATTCCTTTAAGTCCATTCTAGCTCTTGGGTTGTCTTTTGTCTTGTCTTTAAAATTCATCATTGTGTTGAATAAATTGTCAAAATAATTTTTCTCAATATGTATCATATTAAAATTATGTCATAGGAGATTATCCTTCCAATATGGCAACTCCCAAAATATGCTTTGTTTGGTTCAATTATGTTCAACACCGTATCTAGGAAGTCTAGAAAGTGGAACTTCTTTAACTTAGGCAGTGGCAAAACTCTCTCCTAAATTTAATGCCCTATCAGTGATGGGGTAGGGGATCAATATCAACCTTATTTTTTATGGATGTATCTTTCATCCTTCTGAACTCGTGGTCCATTGGCAAGAATTGATGATGATAACCAAACCATGATTTATTCCTGTCATGCTTTAGGGTGAAAGTCTTATTTTGTTCCATACAATAAGGACAAGCAAGCTTTCTAGCAGTCATCCAACCAGACAACATGCCGTATGCAGTCCACATTAAACAAGCATGGATAATAAAATTTTATTTAGTTGATATGTCATAAAGCAGTACACCTTCAAACCATAGTTGCTTAAGCTCATCTATCAATGGTTGTAGATAGATATCAATCGAACTTTTTGGATTACGGGGACCCGGAATAACACAACTTAAAAATATGAATGGACTTGTCATACATATTTTTGGAGGAAGATTATATAGAGTAAGAAATACTGGCCTACAAGAATAAAGCGAGGCAGAATTAGAGAACGATGTGAAATCATCTGCACACAGACCCAATACGACAATTCTAGGATCTTTAGCAAAGTTGGATATACATTATCAAAATGCTTCCATGCTTCAATGTCAGATGGATGAGACAACACACCTGGATGCCTTCTATATTCATAATGCTGTAACACCCGGTAAAATTATAAAAATACCACTAGATGAGAGGCGCTTGCATAACACATCTTCCTAAACTCCATTGGTAAATCTGAGACCAAAAATGCAATCAGCATGAAAACTTATTTAGAAAAATGATCTTGATTGATTTTTTGGAGAAATCAAATCGAAAGATAACTTTTTGATGCTAAAACGCAATTTCAAAAAAATGCGTGACATGTCCATATCGCAGAATTGTCACAATTTGCCCTTAATTAGGGTTCTAATATTTTCTACGGGATTAGAAAATTGATTAGAAGATTTTTGAAAAAAAAAATGCACAAGTATGCAACAGGTTGGTCCTCCGACCTATTTCACCGAAGTTCAAAAATTTAAATCTTTTGAGGAGCATTTCAGATATTTTTTCACCTCTTCTAAACTTAATCCATGACCAATATATATTGTTTTGGGCCTAAAAGGGATTTTAAAACCCATTCCTAAGTCCCTACGACGTCTAATTAAGAAACTAGGGCTAAGAAGAGGAGGAGAGAGCAAGAGATTCAAGCAATTAGAGCAAAAACCCTTGGGAATTGATTGTCAAATTTCTTACCAGGTATGCAAGGCTAAACTAAAATATGGGAATGTTCTTTCATATGCCCCTATTGATGGTAATAGAGAGATTGTGAAAATGTTGACCTCTATACATTTTTCTTATGAATGTTTTATTATAAATTATATATATTCTATGTATTTTCATATGTTGATGATCATCATAAACTTGATTTTATAGTTTAAATATTTTTCATGAGTTATTTCATAAAACTCTACATGTTATTTTTATAAAAGAATGCATAAATGAACCTAGGGATTGAGTCTAGAGCCTTGATTTGAGAATGTTGATTGTGATTGTGATGTGAGCATGACGATGGGCTGATAGAACTTGATGGTCCTAAGAGTCCCTATAATTGAACTCTAAAGATTTGCCTAATTGATAGTCTTTTTAATGATTGGTCTAAGCTCCTTTGAAATATTTGATTGAGAATTGAGTTAATTAGATGATTGATAGGCCGAAAGCCCCAATTGTGATAGAACTGATGGGTTGATGAGATGTCCCTATGAGACTAATTGATATGATTGATTGAGATGGATTTTCTTATGAACATTGAGTCTTGGGAGGAGTATCGAGCACCAAAATGAGTAAGAGTAAGATCAACTCGAACTCATTAACTACGTTGTCAAGCGGAGATGAGGATTGAACCATTAAATCAGATGTTCCCTCTTGATTGGAAGTTCCTGAAATAATAGTGGACTTCATTGATCAGATCCATAACAGATTTGATTTGTTCTTTACCCGACAAGTATTGAATGGTTGTAGAAGCATCAACGAGATTTTTTTACAATCACTGGCTCATAAGTGATTATTGTGTGATAAGAGAAGCTCCTAGATAGGTTCTACACTGATAGTACTCTGAATGGATTGGATGTAAGTCACATTGGATTGGATTTGATTGATCGGTCATTGTCTACTATTTGTTTTTGCTTTAGATAGACACTTGACATCCTGATTGAGTTCCTTATCTCTTGATTTGAGTTATCTGAGTTGATAGTATTCTACCTTGATTGTATGTTTCATTCAGCCATTTTACATACTCGTACATTCTACGTATTGATATTTATTTGGACTGCATCATTTCATAATGCAGATACTGGTACTAGAGATCATCAACAGTTGCACCATTGAGGATCTATTGCAATCAGCTGAGTTGGCGAGCCTTCCCCTACTCCGGAGGATTCCCATTTATATTTTCATTTAGCTTTTAGAGTCAGATTTTAGACTTGTTCTTGTTAGACCCCGTATTTTTTAAATTAAGTATAACTATCCAATTGAAAATATTGTTGTGAATGTTGGGTAAGTTGAACTCAGGTAATTTTTTTTCC
>JAABOM020000084.1:8247582-8268231 GCA_011800125.2 Solanum clarkiae | reverse complement strand
TACTAGCCTAATTCTAAGGAACTAAATATCTACAAGATATATTTATTCCAAAAATAACTACACGATATATTTAACAGCCCCAATTAGGAGGTATAAGAAATTCAATTTAGGAGTTACGCAGAGGGGTGGGGTAGACCGAAAAAGTACTAGAGATAATTAGACAAGATGTGAAGCAACTTTATATTACTGAGGACATAATTTTAGATAGAAAGGACTGGAGATCACGTATTAGGTAGAAGGCTAACAGGGGTCAAATGTTGTTTTTCCACGTGATGATTTAAGGGTGGCACACATTTATCATAATTTAATAATGAATCCGAAATAGTTATAGGTGCGGGATTTTGTCCTAGAGGTAGTTTAGTTGCTTTTGAGTTTCAATTTATAGCATAAACAACTTCTAAAATAATTTAATCCAATATCTTGCGAGATTTTTATATATTGCCCATACTATTGTAGTACACGCTGAAAATTATTGTCCATGTTAAAATACAAAGACATACAACTTACTAATTTTCTTTCATACAATCACCTCAAAATAACTGGTAATAAAAACAAGCTTGCCGGCTCCAATTTAACTAAACAAGCCAAAACTTTAAGTTACAAACCATGGGTCCATAGTTTAAACTAGCTTTTCAAATTTATTCATACATATGCAACAGAAGAATCATGAACATGTCCCAAAACTACTGCAATATATATATATATCTAGATGCAAATGTGATCTTCTGCATAGCTCCCAAAATTTTTCAATGGCCATCCTCAAGCATCATCTCGAGTATTCCTTATGATAGAAGCAACTATTGCTAAGCATGAAGCTCAATGGTATAAAAGCTAAAAGATGAAACCCTTAGATTCCTCAATTTACCTTTCTTAAGTCAAAGGGCAACACAATTGGAATACAGCAAATAGACCAAATGAACAAATATATCAATAGTATCGAGTAGGATATTTAAAGATCTAAGTAACAAGAGTTCCTGGAACAATTTTTACAAGACATTCAAATGATAAGTTTCGCCCAGTATGTATGTCATGCTGTCACACCAAACATAATCAAGTATCATGAAGGACCAAAGCCCTATATCAAGAAGGATAAAAACCCAATTATCAAGAGAACCAAGAACCATATTGAGAGTGGCTTTCTAGTTCGTGCATAAAATGGACCACTTCCATACTTAGGATGAACCAAAAATCCACAATCAAGATGGCAATTGATCCGAACAAGAGGCATGCCAATAGTGGCAAAGTCATAGCCACAAGAAGGACAAAGTCCACAAGAATGTTAAGTGATCGGGCAATCCATACAAATAGACGAATTAAGCAAGTGTCTTACAAGTCTCAGAAGATAACAACACAACAAGATAAATAATAAAAACATAGTTGAGATAGGAAGATAACATTCAGATGTACCACCAGGTAACAAGATTACAAGAACAAGTTTTTGCATGAACCTGAACCTTTTAGCAGGTAATCGACCCTACCGAGTTCAAAGCATGGATCAATACGACATCAGTTTCCTCAATCAATTTCTTTAAGATTTGTCATGCCCCGGGAGGGTACCCTTGGCGTGGCTGGCACTCAGAGACTATTGATAGCCTCCGAACAAACTACTTGGCCTCATCATCACATCATACTCAACCGCAGAAGAATAATACTCAAATAAAAGGGCATCATATGAATAGAATATAATTCAAACTAGCTCATGATTTCCAAATAAAAGTTTGGAATACAAAATACTCGACAATCCTCTACTTAGTGTCTATGAAGCCTCTACTCAACAAGTCTAGATGGTGTCATCATAGGCCATGAACACCTCACATCAAAGAAAGAAAGAAAAAGATATACTAAGTCAACTCACAAGATAAAGGATCTCCTTCGGAAAGCAAAGAGGGCTCACTAACTATGGAAATGTATTGATCCATGGAGCTCAACAATGTGCGGGCTAAAGTCCCCTATCACCTACATTTACATCATGAAAAGATGCAGGCCCAAATGGACGTCAGTACATGGAATATACTGGTATGTAAAATAGCTCAAGAAAGTAAAGCTCAACTCACTCATCTCGACTCAATAACTCAGGCGCAACTCAGTACATGCAAATTTAAAGTACATCATGCTTTTAAAAGTAAACTTAGTAGGATTAGACTCATTTTAAAATGTCATGCTCAATCAATGCTACTTGGAAGTTTCTCTTAACCGACATCCAATCCCACCACTTTTAGTTTGGTGATGCACAACAAAGGTGACGTCACTGCCACATCTACCCTTAACTTTCCACAGAAAAAGGCGATCATCTCTCTCCTGGATCCATAGTATATGTCCACTTGCAGGACAAGTGTCACCAGAACGAGTTGTAACGACTATTCCACACTGGCAACGTAGTTCTGTGGGTTAAAGTAGAGGTATACTCGCTCCTCGCTTGGTGCTTGATACTCCTCCCAAGACTAAAGCATGCTCAAATCATCAATCAACTCAATTCTTAATACTCAATCAATCAACTCAAACCTCGATGCTCAATCAATCAGCTCAAAACTCAATGCTCGGCTCAACTTAATTTCTCATCAACTCAATAAATCAATGCAAACAATCAACTCGACTCAAACTCAAATGGTCATTTAAACTCACTCAATTAACTCATCATATAGTGCAAGAAAGATACTCATGTGTAGTAATATTTGTGACTCAATGTAACATGTTCTCGTACTCAATAATACTCATATTACTCAACTCAGATACTCAACCTCAAGCTCATCTCATTAACATGCCTAAAATTTCATAAAAATCATGGAATTTAGGGTTCATGCTGCCAAGTATAAAACTCTAACTCAATGTCATATAGAACAACAAACAACAACATTACCCCAATGCCTCAATATCTCTCGCCCATTGCGAGGTAAGGAGGGGTCGGGTGTACGCAGTCTGACCTCTATGTTTAAAAACATAGCACGACTATTTCTGGATAACCTATGATGAGCATCGAAAGTTGCATTGACTAACTGCTACTTCACAATTGAAAGAAGCGCAGACAGTTTAAAGAGCTATTTTGCTTTATTCCATCATACCCCAAAGCCAAAAAATAGTGAATCTTTGGCTCCATTCGAGATTGATGGAATCTCAATGTCATATAGAAATCATGTAATTTCAGCAAAACTTTATAAATTATCAAGAGAATTTGTAATAAATGAAGTATTTCAGTAAGATGATGAAATTTCACAAATCTCAACTCTTCTTTCCAAATCTTGACTGAAGAAGATGAAGGGGCATGTGGAAGAAGGTAGTCCACACTTTTGGTAAGCCTTAAATACCTAAAAGTAGAAGAAACAATCAAACCTCAGTTGGTTCGTGCACTAGAATTGAAACCCTAGCTCCTCTTTCTCCTCCAATGCTCTCAAGAAACTCCCCAAGGTTTAGAATGATGAATGAATACCCCTAGGGTTTGTTTCAAGACTTTATACAAGCCTAAAAACACATAGGGATTTAATTAAAATGGTCTGGAATGGAAAAAATTGCCCCTCTTAAAATCTGTCGTTTGAGTCTACGAGTAGTAGAGTATTCTACTAGTTATAGATCACCTCTCGTAAACTAGAAGTCCTAAGAATCTAGGCTACTGGAATTTGACACGAGACCTCATTCTACGAGTCATTGGCAACCTTTTGTGAGCAATAGGATTCAAAATTGAACTTGCTGGAGTTTATCACAATACCTCTCTCTACGAGTCGTAAAGGGTTCTACTAGTCGTAAAGGGTTCTACTAGTCGTAAACTTCTTTTGTAAACTGAAGGGTCCTGAAACTTGAGTTACTACAATTTAAACCCCACTCTACAAGTCATAAACCCCTCTAAGAGTCATAATGGCTATCGTAGACCTGTTTTCTGCAGTTTTTTCTCAGATTTTTCTCAGCATCTCCTGCACATTTACTCAAAACCAGGTAGAAAGAATTAGAAGGTGTTACATTATCTCCCCCTTGAGATCATTCATCCTCGAATGAAGAGCAATCTAGGGATTTAGGTCAAGGCACAAATCTCCCTATGAACTCTAACACTCAACCAACTCCCCAAATCATTCATCCAATGAACAATCAAGAAATTCAGCAAGTAAAACAATCAAATAGTCAACAAATCACATCAATTCTCACTCGGACTCTAGAACTCTAGAACTCTATCGTCTATCAAACTGAGAATGAAAGAGGAACTCAAGGGATGTGAATTCAAGAATTTAGAGGAAATTCATTACCATCAACTCTCTCATCATTAGCAGGCAAGAATAAGTGGGGCTATTTGGCCTTCATATCCTCCTCTGCCTCTCAGGTAGCTTCTTTTACCAATTGGTTTTTCCACAACACTTTGACAAATATAACCTCTTTAGTTCTCAACTTTCGAACCTGATGATCAAGGATTTGAATAGGAATCTCCTCATAACTCAAACTGCCTTTTACTCTAATAATCTCGATAGGCACAACTAAGTTTGGACCTCCCAAGAAATACTTGAGCATGAAAATGTGGTAAGGTGGATGGATGGTCTCTAACTCTGATGGTAGCTCTAAGTCATACGCTATGTTGCCCACTCTCTTTACGATCTGATAAGGACTAATGTACCTTGGACTCAAATTTCCTTTCTTTTCGAATCTCATCACACCTTTCATGGGTAACTTTCAAATACACCTAATCATTGACCTCAAACTCTAAGTACCTTCTTCTAACATCTGTATAGGATTTTTGTCTACTCTAGGCAGTCCTCAACCTTTCTCGAATGATTTTCACCTTCTCCATATCTTGATGAACTAAGTCCGGTCTAATCAACTTTGCTTCACCTACCTCAAACCATCCAATCGGCGACCTACACCTCCTCTTGTAGAGTGCCTAATATGGGGCCATCTGAATGCTCGAATAGAAGTTGTTGTTCTAAGCGAACTCTATCCAAGGCAAGTCGTTATTCCAATTACCTTTAAAGTTGATGATGCAAGCTCTCAACATGTCCTCTAAGGTCTGAATAGTATGTTATGCTTGGCCATTCGTCTATGGGTGGAAGGCAGTGCGAAGATGCATTTTCGTACCTAAACCCTTCTGAAAATATCTCCAAAATTGGGCAGTAAATTGAGATCCGCTATTTGAGATGATGGACAAAGGGACCTCATGTAGTCTAACACTTTATGAATGGTCGGGAATAATCCTCTACAGCATCGGTTGTCTTGACTGCCAAGAAGTGTGTAGATTTTGTCATCAGATCAACTATCACCCAAATTGAATCATGCTATTTGCGAGACCTTGGTAAGCCTATAACAAAGTCCATATTAATCATCTCCCACTTCTATTCTGGAATCTCAAAGTTTTGAGCTACTCCACATGGCCTTTGGTGCTCAACTTTAACTTCCTGACAATTCGGGCACTTGGAAACGAATTCAGTAATGTCTTTCTTCATTCTACTCCACCAGTAGACTTCTCTTAAGTCATGATACATCTTGGTAGACCCTGGATGGATGGAATATTAGGAACTGTGGGCCTCTGCCATGATCCTCTCTTGAGCACCATCAACATCTGGAACACACAATCTGCCTTGATACCTCAATACTCCGTCTCTCCCTTTGGTGAAAGCTATCATCTTTTGCTTAAACACATCCTCTTTCAACTGTAATAACATAGGATCTCGATCTTATTTCTCCTTCACTTCCACTACTAGAGATGATGTTGACCCATTATGCACAAGAACTCCTCCTTCGGCTGATTCATCTAATTGGACTCCTAATCGTGCCAATCTATGAACCTATTTGGCTAATTCTCTCTTCTCTTCCTCCACATAGGCAATGCTTTCCATGGACAACCTGCTAAGAGCATCAACAACCACATTAGCTTTACCTGGATGGTAGAGGATACTCATGTCATAGTCTTTGAGCAATTCAAGCCATCTCTCTGCCTCAAGTTAAGCTCTTTCTAGGTAAAGACGTATTGCAAGCTCTTGTGCTCTATGAATACATCAACGTGTCCTCCATATAGGTAGTGTCACCATAATTTAAGAGCAAACACAATTGCTACCAATTCCAGGTCATGAGTGGGATAGTTCTTCTCATGTATCTTAAGTTGTCTAGAAGCGTAGGCAACAACTTTTCCCTTCTACATCAGCACACCTCCCATCCCACTCTCGAAGAATCACAGTAGATGACAAATCTATTTGTCCCATCAGGCAAGGTCAACACTGATGCAGTAGTTAACCTTGTCTTCGACTCTTGGAAACTTTTCTCACACTTATCATACCATTGAAACTTGACCTTTTTCTGAGACAGTTTAGTCAACGATGAGGATAGGGAAGAAAATACTTTATAAGATAATAGCCAGCCAATCCAAGGAAATTCCTTATCTCAGTCGGGGAGGTTGGTCTTGGCCAATTCTTAACCGCCTCAATCTTTTGAGCGTCCGATCTCTAGAAATCACATAACCTAGGAAGGTCATGGACTTGAGCCAAAACTCACACTTAGAAAACTTTGCATATAACTCATTATCTCTGAGCATCTACAAAGCGATCCTGAGGTGATTGGCATGCTCCTCTTCTTCTCTGGATTACATCAAAATATCATTAATGAACATGATCATGAACATGTCAAGATATTATCTGAATACTCTACTCATTAGATCCATAAAGTCTGCAAGTGCATCTGTCAACGCAAATGACATCACCAAGAACTCAAAGTAACCATATCAAGTTCAAAAAGCCATCTTTGGAATGTCACATTCTCTCACTTTTAATTGGTGATAGCCTGATCTGAGGTCTATCTTAGAGAAAATAGCAGCACCCTGAAGCTGGTCGAACAAATCATCAATCCTCGGAAGGGGATATTTATTTTTGATGGTTATGTTATATAAATGGCGATAATCTATGCACATCCTAAGGGAACCATCCTTCTTTCGCACGAACAATACCGGAGCACCCCATGGAGAGACACTCGGCCTTATAAATCCTTTCTCTAATAAGTCCCTCAACTGCTCCTTTAACTCTTAACTCCACGGGGGACATTCTATAGGGTGGTAAAGAAATGGGTTGAGTGTTAGGATGAACATCGAGAAACTCGCTCACAATAGGGACAGACTCAAGAGTAGGGGGCTCAACATCATCAGACTTGACTCGTACAAGGTGATAAATACACCCTTTAGAAATCAATTGTCGGGCCTTGAGGCAAGAAATAAACTTACTTTTTGGCGCAACATAATCTCCCTTCCACTCAATAATAGGCTCATTTGGAAATCGGAACTTGACAGTCTGATTTCGGCAATCATCAGAGGCATAGCAGGTGTGAACCACTCCATACCAAGGATCATATCAAAATCAACCATCTCCAACTCAATCAAATCAACAAAAGTATCTCTATGATAAATGGATACTACACAATCTGTATAGATTCTCTTGACTTAAATGAACTCACCAATAGGAGTAGAAACAGAAAATGGCTCAAGCAAGCACTTGGGAAGAATATCAAATCTACTCGCCATATATAGCTTCACAAAACAACAAGTTGCACCCGGATCAAGTAGAGCATAGCAAGGAAAGGTAAAGACTCGAAGCATACCCATCACAACATCTGGTGCAATCTCTTGGTCCTGCCAATTCCCCATTGCATACAGACAGTTTGTCCCACCGCCTGCTCCTAGTGCATTATCTCTCTAGTTACCCCTCATTGGTGGTGCTGTGGTAGAAGACTGGGCCTTATTGCCCCACATCGGACACTCCCTCTGAAAATGGCCTAGTTGGCCACACTTGTAGCAACCATTCTCTCCCTCTCTACATTCTCCAGATGCATCATGCCACATTTCCAACAAGGTGGCTTCTCTTTAGAGCCAAGAGTCGTACTTTATTGAGCCTGTGCACCTTGTGCCCTAAAGTTCGACTGACCTTGGGACCTCTGATCATATCTCTGGCTTGGGGCTGGTACACTGGTTGAAGATGGTGCATAGCCTGAGGACCTCTTTTGGAAGACTTATCTCCCTTACCCTGTTTGTTCTAATTGGGCTCAAGCCCTGTTGACCTGACTTTCTTATTCATATGTTCCTCATTTGTCCTTCTTCTTATCCTTCTCAGTTTGTTGTGCATAAATCATCATCCTGGAGATATCCATATCTGGGATCAACAATGCCGTCTTACACTCCCTCTTCACCTGTCTAGCCAATCTAGATACAAATTTCCTCATCCTCGCTCTCATGTCTTGGACCATCTCTGGAGCATACCTGGACAGCTAGATGAACTTCAGGCTATACTCTTAAACAATCATCCTCTCTTGTTTCAGATTCACAAATTCCTCAACCTTTGCCTCTCTCAACTCCTGAGGAAAGAAGTGACCGAGGAAGGAACTCTCAAACTTATCCCAAGCAGCACGCTCAGCATCATCACCTCGACTCTCTTCCCACTGATTGTACCAAACATTAGCTACATCCTTGAGCTGATAGGAAGCAAGATCAACTCCCTCAGTCTCAGTCGCACGCATAGTTTTCAACAACTTCCACATCTCATCAATAAAGTTCTGAGGGTCCTCCTCAACCTTGGACCCAATGTAGACAGGTGGGTTCATCCTCAGAAAGTCTCTCAGTCGGGAGGCAGGTGTTAGCTCATGGGAGCTAGAACTAGGGGTTTGTAAGCGCTGGTTCTCGCTCTGGGAAGCTACTAACTGCATGAGCATGGTAATTGCTGCTTTAAAGTCAGCCTCTGTAGTGGTAGGTATCACAGGAACACCAGCAGTCCTTGCCGGTTGACCTCAGCCCCTCGTTTCCATCTGAAGAGGCACCTCTGAAGTAAGGTCCTCAGAATTTCTAGTTGAGGTATTCCTCTAGGTTTTGGTGCGTGAAGGAGGCATGATCTACAAGCGCGTAACACATGAGTTATAAAAGAGTTTGTAGAGTTTTAACTCGATCGCACGAACTTAGAAAACAAGAAATGGTTAACAATTTCAAATGTCCTATATCCTCTCGCTTATGAAGTGTGGTGCACAACACACCCGTAAAAAAGACTCTACTAGACATGACTTTATAGATTCCCTAGGACTCTTGAACTCTATGCTCTGATACCAAGTTTGTCATGCCCCGGGAAGATACCCTTGGCGTGGCTAACACTCACAGACGATTGCTAGCCCCTGAGCGAACCAGTTAGCCTCATCATCACAACTTACTCAACAGTAGAAGAATAAATACTCAAATAAAAAAGGCATCATAAGAATAGAATATAATTCAACTAGCTCATGATTTCCAAATAAAAGTTCAGAATACAAAATACTCGACAATCCTCTACTCAGTGTCTATGAAGCCTCTACTCAACAATTCTAGATGGTATCATGACATGACATGAACAACCCAAATCAAAGAAAGAAAGAAAAAGATATACTACGTCAACTCATAAGATAAATGAGCTCCTCCGGAAAGCAAAGAGGCCTCACCAACTCTGGAAATGTACTGATCCGTGGACCTTAACAATGAACGAGCTGAAGTTCCCTATCACCTGTATCTGCATCATGAAAAGATGCAGGCTCAAATGGATGTTAGTACATGAAATATACTGGTATGTAAAATAGCTCAAGAAAGTAAAGCTCAACTCACTCATCTCGACTCAATAACTCAGGCTCAACTTAGTACATGCAAGTTTAAAGTAAATCATGCTTTTAAAAGTAAACTCAGTATGA
Organism: Solanum clarkiae; assembly: GCA_011800125.2. Taxonomy (NCBI): domain Eukaryota; kingdom Viridiplantae; phylum Streptophyta; class Magnoliopsida; order Solanales; family Solanaceae; genus Solanum; species Solanum clarkiae. The sequence continues at coordinate 8,258,583 of JAABOM020000084.1, read as the reverse complement.
TTAGACTCATTTTAAAATGATATGCTCAATCAATGTTGCTTGGGAGTTTCTCTTAATCGACATCCAATTCCACCATCTTTAGTTTGGTGATGCACAGCAAAGACGACGTCGTTGCCACGCCTGCACTTAACTTGCCATGGAAAATGGTAATCAACTCTCTCTTGGATCCATAATAAATGTCTAGTTGTGGGACAAGAGTTGCCAGAACAAGCTATAACGACTATCCTACGCTGGCAACGTAGTTATGTGGGTTAAAGTAGAGGTGTACTTGCTCCCAGCTCGGTGCTTGATACTCCTCCCAACACTAAAACATGCTCAACTCATCAATCAACTCAATCTTCAATACTCAATCAATCAACTTAGACCTCAATGCTCAATCAATCAGCTCAAAACTCAATGCTCGGCTAAACTCAATTTCTCATCAACTCAATCAATCAATGCAAACAATAAACTCGACCCAAACTCAAATGGTCATTTAGACTCACTTAATTAACTCATCATATAGTGCAAGCAAGATACTCATGTGTAGTAATATGTGTGATTCAATGCAATATGCTTCTCATACTCAATAATACTTGTTGCGCCCCATTTTCGAAACAGGTCAAAATAGTTCACAACATCATGCGGTTGTGCTCTCCGATTTTTTTAAAAAAATATTTCAAGTCGCTACTTAATTTTAAGGAAAATATTAAGAAACCATTTAAAAAAATGTAAATATAGACTCTGTTTTAGTTTGTGAAACCAGTAAAAATTCTAGGTAAGAGTTTTGGTTACTCGGGGGAAAGGTGTTAGGCATCCCTCAGAGCCTATCCGAAGATAATCCTTAAACCTAGTTTCGGAAAAATAACTCGTGATAATTATTCATTTTATTTATTTTTTAAATTAGTGATAAGAAAATTTCATTAATTAGAAAAAGAACAAAAATACAAGGTATGTCATATGTATGTCTATAATATTCGTAGAAAAAAAAATTTAATAATATGACATATTTGCTGTACAATAAAATTGACAATTAAGTAATAAACAAATAAACTATAGATATAAGAAAGTTTAGAAAAATATAGATATTTGTTTAAAATCATATGGAATAAATAATCATATAAAAACTTATTGTGAATAATATGTCGAAATGTTGGATGTGAGAGCTTATTACAAAATAAATAAATAAATAAAGAAAGAAAAACAATGGATAAGGTGTAATATATAATAATATACGCAACTTGAGTAAAATTAAGTAAGAGTGATATTTCAATAAGTAAATTAATAAAATAACTTTAAGTAAGACAATATAAAGAATGTTAAAACTTATTGTCTTATATGCATTTATTATGTGATATATTTATGAATGTTGTTAAAAAATATACGCGGATTCATTATTTTATTTATGGTGATAAAATAACAATAATTATATGTTGTAAAATAATAAGATGTAAAATTTATGTTTATAAGTAACTAACATTCGTAAAAAAATAATAATGTGACTTGTCTAAAATAATATGGAATACCAAGTGTAGATAAAAATATATATCTTATTTATGACGTATACATTTACATACCTCTTATATTTTAACCTGTTAAGAAAATTCTAGAATTTTTGAAATATAATATTAGAAAAAAAACTAACAAAATACTTGAGTCATATTTAGTTTTAAAAATGATATAATAATGCCTTATAAAGAAATTGACCAAACGAAACTATGATAGACCAAATATATATTATTATTATTTTTTAGAAAATCAACTAAAGGAGTTTAAATTAATCCAAATGGTAACATTAGATTGTATTTTAAGAAAATCAATTTAAAACCTCAAGTGGCCTAATTATTGGGATTTATTCTATAATTATTTTTATAAAATATAAGGTCAATGTTATTATGATAAATAATTCATTCCCAAAGGTTATTTAAGCCTTTGATTAGTTTGGAATATTTAAAAATTTACGATAAATTTTTATAGAGAAAAAAGAAACTTTGGCCTATTTCAAAAAAAAAAAAATATTTGTCAAGACGATAAACATCAATACTAGATTCGATAGCAAATAACGCTAATTCACAATATAATCTTCAAACAACAAATAAAGTTAGCTAATGTATCAACATTCACATTAAAAAAAAATATTAATCAACTAATATGAGAAGTAATATGATCAAACGACGACGGGGGAAAGCCAAGAAACATCGACTCCTAATTTACGAGACTCCGAGCAGCGATCCTAGTAGCTGCTGGTCCATATTTTGGGCCAAAATGAGTTTCAAAATAAGAACTCCAGCTTTGCAGTTGTACATGAAAAACAAAGGAAAATAAGAATTAGGAATCATGTAGCAAACTAATAGCAAAAGTAACATATGTACAGTATTATGCTTTGGCAAAATTCCAACAAACTTTCGCCCAACAGTGATAAGTTGCCTAGAGAAGACGTGCAACTTTGAAAGAGGTTTTAAAAACTCCAATTATTTGAATCAAATAGGCATAAAGTTTTATACATTTCATAGAGTGAAGATTGAGGCAGTGACTAAAGATTTATTTAAACAATAATTCAAACATAGAGAGATAGTTCCAATACATTACATGGAGACCAAACACACTACTAATGATGAACCAGTGCCATTTAGATTGGAATACAAGAGAAGGAGAAGAACTTTAGTAGTTAGGAAAGAGGTTATCACATGAACAAATACAAACAGGGACTTAACAAAAATAGTTTCAGCAGGTAAAGAAATGCACTCGCTCTTTTGTTTCCATTTTTTAATTTATATTTCTGTAATAGGCATAGGAACAAACATAGCCACTCAACACACTTATTGCAAATACCCTGATCATACTAGACTATGAGTAAGACATTTTAACAAATTACCTTGTAGATTATCTCAAAATTAATCAAGTAAACAGAACCAAGAGATGCTTTAAGGAGCAGTATATATCCATCAGCTTACACAAAGAAGAATAAAACTTGGAGGTTAGCCATTAGCCCAATTAATTTCCAATACATAGCTCATGTAAGCTTTATTTTGATTCTTGTTATACATGTAAGAACTTGGAAGCAGATATTTGAAACATGCAGACAGTTGCATATTCTATAGAATTATGCAAGTACTTAATGAATAATATTACCCTTTCATATTCTGAACTTACCATTGTGCTCTTAAAATATAGATGCTAAGGGATTAATGGACTTACCATTGTGCTCTTTGCCTTTCCAAGCTCTTAAAAAACGAAAGGAAGATTTGAACAAGTATAAGGTGACCATAGCGGCAAAAGAACAACTCTTATTTGAGTGAAAACACAACTATGATCATAAATTGGTATAACAAATTATCTGTACACAATAATTTTTTAACCCCTATTTACTGTCAAGCCACACGTTCAAAAGTATATGAAAATAGAACCAAGGATTGAAGACTTAAACATACATATAGAAAAGAACTCCAACAACTTACGAACTTCAAAGGCACAACAAACTAAAGAAACATGTCCAACACCCATAAATTGGACTCAAACCGAGGCATATTATAAGTTAAGACAAAGCGAATCAGCTTATTAATCTAGTTTCTAACTATATTTAGATAAGAGAACTTGACACATGACTAAAGAAGTGAACAACTAGCAACTTGATTCTTCTAAACACCAGGAAGCAAATAACATAAATAATTTTTAATCTGATGTCTATATCCTGTTAGGCAGATTAACATACACAGGTTTAACGATTGGTCATAAGTCATGAAAGAACTATGAAATCAAATGGGGGGGTGCAAAAGAAGTAACAAGCCATGGTCCAAACGAAGGGAATCGATGAGGAAATCAAGCTTAGTTTATCCAAATTTACACAAGCATGAATCAGAGATAAGTTAGGATTTTGCGAAATGAACTAGAGAATACACGTCAATAACATGATGATAAAACGCCAAATTATGAATCACATGAATGAGATGTAGAGTTTAAATACAGCTTTAAACTTAAAATGACACATTAGGATCTAACAGCTGTTAAACTTCACAATTTTTGCTATTCATCAGAGATCAAAAACAGACTCAAATCATAAAGCCAGATTCATAAAGAAATAGAAACTAAATGAGGAGGCTAAGATTTTACCTTGTGTAGAGCAGCAAACTAAAGCTTCAACCTCGAAGGATTTCGATCGCAAATCTGAACTCGAACTCAGGGCCAAAGCAGACTAACGGGAAGGAACTCTTAGAGAGAACACTTGAAAAATTTCTAGTTTGCTCTTTACTCTAATTTTTTGATCTCTTTCTTGTGTGTTTTTCTAACGTTTTTCTCCTCTTTTCTTTTGATGTCTCTTCTCTGTTTTTCTAATGTTTTTTTACTCTCGTTTCTTGGTGTTTTTTGGTGTATTTGATCAGTTCTTTATGGCTCTATTTATAGGAGAAATCCAGATTTGAAGCTCCACAAATCATCAAGGACCATTGTGCCAACCATGGTGCAAGAATCTTCAAGCAAATTGCCTTTTCAGGCCGAAGATTTGGAAGGTTGTTCCGCCCTTGCCTTTGTCCCCCGAATATCTCGATGCGGCTATGGTTAAAAGCGAGAAAAGATTTGAGAATCTTGCTAGGGGCGGCAGAGGGTAGCGCAATGGCTGTCATTTTGATGGTGAGGGGAGGAGAGGAAGAATATTAGGGGCTAGGGTTTGAGTTCTTTTGGGGAAATTGGAGAAACGTCTATAGGGGAAAAGAGAGCAAACTTTGACTACTAATTTTTGTGGGGAAAGGAGAAGAACGGCTGAGAGAGACGTTGGAGTATGGGGAATGACGATCTGATTCTGAGTCATTCGATCGTTTGATCGGACGGTTCAAAATAAATTATGAGTACATATAAACAAAATTATATATATTTGTATATATAAGGCTGAAATAATTAGGACTATTGGATTGAATTGGAGGGATAAGATTTGAGCTGAAGAAGCACAGTTCTTGTGCTTTTTACTTGGCGCACGCAGATTGGCTGATTTTGAGGGGGTTCGATTGTCAAGTTTTTTGCCCAAATAACCTATTTTAATATGATCAAATTATTTATTAAATAGTCATAGTTAAACAAATTAAGATGGTTATTTTACAAGATTAAGTTATTTGACAAAAATTAATCATTCTAAAATAAAATTGGCATGGATTAATAATAAAATTAATTGGTTAAGCTTCTTCATATAAAAATATTACTTGTAACTACGAGGAATTATATTTAATCAAGAATTGTTTTAATACTTAAAACATATTTGTTTGTCATAAATTTCTCAAAAATGCTAAAGCAAGTAGTAAATATTTTTTTTAAAAGAAAATATTTATCTTTGTAAGAAATGACATCCATAAAATGATTTGTCGAAAAAAATATGAAAATTTATTAAAATAATAGTAATAACGAAAATAGTAATAACAATAATGTCGTAATAATAACAATAATAGTAATAGTAAAAATACTTCATAAAAATCTTATTTTATTTTATTTTTTAAAGGAAAAGATTTTTTTTTTCAAGGATGTTTAGCTAATTAATTACGGAGGGCTAACATTAGGTGTCAACTACTTGCCCCTTTCTTTGTCCATGGAGGAGTGTAATGAAGGTGTGGACAAAGAAATATTGACACGATCCAATTTCGGCCGACCAAGACAACATTTGGGCAGTAACTTGACATTTTATGGAGTTATGGCCGAACTCTGGTTTCTGAGTTGCCTACATATCTCAGGTTTCATGAGAAATCATGCCGTATGTAGTTCGAGAGGGCAAAATCATAACAAATATTGATCAAATTCAAAATTTGCCCTAGTGTTGAATTATTAGGTGGTCGAGTATGAAAGGTCAACACGAGTAAAATGAAAGTAGACACACTCAAGCTAAGGTAACTTCCATATACCTAGACATGGGAATCAGGTCAGAAGTAGTTCTATGGCCAACTGAGAAAGAGAAATGTTCTGTAGCAATTTCTACTGAAAAATTATCATAGAGGAAAAAAAAAGCCCCAGTATTGATTTATGGTGATACTGAGCCATGGAAGTTAAACAAAGAGTCGAACCTGAGTTTCTAAAAATTAAGTCGAGTTGAGTTCTAAAATCGAATCCTTGATGTAGCTAGGGATGTTTGACATTCCACTAGCTTGCCCTAGTTTGCTGTTAAGAGAGAGTTCCATGTTGTGATGTATTTTCCTGCAAAACAAGTAAAAAGAGTGAAAAGTACCTATTGTGGTTGAAAATTGTAAATGAATGTAATGTAAAGAGTAGAGTGTAGATATTCAAACGATTGTTGATGTCTTTGGCTTGTGTCATGAATGCAATGTAGGTAAAGTAGCTTGTAATGTAGAGGCCTCTGATTGGCGAAGTTGTTGTAATGTAATACCTATATCTGGAAAGTCAAAACATGTAATGTAAAGCCTCCAGCTGGCAGAGTGATTGTAATGTAATGCTTGTATCCGACGATGCAATACTTGTAATATAAAGCCTTCAGTCGGTGAGGCAATTGTAATGTAACGTCAGTATTTGGTGATGCAAAACTTGTAATATAAAGCCTGCAACTGGTGAGGCGATTGTAATGTAATGCCTGCATCTAGCGATGCAAAACTTATAATGTAAAGCCTCCGTCTAGCGGGGCGATTGTAATGTAAAGCCTGTAGCCGGCGATATCATACTTGTAATATAAAGCCTCTAGCTGGTTAGGCAATTGTAATGTAGCGCCTGTATCTGGCGGTATGAAGTATGTAAACATAAAATTTGACCGCAGGTGTATGACGAGGTTGCTAGCATGCATGCCCGTGGTCGACGAAGCTTTGATGGCGTTGCTATATTGCGATCCTTGACCACCAGAATGTCGCTTCTTATGCTTATATACATGCTTCGATTGGTGAAATCTTGACGACACTTGTTATGTACAGTCTCCAATTTATAGAGTTTGAATGATGTGTGCTATGTACAATCCTCGATTAGTAAAGATTGGATGGTGCTTGTTATATATACATCTCCCAATTGGTAGGATTTGAAGGGTGTTTGCGATGTGTAGCCTTCGACAGGTATTGAAAATGTCTGCTATATACATCCTCTAGTCGGCAGAGTTTGGACGGTGTTTGCTATATACAACCTCTGATTGGTAGAGTTTGATCGATGTTTGCTATGTACAGCCTCCAAGCAATGGAGTTTGTCGATATTTTCTATGTACATTCTCCAAACGATGGAGTTTGACGCCATTAGCATAATTCTGTAGTTAGGCGGTGGTCTCCCTTTGGCGGAGCTTATTCAACACAGTTAGATGGTAATCCCAATTGGTGGAGTTATTCTTGATAACAAGCAAACTATCCTAGTTGTCCTATGGGGCCCCTTTGTCTTTTGATCAAGATCTCGAGTGTACCTACAAAGATTTAAAACGGAACCTTATTAGACAGAAAACACGTAGCATATCAAGAATGTAAACAGGGAGAAAATATTTTATCTTATGATTGGAATAAGTCGAACGGTGTCTCCAATCGTGTCTCGAGACTTGATGTTAGCTTCCTTGATTCCCAGTCTTCCTGCGCTCAAAGAAAATTTTTTAGTTTGGGAGGGGGTGTGGACTTTTCTCAACTCGCAAGCTTTAGCTTCTTCATCGACAACCTTTAATACTTTTTCGATCCGTCCTCGATCTCTTATCTTGGAGACTTGATAAGTGGAACAGTGGAAAAACATTTTGAAAAATAATATTATTTTCTTTATAAGGGAGTATACTACGTATATATATGTATGTATATATAGTCATCCTTAATCATTGTAAGGTTATGACATGTTTCGAGGTCCCATCGAGCTTCTCCATATCCAAAGGTAGTCTTTCTCATACTCTCATCTTCTAATTACGCTTCTCTGACTCTTCTGGGAGATTTGTTGCTTTCTAATGATGCATAATTAAAGGAGGTCCGCACGTAGTTCAGGGGTAAAAGAATAAAAAATATACAATGCAATGACCGAGCCTGACTCAGGCTACTATGTATCCAAATGGAATCAGGTCAAGACATAGTTCAAGTACAAAAGGGGAAAACAAAAACATGTAATGCAATGACCGATGCTAACTCAGGCTGTCTATGTATCCAAGAGGAATCAGGTCAAAACATAGTTTAATTACAATAAAGAGAAAACAAAATGCAATGATCGAGCCTGACTCAAGCTGCCTACGTATCCAAACAGAATCAGGTCAGAATGTAGTTCAATATAATAGAAAAGTAAAATATAAAGAGACCGAATCCAACAAGGATTGCCTACGTATCCCACCAAGGGAAGTCAGGTCAGCGTAGTTCTAAATACATAGAAATGATGCTTTTGGATTTTCTAGGGAGACCGAACCCGATGTAGGTTGTCTACGTACCCAATCCTGGAAAGTCTGGTCAAGACGTAGTTCTGTTACATAAGGAAAATGCAAACATAAATTGGTCTTGATATCTTCAAATGTAGTACTTCTTGATGGCATCTAAATTAATTAGCTTGGTGTTCACTGTGCCATCTATTTCTGCTAAGATCACTGCTTCTCCAGAGAGTACTCTATGAACCATGTAAGGGACCCTACCAATTTGGTGCAAATTTTCCTTTAGCTTCTCCTTGGTGAGGAAATATCTTCTTCAACACTAACTCTCCCGGCGTGAATTGTCAAGGCTTGACCCTTTTATTAAATGTCTTGGCCATTCTGTTTTGGTATAGTAGACAATGATAGACTACATTCATCCTTTTCTCATCAATGAGCATCAGCTATTCGATTCGACTGCGAATCCATTCTGCATCTTCCAAACTAATTTCTTGGATAATCCTTAAAGATGGTATCTCCATCTCAGCAGGTATTACTGGTTCTGAACCATAAGCTAGCATATAAGGAGTTGTCCTAGTGGATGTCCGGATCATGGTGCAGTAACCGAGCAAAGCATATAGTAGCTTCTCATGCCATTGTTTGTGATTGTCTATTATCTTCCTTAAAATCTTCTTGATATTTTTATTTGTGGCCTCAACTGCTCCATTCATCTGTGGTCGATAGGTTACGGAGTTTCGATGAGTAATCTTGAACCTTTCACAAATCTCTTACATGAGGTCGCTATTAAGATTCGCTGCATTATCTGTGATGATGGATTCTGGAAACCCCAACTGACAAACTATATTATTGCAAACAAAATCTTTCACTACCTGCTTAGTCACCGCCTTGTATGTTGAAGTTTCAACCTATTTCGTGCAATAATCGATAGCTACTAAGATGAAATGATATCCATTTGATGCGATGCACTCTATGGGTCTGATCACATCCATGCCCCAAGCGGCAAATGGCCAAGGAGAACACATCACGTTGAGCTCATTTGGTGGGACTTGTATAAAATCTCCATGCACTTGGCATTGGTGACACTTCTGCACATATCGAATTCTATCTCTCTCCATCTTCATCCAAAATATCCAGCTCTTAAAATCTTCTTTGCTAGGGTGAACCCGTCCATGTGAGGCCGACATGTTCCAGCATATATCTTTTCTAAAAGTCTTGTCTGTTCTGCAGCGTCGACACATCATAGCAATCCTAAATCTGTAGTCTTCCTGTATAGGATTTCTCCGTTAAGAAAGAAATGGCTGGCCATTCTTCTCAAGGTCCATTTTTGGTTTCTTGTGGCATTTTCGGGGTACTCTTGTGCTTCTATCAACCTTTTGATGTTGTAGTACCATGGTTTTCCATCCAATTCCTCGTCTACATGAAAACACTATGCATGTTAGTCATGTATCTCTACCCCAATAGGATCGATGTAATTCTTTTCTGGATGTTGAATCATTAAGGACAATGTTGCTAAGGCATTGGCAAACTCATTTTGAGTTCGAGGGACATTCTTGAATTCAATCTTTATGATCTCTTACTATACTCCTTTATGTAATGCAAGTAAGGAAGGATCTTAACATCTTTTGTAGCCCATTCTCCTCGAACTTGATGGATCAACAAATCAGAGTCCCCTATCACCAAAAGCTCTTTGATATTCGTGTCTACAACTATCCTGAGTCCCAAAATACAAGCTTCATACTCTGCCAAGTTATTTGTACAATCAAATCTGATCTTCGCTGAAATTGGGTAATATTGACCTGTCTCTTAAATTAAGACTGCTCCTATTCCGACTCTTTTGGAATTTGATGCTTCGTCAAAGAATATCCTCCACCTATCGTATGATTCTGATATGTCTTCTCCCACAAACAATACCTCTTCATCGGGGAAGTATGTTTTGAGTGGCTTGTAATCTTGATCCACTGGAGTTTTTGCAAGGTGGTCATCCAAGGCTTGTCCTTTGATGGTTTTCTGCGTCACATACACAATATCAAGCTCATTCAACAAAGTTTGCCATTTGCCATTTTGCCAATTTACCAATAGGCATCGGCTTTTGAAAAATATACTTGAGTGAATCCATTCTTGAGATAAAGTATATAGTGTATGCGGATAGGTAGTGCCTAATTTTTGTGTTATCCAAGTCAAAAATGCAATGGGTTCATTCCAACAGGGTATGGGGTGAACTTCTTGTTTAAGTAGTAAATGGCTTGTTCTCTCCTACCTGTCTCATCATGTTGTCCCAACACACACCCAAATGCACTATCTATGACAGATAAGTATAGTAGAAAAGGCTTTATAGGCTCAGTTGGGACCAATACTGGCGGCTTGGACAAATATTTCTTGATTTTGTCAAAAGCCTTTTGACATTCCTCCGTCCATTTGGTTGCATCCTTCTTTAGCAATGTGAATATAGCTTCGCAAATTATTGTAGACTGAGTGATGAACCAGTTGATGTAGTTGAGTCTTCCCAAGAAACTCATGTAACACCCCACATCTTACAATACTAGTACTATGCAAATGAAATATGATATGGTTTGGTCAAATTGGCGCTCATTTTTAAAAGTACTTGAATTTCCAATTAAAGGGCAAATATGCATGTCTAACGCTGAAGAGGGTCGAGTGTAAATAAGCTTTAAGTCGAATTGAGGAGATCACGACCTTAAATGAAGTAAGAGAATTGAGGTGCTTGTAGGACTTAGGAAGCTAGC
>JAABOM020000084.1:8228421-8244883 GCA_011800125.2 Solanum clarkiae | reverse complement strand
AAATGGAAATATGAACCCGAACCTGTTCTTTGAATTTTAAGAGATTTTTCTGTTAGATCTTTTAAAATATTTTATTGATTTCCTAATTATCCGTAAAATTAGGTGGCGACTCTGTTTTATTTCAAAATTTTAAAAAATTGGTTTCTTACTTAAATTAAAAGAGTTTTAAACCGATTTTTCTTAAATTTTATTTTCAAAAAATAAAAAGCTATTTTTCGGCATAACAAGGAGTACCTTTGGCGAGAGAGAAATTAATGGGGACGAGATTTGTTGAAAACATTATATAAGCAAATTGTTTTGATATTAAGAGAATGGAAGAGAATTCGTTAGCATAATGTTTGAAGTTTTGAAATATATTTTTACACTAAAGCTTAATTTTTTGGATGTATCAGTCCGTTGCTATCTCTTCAGATTTCTATTTTAGGAATTTAATTATTCAAAATATTTTTAAAAAAAAATAGGAGAGACAATACTTAATATTTTTTAAATAAGGCTCAAAAAAATATATTTAAAAATAGAAATTTTAATCTAGCTATTTAAAGTAGGATAAAACTGAAAAATAATGTTTTTTTTTTTTTTTTGGGGGGGGGGGGGGGAGGGGTGCTGAAAATGTAATGGAAAAGAAATACTAAAGAAAGATTTTGAATTGCTCCTATTTTCTCTCCACTTTTCTTATTTTCTCTCCAATTTGAAAAAAAAAATTACTGCAGAAAAATCTATCTATATATTATCAAATTTCAGTGTATTCTAAATTAATTTCTTTTACTTTATTGTTTAAATTTTAATTAATCATAATCTATATTTTATTTTTGGATTTTATATATATTATTATTTACAATCATTTAAAAATATTTATATAAAGACAATTAACTATTATTTATAAGTATATCTTTATCTTAATCAATATCAAATTAATCTCTTATTTAATTACCTAAATATTTAAAGAGGACAACATTCACAAAGTTGGAATATTTTTTATTGGAAGGAATTGGAAATTCTAAATATTTATATTTATCAGAAAATGATGTGACAATTCTAAAGAGGTACACATATATTCATATTCTATAATAATTCGATGAAAACTTTAGGATAAAAATTGGTATATAAAAATTATTTAATTCAAGTTTTATGTATGATAGAATTTTGAAAATTAATAAATTATTAAAATTTAATAAGTTTTATGCTTAGCATAATCATAATTGTAGAATTTTTCTTAATTATATTTCATTTTTGATTCCTAATACAAATATTTGGAATAACATAGTATTGTCTCGAGAAAGAGACTTTCATTTCCAGTCTCCTATTTATTTATATTATTTTAATCTAATGAATAAGGTGAGAGTATTTATAATTTTGAATAATTTAACAATAAATAAATAAAATAATATTCAAAATCATTATTGTCAAATTTTATACAAAGAGCTAAGTAGTGATGGGGAAATTTTAGCGAAAAAAAATTGTACATTATAATTACTTTCATTGAACAATTTATATATGGTAGATTCTTGGAAATTTATATTGAACAAAATTTTACTTCAACTAAACAATTCTATTCAACAAATAAAGATTCTTATTTACACATCTTCAAAGTGTCTTCCTCTATTCCTGAATGAAAAACAAAATCTTTTAAATTGATTTTACTTAAATGTTTGTTGCTTAAACGGTTTGCTATCTATCAATACAAACTTATTTGGTAAATAAATATTATTATCTTTAAAATAAAAATTAAATTAAAAAAATCAGCGTTAAAAATATTTTCATACCACAGTACGTAGTTAATAAAAGTTTGTCAATAATTTCTCCTTAATATTATGATATCCGTTAAATAAAAATATAGATAAATTCAAAAAATTTATCTAACAATTTAACTAGAAATCGCATTTAATAGAATTGTTGCCTTATAACAAATTTTGGATATTTTTAATAGTAATAAAAATGTAACTTTTTAAATTTTTATAAATTAAAGATATGCAACAACTTTATAATTCCTTCATCTTATCTATTTTCTAAGAAAATTCTTATTGCAATAAAAATAAAATGTTATAGTACTATTTTTCTTATATATCATTATTAGTCCGATCTGTCATTAGAAATTGATTACGACATAAATTTACAAAAAATAAATTAATCAAATGATGTTAAAAACTTTTATTGCCAAATTAGACAATAAACTAAGCTTATATATTTATTTGTTTACATAAATATTCTATTATAGCATATCAATGAACTAAATGTTACATTCTGTCAAATAAACTTTACTATATTATTTTAAAATAATTTGAATTTTGAATTTGTCAATAAATTAGTATTTGCGATTATATTTATTAACCAGGGGTAAGTATACTAGTTATTACTTACCTGGAGTCAAGTTCGTCTTCTTGGCTATCAAAATACATAACATTGCTAGTGAAGATTTCAAGTTTGTCCTGCACCTCTGAAAGTTCATGTTGAAAAAGCATTTTCAAGCATCAAAAACAAACTTTCCCTGCCTCAACTTCTCTAATACATGCATAACTTTTCTATTGAATGAAACAATTGAGACTTGGAAACTTGGGGGATAATTACACTAAGGGACACTTCACTTAAAATAATCTTCGTTGTATAGACATGTATATTTGTGTATCATAATGTATATTTAGTGTATAACTCATGTATAAGTAATATACATTGTATAGTAATGTGCATTTTCTACAACTTTTGACAAATTATGTTATATAGTCGTGTATACTTTTGTTAATTTGGGGCTATTTTTTATGCAAATAAAATATGTGATACTTTTATTGGTAAATTTGACTTTTTTGCATGTAAAATGAAATTTCCCCTATAGATATGTTCCATAGATAAGGTAATCCCTTGTACAGTTCTGAAGCTTTTGTGCAAAAATGGTACTAATCAGATCATCCCACCTTCCACATGTAGGGAAGATTTGGATTGTGAGTCTGCCTCAAATCAGCTGTATTGATGTTTTTGGCTCTTTCTCGACAACATTCACATTGGCCGATATAAACTCTCTATTCAGCATCCTGTTCGTCAGCCAGCTCAATCTTTCGGGAGATTGGATATGTCAAGGCTACGCATCAGGTCATAATTTGAGAAGACTATACAAACAGCATCAAAGCAACAGTATGGATCAATTCATCTGGCTCAAAGCCAACACAACAGAGATAACTGGACTCGCCTTCTTGGTTACTTTTCTGTCAAGCAGCATAAAATTATCTCCAATATCCACAGTATAGCTTCAGGAAACAGCTGAAAATTTTCAAAAGCCATCTCCATTGTAAACAAATAGCTAGAAAGTTATTGGAGGGGCATCTATTGTAAGGAGCAGTAGAACAACTTGTTACACAGACATACTCAACTTGACATTTCAAAAGCGAAAATCATCCTAAAGATCATATTGGATGCAATAGTGCACCAAATAGATCCTTCTATGTCTTCACATGCCCTCTTATCCAGTACAAGTTTTACATGGTGTCAAAAATACTTCTAGTTGATTCATGTTGGGTGAGCAATTTAGCAGCATTCCCAAAATGTTTTGCTTGGACGATCAGTTGTATAGTAAAATACATCGTTGCATCAATTCAACAGTGACTTCATACAGAGAAATCACTTCCCTCAACAACAAGTGATCTCTCTTCAGGATATCAGGTAAAGTAAAATGGTTAATCTACTTTCATTGTTTTATTACTGGCATGTATTACAAGACATGCCGTTATTAAGTTTTGAACCAGGAAAATTAGCTTGAAAGGATTACTAGCACTTTCTACCTGCTGATCTATTTATGATAACCTGGAATCTCTCTCTCTCAGAGTCCACAATAGAGAACTTCGCCCTTTTTTAAGGAAATAGAAAGATATTTTGACTGATCGGCCGAATTAAAATACAGGAGTACGTTTAAATACTTTTCAGTGTCAATCTTCTCATGGTACTGGTTATCCCCCATAAAAGCCAAAACGAACTTTTAGTTCCTCTTCGGAGAATAGTGGTGTACTTAGATATACTTATCTACCCTTAATCGTCAAAGGTGAAGTATTTTCAAACTCATTTTTCACATTAGGACAGCTCATCCAACTGATTTTTAGCATTGCTACTTCCATGAAATAAGATAGATGTCAGATTATACTTATTCGGCTATCTAACTCGGATGATGGTACTAAGTACCTAAGCAGTCCTGAGAACAGCAGGTTTCGGCTAATTGGAAAAGGACAATAGATAATAAAGCCTCAGTGTAATTGAAGTAGTGCAACCTAAAGCACATTGTAGGATGTAGGTTTAATCTCTAATTTGAGGAAAGTAATAAAAGAACAATTATGCTGGAACATTGCAGAAGTCTGAGATGAATCATCTTAAGAGCCTGACCTGTAGGGGGGCCTCCTCAAGGACATCCTTAGAGAAGTACATCCTCAGAAGGGTACTTTTCTTGAATTCATTATCTAGTTGAAGAGTACCAAAAATCGTCAAAGGAGGCCCTACAGTATGGGATTGAAGTGTTTCAGCAAGAACGTAGTGTTCCTATTCGAAGAATCATGAAGGCACCCTTCAGGAGTACCTTGCTTTGATATGCTGACAGACTTGCACTTTGGTAAAATCCGTTCGTCTGTTTTTAACCTCAGAGCCCGAAGGCACGATTTAAGAGTTGGTTAGAACTCTGTATATCATACAAATTTCTAGCTGTCTTTACATGGTATCTTATTCCTAAGCATTTCGTTCCTCAAAGTTTCAGCCTTTTCATCATCCCCTTGCTTGACGTACCCATCGATGAAAGCACTATATATTTTGAAATTTGGCGCATATCCTTTTCCCACCATCTCTACCTGAAGTTTCAGAGCTTCTTCCATCCACCTCTCCTTACACAAGCTCTGTATCAGAAGTTCATATGTTGTCTTCCTTGGTACAATATTGTGTTTCTTTATTACAGCTCTCACGAATTCCAAGGCATCAAAAACTCTACTTTTGTCACAGAGCACCTTAGCCACTACATCTATGGTTGAACTCTCTGGCTTGAAGCCCTTTCGACACAAATCCTTATACAAAACTAGAGCTGCATCAACATTCCCACTCAGACAATGTCCACTTATGAGATGCTCAAGAGTAACACAAGTACATTCTACCCCATTGAAGACCATCTCCCTGAAAACCTCCTCAGCTCTCTCAACCTTCCCGACTTTGCAAAACCCCTCAATTATGGTATTATAAGCTACAATATCATGCTTCACATCCTCCTCACCCATCTCCTCCCAAACTTTTATCGCATTCTCCATCCTTCCATCTTCACAATACGCAGCCATTAAAACGCTATAACTATATGCATTTGGAGAACAATTCTTTGCCATCATTTCCTTCCAAACCTCCTCAACCTTCTCCACTACTCCTTCTCTATGAAAAGCAACCATAAGAATGTTAAATGTATACGCATTCGCCATCAAACCCTTTACCTCCCTGCCATTACCTTCCCCTTTAAAGATTTCCGTATACATATCATAAGCAGCAAAAGGGCCTCGACTTTTTGCAATCAACTCGATCAAAGAATTGCATATAACAATATGTGGAAAAATTTTCTTGGAAGCCAAAATCCTCACAAGTTGAACAGAAAGATCAATTTTCTTAGAATCCAAATAAGCTTTTATCAATAAATCAAACACAAAAGGAGCTGAATCACAAGTTGTGTAAGATTTAACCAAGATTTGGAAAATGGGAGGTGGGTTTGCTAAATCAGGTTGATGGGTGTCAGGAAATTTTCGAATGGCGGATTTAATTAGGTCTAGGGCTTGGGACTTGAGGCGAGAACGAGAAAGGATGTGAATAATGGTGGCATAGGAAGAAAGAGAGTGGTCGCATATGGAGTGGCGGATTGTGAAATGGAAGAAACGGAGAGCGAGATGAGGTGCGTTGCGGAGTTGAAGAATGATTTTAGATACTTGGGAAGGAGTGAAGCCGGAAGTTGGAGGAGCTAGAGAAAGAATGTGAGACCATCGTGATTTTGAGCGATGATGTTTGAGGATTGTTGTGACGGCTGAGACTAAGGTTTCATCTTCGTTTGCTGGAGAAGAAGCAGAAGCAGAAAATGAGGATACAGCGTTTCTTGCTAATGGAATTGAGAAAACAGTGCGACATGAAAACAGTGCCATTGATAGGTCTATTAGGCATCTTCTGTTCCAACTTCCAAATATGTATAAACTACTCCCTCCGTTCTATTTTATGTGACATCTTTTGACTTGCTATAATATTTAAGAAAAAAAAGTAAGATTTTTAAAACTTGTGGTCTAAAATCATTCTTAGAAATTTATATGGTTGAAATTAATTTCATTAAGGATAAAAAGAAAATTTTCAAGCCAAATTATTTTTAATTAGGGTAAATTGATATTATTTTTGGAACGGACCAAAAAAGAAAGGGTACCACATAAAATGAGACAGAGGGAGTATTAGTTACCAAAGCATAGATTTTTTATATATATATTTAAAAATACTATAAAATTATAATTTAAACAGCTAAATAAATATTATGACATAGTAGAAGCTGACACGTTAATGTACCGTTGTCCTGAAAATATTAAATTAAAAAGTTCACAAAATATTTTTTATTGGCCCCACATAATAAATGAGAAGAAGCAAACAACTGAAGCAGGTAGGACAATCGGAAGCTGCTCAAGTACGCAAGCAATCAATATAAATTATTTTTTAGTTTCAATTTATGCGACATTGATAGATTTTTATATATCTTTTAAAAATATTATAAAATTATAATTCAAGCAGCTGAAGAAATATTAGAAAGTAGTTGAAGCAGTTGCATCAATACGCAGCTGCCTCAAAAAAATTAAATTAAAAATTTCATAAAATACTTTTTATTGGCCCCACATAATAAAGTAGAAGAAGCAAGCAAGTGAAACAGACAAGACAATGGGAAGCTATTTCCTTACAATGAATGTGGGTTTTATAACCCAAGAAAGATAGATAAAATGATTTAGGTGGGACATATAGAATTCCCACTAATATTATTTTATCATTTTTATATATAATTATTATTCTAATACTCTCCCTTAATTGTTTAGAAGGTTCTATGTGACTTTAATATGCATTAGCTATCTCGTTAAAAACCTTGCTAGGAAAAATTCAGTGAGAAAAAAAAATCTTCGCTAAGGAAAAAAGAGTACAACATGCATTTTCTCTCTCTGATGAAAGCTTCATTTGATACTTTGGAGACGGCGTATTCCAATCTTATATCTTAACTTCTCGAATGTTAACGTTGATAATGTCTTAGTGAATAAATCTGCAAGATTATCACTTGAACGAATCTGTTATACATCAATTTCATCTTTCTTCTGAAGATCATGTGTGAAAAATAATTTTGGTGAAATGTGTT
Organism: Solanum clarkiae; assembly: GCA_011800125.2. Classification (NCBI taxonomy): domain Eukaryota; kingdom Viridiplantae; phylum Streptophyta; class Magnoliopsida; order Solanales; family Solanaceae; genus Solanum; species Solanum clarkiae. The sequence continues at coordinate 8,237,523 of JAABOM020000084.1, read as the reverse complement.
TCATTCTGTCTCCCTTTATGAAGCCGTCTTTCAATTGAGCTATACACGCGGCATTGTCTTCAAATATGACCGTGGGTATTTTGACATCATTTTTCAGTCCACACTTCTATTGGATAGAATGTATCATCAATCTCAACCACACACATTCCCTACTTGCTTCATGAATTGCTATTATTTCGGCATGATTTAAAGAAGTACCAACGACGGACTGCTTTGTAGATCGCCATGATATAGCAGTTCCTCCAAACGTAAACTGATAGACTGTTTGAGATCGGGCTTTATGTGAGTCTGATAAATAACCTGCATCTGCATAACCAACAAGATCTACACAGTCTTTGTTAGTATAAAACAAACTCATATCAATTGTACCTTTCAGTTATCACAAAATATGCTTAATACTGTTCTAATGCCTTCATGCTGGGGAAGAACTATACCATGCTAGCAAATTAACAGAAAATGTTATATCAAGTCTAGTTGAATTAACAAGATACATAAGTGCTACAATCGCACTGAGATATGGTAATTCATGACCAAAAAGTTCTTCATCCTCTACTGGAGGACAAAATGGATCTTTATTCACTTCAAGTGATCTAACAACTATTGAGTACTTAACGGATGTGCTTTATCCATATAGAATCATTTTAAGATTTTTTCAGTATAGACAGATTGATAAACAAAAATTTCGTCTGCTAAATGTTCAATTTGCCGACCCAGATAAAATTTTATCTTTCAGAGATCTTTCATTTCAAATTCTTTCTTTAAATATTCAACTGCCTTTTGGACCTCTTCAGAAGTTTCAATGAGATTTATATCATCAACATAAACAGCGAGTATTACAAAATTCGATCCCGATTTTTTAATAAATACACATGAACAAATGACATAATTTATATATCCTTCATTTATCAAGTACTCACTGAAGCGATTATACCACATACGCTCTGATTGTTTCAGATCATATAATGATCTTTGCAATTTGACTGAGAATATTTCTCGAGACTTATTACATATTTCAGGCAATTTAAATTCTTTTGGGATTTTCATGTAAAATTCACTATCAAGTGAACCATATATGTAAGCTGTAACTACATCCATTAGACATATTTCAAGATTTTCATGTACTGATGAGATATCAAAAAGTTATTGCATCCATAACAGGTGAGTATGTTTCTTCATAGTTGACACCGGGTCTTTGAGAGAAACCTTGTGCAGCAAGGTATGCTTTGTATATTACAATTTCATTTCTCTCATTTCGCTTTCGTACAAAAATCTATTTATAGCCAACTGGCTTTACACTATCAGGTGTTTAGACTACAGGTCCAAATACATCACGCTTAGAGAGCGGATTCAACTCAGATTGAATTACTTCTTTTCATTTAGACCAATCATCTCTACGTCAACGTTCTTCGACGGATTTAGACTCAATATCCTCACTCTTTTGCATGAGGTTAAGTGCAATATTATATTCAACAACATTATTTACTGTAACTTTCTATCAATCAAAATTTATCTCATCACCAGTAGAACTTATAGGAAGTTCTTCATTCATTTAAGTCTCGAGTTCACTGATTTCTTCAGGAATATCAGGATTTCTCAAGTTTTGACCTTCTTCATGAGGTTTTTTTGGTAGTATCATCTTTATTATTCTTTATGCTTCTTTTTCTAGGATTTTTATCCTTTGAACCCAATGATCTACCACGCTCAGGTTTGTTTAGGATTCAAAAGTTGTGATACTAGCAGATGGTCCTTTTGGGACATCAATCCGGATAGACACATTCACTGAAGAGATATGTAACGTAGTTATCCATTTCAAATCAGTAAATGCATCTGGCATTTGATTTGTTATTATTTGCAAGTGGATGATCTTCTGGACCTCCTGTTCACAGATGCGTATTCATGGATCAAAATGAGATAGTGATGGAACTTTCTATGCAATTTCTTTTTGGGGTTTCTTTTTCTCTCTCCCTAATTACGGAAAAATTGTTTCATCAAAACTGACGATCTGCAAATCTAGCAGTAAATAAATCTCTTGTCAACGGTTCAAGGTATCAAATTATAGTGGGTGAGTCAAACCCAACGTATATACCTAACCTCCGTTGAGGGCCCATCTTAATACGTTGCGGTGGTGTTACAGACACATATACTACACAATAAAAAATTCTTAAATGAGCTATATTTGGTTCATAACCAAATACTAATTATGACGGAGAATATTTATTATAAATGCTCGATCTAAGACGTACAGGTGCTGTTGCATGTAAGATAGCATGACCCACACGGTAGCGAGTAATTTTGATTTCATAAGCAGTGGTCTTGCTATCAATTGTAGGCGCTTAATAAATGACTCTACGAGGTCATTTTGAGTATGAATATGAGCTACCGGATATTTAATTTTTATCCCAATTGATATGCAGTAATCATCAAAAGCTTGGGATGTAAATTCTCCAATATTATCTAGATAAATAGTTTTAATTGGATAATCTGGAAATTGCGCCCTTAATCTTATTATTTGTGTCAATAGCAACGCAAACGCCAGGTTGTGGGATGATAAAAATCACACATGAAACCATCTTGATGATGCATCTATTAAGACCATAAAATATCTAAACACTCCACTATGTATGTGAATCGGTCCACATATATCATAATGTATACGTTTCAAAAATCTCGGGGATTCAATGCCGACCTGCAGAGTCGATAGTGTGGCAATTAATTCGCCTTGATAACAAACAACACATGAAAATTCGTTATTCGCAAGAATCTTAGGTTCTTTAGCGGATGACCAGTGGAATTTTCAATAATTTGTCTCATCATTATTGATCCAGGATGACCTACTCGGTCATGCCATAGCACAACAGTTTTTGGATCGGTAAGCTTCTGGTTTACGATCGAATGTGCTTCACCGCCAAAAATTTCTGCATAATATAGACCAGATGATAAAGTTGACAACTTTTTTCAAAATATATTTCTGTCCCGAAATACTCCTGGTTATACCAAGGTATTCAACATTTATTTTATTTAGTGTCTCTACATGATATCCATTTCTGTGAATATCTTTAAAACTTAGTAGATTTCTAGGGGATCTAGAAGAGAATAATGCATTTCCTATAACAATTTTTGTCCCCTTAGGCAGAAATATAATAGCTCTTCTAGAGCCTTCAATTATTTTTGCTTTACCAGATATAGTAGATACATTTGTCTTTCTTCTAAGTAGAAAAATATTTCTCGTCTTTAAAAATTGCATGATTTGTTCCACTGTCAATAACGCAAATATATTCATAATTGATTATTGAACCAAATAGAATTTGTGGCATATCCATTTTTTAAAAAAGAAAAATAATTAAAGTGAATAGTTATTTTAGACCTTATTCATTTTAATGAAAAGTCTTGCATAATCAAATATAAATATATACATCAGGCTTATCATCGCTCATACTTATATCAATAGTTAAATTTCTTTCTGGGAAACTTAAGTAATCCACCATATCCAGATGCATAGGTTCTATATTATCTTCAGACAAAAAATTTATCTCTGGATTTTCAGCTGTTTTTAATGATGCCTAATAGAGTTGAACAAGACGTTTAGTTGCCCGACAATTATGTGGCCAATGTCCCATTCCTTTCATCTATGGCATGCATCTTCCGCATTTTTCTTTTGTACTGCCTCCTGCTTTTCACCCTTTCTTTTATATTGCTGATCATTTCTTGGTGCAAAAACAATCACCATGATTATAATTTCTTCCACGATCATGACCACGACGACGACCACGGTCATAACTGGGGCCATGACTTCTTTCTCGTTGGTGAAGATTTGCCTGATTCACTTCTAGGAGAGGCATAGAATCAACGGGTCGACTTTCATGATTTTTCATTAATAGGTCATTATGTTGGTCAACAATAAGCAGGTGCGAAATTAAGTCAGAATATCTTTTAAAACTCATGCCTCGATATTGCTGCTGCAGGAGCATATTTGCGGAAGGGAACGTTGAAAATATTTTTTCAAGTTTATCATCTTCTATCACTTTTTCTCCACATAAAGTTAACTATGATATTATTCTAAACATGACGGAGTTATACTTAGTAATACTTTTAAAATCCATTAGTCTTAAATTAAGTCAATCATACCTTGTCTGTGGAAGGATGACCAACTTTAGGTGGTCAAATTTTTCTTTTAAATTCTTCCACAGTGTGAGGGGATCTTTCAATGTAAGATATTACAATTTCAGTCCTTCGTCAAGGTGATGGTGGAGAAATAGTAAAGCTTTGGCACGTTCCTGACTGGATGCTTTATTATCATTTTTTATGGTGTCTTCCAGACCCATTGATACTAAATGGAGTTCAGTATCAAGTGCCCATGATGCATAATTTGTACCAGAAATGCTAAGAACAGTAAATTCAACTTTTGAGATGTTTGACATTTTAATAAAATAAAAGTCTTATAAAATGAAATTCTTACCTCCTTTGTTACTTGTTTAAAACAGTTTGAAATGGGTAGAGTTTCGTGCTAATAACGTGTTATAAAATTAAATCTAAAAAGGAACAATTTATTTGATTAAATGAGAAGACTGTAAATTAAAAGGAGAGAAAAAGATGTATTATTAAAGAAAGAAGAGAGAAGAGGAATGTCTGTGTATCCGTGTATCTATTTTCTTGCAATGAATGTGGGTTTTATAACCCAAGAAAGATAGACAAAATGATTTAAGTGGGACCCATAAAATTCCCACTAATATATTGTATCATTTCCATACGCAATTTTTATTCTAACATATACTAACTAATACTAATATTAATACACAGAGAAAAATAAAATAACAAAAAGAAATAAAATAACAAAAAGTCCTCATATGGTAGGTGCAGGTAAAGAGTAGTCCCTCTTAAATGGATTGTTGAGTAGTTTTGAAGCTTCAATCCTTTCAAACTTATCAAATTGGATGGAAACAAGTGAGTTCCCAAGTTCAATCAACATTATAATGAAAATGGAGAGTTTTGTGGAGATTTTCTCTCTTGTTACTTCACTACCAGGAATGGCAATATATATAAGTGTCAAAATGCAAAGAATAAAATGAGAAAGTTTCCTATTTGTAAACTTGTCCTTCCTCTATTTGCTATGTTCTAACAAATTTATAGCCTAAAACCAATAAGAAAGAATAAAATAAAGGGAATACCATGGAACTTGTTAAGACCATGCACATATACTTGCGTGCATTGAGAGTAATACTCCCCTAAAATTAAATAGAAGACACACATCAATAAAGTTTCTTAGGTGTTCATAAGGATTTTCATGGCCAAGCCCTCCAAACAATCCTTTTAGCTAGAGGAGTTGCAACATAGTGCTTGTTACATGAAAATTAACTCCTCCAAACAATGAGAGTAGTCGAATAGTACCGGTGCTCCCCACTTGATCTCAGTTGACACCTTGCATATCTTTCATGTCTCCAATATTCTCTCCATGGACACTCTCATCATATCATCCTCCATTTTAACATCTGTTTTTCAGTAGCAAAAGCAACAAGAAAATAATAAAAACAACTCTAACTATAAAAATAAAGCTCAACAAACACTTACATTATGCACATGTCGATTCCCGACAATAGCGCCATTTTTTTATCTCGCTTAACCCAGCTACTCAAAGGAAGCAGGGACGGTTGTCATCAGCATAATAACCCAACTGAGAGGTTGAGGTCAATCCCACAGGAAATCATTGTTCAAGGTTGAAGTGACTCGTTGGACTAAGTAATTGTAGGATCTGGGGGGTTGCAATATCCAAAAATAATGATTGAATTAGATAAATTCTAATTAACAACTTAAAAAAATAATTTAGGAAAAATGTTGGAGATGTGCAATATATGGAAATCCATCTACCAGCTAGATCTAAATATTTGACCAAATGAGTTGATATTGAGTGAATAGACTAGGTTGTTTATAACCATGTTCAGCTATGATACACGATTGTTTTACATGGAAATCCATTTACCAGCTGAGTCTAAATATTTGACCAAATTAGTTGATATTAAGTGAATAGGCTAGGTTGTTCATAACCACGTTCAGCTATGATACACGAGTATTTTGCATGAATCAACAACGAAATCATACGCGGACCATCGAGGAGACGCTTGGCTCAGAAATCTCAGTAAAATCCCTAATACCTTGACCATTGAATCCATGGCGGTGGACTTCAACTGAAATCCCAAGAGGTTTTCAGACATTATATCCATTCCACACGTAATCATTTTGGCAAAAGCAATAATCAAAGATCTAGAGTAAACCCCAAGTTTTCAACTTTGAAATTATAGATTAAACATAGGAATTGACATAAATTCACTCAAATCAACTACAAATAAATCAAGCTATCAAAGACCCAATAGATAAATCAAAGACCCATATCAATAGCACACCCCTAACATTGGGAGTTTTAGCCATACATGCTAGAAATTAAAGATTTGATACCAAACATAGCAGTAGCAGTCATGGGTAACAAGATTGAATAGAAATTAATTGATTAGCACCGACCAATCTTCTCCAATTTGCTTTCCAAAAGTTTCAAAACTCTAACTCTCCTTTGTACTCTAAGAGGAAAGTTCTATGTACTACTCTATAAAACTTAGAAGAATAACTGTTTTGATATGGTGTGGTTTGATATATACAATGTCCTTTCTAAAATTGCTTATATACTCTGTACAAATGTGTGAAAGTTTGTGCTACAAAATATCATTCGGCGGTCAAGGCCAACCATTGTTGAGCATGTTGGCGATGTGCCAAACGTGCACTTGATCGGTTTCCTTTGTATCTTCTTAAGACTTCCTGTTCTGCAATATTAGGCGATAACTATTCATTCTATCAATGCAATTCAGTGATGCGCCGAAGTATCCATCACATTATGTTCTTGTTAGTGTTTTGGGGGTCTGAGTGCTGCAACTTTAAGCTATCTCCTGTGCAATTCGACAGTGCACCGAACATGATTTGCGATATCGAATCTGACTGTCTTCTTGACTTGATATGGAACCTTCGTTGCTGAAATGATAAGTGATCTCTCTAAGTGTTCGACGGATCGCCGAGTGTATTGGTGATACCGCTTCTCTTCGCCTTTTTACACTTTTTCTCACTTTTCAAGATTTTACCAAGTATTGTCCATTTGTGCATTTTTAATCCCATTTTCTGTCATAACACATGCATGTTCGTAAGAATTTGGGAATAATAACACACTACGGACAATGTTTCTTTGCAAGCTAGCCCCAAAATGATTCTGAAATATGGACTCATTAGCAAGTATCAAACGAAAGTTGAGAGATAATTTTAATCCTTTTTTTTAATATAAGACAAAAAATTAATACTAAAGATAATCAACTTTAAGGCATAAAAATAACGGAGGAAGAAATCATAAACATTATTATAAATAAAGTAGTCCATTCTTACAAAACAATATACAACTCACTTATATATAATTGAAGAACAATACTTATTTAATATAAATATAACATGACTCAAACGATAACGCATGACCATGTCTATAACTTGTACAAAACTAAGTGAGCACCATATTGAGGTTGAAGCAATAATGGGTGAGGAGCATGAGAATAAGATGAAGAGAGCTCAAAGGCATAGTGTTTAAGAATCATGGCCATTGCCATTTTTGCCTCTAACGTAGCAAAGTTTTGGCTAATGCATATTCTGGGACCCCAACCAAATGGAAAGAACACAAGTTGTCCATTTGTTGCCTTTAATATTTCATCACTAAATCTCTCTGGATTGAACTCCATTGTATCATTTTCCCATATTTCAGTGTCATGATGCAACAATATTGTTGCTAACAAAAGTTCTAGCCCAGCTGGTAAACACATATTTCCCAACTTTGTTTCTGTTTGTACCATTCGATTCATCATATATCCTGATGGATATAATCGTAACACCTCATTTAAGATCATAGTCACCTATAAAAATCACAAGTTAATATTATGGCCATCAAAACATATTTCCCTTAAAGTATCAATAAATTTAGTGAAAGTTATGGTAAATCAAAGTTCAAATGGCAGTAGGAAAGTTAAAAATAATTGAGCATGTAGACAATACTTACTACTTTTAATTGATTCAACTTGTCATAGTCGATTTCATTACTTCCAAAAACTCGTACAACTTCTTCTCTAGATCGATCTTGCCAATTATGATGTTGGCTCAGTAGAATCATTGTCCATACAAGTAAAGTGACAGTAGTCTCTTGGCCAGCAAAATAGAACAATTTACACTCTTCAATCACCTCATCAATGCTCATACCAAATTTATTATTCCCATGTTGAATTTCTTTCAAATTGGATGCCAATAATATTCCCAACAAATCATCATATGATTCTCCATCTTCAATCATCCTTATTCTTTTATTGATAAATTCCAATGTCAAAGCTCTTACTTCATTGAAGATTTGCTTCATCCTTTTTTTCCTTTTAGTTGACAAAAACCTACAATTTCCTAAGATTTAATTAGTACAAAGCTGTAACACAAGAAAGTTTCGTAGTCGGAGAGAAAATCACCCGTTTAATTGAAAGGAAGTTTGAGCTTAATACAAATGACTAAAATCTCGTCTATTTTATATGATTATCAATTAAATAAAAAATTATTTTATGTATCAATCCTTACGTCTCCAACAACTAGTAATGTGACGCCTAGTAAATGTAGCAGTGTTTGATCTGTATAATATTTTCAATTAAAAATCATTTAAGATTTTGAAAAGAAACAAACTCTATTTACTAATCAAGACTTTAAACACCATCAAATAAAGTTAATAAATAAGTTCACGTATTTGCTAAATAGAATATTGAGAATAATTTCAAACTACTTTCAAGATTCATACAATACTTTGGAAATTCAAATAGACTTGTACTGTTTAAAAATTGTTGAAAGATTATCTAGCATGCATATTTATTTTAGGATAAAGTTTTACCTCCATCCTGGGATATATACTGTGCGTGTCACTTGTAAGATTAATTGAATTTGTTCTTTTTGAAGTTCAAAAATCTTTATTCCTTCTTCATAGCTGATAGATTATATATAATCATACATGAAGAATGGAAATATATTACATTGTAAAGCAATTTATTATTGAAAACTAAA
>JAABOM020000084.1:8184211-8226482 GCA_011800125.2 Solanum clarkiae | reverse complement strand
AATTTAGAGTTTAATAATTTTTTTTATTTGAATCTTATTTATTTCTTTAAAAAAATCATATATATACCAGGTGGGTATCTATATACCGCCAGAGTATCATAAAGGATTGAACTCATTATATATGATACGGGTATGGTGTATATATGCCGCCAAAGTATATTTCATAATATGTATGTTGATGTCAGCACACGAAATAAAAAAGGGTAAGTTGATAGAAAGGTAAATAGTTTGGGTAATGGGTCCATTAAGGGTAAATAATTTAAATAGGGTCTATTAAGAGTAAATAATTTCATATTATATCTATTTTGTGTACTTTTTCCTTTTATCTAATCTTAATGATCTTATTTTACACATGATTGATCTTAATTACATATTTTTGATGAGTTCTACTTGAGCTGCATTATGCTTATTTTATTGAACATGAATTATATTTGAGAAGTTAAGCATGCATCATGAATTTGTAAACTGTGACTTTAGGATGCTTTAGACAAAGTATCAATATAATTCTGATAAAGACAGATTGCTTCAAAATAAAAGAATCCTTATATGGAGGATTTACATGATTTTTCTATGATCAAGCTTGTCATGATTTAGATACTTTCAAATAGTGTCTTTCAAATTACGCCTATGCTATTATTATTTTTTATAAGAGCTACTCTTACGATTATACATGTTTTTCATTGGGAATTGTACTTAACATCAAATAAACTAGTGGTGATTATCTATATTCTAAAATTACGTGCCACTGTATAATATTCAGATTGGATAGAGATTAGCTAATGGATTTATTTAGTTCAGCCTTTACACCTTGGGAAGCACATTGAAACCTGTTTGATGGGGAAATACAACATATTCCATGTCATAGCTCACACGGTTATATATTGTTTGCGATAACTTTCACTATATCTATTTTACGATTATGGTCATTCAATATATAATTTGATTTTCATAAAGATGCATTAGCCTTGTATTAGTTAATTCAATTTTAGTTAACAATTTCATGTTATGTTTTACTTGGTCATATAGTATATTTTCAGACTTATCATGTTATTGCGTCATGTTATTGCATATTCTTCATGCTCAGTACATTCGATAGTACTATCAACATAATATATATATTTTTTATCTGTATTATTTTATAATATAGGTGCAAACAATCCTATTATCAAGCTAGCAGTTAGTATTTATATTGAGCAGCTGAAAGAGTGGTGAAACCCCATTCTTTGAGGACGAGTTATTCTTGTATTTACAATTTATGTCTCATAATTCAGTTTCAGACTTTGAGTTATTAAAGGTCTGTCCTAGTAACTCATCTTTGTTCTAGTGGAGACTTTCAAAGTTTGTTAGATGTTCAGTCTATGTAGTCATTTCAGAGTTTTTCTATGTCATGATATTGCTTAGACTGCTTACCCTTTATTTATGCTTTTTTGTGATTTTTGTTTACTTTTATATGCTTATGTATGCCATGTGGTTCGTTTGAAGTCCTTTAGAATTTTAAGTACCATGTCGTAACTAGGGGGTAGCTTCGAGTTGTGATATGCAACAAATGTCTTATCTATTGTGGAATATTCCTTATTTGTTCCAATAGATGTCATATCTATTGCACGATATGACTATTTTACTGGATACAACTTCTAGTTCTATCCCACCTTTACCAGCTGTAATAAAATGTATCTACCAGTTAAGTCATCTTTTGCAACAAACTACGAACCCGTTACAACAAATGATTATTCTATTTGATACAATTTCGTAATCATCTGTTGCAATAGGTAAATCATCTATTACAATAGATGCATATTTGTTGCAACATATGATTTGGTTCTATCCTAACAAATAAGTTATTCGTTGCAACATATAAGACACTTATTGCAATAAATTGCTAACCCGTTGGAACAACTAAGTATTCTTCTGTATTCATCCTCTCACTTCCAATAGATTAGTCATTTGTTGCAATAACATCAATATCTACTGCAACAGGTTACTAACATGTTGCAACAAAAACTAAGTTGTTAGAAAATGCGTCTGTAAATTATTTAAAAAATATATTGATATATCCAAATGAATAATCGAACCAAGAACTATTATTTACTTATCAAATTACTTTATGAAGTAATTCACATTGACATACCCCTCCCTCCCCAATTCCTAATTGCATTATTAGGATGTACATTTGATTAAAATAACTTGAGAGCTGCAATTTAATTTTTAAATATTTTTGTTAGCAAAGTACCATGCAAATTGATAGCATTGAATTCCACTTGAGAATTATGTTAAGATCAACTTCAATGAAGGAGAGATCATGACTAGCAGAAGATTTAGAGAAGAAGAAGAAGAAGAAGTGAGAGAAGAGTACTCAGATGAAGAGAGAACACTTCATTCTATATCTCTGTTCTGAAAATAAGAGGGCAAGAGCATTTACAGTTGAGGCTATATATATATATATATACACACACATTTACAAACTTAACCTCCCTTAACTAACTCTAACTACTTTCTTAACTGCTAATTAATATCTAACAACCATTAACTATTCTATTCTAATATTCTCAACACCCCCCTTCAAGCTAGGTAGTGTAAACAAGTTCAACACTCCTAGCTTGCGTAAGAGATGTGTGTGTTGTGATCTACTAAGAGCTTTAGTGAGCAAATCTGCTTCTTGGTCTTTTGATGCCACATAGGATGTTTTGATTGTCCCATCCTGTATCTTTTCTCTTATGAAGTGTAGGTCTATTTCGATGTGTTTAGTCTTTTCATGAAATACAGGATTCGCAGCAATTTGTATTGCTGCTTTGCTATCACTGCGCAGCTCCACTGGAACTTCAATGTCAACCTGCAGTTCTTTACATATTCCCACCAGCCAAAGTATCTCTGCTATAGCAGCTGCCATGCTTCTATACTCCGCTTCAGCTGAGCTCCTAGAGACTGTACTTTGTTTTTTTGATTTCCAAGAAATCAAAGAGTTACCCAGCTTCACAACATATCCAGTGATGGACCTCCTTGAGTTGGGACACCCTGCCCAATCTGCATCACAAAATGCTATCATTTGTGTGGCCTTTTTTGAGCTCAACAAGATCCCCAGACCTGGTTCATTCTTGATGTATCTGACTACTCTATGTGCTGCTTCCATGTGAGACCTCTTGGGCTTTTGCATGAACTGACTCAACAAGTGGACAATATGTGTTATGTCTGGTCTTGTCATTGAAAGGTACAACAGCTTCCCAATTAATCTCTGATATCGTCCAGGCTCATTTAGCTTAGCATCCTTCTTCAAACCATCCACATGCTCATCATACTCCACTGTGGTCAGCTTCTGGTTGCATTCCATTGGAGTGTTTGCTGGTTTGGATCCTGACAGTCTCAGATCACTAATGAGTTCAAGTGCAAACTTTCTTTGGTTCATGAGAATTCCTTCCCTTGATCTTGCTATCTCTATTCTAAGAAAATACTTCATCTCACCTAAGTCCTTGATCTTAAACTTCTTCTGCAGGGCTTCCTTTGCTTCTTGGATCAATGTGTGATCATTGCCTGTGATGAGCATGTCATCAACATAAACCAGGATGATCACCATGTTGTCTCCTTTGCTTTTTGTAAACAAGGAGTAATCAAAGTGACTTTGTATGAACCCTGAGCTGGTTAGAGCCTCAACAAGCTTCAAGTTCCACTGTCTTAATGCTTGTTTGAGCCCATACAAGGATTTGTGCAGTCTACACATCTGTCTATTCCCCCCTTGACTGCCAAAGCCTGGTGGTGGAACCATATATACCTCTTCTACCAGATCTCCATGGAGAAAGGCATTGAAGATGTCCATTTGGTGTAAACACCACTGATTAGAAGCAGCTATAGCGAGAACCAACCTAACACTAACCATTTTAATAACAGGGGAAAAAGTTTCTTGGTAATCCTTACCTTCCTGTTGAGCATATCCTTTTGCTACCAATTTAGCTTTATATCTTTTAACAGCACCATCAGCTCTATATTTCACTTTGAATACCCATCTGCAGCCTATGGGGTTTTTATCAGGAGGAAGATCAACCAAGGACCAAGTATGATTGTCCTTTAGAGCAGCTAGTTCCAGGTTCATAGCTTCCACCCATAAGGGTTCTGTAACTGCCTCATCATATGATTGAGGCTATCTGATAGGGTGATTTTGGAGAGATATGCTTGATAATGTAAACTAAGATTGGTATGAGACAAGTGAGATTGTATGGGATATAGACAATGGGATACATTGGCTGAGTTGGACTTGCCACAGATATAATCATGCAGCCATACTAGGGGATTTATGGATTTGGTGGATCTTCTGGGAGCATTGGGAGATGGTAAAAGAGTAATAGTAGGTGATGGAGGTGTAAGTATGGAAGAAGAAGGTGGTAGAGAAGCAGCAGTAGTGGGAGGATTGGATGATGTGAGTGTAGGAATGAAGAAAGGTTCTGTGGTGGGAGTGGTGAGCACTCCATTTGGAAATAGTTGCAGCTTCTTGTCACTGATCATCTGAAAAAGGAAGATGTGTTCCCTGAAAATTACTTCCCTGCTTACAAAGAAAGTGTTTGTGAGTAGATTCAAAAGTTTATAACCCTTTTGAGTGAAAGAGTAGCCCATCAACACAACTGCAATAAATCTTGGAGAGAGTTTGTCTCCATTATGTAGGTTAGTTGCAAAGCATAAACAGCCAATGACTTTCATATGGAGTAAGGATGGAGGTCTACCATATACTAGCTCAAAGGGAGACTTTCCAGATAGGATCTGCATAGGTAGTCTGTTAATCAGATAAACAGCACTGAGAACACATTCATTCCAAAATTTAAGGGGCAGAAAGCCCTGCAAACGAATGGCTCTAGTTACTTCCAAGACATGTCTGTGTTTTCTTTCAACCAAACTATTCTGTTGAGGTGTGTGCACACAAGAACTTTGATGAACAATACCAAGAGAGTGAAATAGGGTATCACAATTAGAATTGAAAAATTCAGTACCATTGTCACTTCTAAAAATTCTTACTTGTGCAGCAAACTGTGTTTTCAACAATGCAAAGAACTGTTTAAGGATGATAACAACATCAGTCTTCGTTCTCAACATATACACCCATGTTATTCTACTACAATCATTTACGAAGGTAAGAAAAAACCTGCAGCCATCATGACTAGTGACTCTATAGGGACCCCAAACATCTCCATGTATGGTGGAGAAGATGTCATTGCTTCAACTAGAACTGCTAGGAAAGGGCAGCCTAGTTTGTCTAGGTAATGGGCACACATTGCAATCTTGAACATCATGGGAATCTCTGCTAAACTTCAGTGTGGGAATATGGTGTAATACTTTGATGGGTGTATGACCAAGCCTTCTATGCTAGATTTCCAGGTCTTCTGTCTTACTCACAGTGCCTTTATTGACTGAGTTGGCACTTATCACTTCAACTCTATCTTCTTTCTTCACTGGTAGTTGAATATTGTATAACCCATCAACTTCTCTACCAATCCCCTTCACCATCCCACTGAATAGATCCTGCATAACACAGAGATCAGGGAAAAAAGTGACTGCACATTGCAAATCTCTGGTTAATTTGGACACTGACAGCAAATTGTGCTTAAAGTCAAGAATGCATAACACATTTGTGATGGTGTCTCCATTGTTCAGCTTGCACTTTCCCACACATGCTATGTCTAATGCATTATAATTTGGTAAGTATACTCTCTTAATGTTCTCCTTAGTAATTTGACTAACTCCATATAGTAGCTCCTTATTGTTTACCATGTGATTGGATGCCCCAGAATCAATTATCCACTTCCTAAAAGCTGCACTGTTGGTAGCCAAGAAAATTTGATGCATACCTGACTTTTCTGAGTTAGAGGGCACTTCCTTATGAAGCATTTTCAAGATATGATCATATTGTTCCTTAGTGAACATCATTCCACCTCCTTGGTTTGAGATGCATGTTGCCGGAGATGAGGATTCTGGATGTGAAGGACTTCTACACTGAAAAGGATCCTGCCTAGTTGGGTTCACCACTGCATTAGCTGTGTACTTCTTCTTATACTTGTGATCTGTTGGATATCCATGAATTTTGTAACATGTCTCTTTTGTATGGCCTCTCCACTTGCAATACTCACAGAACAAATGAGCATTTCTTCCTTTGCTATTTCCTCTATCATGATATCCTGAACCAGAACCAAATTGGTTTCCTTTTATTGGATAACCATATCCACCAGAATTATGTTGATTCATTCCCATTTTGTGACTAAACAGGGCTATGCCACTTGAGTCCTCAGTAGATTTCCCCAAATTTCTTTGACTCTCTTCAGATATCAACATTGCATAAGCCTTGTTGATATTAGGAACAGGCACCATCATTAGAATTTGGCTCTTCACTTGTGAATATGTCTCATTCAATCCTGTCAAAAACTGCAGTAAACGTTGATATTAGTAATGCTCCACATACCTTCTTGATTCCAGGCATTCGCAGCTAGGGTATGGAACTAGTGAGTCGTATTCTACCTAGCGGTTCTTCTTCCAGTATCAATTTCTCCAGACTCTGCCATTATCGATTCGCCTCAGCTTCGACCTACTTCAAATTAGGGTTTCGAATTGACCTTTTCAAGCAGAACTTTGTGCAATTTCTTCAGTTCCAATTTGATCCCGCTCTGATACCATATTAAAATCAGCTACAATGAAGGAGAGATCATGACTAGCAGAAGATTTAGAGAAGAAGAAGAAGAAGAAGTGAGAGAAGAGTACTCAGATGAAGAGAGAGCACTTCATTCTATATCTTTGTTCTGAAAATAAGAGGGCAAGAGCATTTACAGTTGAGGCTATATATATATATATATACACATTGACAAACTTAACCTCCCTTAACTAACTCTAACTACTTTCTTAACTGCTAGTTAATATCTAACAACCATTAACTATTCTATTCTAATGTTCTCAACAAATTATTTAACATGAATTATTTATCACCAGAGGAAGAACATGAAGAAGATTGGAATAGATGGTTTGAACATTTAATTTGGTATAAGTTTATTTAGTATAGTGGGTTGACTTCGGATTAAAAGAGAGAATCTGTAATTAATTTGAGATTTTTCATCCACTTAAGGGGTGTGGATGTTAAGTTTCATAACGGTGAAAATACAAAATGATATGATAATATGATAGATGATAAAATCAACTATTAAAAAAAAGTTACGGTCATAGTGCACTTAATATGTGTAATAATAAATAAATTTTCAATATTCAGATATTGAAAAGTAAATAATCTTAATTATTCAATGTTTTGATCTAGAGACAATTTCTTAATTATCCAAATATCATAAATATTCAAATTCAAAAATCTTATTATTAATGAAGATAAATGAGACTAAGGATGCATTTGATAGGAAGGAAAATAATTTCCTAGAAACTATTTTTTAAAAAAAGAAATAAAATCATACTTATTTTTTAGTTCCGGATAAACAAGAAAGAAAATATTATTTCAAAATTTACATATGATTTAGCAAAAGACTAGGGGATGGGAACTGAGGGGTAATGGGGTGGGATGGTCAAGGTGTGGAGGTGGATTGATTAGGTACATGGAGAAGAGACAGTAAGTTTGAAATATCATATATACAACATTTTTTTTTAATCAAGAAAGTCATTTTCTTCATTTAAAAAAGAAAATAGGGAAAAAAATATTTTTCAAATAATTTGACCAATCAAACATGAAAAATTGAAAAAATTTTCTGAAAATTATTTTTCTCCGTGCCAAAACACACCCTTAGTCATGACAAATTTTGACTACATAATTTTTCCGGTGTTTCAAATTGTTGTGAAGCTAAGTTTCTACGGCAATGCTGACATGTTTCTGTCGTAACCAAAATAATTACATATACAAATTAATAATAGTAGGGAAAAGATTCAAATTTGTCTTTGTAATTAGCCATTAACCCAACGCCGCTAGCGACTTGGGGCAAATTTGAGGGCACAACTGTAACAGCGAGGACATAAATGATCCAAACTTCTTATGGAAGGCAAAGTTAGACTCTTACAAAGTCCAGGGGAAAATCTGGCCTTCTATCCCCAAAATATGAACATTCTCATATTTAATAAGTTACTAAGTTGAGCACTTAGGATTATCACACCTGCTTTAGCTAGATAGGTGACTAAAACTTGTTTGCTTAATTTTACAATCGCTATTAAAGCTTACTTAATTTTACTATGTCATTTCTATTAATTATTATCTAATTATTTCTTCATCTACTTCAACTATAAAATTATAATATTACTTGTAATAAATTATTTTGTTATGCCTGACTATAATATGTTTGCTTTATTTTTCGGTGACTATTAACGTGTCTACTTAATTTTACTATATCATTTCTATTAATTATTATTTAATTACTTTTTCATCTACTTTAACTATGAAATTACAATATCCCGTAATAAATTATTTTCCTTAAAAGCAACTGCCAATTTATGTGCCTACTTCAGCTACTTGATATACAGAAAATGGAACTTGAGGGTAGTGTCTATTATTTAAAAATTACTTAAAAATATTATAAATTCAAAAAATTTAAAAAATATATTAAAATTATTGACTCTCAAATTTTATCTAGATCACATAAATTAAGAAAGAAAAATAACATATATTGGGCCCGTTGCACGCATGACCCTGGCCACTAGTGTACATACAAAGAAATAGAAATTGCAACATCTTGGGAATGAGGACACTTAAATAGATGAAAAATTTGAACTAGCAATAGGCATATACTCAGTATTACAACCAACTGAGGAGCTTTCCATCATCACAACAATAAATGTAACCCACTTATAACGCACCTGTGATAAAACATTACCAAGCCAGTTGGGAAACCCTGCTTTACAATTCTTCATTTTGAATCTGATCAGCCAAAATCTTAGAAACAAAAGAATACTTGCACAATGCACATCTCATAAATTATAACGACTCCAAAAGACATGATCTCCTCCTGTAAGTGCCACATAGGCATAATTGACCTTGACAGTGGCTTACATGGTAATCAGATCATAATATACAATGTGCCACCTTTGAAGGTAAAAAAAAGGTAAGCAATGTCAGGCATCTGACCGATCCCAGGTAAAGCCACCCCTTGAAGTCCAACCAATACTGCCTCTTCTTCCAAACCAATTGAATATATTGCTCTAGGAAGTACAAACAATGAGCAGAAGCTTCTCGGTAGTGAAAGAAAAGAAACGAAGAAATGCTACAAAGCATCCTCTTACAGGGCCATTCAACCTCACAAATAGCGAGGAAAATTGCTGAATTGGCCTTCCTCCAAGACATTTTTGTTATTCACCTTATAACTTATTCGTATGCGCATGACAAGGGATTTCTGTGAAAATGAAGATAAAGATATAGCTGGTAAGAATAGCCGTTTTGATGGTGGTTATACCAAATAACCCTCTATAAACAATCACAGGAATTCAAGAGAGAAGTAAAACATACACCCAGTCTCAAGCTTTAAGGGAACAGCGAAATATTGAAATACATTCAGTTCCAATAGCAGATAAACAGAATTCCATTACTAGTTTCAGTTTCTTATAGCTAAAAACAACGTACATCTGTAGCTATCTATTCAAACCTCTAAAGAAAAAATAATGTTCCAACAACTTCACGAGTTTTCAACCTCTCTCATCTCATATCCAATTCACTCAGAAACCATATGAAAAGTAGCGATGGGAAAAGCATGAATTCGGTGGTAAAAGCCTGAATTCATAAAACATATTTTCATGTTTATAATTTTGCGGATCGACGTGCAATCATTCGGTAATAGTTCTTTTTCTTCATGAGCAAATGCAACAACCCAAATTTTGAAGTTAGTATTGATTCGTAATACTGTAACTAACTCATATAAGATTGAACAAGCAACATGCGTGCCAGATTATCAATATCAAATTGATAATGAGCCAGATAATACTTTTAATATGAATCATCTCAACTGGAAAAGAATGAAAGAGCATAGGCCTAAAAGAGTGGCATTAAACTCATGAATCATATGATGAAGCTCAGTGAAATGACATAGGCACAGCGCAACACTTATGAATATGTCAAGAGTGATACAGCACTAGTTTGCAATTAAGCCCAGTAGATCTACGATGGAGGCTGTATTTTTTGCTAACAAAAATAGATGAAACTTTATCATGAAAGAATGGTGTTTTTACAGTTAAGTCATACCATGAAAAGCTTTTGTATAAGGAGGAGGTGGACTTTCCTCGTAGAGCGATTTGGATCCCAAAGATAATGAGAAAGGCGTGTTTTTCTTCATAGTTAGCAACTAGTGGAATAATCTTGACAGCAAAGAAACTGAGGAAGAAGAACGATCATTTATGTCAATTGGTGCTTTATGTGCAAGGGTGTGGGAGCAGATGTGCACCATCTCCTTATTCACTTTCCGGTAGCTTCAAGATTATAGTGGAAGATTTTTACATGGTTTGGGGTGTTTTGGGTGATGCCAAGCATGGTTAAAGAGGTTATGGCTAGTCTCGGTATATTTGGGATCCAAATCAGTCTATGAGGAAAGTCCACCTCCTCACTATTCAAAAGCCTTTCATAATATCCATATGTTGTTGTAATCATCTACGTACATTCACTATATTTGGGTCTATTTCATTTGAATACAGGTTAATATTGGTGCTTTAAGACAAAACATGGGCTAAAAGAGGCTTCTAAATCATATGATTCATACATTTATATCTAACCAGAAAATGTCTAGTAAAAGTGATCCAAGGCAGAAAATGATCAATTCCCTTACCTTGCCATGTTGGCTGTTTGTGATTCTCAACTTCTGTGTGATTGATCCATTACCATTTGCAGGTAGGGTATTACCGCTAGCTGGATCCAATTGCAGTTGAAGGAACTTCATAGAAATACGAAATAAGCTTAGTCGAGAGATGACAAATGATTCATGTACGGGGAATTCGAAAATTAGGCCATCCAACATATACTATGATTGACATTTTAAAAAAAACTATTACGGTTGATATTCAATTGCAATTAACTGAAGGACCTATATACCAAGAATTACCCAATCCATTTAAACCTTCAGCAAATTGTTCTAATTTGTTTCTTCAGAACTTCAAGGAAGTGGATATTTTACTTCCTAGAACTATTCATAGACTATTCACAACAGTCTCCAAGCTATCCATGAAATTTTAGCATTTCAGAAAAGTCAACCATGATGAGATATTTGCACAGTATGAAGTCCACATCAAGGGAAATGTGTCCTCGTATAGAGAAAAGATTTACTGACACACTAAACTGAATTTATACCCCATAACTACCAACTCTACCAATATGAGCTTGTTTACATTGCCGGTCCCAAGCTCGAATAAAGGAGGAGGATTGAGGTAGTTGGTAGATTGGTAGCTAGCGTAAAGCTAGCCAATTCTTGATGACTTGTCGTGTACCTGAGTGAAAGATTAGTTATATTGAATAGATAGCCAACAGGATTGAATGTTGGGCCATCAAAATCTAACTCATCCGCAAGGTGAGTGTCACAAAGATGTGAATGATGGATGTTTGATTAAACAACATTAGATATGATTACAAATGACTACATCCATCAAAAAGTGCAAGTTGCACACATCGAGGATAAAATGATAGAAGGTAGTTAGAGATGGTTTACTTATGTCCTATGTCCATCTCTAGATGCTTTGGTACATGGGTGTGAACCATGGTGGATGAATGTATTGAAAAAGACGAGGAAGACCTAAGATCACATGGAAGGGAAGTTATATCCCAATCAGTTGGAAATACATTTAAACTATGCTAGTATATTTATCTTCGGTACAATGCTTTCTATGAATCTTTTTTTATTTCTATTCTTTTATCCCCTTCAGAGATTCTTGGCAGAATACATAGGCTTTGCCCCAATTTGTTTTATTTAGACACTTGCGCTAAGGATTGTACCTATTGACACCAGAACTCGAGGCAAATTGTGTCTATTAGATCCCTCAATAGCAGTCTCCTGCAAATAAGTGTGACTTCCGAACGCACTGACATGGCAAAGAGATGACTCAATGAATAACACGTTAAAATATCAACAATAAAAAAGAAAAACACTATTCATTTTTCCCCTTCCACTACATCTTCATTTTAATACCTTCACAACACCATCATCAGCCTATCTCCAAGAATAAATCAGCAGATTTCATGAACACCATTACTGGACTTGAGTTCCAAAACCGGAACAAAGTTGTCTACAAATTAGTTTCCGAAATCAAACATGAGTTCTTTAGAAACTCAAAATTAGTATTAAAAAATTCTGAAGGTCAGCTCAGTGTTTTACTATTGAACTAATCACTATTATATTTGTGTGATATTTTTGCTCGCAAAACTGCATCTGCCTTTTTATTTTATTTTATTTTTTGGAGGATTAAAATAAATTAAAAGGTAGATGCAGTTTCAAGAGCAAAAAATATCAAACAAATATAATAGTAAATAGCTCCATACTACTAAATTTTCTAAAAGTGTTGTTAATAATTATCCAATAAGTAGTAATTGACTACTTCCGTCTCAAAAAAAAAAAAAAAAAAAGTAGTAGTTGACTTCTTACTATTTTGGCACAGATTGGTTGATTCTCACTTCTAACCATGGCTAAATGAAGATATGTAGTGGCTAGCAAGACGGAACAATAGATCAGCTGGGATGGGACATGCCTATCTCCAAAAAAACACAATTAGCTTTATCCTCTGTTTGCTCTCTCTGCCATAAAAATTACTTAGCTCCAGCCAATTCTCAGAAAATCTCTTTTTTAATCACTTATAGACTATCCAAAAAAGGAAGACTGAAGCAGATCACAAAATGTAACACAACAAGGGGGTTGTTAGACTGTAGCTTTCGCGAAGGAAGAAGCTAACCAATCATAATTGAGGCAGGGAGAAGAGGCAAACAGAGATTTCCAGGCCTGCAAGCAGCAAGCAACAGCAGCCAAAGTAACCGGCACTTCTCACAACTTTTACTCTAAACGTGTATCGAATTTCCATTCTCAAAAAACCCAGTTCCTACACCAAAACTGACTAACGACCTGAAGAAGCTCCAGTTGAGTCCCACAGGTCGGAAAAGGTTGTAGGATTTTTTGAAAACGTCAGGAATAAAATTTAGTCTCCACATGGCAACAGTTATTTTCTGATATTGTAATTCAGATATTGGATTCATTATTGTGAGAACTGTAGGATAAAAATATTATTAACTTGTGTATATACATTATTACACTGAGACACTATTTATGGACACTACAATAAAACCTTTTCCAAGTAGAATACTATATATTATTCCTATTCCTATTCTAAGTAGGAGTATGTAATTCTACTCCTAATCTAGAACTCCCCATTCAAGCTGGTGCATACAAATCATATACACCTAACTTGTTACAAATATAATTAACACGACGGGCCCGTGCGGGACTTAGTGAAGATATCTACAAGCTGATCACTTGACTTCACAATTTTGTAACAATATCTTTTGAGAGTATCTTTTCTCTAAGAAAGTGACAATCAATCTCAATGTGCTTAGTCCTTTCATGAAACATTATATGAAAAGACGCTAGATTATCACATAAAAGTTCCATTTGACCGATTTTGACAAATTTTAGCTCTCAGCAACTGTTTGATCCAAACTAACTCACAAGTTATTGCAACCATTGCTCGATATTCTGATTTTGCAATAAATCGAGAAACACTGTTTCTTACTATTCCATGAAACCAATTACCTCCTTAAACACAATATCCGAATGCAGAATGTCTATCGGAGGATGATCCTTTACGAGCTTATTTATATTCGCACAATATAAACAACTGCATCCCAATGACTATCACAAAGTAAAGTCATAAACATTCAGACTAAATCCTTCATGATTACTGAGTGGCTCCTTCTATCCTAGAAGAAGTTTAACATTTAGACTCATAGGAGTGTCAATGAGTATAAATCCCATCATTTCTATCAACTAAAGAATGTCTAAGATATATTTGCATTGAGAAACAGCAATAACCAATCTAGACTGAGCAACCTAAATACCTAGAAAATACATCAGGCCATTGAGATTTTTAGTCTAGAAATGCTTAAAGAGATGTTTCTTTAAATTAGTGACACTATCTTGATCATTGCCTGTGATAACAATATCATCAACATAAACAACCAAATAAATACACTGATTAGGTGTTGAATGCTGATAAAACACAGAGTGATTAGCTCCACCATGAGTCATACTGAAATCTTGAATTACTATGCTAAACATTCCAAATAGAGCTCGAGGAGACTGTTTTTGACAATAGAGTGATTTACGCAATCGACATACAAGGCTACTAGACTCCCTTTGAGTAACAAAATCAGGTGGTTGCTCCATATAGATTTCTTCTACAAGATCACCATGTAGATCCTAATATCCAACTAATGAAGAGGCCAATGATGAATGGCAACCATAGAAAGAAAAACACAAACAGATGCTATTTTAGCCACGGGAGCAAAAGTATCACTACAATCGAGCCCAAATATCTGAGTACACCCCTTGGCAACAAGGCGAGCAATAAGCCTATCAACCAGGCCATCTAGACCAATTTGACGACATAAACCCAACAACAACCAACAGTAGATTTAGACAAGGTCACAAGACCATTCCTATGTAAAGTAGATATTTTATCAATCATAGCCTACCTCTATCCAAAATGGAAAAGTGCTTCACCTATAGTCTTAGGAATGGAAATAAAAGACAAAGGTGATACAAAAGCATAATGGGATGATGAGGGACGATGATAACTCAAGAAAGTATAATATGGGTTAGCATTTTGAGTGGATTGTATACCTTTTTGAAGAGCAATTGGTTGGCTAGTAAAAGGAAAGCCCACAGTAGGAGCAAGGTCTGGCGCATGACATGAATCATTTGTGACTAGTGCTAGACGCGGACGACAAAGATAAGTAAGGAGTGGTAGAGATATAGACGCAACGAAGATAAGTAAGGAGTGGTGGAGATATAGATGTAACCATACATTCTTCAAAAGTTAGTACGGGTTAGACATAAGGTATGGGTCGAGGACCTCAGAGACATTAGGATGATCAAAAGATGTATAGTAAGGTTGAGATTCAAAGAATGTGACATTGGCGAACATAAGGTATTGATAGAGATTGGGAGAATAGCAGCGATACCCTTTTCGATCTTGAGAGTAACAAAGAAAGACACATTTTAGAGGAGCTACATCTTTTCCTAAAGCAAAGTTGGGAACAAAGTATTTGCACCCAAAGAAACAAGGGGGGATACAGTAGAGATGTGACTACAGAAATAATATGGAATGTGGAACCTGATTTTGAATAGAAGATGATGGCATTCTACTAATTAAATAACATGATGCAAGGACTGTATCGCCCTAAAACACAGCAGAAATGAGAGTCGATGAGAAAAGTGTGATCAGTCTCAGTGAGATGCATGTTCTTCCTTTCTACTACACCATTCTGTTGAGATATGTACGAACAAAATGTTTAGTGAAGACTTTCTTGGCGAGTCGTAAACTCCTAAAACTGGGAGGAGAAGTATTCTAAGGCATTATCACCAGAAAAAGAATGAATAGCAACACCAAATTGATTTTATATTTCAGTAAAGAAAGCTTTGAATATGGAAAATAACTCCGAATGAACTTTCATTAAGAAAACCTAAGTGCATATTGAATAATCATCAATGAAACTAAGAAAATAACAAAGCCCTAAAGTTGAACCGACTCTATTAGGACCCTAAACATCAGGACAAATTAATGAAAAAAAGGGCTTTGAACAACCCTCAGTACTATGTGAAAATGTAGCACGAGATTTTTATCCAAGTTGACACGACTCACAATCTAATCTAATGTGGATAAACTAGACAAACTAAGCACTATCTTTTGTAGCTTGGATAAACTTGGATCTCCCAAAAACCCTTCAGGGTGGCCTAGTGGTTTCGTCTTGGGGCTTCCATGTTGGAGGTCTCAAATTTGAAACCCCTTGCTTACTGGGACGAGCTCGTCGCACCGGGCTTGCCTAGTACGGGTTACCTCTCCTATGTGGTTTGCGAGCTATTGCATATGAGCAGGGGCTTACCCTATGTGCACCCAAAGGGTAGCAGCGGGTTCCCCTTGTCATCAAAAAACTTAGATCTCCCAAAAATTTGTGGATTAGATCAGGAGGATCTAAACGAAGCATGTTGTGAAGGAATTTGAAAAGTTAAGATAGTTAAAGGCCTTGTAATTCATATCCTTTGCCAATCATCTGTCCCGTACTACGGTCCTGGATGATAAAAAATCATCAACATTATGCCACAATGTAGGTGATGCGTCAAACGACTAACAGATGCCAAATTAAGAGGAGAATCAGGGAGATAACGAACAAAGTGTAGAGTGACAGAAGACAGGGTTTGGCTTTTTCAACCCCTTTTAGCTTTGTTTGGATCTCATTGGCTTAAGTAATAGATGGAAGAGATTATGAATAAACAATATCAGATAAAAGTGATTTGTTACCAGAAATATGATTAGAAGCGCTTGAGTCCATGACCCATGATCCAAGAGTACTAGACTGTAAAATATAAGCAAAAGAATTACCCGAATAGAAACATCAGGTTGAGCAACGAAAGCTACTTGTGGAGATGTTTGCTTATTTGCTCGATACTGAAGGAACTCATCATATTATGTCTAGGCAATGTGAGCTTTATTGGATAGTCGATCAAGCTGAGCAACATATGGTACTTGTGGAGATGTCTGCTTACTTGCGTTATTCCGAAAGGACTCATTATATTCCTTTAGAGCAATGGGATCATAGCTTGGTGGTCGACCAAGAAAAATGCTACATTCATCACGAGTTTGAGATTTATGCTAATAACTAAACTTGGATCGAGGCTTCTCAAAATATCCTCACGTATTCTCCATAGATTGACATGTCTGTTTTTCTATGGTTTGAGATAACCATCAGGTTCAGCAATGAAAGCTACTTGTGGAGATGTTTGCTTATTTGCTCGATACCGAAGGAACTCATCATATTATGTCTAAGCAATGTGAGCATTATTAGATAGTCGATCAGGCTGAGCAACAGATGATACTTGTGGAGATGTTTGCTTACTTGCGTGATTCCGAAAGGACTCATTATATTCCTTTAGAGCACTGGGTCATAGCTTGGTGGTCGACCATGAAAAATGTTACATTCGTCACGAGTGTGAGATTTATGATAATAACTAAACTTGGATCGAGGTTTCTCAAAACATCCTCATGTATTCTTCATGTATTCTCCCATAGATTAACATGTTTGTTTTTCTATGGTTTGAGATGCGGAAATGGAAGAATCAATGGTAGGTGATGAAACTATTTGTGATTGCGAGGCATAGCAAGACGAAATAGACAAGAAAAATTCATCAATTGTAAGTATTATAGGACCGGCTAAAATCTAATCACGCATCGAATCATGGTCAGTAGTGACTCCAACAAGCGCAAGAACTAGAAACAATTGTCCGCCTATGCTCTTGTTCCTTCTCTAGGTTCGAAGTAACTGGCATCAACTTTCAAATTCCTCACATAACTGCATACACCTATCCCAAGTAAGTATACATATTGGATTTTTGCTTTTTTAAGTTGGTCGTCAGAATATCACATCATAGAATTGAGATATGTCAATACGGTATAATATACA
Organism: Solanum clarkiae; assembly: GCA_011800125.2. Taxonomy (NCBI): domain Eukaryota; kingdom Viridiplantae; phylum Streptophyta; class Magnoliopsida; order Solanales; family Solanaceae; genus Solanum; species Solanum clarkiae. Next base: position 8,208,841 of record JAABOM020000084.1, on the reverse strand, counting down.
TGCCTTTTTCCAAGTTGAATAAAATGTCTGGAATCGGCAAAACAAAGGCATCAACTTGGAATCAATAGAGCGCCATAACAAATTATATAATTGAGCATCAACTTTCTCCGTTGTGCTTTGGCTTTTGCATCTTCCTCACTAGACTTTTTTATTTTCATCTACCATAAAAGTATTGTTTATTAAGTGATCTTGAACGCCTTGACCGTTGCACCACAACTCAATCGAGGAAGCCAAGATAAATAGTTTAAACTTACCATTAATGATTCTGAAATGATTATAGGATTTGAACTTTCAATCTCCATATTTATAGAGCTAAAAACATCACCCCTAAAAGAAATTTTTCAAAATTTAACATAACATCGGTAAGAAACTCACCGAAAGATCGGAAAAGGGCCTAAAATGCCCTTGAAGTATTGGAAATGGTACAAAAATGTCCTCCATCCACCAATAGGGCCTGAAATGCCCTTCCCATCCACTTTTCGAATCTCTTTAACAGATTATTTATTAAACAATTTAAATAATTATTTTAAACACGTGGCGGTCATCTATTGGACAAAATTTAATTATCCCATAATAAGCACTCTCTACTTTTGTTGTAAGCATAAGCATTGCATGAGCAATTGGGATGAACATATATATTCACGGATCTGATCATTTCCTAATTGCATTGATCCAGATGACGCAGGAAGGTTTACATTTAGCGCATGGAGAAAATGTTTCTTATTGCTGCCACACTACAGTGGAATTTTTCTCACACATCCACCAGAATAGTTTCTAATATCCCAAACTAATTTAAACTTTGGTTCATAACATTGTATATATTCACGGGTTGGACTGTCATGATTAATTTTTGATTTAATGGGTGAAGGATTTTGGGGCGGGTTTGGTAATTTGGGGCGGGTAAATTTTAATTCATAATAAATTTTAATTAATTAAATTTTGGCTAATAGATGGCCGCCACATGTTTAAAATAATTATTGAAATTATTTAATAAATAATCTGTTAAAGAGAAGGTTATTTTTGGCCCCAAAAGGTGGATAGAAAGGGCATTTTAGGTCCTATAGGTGGATGAAGGGCATTTTTGTACTATTTCCAATACTTCGAGGGCATTTTAGGCCCCCTTTGTGAACTACCTATAGTGGTCTGGAAATCCAGATTTCGCTAGAAACTGCCTGGAAATGTCAAAACCCTAATGCTGGCGATTGGATCTGGACAAAAGTGGCTGGAGTTGATCACGGGAATTTTTCGAGCCTCGTGGTGGTGTTTGTTTTCACACAACACCCACAGAAAAAAGACACAAATCAGACCCAAACAGATACCGAAAATTGACACAATATGACTTGTTTGTTCCCTTGGATTTTCTCACCAATGCTTTGATACCATGTGAGAAATATAATAGAAAAATATTATTAAATTGTGTATATATATTATTACACGGAAACCCTATTTACAGACACTACAATACATTTCTCTACTGAGTAGGATAAAATATATTATTCCTATTCCTATTCTAAGTAGGATTATATTTTCCTATTCCTATTCCTATATTTTCCTATTTCTATTCTCACAATTATAGCAAGAGTATCAGAGGGATCTGGAATCAATCTTGTAGTACTCTTATTTGGGACGGTCTGTACAGTGGCGGAGGCTGTGGCTATAATAGTGGTGGAGGTGGAGCTGGAGCTGGAGGTATGTTTTATGGTGGCAACAGTGGTGGAGATTGTGGCGGTAGATCGAAGTTGAAGGAGACAGAAGCAAATAACTAACTACAAAAAAACAACATACCCAGTAAAATCCCACAAGTGGGGTCTGGGGAAGGTAAAATGTACGCAGACCTTACCACTACCATAGATGTAGAGAGGTTGTTTCCTCTGAACCCTCATCTCAAAAACCCGTAAGCAGAAAGAACTAGATACGACTAAAGGAAAGGAAGAAAACAGAAATAGCGACTAATAATGAATAGCACATGGCAGTATGTAAAGAAGATAAAACTAACACATAATATGACAGATAATGCGAACACATGATTAAAAAACACCTAACCCTATCATCAGCTTGCTACTCTAATTCGCGACCTCCACTTCTTTCTATCTAAGGTCATGTCCTCAGTGAGATCAAGTTCCGTCATATCTTGTCTAATCACCTCCCCCCAGTACTTCTTCGGTCTACCTCTACCCCTCCGAGAATCTCCCAGAACCAACCTCTCGCACCTCCTAACAGGAGCAAATAACTAACTAAAAAGGAGAAAAAGGCTTTTTATGCTCTTAGTGAAGTTTACTACATAAGTTGTGCCATGTCAGCAGCATGTCAAATTGGTACGACTTTCAAGTGTTTGATGGGCACAACCTCTAGTTCAAGTATCTAAATAAAAAAGAATTCAAGTCTGAGAGACTGCTTATGTACTCTATCGAGATTCTTTATGCCATAAGAAAATACAGAGAACTTCCATGGATACCAAATAAAGGGAACCCTGGCTTCATTTGTCATAGTAATACCACTCCTCTATATGTTTTCCCTATCACTTTGATTACCTCTTTCCATCTGTTCTCTAGAGTTCAAAAACATGTTCTTGCCTATCCCTTATTTGTCTATTAAGTTCATTTTCCGCTAAAAGGCAACATGAAAAGCACCTATTTTATAATACATGAGGAAGGACGACAAAGCAACTGTTTTTATTTTATATAATGTGCTTGGAATGAATTTAAATTAAAAAAATCTGGTCAAAGTGATAATTTATGTTGAAAAGATAACTTAGTAAATTAAATGCTCTCTGTAAAATTTTGAACTTTTAGATGAGATAGTAACATACTACAATATTGTATTTGAATAGGAAGCCATCCTGGAATTTAATCTCACCAACGCCCATTACCAAAAAAGAATTTTCATGTGCTTCGGCACATGAAAAAAGAATGAGACCCACATGTGAGGGGGTGTGTGAGAATGTAATTAAGTAAATAAAAGTATGCTTTCTCTGAAAAACTTAAATCTTTAGATAAGATGGTTACATACTTCAACAATTCATAATAGCCCACCCCAACTTTCTGGAACTACGGGTGCAAGTGTTGTATATTATACAACTACAAAGATGGTGTAAGCCCAAGAGGGAAAACCAATTAATTAACATCATAACTCATTCCCTCAACCAATGTAGGACACTTAACAAGCCCCTTGATCCCCACCCAAACACTACACCACACCACCAAATCCCACATCAAGGGGTTAGACATCTGGGAGTGGACAACATGAGGGCCTAACATTCTGCAAAAGAATAATTGACATGGGACGTTACTATCATAGTGTAAAGAAAATGGAGATCGCGTTCAACTCAATGGAAAAAAGCCAACTCACGAAAAACATGATTGCCCAAAATCACACCAGGAGACAACAATCTATTCTCTTAGGGGTCGTTTGGTAGAGTGTATAAACATAGTATTAAATAAGGTGTATTAGTAATGCTTGCATTAGCTATGCTGGCATTATTTCTTATACACTGTTTGGTTTGATGTATTACAAATAACAAGTCCTGCATAACTTTTATAATTAAATGTTTGTTTACAAAAACTCTCCACTCATCAGCTTTAGGAAATGGGAAATGTCTTGAGAGAAATTTCAGGGGTAGTTTGAACCTTTTAAATTAATAATACATGAAAATTTATGGTATTAGTACTACACACCTCAATATACAATAGAGTATATAACTATGCAAGCATTAAGTGCATGGGCTAAAAATTGCACCTAATAAGGCAGTAATAATATACAAAACCAATGCATACAATAATTTTTTCTAACCAAACGGCCCTTAGGACACTTACAAATGCCAATCGAGTATCAACATTCCAAGTGGAAAATAAAGAAGAGAATAAACAATAACACAGCAAATTAAATATGGATGATTGTTCCATTGTTTACCTTTGGAACTGCTGCCTGGAAGACGAAGTCCGTGAAAACATCTTGTGACTTATTTGTGAAACTACTGTCAATAAGTGTCATCTGTGGGTTCCCAGGCTGCTTTGAGACGTTGAATGTTAATCTCAAGGAGCTGCTCTCAAATGCAGTAACTGATGAATGTGCGGGACCATTGTCTTCTGTAACTTAAAAAAATGGTCTCAGCATTTCCAGAATATAATTAGACTGACCAAAAGGTTAAAGAGCTGATAGAGATAGTACCAGACATCGGTGGACTGGTAGGAAGCCCACCCAATAAATCCAACATAGAAGAATTTCCACCTGTAGAAGAGACTTGTGCTGAAGGAGCTGAAGGTGTGGACAGTCTATCTAATATATCCAATGGACTTCTATTGTCTGTATTGGAGGATAACACCTGAGATGTAGATAGGCTGCTCTGAGCAGGAGAAGTTCCAATCGACAAAAGATCCAGCAAAACATCAGAGCCACTCTTTTGGGCCTGATTTGCATCTGAAATTCCAAGAGAATAAAGATAAAACTCCACTGTGATGTTAAGTTTAAGTTAGATGTCAGTTTGTGCACAGTAAATGTGACCTGGTTGCAAAGACACTGGCATCAGATTGACACCAAGAAGATCTTGAAGAAACTCTCCACCAGAAGAGCTAGGTGCAAGAGCATCATCTAAATTAAGATCGAGCAAGTCAGCAACAGGAACAGTACTGAGCTTCCCAGATCCATTTGGAAGATTAACTGATGCTCCTTGTGAAGTTGACACAGCTGCTGGCACAGAACCAGCTCTCCTTCCGCTGAAGGTTGCTTCATCCAGAACTGGCATTCTCTCTGCGAGTGAAGACCTGAAAACATACACCGCTGGTCTGCATAACACGCACTAAAAAGACAACAAAAGGAATAGAAACAAGTTTCTATAAGATATCAACCAAACCTCATATTCTGATGCCTCTCAATAATAGAGTTAAATTCAATAGCTCTCTGTTGCAATTCAAGCACAAAACTTCCTTTATACTGACCAATGATATCATTTATCCGCCTGCATCGAAAAAGAGCATTGCAGATTACCAACTCAAGTTGCACTATCAGACCAACCATTTATTAGTTTCCAACTATTTGCAAGGGCATCAAGCATCAAGTTAAGATATTAAACAACTACTACAACAATAACATACTTATTGAAATCCCACAAGTGAAGATATTAAATAGGAAAAAATACAATTTCCAAAAGTTTGAGTCATGTGGGATTGCAAGTAGAGATAACATTCCCAAGGAACAATACAGCATAACAGTCTGAGAGTGACCTAGACAACAAACAGATAAAATAAAAAGTTTAATACAACACTTCCTCTAGCGTTGATGAAAAGAACAGGTTTGTTAAGAAAATGTATCTAGGGTCTAACTCAAACTGAAAAGTTAGCTCAAGTGGTGAGAAGCATCCAAAATCAATAAGGAGATTGATGCCCATAAAATTAACCCATGTGGGGTTCTAATTAAGGGTGTGAAATTTGGAAGGAGCAACATATCATAGATGACCCAACATTGGCTTTTCTAACATGCCCCCATAGCTTTGGTCCGAATGAAGTACAGTGCAATGTGAGGTAAATACACATCACGAGCTCGACCACAGCCAAAGGACTAAAGCCTGATATACAAGTGGCAGGAGGATAAAGAGGAAATCCCATATTCCTCGGAGTTTTGGACATGTCCACCAATAGGGTTGGCCAACTAACCCAGATATTTCTTGGTTAACATTGGGTAGTCCAACATCAAAGATTATTGTTTCTAATGGATATGAATCCATATTAAGGAAATGGACCTTGGACCTTATTCAGCCCCAAATGCTACAGCAAACAAAGTGGAACTTGAATCTAACCCGACACGAAGTAGCACATGAGATGAGGATTACCTGAGATCATAGAAGAAGACAACATCCCGTTCCTTCAACTAAAGTAAGACTTTATTAAAACCTACCCGCACACCCAAACTATACACCTAGAGCATGGGAAATATAACATAACCACCAATTGGTAAACCTAGAATACGACATCCAAATTTATTCAAGCTACAAAAGATGGTGCTTAGTTTGTCCACATTAGATTGTGAGTCATGTCAACTTGGGAAACACACTCTCACTACCTTTCCACTTAGTGTTGAGAGTCTTGCAAAGTTTGTTTTTTCATTAGTTTGTGATATTTTGGATCCTAGCAGAGTCTATTCAACCTTAGTATTTTGTTATTTTTGTCAGTTTCATTGATGATTATTCGAATTTATTCAAGATGTACTTTGATTTATTCGAATTGTTTCGAATATATTCAGAATTTTTGTGCTGGGACACAAAATCAATTTTGTGTTTCTATTCGTACTTTTTGAAGTGATAATGCCTTAGAATCCCTATCCTCCTACTTTCAGTAATAAAGCTCACCAAGGAATTATTTATTAGACATCTTGTCTGTACACCCCTTAGCTAAATGGGGTAGTAAGGAGGAAGAATAGAGACCTCATTGAGAATTGCTCACACTCTTCTCATTCAATCTCATATTCCTCGTGTTTTTAGAGTGATGCAATTCTCACGTTTTGCAATTTATTTATCGGATGCCCTCATTATCCACTTAGAATCGAATTCCTTATTCAATATTGAATAGCCTCCATAGGCACTTTTATACTCTCTTTCCCCCCGAGTCTTTTGGCATATGTTTGGTTCATTGATGTCACACTTTTTGTCTCGATTTTACTTTACATCTTCGGATTATTCTGATATCTCTGAAGTCTTACCTATACCAACTTTGGGAAATCTACGATTACTTCTATATATCCATCTACTAAGCTACATCGTCACCCACGTCTAGAATGAGCCCCAAATGATTCACATCCTGCACCAGACCCTACATCTACTATGGACTTGTCTCCTCCAAGTCAAAGGATTGCATTTTGAAAAGGTATGCGGTCCACTTGTAATACTAACTCTCATCATACCTTTTAAATTCATCACTTAATTATGCTTTTGTATCATCTTCGTCCTTGGTTTTCATCCTTAAGTTTACATGTGAAGCACCTTTTCATCCAAGATCGCGACAAGCTATGATTGAAAAGATGTCTGCCTCACAAGTGAGTGGTACTTAGGAGCTTGCTCCTTTTCCTTCAAGTAAATCTATCGGTTGTCATTGGGTTTATGCAGTCAAAGTTGGTCTAGATGGCCAATTTGATTGGCTTAAAGCTCGCCATGTTGCAAAGGGGTATACTCAAATATTTGAGCTCGTGGCTAGAAATAGAATATATCAGTCTTTCTCTATCATGGTTGTTCGTTAATGGTCTCTTTATCACCTTTAGGATGAAGTTCATATGGAGGTTCAGTAAGTTGTTTTGCTACGGGCGAGTCTAGCAGCCTTGTATATCAGTTGTGTCAATCACTCTACGGTCTGCAACACTATCTTTGAGCCCGGTGTAGGAAGTTCAACACAGTAATTCAAGAGTTTGTCATGACTCGTAGTGAAGTTGATCACTCTATGTACTGGTATCCAGCTTCAAATTTGTGCGTTTTATTTGGTGATTTATGTTGATGATATTGTCATCACCATCAATGACATGGATGGTATCACATTTTAAAGCAACATCTCTTTCAGTATTTTAAGATTAAAGACCTCGACAAACTGAAGTATTTTATAGGTAATGAGATCGCTCAATCCAGATCAAATATTGATACTTCATAATGAAAACATGCCTCAAACATTCTTAAGTAGATAGGAATAATGAAATGTAGACTTATTGGCACTCTTATGCATCTAAATGCTAAAATACTGCCAAGACAAGGAGAGCTACTCAATGATCTAAAAGATATAGGCGCTTAGTTGGTAAGTTGACTTATCTCATAGTGACGAGACCCTACATTTCTTTTCTTGTGAGTGATGTAAGTCAGTTTATGAATTCTCCGTGTGATAGTCATTGGGGGTAAGTTGTTTGCATTCTGCAATATATAAAGTTAGCTCCATGAGAAGAACTACTCTTCGATGATCATGACCATGAGTAGATCATTTGATATACAAATGCTGATTGGACAGGATCACTTTGATAGACGTTCTAAATGTAAATATTGTGTTTTAGTAAGAGGTAATTTGATATCCGAGAAGTGTAAGAAACAAAATGTGGTTGTTCAATTCAATCTAGTGCAGAAGTAGAATATCGAGCAATGGTTGCAGCAAATTGTGAGGTAGTTTGGATCAAACAATTGCTTAGAGAATTAAAATTTGGAGAAATTAGATGGAGATCTAGTAGTGTGTGATAATCAAGCAGCCTTTCATATTGCATCAAATCTAGTATTTCATGAGAGGACTAAGCAAGTATGTTGAGATTGACTGCCACGTTACTTTATTAGAGAAAGATACACTCGAGAGATATTGTACAAAATTTGAGAACTCATTTGATCAGCTTGCAGACATTTCACCTTAGTGATCCTTGTATTAGTTACATATGTAACAAACTCAATACATATGACTTATGTGCAACAGCTTGAGGGGAGGGCGGGTGTTAGAATAGGATTTGTATATAGTGTACATGAAATAAGTTAGATGGAGATCTAATTAGTGTGTGATAATCAAGCAACCTTTCATATTGCATCAAATCTAGTATTTCATCAGAGGACTAAGCACGTATGTTCTATGTTGCTCGGACTCTTCAGAAATGCCAACGGGTGCGTGTCGGATCCTCCAAAAATAGTGTATTTTTTACGGACCCGACACAAGTGCGGCAACATTTTTGGAAAGTCCGAGCAATTTAGCATATGTTGAGATTGACTGTCACTTTATTACAGAAAAGATACACTTAGGAGATATTGTACAAAATTTGTGAATTCATTTGATCAGCTTGCAGACATTTTCACCTTACTGATCCTTGTATTAGTTACATATGTAACAAACTCAATACATATGACTTATGTGCAACAACTTGAGAGGAGGGTGAATGTTAGAATAGGGTTTGTATATAGTGTACATGGAAATGGATTATAAGTCTATAAATAGGGTTCATTGTAGTTATATAGTTTAAGGAACTTGATAAAATTTCCCGAGTCTTTATTTCTCCACTTAACAACTAGCTAAAGTAATAAGAATTGTCCAAGAATCATATAATAAAACTACAACTCGTTTACTTATCCAATGTGGGAGTCTAACAAGGTTAAGGAATGAATACTTGTTCAAGAAGATGAATACTATAGAATCCAAAAGAAGTTTCATTGAATTGAAATGAAGATGGATAGGTAGTCTCTATAGAGGTCAGACTCTTTTTAGAAAGCGAAAATTGAAGGATTACCACTAAAACATCCACACCTTCAACAACATTACTTGATTGCAGAAAGAATGCCTTGAAGATGATCAACGCTCCAGTAAATACTAACTCAAATAATAGAAAGGAAAAGGAGCTGCCTCAGCATAAATTTAGGATTGAGTCAATTAATCAAGGCAAATGAGCTAATAAATGAACAAATGAAATGGACTTGGCAAGGCTATATTGAGGATGGAATAAATCAATAAAACAAGAACAGCCTCTGGCTACCAGAAAACAAGCAAGAGATCTCTCAGCTGGACATCAAAGGCAGTTTTGTCAGTATTGTTCTAAATGGCTGAAACTAATCTGTCTGAAATAAATATCAGAATAATTATAGGATGGAACTTGTATACAGGTTTCCAGAATCATCAATAAAACCTTACTGAAAGAAAAGGAAAAGTTCCTTGGCTCTTTAGAAACTTGGGAATCAGTCAATATAATACTGATGGAAGAAACATTAAATTATCGATGGTGCTTGAATATAAAGTTGTTTGGTGTCCTAAAGAACCTAAATAGAACATGACATCATTGCTTAAATTTAACCGGTTAATAAATAAAGTTCTGAAACTAGTGAATAGTTGAGAAGCAGTGAGAGGCTGACCATTATAAAGCACAAGAGGCAGATGTGATTGTGCAGAGACTAATTACCAGAATGAAGAGTTCCACAGAAAAATAGACATGATAAACTATATAGGGAAAAGGGTCAAAAATACCACTGAACTATTTGAAATGGAGCAAAAATACCCCCTCCATTACCTTTGAGCTCAAAAATACCCCTCAATTGAACTTTTGGCTCAAAAATGCCTCCCTCTCTAATGGAAACAAGAAAGGGGTTAAAAATGCCCCCAAACGGTCAAAAATGGAGCAAAAATACTTCTTGGTTAAGATTTTAGTTCAAAATACACCTCCCTTAAAATTTTGCAAAAAAAAAAAAGGAAAAATACCCCTCACTCTAACGAAAATAACACCATGCATGCTATGTGGACAAAACGCGCTACATGATCAGTCCACGAGAACCCAATTTAGGGACTCAAGAGGTTCTCTTCGAATATTAGGTCCGAGACTAACGTTTTCATTTTAAAAGGGACTGTCATTTAAACTGCAAACGTCTCAAAAAATCGATCTCTGAATGCTAACATTGATTTATCCTTGTTATAATCGTTGTTTCTCCTTCAATTTCTCGAGTTCAATAAGATCTAATTCTTCAAATTTATTGAACCTACGAAGCTTGTATAGAAATTGTTGTTCTCATGTTAGCAACCTAACACAAAAATATAAGTTATTATTTTCAAGAGATAATTCAGCTGCAATTATAAATAAAAGCCCTTTTTTTAAATATAGTAAGAATCGGACTACTCAAAATCTGACAAAAGTTGAGTTAAAAGATGGGTTGAAGTTGAATTTTTAAATTAAATAATAACTTTGAAGTTTTAACAGACGGGTAATTTTTAGTCGAACACTAACAAAGGGTATTTTTACTCCATTTCTAATAGTTAAGGGGTATTTTTTGCTCTTTTTCATTTCTGTCCAACGAGGGGTATGTTTGACCCAGAAATTTAACGGAAGGATATTTTAGAGCCAAAAATACAACAGAGGGGTATTTTTGAGCCAAAACGTAACGGAGGGGTATTTCTGCTCCATTTCAAATAATTCAGGGGTATTTTTGACCCTTTTCCCTACTATATATTACAACTGAACAGCACAAACAGCTATCTAACTGAATGAATGTGAATTCTGGCAGAAGTGTCAGCTGATGGATAAGATATGCATGCTTCATACTGAAGCCGAGTAATTTACGCATAATAGGAAAGAATACATACTGTGAACAAGAAGGAAAGCGACTGGACAGCTTCAACAAAGCAATCAGACACATCGCCCTAGATGTGAGATCACATGAATGGCTTTTGATGGATGTCTCCAACACATCCACCGCATCCGACTCTGTCACCTGCTCCAAGAAACTACATCATATTTGCCCCAAGAAAGTGAAAACTTTTATGCAGAAAAAAAGCTGAAATGAAAACAACATGCACCCAACTTCAGAATGGCAAGAAGCTAAATCACTTTTAAGGAAATAATGAAATAAGATACAAAATATTCAGTATCCTTTTTGATAAGTCATGGTGATGATTATAAGTCATATTTTGAACTGTTCATCTATTTTTTTCAAATTTACATCTTTATTTAACTAAAGGACATTACTAGATGGCAGATGCACATTAGAACAATAATGTTTCACAAGTTATCATCCTATTCTGGTCTTGACATACAAGAGTAGCAACATACTCGGTAAAACATAAGTGTATGTTAATTTTTCATATTTCACAGGTTCACTCTCCCCTTTTTCTCCTTTTTTAGTATTTCAAGGAATTTCTTGGAGATCTGCATTTTATTAAGGACTTAAAATCACATGGAACTAGTTTATATTCTACCACATTCAACCAGAGCATAAATTCATTATTAATGAATTTCCAATAAATGTTAACGGGAAATTCAACAGTTATAAACACATCAATCGTGATACACGTAACAATAATGAATGAGAAACTTCATCCAGAAAATGTTGGACCACAAATAAAACACAAGCTGGCCAAGAATATGATGCAGGACTGATTTGAAGAAAAATATTCATAGATCATATTTGCTAACAACTGTCCAAAAGCATGAACTCACAGTTGTGGGTTCTTCTATGTCAAGCCTTCCAAAATTATTGACTAGCATTTCACCGTACTCTCCAATGCACCAAACAGCAACTCGGACGAGGGTTTGCTGACAAAAATAATCAAACAGAATACAGTAAACAATACAGTCATTTTAAAAAAAAGGCAAGCAATAGGAACATATTCAAGAAAAAAACTGCTTATGGGTTACAGGAACCTAGATTCTGATAGAAGATAAAGGAAAAGTGTGATGTATGAAAAAAACTGCATATGGGTTACAGGAACCAAGATTCTGATAGAAGATAAAAGGAAAAGTGTAATGTACCTGTTCACCTGCTTTACGCACAGCTTTGTACAAAGACCGTACTGCATATCCATGTTGGTCGGAAGCATTTGTAATCACCACAATCAAAGCATGCCATACCTCATCCTTGACATAGTTTCCAGCCTATAGCACACCTATCACGTTAGTACTCTTTACACAACAAAAAAGGGGAAGGAAGAACAAGTAGACCTACCAAAGCAGCCCAACAAGGGGTTTCAAATATGGAGAGTCAAATCTAAAGCCAGCAGTATAAGCACATTCATAAGTAACTTAAGCCTCATTTGTTTGCACTTAATAAAGGTTTGAATCTGGATGGTTCAAACTTAAGACCATTAAGTGCATTTATTTTTATTAAGATTTAAGCATTTAATAGATCTGAATAGGTCTTAATCATTAAAATATTGAAAAAACTCTTATTACCATTAAGAGGTACTCTTGTGTGGTATAATTTTCACCACCATTCTATCGCCGCCATTAACCACCTTCAACTACCACTTCCACAATTATGGTCGTCAACCACCAAACACCTCTACCATCATAACCACCAATAGCAACCAACACTGCTGCCAACCACTACAATCAGTAGCTACTACACCTACTACCTCCATCACTATAATCATATCCATTGCCACCACCATCGTCATTGTTTCTGCCACCTCCACCACCACAATCAACCACTACCACTATTGTGGCCAATTCTACTACCAATAAAATACTCCACTATCACAACTAGAACCACCGCCAACTACCGCCAACATATCGTCACCACCATATCTTTTTCTGTTAACACGGCCATCATCATCACCATTGCCGCCACCTCCACCACCACTACAATCAATCCTTATTGTCAATCACCTCTATCATCGCAACTAGCAGCGGTATCAACTACCACAAACACATCATCAACCACAACACTTTTTTTAGCCACCACCATTAACACTATCAACTACTAAGATCAACCAACTTCACCACCATAACCACTACCTATCGCCACCATCATGACAGTCTCACTACAACACCAACTACCTTCAGTGGCACAACTATCACCACCACTAGTACTAGCCATTAATACCAACCATTACCACCACCGCCACCACAATAAACCATCTCCACCATCACTAACAAATTTATTGTTTCATTTTTTTAATCAAAAAACTTTTATTTTATTAAATTAATATTTTTTCTAATACTTCATTAATTTTTTATTTGAATTGTATATTTATTATGTTTACAAGTAATAAATTATGCATATTCAAATGTTGAAAAACAAATAATCTTAATCATTCAATATTCAGATCCAGATACAACATTTAAATCATTCAGATGTGCATTCAAATTTCAGACATCTTAATCTTAATGAAAACAAATGAAGCCCAAATGTCTTTACATGTCTAAGATTATGAAGTTGGTTCTACAAAAGTTGATAAGAGGAACGTATATCAACTAGCATTAAGAAGATAATATCCTCAATCTAGAAACCTCAGTGACAAAAATCTTTGGCAAGCTAGAAGCATTTCAAAGGAAACAAGAACCCAAAGAACATATGGAGGACTATCCCTGGTTGTGTATTTGTTGACTATATTGAGAAAGAAACTTGAGGTGCTTTTACAGGGAAAATTCACATCCAGAATGTTTGTCCAATTGTTTTTCTCTCTCTAGAGTCGCCTTCCTTTGGTGCACGTTAACCGTGCCACCGGAAAAATGGCTCGAGGCAAAGGGAGAGGGCGAAAACAGACAATACGATGAGACGTGGGAGAAGCAATAACGCGGCAGTCAATAACCATGCAACAAAGGTAATTTCTAGTCCTGGATCTACCAGTGGAATAAACAAAGAGAAAGAGCAAATCGAAGTAAGCAAAACTGGGAAGTCTATAAGAGAGACAAACACCGACCGATTTGGGAGATTCCAACCAAGCCGACAAACCACTTATTCCATAGATAACGAGCTCGATGGAGGGAATAGAGCAAACTGGATTTATAAGGGGTAGCAAAGCAACTGGATCTACAAACACAAAGCAGATGGAGCTAATTATGGGATCACAACTGCCGACAGTGGAACAGAAATGGGAAGACCAGTTTATTTCGAACCCGCCGGCTGCGAAAGGTATGAACCTTAGCTATGTTCCACCAGTATTGATGAAAGGGGCAAAGGTTGTGCAACTAGTTAAGGAAGAGGTAGAGTTTGAAACAAGCAAGTGGTAAAGCTCCTTGGTGATGTACGTAGTAGGTGAATCAAGGTGCTATTCAGAGATTTGTGATGGCTCAAGGGAAAATAACAACAAAACCAGAGATCTACTATCACAATGATGGATATTTCCTAGTAATATTTGCTAGTATGGAGGAATGTGATGCTATGGCGTATTCTGGTCCATATATGTTGAATAACCAACCAGTCATTATAAAAGGATGGAACCCAGAGTTCAACTTTAAGGAAGAGTTACTGCGCACCATTCCTCTATGGATCTGTCTTCCCAATTTGCCTTTGAGCTGCTGGAGAAAGGATCCACTGAGTCGAATCAGTAGTACCTTGGCAGATCAATCTATGCAAACGAGTGCACCTCAGCAGTCAATAGAATCTCCTATGCTAGATTACTAATTGAGGTAGATGTCACCCATGCCTTGCCAACACATGTGAAGGTCCAAGAGTCTAATGGAAATATATTTGAGCAAGAGAATGAATTCGATCGGAAACCTTTGTTTTGCTCCAAGTGTTTACAGATTGGTCATGTATGTCCCGAGGAAACTATGAAGAAGAAAGTAGAGGGGAAAAAGCCCTTACAACAGGTCTGGAAAAAGCAGCCAAGACCAAAAGAGAACCAAAAGTTAATCAAGGGAGATACCGATGTGATAAAGAGCGATGTGGGATCAAGTCAAGCAACTAAACCTACAACCACGGGAGGAGATAATGCTAGCACTTACAAATCACAAAGGATACGGGAAATTGAGTAAATGCAAGAAGGGGATCACAAGTTGGGGCACAACCATTGTCGCCAAGACTAGTGACTAGCAATGGCTTTAATCCACTGCTAGGGGGAGGCAGAAAAAGAAGTAAGCAGGACTGGAGAAATCAGAAACACAACAGGCGCTGGTTGCCTAGGAAAAACCACTCACCATCAATGAGATTGGTGTCCTGGAATATAAGAGACCTAAATCAGGCTCATAAGCAGAAGGATCTGCAGGTGTTTATACAACATAATAATGTGGGTTTTATAGCTTTGGAGGAGTACAGGGTAAGTAAGGACAAGGTACTGCGTATTGTTGAAAAGATAGTACCACGATGGCAATAGAGACACAACTATCAGATAGGAGGCAAGGGAAGAATATGGAACTTTATGTGATCATAAGCAATGTGATTTTGAAATGCTTAGATCAAGTACACAACTTACACATGGGCGATTGAAGATTTATGCAGCTAATATGGAGTTTTATATTGCTAACATCTATGGTCTACGTACCATCCAGGATACGAAGGCTATCTGGATGGACCTACTGGATATTGCTAGCACTATGACTAATTCTTGGCTTATACAAAGAGATTTTAATGCTATGCGGTACGTGAATGACAGGACTCCGGTGCAAGAATCAGAAATAAGAGATTTCAACAACTTTATGACTGACACGGGAATGGAAGAAATGCAAAGTGTAGGAAGGGCATTTACTTGGAGTAATCACCATACCTATAGTAGGATAGACAGACCACCCCAACTTTCTTACTTTGGTGGAAGGAGCATGGAAGGACAATGGTACAGGGACTGAAATTTTGGCAAAAGCTGAAAAAAAGTTCAAATTGCTCTCAAAGAGTTGAACAAGCAAGAATATCGTCACTATGAGATCAAGATTCAAAACACAAGATCTGAGTTGGCCCAGCTATAAGCCAAAATGGGACAACCTGGCTGTCCTTCGTCTTTATTTGATGAAGAAACAAGATTGAAACAACTGCTGGAGAAGTAGCATTTAGTAGAGGAGAGTATTTTTGCGACAAAAATCTAGAATCACCTGGCTAAAAGCAGGAGACTCAAACTCAAAATATTTCTTTGCCTGCATGAAGAATAGAACATCCCAGAACATGATTAGAAGTTGGTTTACAGATAATGGGAACATTATCGATAATGAGGAAGTGAAAAAGGAGATACTGGGGTTCTACAAGAAACTACTGCACTCTTCAGCGGGAACTCTGCCTAGTATTGATGAAACGGTTATGCAAAGTGGAGCTATTCTCAGCAAACAGCAGCAACTTACCCTCATTAGGCCAATAACTAGAAAGAAAATAATAGATGCTGTGATGTCTATATAAGACCACCAGGTTCCTCGAATAGATGGGTTCAATGCACTACTTATAAGACATGGCCTGTCATTGGGGAAGACGTCATAGAGGCAGTATTAGAATTCTTTCACCAAAATACGATACATCCACCTGTGAATTATGCCACTGTCACTCTCACTCCAAAGGTTAAACATCCTTCCACAGCCAAAGAGTTTCATCCTATATCGTGTTGCACAATGATATATAAAACCATGTCTTAAGTGCTTACATCAAGGCTTCAACCAGTGATGGAAGTGCTAATTGATCCCACACAATTGTGCCCAAAAGACTCATCTCTGACAATATAGTGTTAAGTCATGAGATAGTGAAGGCATATGGGAGGAAGA
This sequence comes from Solanum clarkiae, assembly GCA_011800125.2. Taxonomy (NCBI): domain Eukaryota; kingdom Viridiplantae; phylum Streptophyta; class Magnoliopsida; order Solanales; family Solanaceae; genus Solanum; species Solanum clarkiae. The sequence continues at coordinate 8,191,972 of JAABOM020000084.1, read as the reverse complement.
ATACGTCACCACGATGTATGATGAAAGTTGACATGATGAAGGCATACGATTCGATAGAATGGGATTTCATGGAGCAGATCCTTGTAAGTCTTGATTTTCCTGAATTCTTTATAGGATGAATCATGTACTGTATGACCTCTGTGGCCGACACAATCTTAATAAATGGGCAGCCGACTGAGCCTTTCTCAGCCAAGAAAGGGCTAAGGCAAGGTGATCCAATATCCCCTTACCTATTTGTTCTAGCAATGGGATACTTATGTCAACTCATGAAGCAATTGAAGCAACATAAGCTTTATAAGTATCATCCAAGGTGTGGACAACTAAGATAGTGCAACTTGGCTTCGCAGATGATCTCCTCTTGTTTAGCAGGGGAGACTTGGTCTCAGTCCAGAGGTTATTTGCCAAATTACAACAGTTTTCGAGTGCATCAGCGCTGCAGGCAAATTTACAAAAATCATCCATCTATTTTTGAGGGGTGAAGCCAGAAGTACAATTGAAAATCCTAGAGCTCCTTGCTATGGAAAAAGGAGAGTTACCCTTTAGGTACTTAGGGGTGCCATTAAGTACTAAAAGGTTATCCTTGGTCCAATGTCAACCACTATTAGAGTGGAGTGATGAGCAAAGTTACATCATGGACAGAAAAGTTGCTTTCGTATGCAGGTAGAGTATAATTGCTGAAGAGTGTACTGCTATCTATACAAATATACTGGTCCCAGATATTTCAATTGACAAAAAGAATGGTGGAACAAATAGAGAGGATTCGCGAACACTTTTGTGGACAGGATCTATGGAAGTATCCAAGAAAGCGCTGATACCTTAGGATAGAATGTGTATGCCTATGAGTGCAGGAGGCTTGAATCTGCTAATATAGGTATGTGGAATAAAGCTGCATATGTAAATTGCCTTGGAACTTGTGTAACAAAAAAGATAAATTGTGGGTCCGATGGATTCATCTACACTACATAAAAGGAGAAGCAGTAAGTGCTACACTAGCTAATCAAGCATCGTGACTGGTCAGAAAAATCCTCAAAGCTGCCACCTATATTGAAGATGCTTGACTGAGCGTATCCAAAGAAATGAGAGTTGGGAAGTTTCTCAATACGTCATATATACCTAAAGCTTATGGGTACCCTGCCTAGGGTGAGTTGGAGGAAGCTTGTGTGTGGTAATCCAGCCCCACCAAAATGGCTGTTTATGGCGTACTTGTAGCTAATGGCAAGGTATACACGATAGATAGGTTAATTACGGGGGCTCGATGTAGAACCACAATGCAAGTGTGCGAAGCAGAAGATGAAACTCTTAGGCACCTATTCTTTCAATGTCCAGTAGCGGCTGAGATATGGGACCAATTAATGAAATGGCAAGGAATCACAAGGCCTATTTGTGCCTGGCCAACAGAGTACATATGGATGGAAAGTCATTGTCAAACAAATGCAGCACGCTCCATCATCTATCAAATGGTCTTGGATGGATGCATGTATCAAGTGTGGCAGGAGAGAAACCAAATCATATTCCAAGGAAAGAAATGAAAGTCGGCTACAATTGTGAGATTGATAATCCAAGATGTTTACTACTGCGTTTCTAAGAAGCCTAAGTTAGCTAGAGTTTTGTCCGGACTTAATTTCTACCCTCGCTAGAGTTAGATAGGTAGCAAAGGAGTAAAGGTGCACGCTCAGCATTGGGACTATGTCCAGTGTCTCTTTTTTTGTTTCTTTGAGCTTGATTTCTCGCTTCGTAATAAAACTTCTTCAGTTACCAAAAAAAATGTTGGTCCAATTTATCACGTGTCATAATCTGATTGATATATATGATGAGGGGAAACTATTAGATACTGTATACTCATTGCAGAACTGAGCTTCATTGTGCTATTTTATCAGTTGTATCTCGGTGAGGATTGGGACTCCGGGTTATGTTTCTAACAGTGGTTATAATATGTTATCTGTTTTATTAAATTGTGGTTACGTGTTCATATTTTTGTATTGACTGAAGAATTGTTAAGTCAGGATGTTGACTGAAAGTTTAGCTTATCTACTAGCTTGCACTGTCTTGTCAGTCTGGGTGGTCTGGGACCTTCTGAGAAAGGGGTTTGAGTCATGATGGTTTAGTAAGAGCATTACAAGTGGGTTACTAAATTGGTTAAGGGTTTGTGTGTTGAAATGGGAGCTTGATAGAGGTAGGCTGGTTAATAGAGTTAGTAATGGTTTTACATTTGGAAAGCCTTGGTGCGTATCAAGGGGTGGTCTTGGAAAAGTCTTAGCATGACAAGAGAATGAAATGATAAATGGTAAAGCTGGCAACAAAAAAAGGTAGGAAGCTGGGATTAAAGTGTACTTGTTATGGGTAGTGTGACTTGAGATAGCAGGGCACTGTGACCAAGTTTAGAGTACATAATCAGCATATTGCATGTTTTCTTTTCAACTATTTACATGATATTATGTGGTAGATTTGGGTTGCCGATAAGGCCTACCAATACGTGGTGTTGTACTGATACTGCTTTGTCTATGTCACTTGGCATAGTCTGGTTGTAGTGTCAGTGATGTTTCTTAGGTGAAGATAACAATGATCTCCAACAGCTTTTACTTCTCTCTATTAATGGTAGAAACGGTGTCTACTTAATGTACATTTATCTCTTACTCTTTGAAGCTCTTGTATCTGTTTAGACTAGTTCCTTGGGAAGGTTGTCTTGGTATTGTAAAAAGGTTTGTTTTATACTTTCAAACGTTTCTAAAGAAATTAAGATTGAGAAGTTTTATACAAATCATTTAAAATGTTTCAGCATATTTTAATCTTTTCCGCAATATATGTTTTAAATTGGGTGATAGAGGATTCCCCTATCTAAGTTTTAGCGTAGGTGCTCGCACGGCCCAATGGATTGGATCGTGACAAGCCGTCACGCATAATAAAAAATCTCTACTACTGTGACCTCTGCATTACCAAACTTTGGCACATGGAATATACTATATTGTTAGCTACATCCCTGTCCAAGTAATAAAACATAAAACAGTCATTAAGGGAAAGACAAGATCGCTTTATAGTTAGAAACACTAGACCAAATTGTGACAACTAAAATCATATTGTAGCTTGCCCCCTAACAACAGACACATGGGTTGCACCATAGACTACTGACTTGAAGGATAACAAAGAAAAATAAATTGGTTGAATAAAAGAAAAGAGATCTAAATTTATGAATCTACCAGTTTATGCATACCTCAGAAAGGACCTTGAGCATCTGATCGATGTACCAAATTTTCTCAGGAGAGAACCTACTTCACCATAAGCAGTTGTAAGAACAAGATGCATTTGACTGAACGAACAATCCACACGTTCATGAAGGTTATGTGATCATATTACAACAATAATCCCCTTGGAGACACGGCCAGAAAAATCAACAGAAATAAAAACAGGAAATAGCAAAGTAACAACCAAAAGATCTATTTCAGAATATTCAAAAGCATGAACTTTCTGTGAATTACAAAAATAAGAGATGATAAGTTTGACACTTATTCAGTATTGACTTACTTTTCCACAATGGAACAGATTTTGGCAGTCAGATCTCCCTTAAACTCTGGATCGCTTACTCCCAGGTGTTCAGTTAACTCCTTGGTCAATGGCTTCACATTGGAGTCGTTTACTAATAGATACACTAGGTCAAGGGCTCTTTTACGAATTGAGGGATCGGAGTCCTGAGAATTAAATAAGCACATAAGTTGCAACAGAAATGATGAATATGAAAACTTTGGGAAAAGATGTTAGAAATTTGCATTAAACTCAAGAAGCCATATAATGACGGAAGTACCAGCATGAAAGATGCCATTAATAGTGTGTATATGTATGTGTAACACATTCCCCTGCAGCATCTACATAACTTCTAAGATTTACGACAGACCTTATAAACCTGGAGTACTACATATCTAGAGCATAAATCATGAAAATGCTGCCTAAAACAATTTTAAGCATACACTGAAGATGTATTATGTAGGAGGTACTCCATATGTGAGAGTAAAAGAACATGGATTGAAGAAGAGGAAAACATGAAGCAGTAAATTGTTATGGTTTATGAGAAGAAACAATAAAATATAAAGGCAATATACCTTCACGCATTCTAAAATTGTTGCCTGATGCCTTTGTACTGCTTGACTATCTACAGCTATAGCTCTCATCAGCATGTTCAAGGCAACATATCTGAAATAATTTGAACCTCAATAAAATGAAAAGCATATTGTCAAAGAATAGAAGTAATTATGAAGCCAAAATAAATGTGGCATTTAATCCAAAGAAGGAAACCCCCTTTTCCCTCCCTTCTCCCAAAGATAGAAAACAAAACAACATGCCTAATGAAATCCCACTAAATGGAGTTTGGAGAGGATAAAGTATACACAAACCTTACCACTACCTCGTCGGGGTACAAAGGCTGTTTCCAAAAGACCCTCATCTCAAGTGCATCAAACCCAAGTAAAAGAAGAAGAAACAATGAAGAAAGCTATTAACAATCAATCTTAAGATAAGAAGTTCCACATCGACAAAACACAGGAGAGATGCTAGGTATATAAGTAAGCAGATCTTACCTACTAGTGACACGTTTTAAAACCATGTGGGCCTAGGCCCAAAGCGGACAATATCACTAGCAGCCTAGGCCGTTAAAATGGTACCAGAGCCACTCCTATTTCAACCTTGTCGATGTAGGCCAAAGTTCAACTGAGGCTAGGTAAATCCTGGTAAGGTCGGGCAAACCTCAATGTTGAGTCTAGGCAAATCTCATGGCGGTGGAGCAAACCTTGACGAGGACACTGAGTCCATAGAGAGGATGTATGTAACATAGACAAGAAGTCTCACATCGGCAAGACAAAGGATAGATGTTGGATATATAAGTAAGCAGGTCTTACCTACTAGTGATGCATTTTAAAGCTGTGCGGGCTTAGGCTCAAAGCGGACAATATCATTAGCGGACTGGACCATTACAAAAACATAGCAGTTAATTAGAAGAGCATTGTAAAGTCTATAAGAAGAAACAACAATAAAATAGTGTGATAATCAAAACACAATAAATAACATATGACAAGACCTACAAGGGTACAACTAGTACTACAATCGGCACTAACAAGCCTAAACCTTCGCAAAGCAAGACAACATTCTACCCCTACCAACTTTCTATCTTAACACAAGGCCTCCACGCCTTATATAGAGTCATATCCTAGATAATATGAAGTTGTGTAACATCCTGTCTAATCACCTTTCTTCAATACCTTTTGGGCCTACCTCTACCCCTTTGTGTAAACCCTACAACTAGCCTCTTGCACCTCCCCATTGGAGGGTCAACGTATCTCCTCTTCACATGTCTAAACCATGTCAGCCTAGCTTCCCTCATCTTGTCCACCACAAAAAGCACTCCTATCTTCTCCCATATAACCTCATTCCTAATCCTGTTGCTCCTAGTTTGCCGACACATCTATCTCAAGTAGGTATTGTTTCAAAATTGTTGTACACAATCAGGAGCAACTGAAGGTGGCAATTGTTAGAAAAGGAATAGGTATATACAATCTCACTTAGAAGTGGAATAGGAATAGGAATAGTAGTAAAAATAGAATTAGTAAATAGTATCCTATTCAGTAAAGGATTGTATTGTAGCCTCTATAAATAAAGTCTGTGTAATAACGTAGAAAAACAATTCAATAATATTATTCTCCAATATTTCTCACATGGTATCAGAGCTTCTATGATCTTAGTAGAAAATAAAAAAAAGTTTTCATTACGGCGGGTGGCTATGACCCATATATGCCGCCTGTCTGGCCATTGGTTATGTTAACAAAAGTAGGGCCAATGATATATTCATGAACCCCATATTCAGGGGAAGAAAACTCAGCCAGACAGGTCACCGTGCGTTAATTTTTGATGATTTTCTAGGGTTATTTTTTGTTAACCTCACATCTGTCAGTGTTTGTGTAACACCGTGTCATCTTTTCGGTGACTACTTTTTTATATTTAATTTGTTCAGCAATGTGTCATCTTTCCAGTGACTACTTTTTCACATTTAGTTTTTGTAGAACCATGCCATCTTTCCAGTGATTACCTTCTTATATCTAATTTGTGTAGCACCATGCCATTTTTTCAGTGACTGCTTTTTCATATTTTCATTTGTGTGGTGACTACTTTCTCTTATCCGATTTGCACAGCACGGTGCATCTCTCCGAACTACTCATATTTAATTTCGTAGTATTATGAATTTTTTCCGAACTACTTTCTCATATCTGAATAGCATAGTACCGTGTATCTTTTTTATGACTCCTCAAATCTAATTTGCGACACATGAGCATGTTCCGAACAGTTTTATAGTGACTTTCTTGTTTAAGATCTACTCATCTTTTGGTTTCGAGACGATCCATATATTTTTATACCAGATTTTGAGCATTTTCCAGCAAGCATTGCATTGTTTCCGACAGATCTAAGTTTTTCTGCAGCGTTTTCTTTTTGTTTTAGATTACTTTTGCCAAATAAAAAAAGAAGGGCATACTTAGATATTTGGGCTGGGTTAGAGTGATGTTCCTCTCTCGTGGCTAAAATAGCATGTCCTTTTTCTCTATCTATGGTTGTCGTTCTCCATTGGCCTTTTAATTAGTTGGACATTAAGAATGCTTTTTCTCCACGATGATCTCGAGGAAGAAGTCTATATAGAGCAACCACCTGATTTTGTTGCTCAGGGGAGTCTGGTAGCCTTATATGTAGATTGTGTGAGTGACTTAATAGTCTGAAACTATCTTCTCAAATCCAGTATGTCATAAGAAGATTAAGCATATTAAGATTGACTATCAATTTTGTGAAATCAAGTGATCAACTTGCAGATATCTCATCAAACCCTTCATTGGTCCTCGTATTAATTACTTTTGTAAGAAGTACATACGACTTGTACGCACCAGTTCGAGGGAGAGTGTTAGAATAGGAATAGGTATAAACAATTTTACTTAAAAGAGGACTAGAAATAGGAATAGTAGTTGGAATAGAAATAATAAATAGTATCCTACTCGGTAAAGAATTGTATCGTACTGTCTATAAATAGGGTCTCTGTGTAATAATATAGATACAATAACAACATACCCAGTGAAATCCCACAAGTGGGGTCTGGAGAGAGTAGAATGTACGCAGACCTTACCACTACCTCATAGAAGTAGAGAGGTTGTTTCCTGGGAACCCTTGTCTCAAAACCCATAAGCAGAAAAAGACTAGATATAACAAAAAGGAATGGGAACAGAAAGAGCGACTACTAATGAAAAGAACATGACAGTATGTAAATATGATAAAACTAACATATATATGACAGATAATGACAACACATGATAAAAAACACGACTACTCCTGCTACCCTACTATACCCCAAGGCCAAACATCCACCTAATCCTTACCAACCAATTAGCCTGCTACTCTAATACGTTTCCTCCACTCCTTTCTATCTAAGGTCATATCCTCGGTGAGATCAAGTTTAACCATATCTTGTCTGATCACCTCCCCCCATACTTTTTCAGTCTACCTCTACCCCTCCGTGTAACTCCCAAAACCAACCTCTCGCACCTCCTAACAAGGGCATCGGTACTCCTTCTCCGCACATGTCTAAACCATTGCAGTCTCGCTTTCCTCATCTTATCAGCCACAGGGGCCACCTCTAACTTCTCCCGAATGTCTCATTCCTAATCTTATTGTTATTTGTATAGAAGTGGGAAAGGAAATATATCCCACATTGGTTAAGAGAAACATCATACTCTTTCTTCTAGC
>JAABOM020000084.1:8167793-8184111 GCA_011800125.2 Solanum clarkiae | reverse complement strand
TAAGGATAGTATGCATTAGATCTTCCTTAAGAGTATCCCAACACTCCTTGAAGAAGGACATGGTAAAACCATCAGGATCCGGAGCTTTGTCACTGTCACTTTGCTTAATGGTCTGTAGTATTTCTTCTTCTATGAAAGGCCTTTGCAACCACTCATTTTCTTCAGCTGAGTTGTTGGGAATCCTCTAATTCAAAGGAAGGGCTCCATGATTCAGGTTCTGTGTAGAGCTTGGAATAAAATTCAATCATGGCTTCCTTGATTTCTTTTGGATCCTTGGTTTCCTCACCTCTCACCGATAGCCTGTCAATTGTGTTATATCTCCTATGAGTTGTAGCTACTCTTTGAAAAAATTTAGTATTATTGTCTCCTTGTTTCAGCCACAAAGCTCTGGATTTCTGCCTCCAGCAACTTTGTTCTTGCTTTGCCAATACTCCTAGTTCCACAAGTATTGTTGCTTTTATTACCACATCATCTTCAGATAGTTCTCTTTCTTCTTGGATTCTGTCCAACTCAGACAATTCTTCTAGTAGGTTATTTTTCCTTCTGGTTCTTTCATTGAAGGTTTGTTTGCTCCATTGTTTCAATTTTTGTTTCAGCATCTTCAGTTTATTGCTGAGTCTGTAGTCAGGGCACCCTTCTACCACAAAGCCACTCCACCACCCCTGCACTATCTCTTTGAAACCATCCACTTTGAGCCACCAATTTTCAAATTTGAAATAAGATTGCCTATGCTCCCAGTTCCCACATTCTAAAAGTACTGGGCTGTGATTAGAGACTGTTCTGGGAAGGATGCTTTGTTTGATATTTTTGAAACACTCCTCCCACTCCATGGAGTATAGGAATCTATCCAGTTTTGCAGCACTTTGGTGATTGGGTCCTCTGAACCAAGTGTATTTTCCCCCACAAAATTTTGGATCATGTAATTCCAAGTCTTCAATCCACTTGGAGAAGTCAGTCATGATATTAGTGACTCTAGTGCACCCTCTTCTTTCTTCCATGCGTCTTACTGTGTTAAAGTCCCCACTAGTGATCCAGGGGCCTTCACATAGTTCCTTCATTGCTGCTATTTCCTCCCAACACTCTAACTTCTCACTTCTGCTATGTGGGCCGTATACTCCAGTAAAGAACCATGAGAAACAGTTCTGTACTGATTCAAACTCGTCAGTAATTGAGTAATAACCCTCCTCCACCTTTGTGCCTACCCACATTCTACTATCCCACATGATTAGGACTCCTCCCTTGCTTCCATTTGCTTCAATGTAACAACATCTCATCCATCTACATGCCCATAACTGTTTAGCAATCTCCTCTATGCCTTTATTTAACTTTGTCTCCTGAAGACAGACTACATCCACTTTCCATTTCTGTTTCCCATCCACCGCTTCATTTAGGCTAGATTGCAGATTCTTAAGTTCATTTTTTCCCATCCCCCTGCTCTTTGGAGTTGTTGTGGTTATTTTTTGTCCTTTGTTGTCTAGCATTGATTTTCTCTCATCAATTCTCATGAGCAGCGCCAACGTTTCCTTCTCAAACCCCTCGAAGGCTACCCCATACATGTTGCTCAGTTCTAGTATGTGTGAGTTAACCCAACTTGGTGCTTCAGTTTCAATCATTTCCAATTCAGAATTCAGTATGGCCCCTGGTTCTGCATCCGTTGTATGCTGAATCTGTAAGTCTGTCTCTCCTGTTTCTGGTGCAGTCTGGTCCATAGTCATGTTCTCCTTCTCAGTTCTTCTAGTCATTTCGTTATTTATGCTGGATTCTATCCTTTCCTTAACTTGCACGCTAGAATTTTCCTTCAGTGTTGCTTTTGATGCCATGATCTCCCTTGCATTTAAATCTGGAGAAAACTCCCAGGCTTTGAAGGCTTCTAAGAACTGTGAGGCCAGCTCTTTTATGTTTTTAAGTCCACTAAGTGAATCTTCATGTCCCTCACGTGACTTTTTAAGTGAGGATAAATTCACTTCAGAAAGGTCAAGGCCCAATGAGTCTTTTGGCTTCTAAGAACGGTGAGGCCAGCTCTTTTATGTTTTTAAGTCCACTAAGTGAATCCTCATGTCCCTCACGTGACTTTTTAAGTGAGGATAAATTCACTTCAGAAAGGTCAAGGCCCAATGAGTCTTTTGGACCCAATTTTTCTCTTTCAACAGATTGGGTCTGTGCCTTATTAGATAAAGACAAAAACTGTTGGGACCCAGTAGTGTCTGCCATTTCACATGGCCCAGGATTTGACTCAAACCTACCTCTCTCCTCCTGCACTATATCTGTAGCCTCATGAGACCTTTTACCCATTGGATTTTCCACCCATATCTGTTGGTTACAAGATCTAGGTTGTTCATGTTCTCCAGCCTCCACCTTTGCCAGAGTTTCAACCCCGGTTTGCATCGTGAAGACCAGTCCACCATTTTTTATCCTTATCTCCCACGGAATGTTACTGCCATGACCACTTACCCTGAGTCTTGCCCATTTCAGATGGTTGCAGAGACTTGTTTCCTCCTCTGTTTCGACCCATCGCGCGCAGTGGTCACCGATTTATTTGAAGACTTCTGAGTCCACAAATGGAGTGGAAGCCCCACTATCTTCACCCAGGTTGTGTCAGACCCATTCTTCTTCTCAAAAGTCCCACTTAAGGGATTCCACCATTGCAGCTTTATTGGGGTTTTCGACCAGTGCCAATCCCCCTCCATGACCTGTTCTGCAGTCATTCTTGAATTAAATTCAAATAGGAATAATCCATTTCCCATTTCATAAATATTCAGGTTGTGTGCTTGTTTCCAGAGAGTAGAAGCCCACCTTCTGACTTCAGAGAGGACTACAGAGGCATTAAATTCACCCACCAAACTTCCCTTCAAAACTTCATCTTGAGTTATTAAGGAGTCTTTAATGCTGATTACTCCTCCATTTTCTACTGTAACGTCCCCATTTGAGTCTTTCCCGTCTCTGTTTGCCCATTTAAAGTTTCTGACCACCTCTGCATACGGAATATTACTATCAATTAGCCTATACTCCTCAATAACATTTTTCATCCTGTGTCCATTAATGAATCTTGCCAGCTTCTCTGTTATAGCCACCCACCCAGAGTTGAAAGTCATTTCTGGAATAATGAGAACCGATTTTCTTTTTCCCCTTAAATTTATAAGACTGGTCTATCTTCCAAACTTGTTATAGTTACGCGCACAGAAGATCTCCAACAAAGGTTCTGTCTTCTTCCATCTACGAACTACATTTCCTTGCGTCTTAGATGCTTTTCTAAGGATCTGGACTACCCATTCCATGGATCTCTTGCTGAAGGATGTCCTTGTAATGGCATTTCTGCTTCTCTCAGTGCACTCATACCAAATGCCTGTCGTTCCTGAGATCCTTTCGACGTCAAATGACTTGAAGCCCACTGCAAAGTATATGACATTCTCCATCGTCTAAAGCTTGGAAAGAAAGAAGGAAAGAGAGGAAGAAAGACAAAGCTGGTAGGTTTCCGGTGGTCGGAAGGACCACCGGAGATGAAGGAGAGAGAGTCTGGTTGAGGGGTTTTTCTTTTTAAAAGAAGACATCGGGATTGGTGCCTAGGAGCATTTTTTCCATATCCCTTTCAGGAGGTTCTTTTGCAGTATTATCTTTATTGTTCTTTACACTTCTCTTTCTAGGATTTTTATCCTTTGAATCCAATGGTCTACCACGCTTCAGGCATGTTTGGGATTCAGAAGTTGTGATACTAGCAAATGATTCCTTTGGGACATCAATCCGGATAGGCACATTCATTGTAGGGATATGCGACTTAGTTATCCGTTTCAAATCAGCAAATGCATCTGGCTTTTGATTTGTTATTGTTTGCAAGTAGATGATCTTCTAGACATCCTACTCACATATGTGTGTTCGTGGATCAAAATGAGATAGTGATGAGACTTTCCATGCAATTTTTCCAATTTCTTTTTGGGGTTCCTTTTTCTCTCCCCCTAGGGAAAATTGTTTCATCAAACCGACAATCTGCAAATCTAGCAGTAAATAAATCTCCTGTCAACAGTTCAAGGTATCAGATTATGGAGGGTGAGTCAAACCCAACATATATACCTAACCTCCGTTAAGGGCCCATCTTAGTACGTTGCGGTGGTGCTACAGGCACGTATACCACACAACCAAAAATTTGTAGATGAGGTGCACCCTCAGGATTAGTTGGGGCTCTAAGAGACTCGAACACCCAGTGCAAATCAGAAAAAAAAATTGTAGATGAGCTATATTTGGTTCATGACCAAATACTAATTGTGAAGGAGAATATTTATTATAATTAGTCGATCTGAGACGTACAAGTGTTGTTGCATGTAAGATAGCATGACCCCACACATTAATGGGTAATTTTGATTTCATAAGCAGTGGTCTTGCTATCAATGGTAGGCGCTTAATAAATGACTCTGCAAGGCCATTTTGTGTATGAACATGAGCTACCGGATGTTCAATTTTTATCCCAATTGATATGCAGTAATCATCAAAAGCTTGGGATGTAAATTCTCCAGAATTATCTAGACAAATAGATTTAATTGGATAATCTGGGAATTGCGCCCTTAATCTTATTATTTGTGTCAGTAGCCTTGCAAACGCCAGGTTGGGGGATGATAAAAGGCACACATGAGACCATCTTGATGATGCATCTATTAGGACCATAAAATATCCAAACACTCCACTAGGTGGGTGAACAGGTACACATATGTCCCCATCTATACGTTCCAAAAATCTTGGGGATTCGATGCCGACCTTCAGGATCGATGGTCTGGCAATTAATTTGCCTTGATAGCAAGCAGCATATGAAAATTCATCATTCGCAAGAATCTTCAGGTTCTTTAGTGGATGACCAGGGAAATTTTCAAGAATTCATCGCATCATTATTGATCCAGGATGACCTACTCGGTCATGCCATAGCACAAAAGTTTTTGGATCAATAAACTTCTGGTTTACGATCGAATGTTCTTCACTGGCATAAATTTCTGCATAATAATATAGGCCAGACGAAAAGTCGACAATTTTTCCAGAATATATTTCTGTCTCGAGACACTCTTGGTTATACCAAGATATTCAATATTCATTTCATTTAATGTCTCAACATAATATTCTCTTCCGAAGCCCTCAATTATTTTTGCATTACCAGATACTGTAGTAACATTTACTTTTCTTCTAAGTAAAGTAGAAAAATATTTTTCGTCTTTAAAAATTGCATGAGTTGTTCCACTATCAATTACACAAATATCTTCACGGTTGATTATTGATTCAAACAAAATTTGAGGTATATCCATTCCTTTTAAAGAGAAAAGTAATCAAGTAAATATGGAAATGGAGGTGTTAATTATTGATGTTATAGTGGGCTATGGGGTCCACTAACTTTATTGTTGTTTGATGAATCTTTGGGCTATAAATAGCCCTTCGTTGTTAAGAAACAAACATACAGATACAAAGCATAAATACATACGGAGCAATATATTCTCTCCATCTTTCTCTTCTTTCTCATTTAGTTTCCTGCTTTTATTTCCTATTTAAATTTGTTCCAGTTAATTCTAGATCTATTTTATAACACGTAATCAGCACGAAGCTCTAACCAATTGAGGATATTTTAAACAGGTAAAAGGGTAAGAATTTCATTTTATTAAAATGTCTAACATTTCAAATGTTGAATTTACTGTTCTTGATATTTCTGGAACAAATTATGCATCATGGGAACTAGGTGCTGAATTACATTTAGAATAAATGGGTCTGGTAGAAGCCATTAAAGATGACAATAAAGCATCTAATCAAGACCGTGCCAAAGTTTTGATTTTCCTCCGCCACCATCTTGACAAGGGGTTAAAATTACAATATCTTACAACAAAAGATCCTCTAGAATTGTGGAAGAATCTTAAAGAATGATATGGCCACTTGAAGTTGGTCGTCCTTCCACAAACACGTTAAAATTGTGGAAGAATCTAAAAGAAAGATTTAACCGCCTGAAGTTGGTCGTCCTTCCATAAACACGTCATGATTGGTTAAATCTAAGATTATTAGATTTTAAAATATAATTGAGTATAATTCAGCGATGTTCAGAATCATCACATCTGAAATTTATGCGAAGAAAAAACTACTGAACAAGATAATCTTGAAAAAAAAACGTACTCCACATTTCCCCGCAAATATGCTCCTGCAGCAGCAATATCACGGTACGGGGTTTACTAAATATTGTGAATTGTTTTCTCACCTTCTTATTGCTGAAAGAAATCATGGCCCCAGAAGTGGTCGTGGCCGTGGCTATGGCCATGGTCAAAGAAAATATCATGATAGTCGTCTCGCACCGAGACACAATCAGCAATTTAAAGAGAAGGAAGAAAAGCCAGAAGCTTTTCCAAAGAAAAAATTCATAAAGCATATGTCGCAAATATGGAGGTAAGGGGCACTGGTCAAAGACATACCGGTCATCTAAATGCCTTGTTCAGCTATATCAAGCATCATTAAAAAAGAGTCGCAAATCCAGAAACAAACTTTTTGTCTAAAAATAATATGGAACCTTTACATCTGGATGTAGTGAACTACTTAAAAGAAGGAAATTTAAATATTGATAAAAATATGAATATTAAGTCTGATAATATTTAAAATAATTTTCTCTTATTGTTTCACTTTTATTTTTATGTATGAATTTGTATTTTTATAACTCATGCAAAATGAATAAAATTGTATCATGTCTTTCTTATCATTATATTTGGATAGAGAATAAAAGAGATGAGATTTTTGACCATAGGAAAGAAAAGAAGAGATTTGGTCATGCAAAAGGATTTTCAATAGAAAAATTATATATAGTATATAACATTTCTTTCTTAATTAGATGCAATTTTTATTTATTTCAACTGTGTATTTTTCTTTTTTGTAAAAATCATCCTTGTCTACAGCTTCATTAGTTTTAGCCAAAATAACAAATTTCAACCGTGTATTTCTTTAGATGCAATGACTACTTGCTTCTTTTATAGGCCAAATTTGTAAAAAATAATTAAATGAAACTTCATCATTTTTAGCAAAATAATAAAAAATAGCCTAAATAAGGGAGATCTAGGCAAATTCTTTTACAAATTTGACCAGAAAAAGATGACCTAAAAAATTAATGAATTTCAAAAGGTAAAGAATATTTTATTAAACGAAATAAGACATGGACAGAAAACGCCACATGGTAAGTGCCAAGCACAGCATGCCACTTCCTTGGGATGAGATCATCCATGAGGGGGGTTAATACTATCAAAATAGCTAAGTTCAGGGATAATTATCACCACAAATAGTCTACAGTTGCAAATAATAACCCCTGCCAAATTTTAGGGGAGCTTTTAGATGCTCTGCCAATTTGTAATTATAGGTTTAGTGCAAATTATTTTTCTAGTTTCATTCCTGATGTAACACCAATAGAATCATAACACTAAGACCTTGCACATTCAAGGTGCGTCGTAAAGCAAAGAAACAATATATACCAGTCATTTGCCAAATATCTGGAAAACCATTGGAGGGTATTCAGGAAGAAGTCACACATTGAAGGTGCACAAACTTTGAAAATGATTAATTCGGTTTCAACCAAAGAATATTCTAAGAAATCCTAAGACACAAAAAAAGAAAGGAGCTGCAACAAATTGGAAGATTACCCCAACAAATTTTAGGAAAAAAATCTAACTAGATGAATGAAGATTACCTGATGTTATTGTCACGGTTGGACAAAAACCTTCCCAAAATATTAATAGCAAGCACCCGTAAACCACCATTATCTTCAATGTTCATGATAGTTCCAACACATTCATAGAGAATAGCGTTGCCTGCATTTTTGTTTGACTCCGTCTTCGTTGCCACCTAAAAAGTAATTTAAAATTGCTAGAGAATGAATAAGAAAATATCATTCTTCACTACACAAAATAACTTCTCTGATGAATAGCAAATTCCAATGCTTCTTATTCATACAGTTAATAGTAGTTCAGTAATGGTATATAGTTCAACTTGCCACAAATTAGTTGTCAAAATGCGCCAGGAGAAAAAACAAAAGACAATTGACTCAGATTGTAGTATTTGCCATGATGCTTGTGTTAATCACAGTCTCTGCATCGTGAATAAATTTATTGTGTGATGAATATGCTTAACGCAACCATTTACTAGTAGATCTTCACTCAATATCCTCATCAAAGATTTGCACAATAAAATTTCTAAATAAAGATAGCTAGCCCAGCAGGGTCGTTGTGAGTATTAATAAAGATTTCAATGAGACAAGGAACAAAATAAATTGAAAAGATCTGTGATTTAACACCCAATGAACTTAAAAGTAACTATCTTTTTTTTTTTTGAGACAGTAACAACTTGAATTCTATTTCCAAAAATCAGAAACCTGCCACAAGAGGTTACAGGTTTCCTAATTACAATTGAGAGAGTATCAGCAAGATCTTCAACCCTTTAACAAATAATTACAGCAAGCTTAAAAGTAACTATATACACTTATTCGTTATCTTTGACTATAAGCAAACATTCATTAAGTACAAATATACCTTGCTTTCATCCTTGACTACAAGAAATCATTTATTTATCAACTATAATCCGTCCATCTTGTACAGACAGAGGAAAAAACCCATCCATCTTTACAGACTAATCAAGGGAATAGTTCATTCTAATGCAAGATTCACGCGTCAACTGCCAAAATATTGATAAAACATGCCATGTACAAGTCCATGATATTCACATATGCTTCAATAGACCACTGAGCTATAACTGACCTGAGCAAGAATGTCATTCATGGAATCACTAGCATCAGCATCGCCTTGGCCCAAAACACGTAAGATCTTAAGCAATCTTATATGAAGAAAAGGGTCTGAAATGCCGGAAACGTCATATTCAGGTGCATACGGGCTATTGGCAACATCCTTTAGCACTTTCACTAAACCATCTGTGCATTTCTACAAACACGGATGAACAGAAACAAAACAAAAAGGAAAATGTAAAATGCCTAGTTGAAGTGAAATAAACCTTTATATCTTATCTATTCATAATTCAAATAAGCATTTAAGTTCAAAGCTTATGCACAGAATTTTTCAACAAAATGTTTAATACAATGGAAGGCAAGGTGAAGCATAAAAATGTGGAAATGGGATCATTGATTACTGCCATAATATTCATCATTTACCTCTAGTTTTTGGGTCTAAAGGAGATAAGTAAACAACATTTACGTCACCCTCCCCTTAAATATCAGAGATGTCAAGAGCTGAAAGAATAATGCATTTCCTCTTATACCTCATATTTAACCATAGAGACACAAAATTATACCTCCTCTTTTATTTCATATCATCCCACCTCTTTCTTTTCATCCCAATCAATCATGACACAGGTGAATTTAAGAAAATACCTGTGCAAGGTTAATCACTCTTTTCAGTTGGAACATCAAACAGGAGAGTCCTAGGTGTAGAAAGGAAGGATCAGAATGAAAGATAGGCCAAGATCCCAAAAGCATTCTTCGACCAATAAAAGTAAGGCATAATATCAAATCCTAAGTTGCTCGGACTGTACACTTTTGGTGCCGCACCCGTGTCAACACGACATGGGTGTGGATGAGGGTGTGAGATCCGTGTCCGATTTCGTCGACCGGTTTTGGGTGCTTTGACCAAAATTGATGGGAAAGTTTGGACAATTTTAATAATTTCTGCAATCAATACAAAAGCTAAGGTGAAATTGAAGAAAATGGAGTACTTTTTATATAGAAACTTCTATGTCATGCTTTTTTCTTTAATCTCCTTTTAGGATTCTCTTCAAGTTCTCCATATAATATCTCATAATTTAGGTTTTACCACTCTATTTTTAGATATTTTGATTATTTTTAGGTTAATCCCCGCACCCATATCCATACATGGATCCATATCCCCAAATCTTAAAAATTAGATCATGAAGGATTTGACCTCTAGATCCGCACCCGTATCGGACACCCGCACCCGAGTCCGAGCAACTTAGATCAAATCTAACTTAACAGGTCAGATAAAACTCTGTAAAGCAGAAATCTCAGCAAAAAATACTACTTCCATAAAAATACTGCAATCTCAAAATTTACAACAAGCAAGATTTCTACTCCAAAACATGTATATGGAACGAAAGCAGCATGAAACTTAGCCCATTATGCCTCTTTTAGGCATTTGCAAAGGAAGGTTGGGAGGATGTTCAAAGCAACAAGGAAGAGCTCAAAGAGATTTAAGAGTTCTTATTGTTTCATATGCACTTTTGACATAAAAATCTTCTTGCATACGTAGTTGGTTAGGCCTGACAGGAGAATGACAGTAGCTTACAAGGCCCAAATGAACTTACGTGTCATGTGGTTGCTGGTTTAGAGTTACGCAAGTTTTAGTTATGTAGGATTGTGTTATATACGGCTTAGTTATTTATGTATTAGCTATCTCATCTTCGATCCTATATAAAATAGTACATAGATACTCTCATAACTTTTACATGTATTACTTATGCAAGATTCTAAATTATTAAACAAACACCAAAATTTTGTGTATTGAACTTTTATACATAACAAAATAATGCTACCAAACAATGTACAAGTTATGGAGGATTTAATACATGAATAAATCACCTCCTAACTAGCAACCAAACGACCCCTTATAAATTAGGAACCATCTTAAAAAATAAATAAAATGATATTTAACTTATTAAGTTTGCTCAACAATTTTCTTCCATATCTTACGAAAAACCCTAATTTCCAACAAACCCTCTCATCGGCTGGCAATTTCTGCCGGTGCATCATAGCAACAAACACACACTCGGACAAAACCAAACGGCCAACAGTCTGCTACCGTCACCGCTGTTCCACCTCCCTGCTTTGTCTCGCCCACCTGTAACTAGTAATTCTGACAGGAAGTTTTGGAAGATGCCATTAATTCCGACAAGGTTTTTTCTGGCAAAGTTGCTTCAGTAAGACTCCGGCAACGGCTATACATTTCCAGCGACATTCAGTACATATCCGCCATAATTTTTCACATTAACCAGGCGATATCTTCCAAATTACTGTATATTCACTATTCCGTGAATCAACTGCTATATTATTGCCAAAGCATCTTGTCTTTAATATATTCTGTTTCTTGAATAATTTCTGGGTTTAGTTGTTTTATTCTGTTGAGTTTATTATTCCTTCTTTGCGACTTATTGTGCTGCTCCCCCTTGCACTAGCATATTGATTTCATCATTATCCCGTTTATTCTTTATACATCGTTCTTATTGTTTGTTGTTGACCTCTTGTATACTATTGTATGGTTGGGCTGTTAATTTTGAGTGCTTATATCTTCTCATACTGTAGTATATCTAGTTATATGTTCTTAGTTTAGTGGCATTGATGATTGATGGTGGACTAGGGTCATGTCTTTGGTTGGGGTTGGAGCCGAGGGGTTAGTAGTGATAAGAAGGGGACGGGCCTACTTAAGTTGAGAGAAGGGTCGTGGAACATAGAATCACTTACAGGGAAATCTGTAGAACTAGTGAAGAGTCTTAAGAAGAGACAAATTAATGTAGCGTGTGTTCAGGAGACCAAATGGGTAGGTACCAAAGCATGGGACGTGGACGGGTTTAAATTATGGTACTCTGCTGGCTCTATGAATAGAAATAGAGTAGGTATCCCAGTAGATGAGGACCTTAAGGAGTATGTGGTTGAGGCCAGGAGGATAAATGATAGGATGATGTCCAGTTAACTTGTTATCGGTAGACAATATAGTGAATGTAGTTAGTACCTATGCGCCTCAAGTGGGGTTGGATGAGGAAGTCAAAAAGCTCTTTTGGGAGGATTTGGATAAGGTTGTGAAAGGTATACTGGACATAGAAAAGATCTTCATTGGGGGAGACTTTAATGGGCATTCAGTGCAACTTCTAGTGGTTTGGTTTAATGAGGTTCATGGAAGCTTTGGCTATGGGGAGAGGACCGAAGGTGGGATATCTCTCTTGAATTTTGCTAAAGCCTTTGAGTTGGTTATTGCTAACTCATATTTCCCAAAGAGGAAAAATCACTTATTACTTTTCGTAGTACGGTAACTAAGACTCAGATTGATTACTTACTCCTCTGAAGGTGATAGAAGCCTTTGTAAGCATTGGAAGGTTATGCCAAGTGAAAATATTTCCACTCAATGTAGGGTTTTGGTGATGGATTTAGAGATTAAAAGGGATAAGAGGAAGAAGGTTATTTATATCCAATCGAGGATTAGATGGGAAGGCCCGACTCCTGCCTTTTTTTGGGGAGATGGAGGAAAATTTGAGTAGTTTTGGAGTAGTAGCGGGAATGTGAACAACATATGGGACACTACTGTTGGTTTCATTAGAAAAGTAGTTACTGAGATACTAGGGGTATCAGGAGGGACCTTTGGTGGACATCGAGGTGATTGGTGGTGGAGTGGAGAAGTTCAAGGCAAAGTAAAAGCTAAAGAAGTTGTCTATACAAAGTGGTTGGAGTGTATGAATAAGGATGACAAACGGAGGCTTAAGGACATCTATAAGACAGCGAAGATGGCGGTCACGAGTGCTAAGACAACAACATTTATAGGGGTGGCAATTGGGTGGGTTGGGTCAAATTTAAGCGAGTTATAATGGGTCGAGACAACAAACGGGTCAAGACCCAACCCAACCCAAATATGCTTGGGTCAAAACGGGTTGAGTAATGGGTTATAGAGCGGGTCAAGACCTAACCTGACCCAACTTCTACTAAGTTTTACTTACTTTATTTGTTCTTTTCAATATTTTAGTACTCAAAAGCCCTGCTTCTCCCTTCCCCCTCTCCCCGTTCCTAGTTGAGTAATGGGTTATAGAGCGGGTCAAGACCCAACCTGACCCAACTTCTACTAAGTTTTACTTACTTTATTTGTTCTTTTCAATATTTTAGTACTCAAATTATATTTTTCTTTATTTTGGCTATATAAAACATATCAAAATTAAAAAAAAAAATGTTATAAAAATATTTTGACAAGATCTCTTTTGAGCCAATTTGGGTTGAACAACAACCCAATTTTAAATGGGCAGAAATGGGTTGGATTGAGCTAATAAATGGGCGGGTTAAACTTCAACGGGTTGGGTGAGTTGAGCAGGTTGGGTTTAATTTTGCCACCCCTAAACATTTGAACATTTATATGTCGAGCTAAGATAAAAAGGCGGGGAAAAGAGATTGTATAGACTCAAAAGAGAGAGAAAAACTCGCGACTCGGACCAAGTGAAGTGCATCAAGGATGAGGATGGTGAGGTGTTGGCGGACGAAACTTCTATTAAGCAAAGATGGCAAGCTTACTTTCACAAATTCTTAAATGAAAAAGGGGACAGAGATATTGAGCTGGATGATTTGGCGCACTCTAATAGTCATCATGATTTTGATTACTGCAAGCATTTTAGCATCGAGGAGGTTAGACGTTTTACTAGTAGGATGAATAGAGGGAGAGAGATCGGACTCAATACGACTCCGGTGGATTTTTGGAAGAGTACTGCCAAGGATGGTATGGAGTGGTTAGCTAGGTTGTTTAATGCTATTTTGAAAACTGCTAAGATGCCCGATGAACGGAGGAGCACAATGGTTCCATTGTACAAGACAAGGGTAATATTCAAAACTATAACAATTATAGTTGTACCAAGTTGCTAAGCCACACTATGAAGGTCCAGAAAGAATGGCGGAGATGAGGGTGAGAAGAGGAGTGTCTATTTCAGAGAATCAGTTCGGATTCATGCCGGAGCGATCGACTACTGAAGCAATCCATCTTGTTTCAGAGACTGGTGGAGAAATATAGGGAAAGAAAGAGCGACCTCTATGTGGTATTCATTGATCTTGAGAAGGCATATGATAGTGTCGAGGGTTGTTTAATGGAGGTGTCTAGAGGCGAAAGGTGTTCCAATAATGTATATTAAGGTGATAATGGACATGTATGATGTATACAAAATTCAGGTAAGAATGGTGGAAGGAGACTTGGAGTATTTTCCTGTTGAGATGAGACTTCATCAAGGATCTATGTTGAGCCCTTCTCTTTTTGCCTTAGCGATGGATGAGCTAACACGGTTTATTTAGGAGAAGGTCCCATGGTGTATGCTATTTGCGGGTGACATAGTACTGATTGATAAGACTCGTATAAAGCTAATGATAGGTTGGAGGTTTAGAGCCATACTTTGGAATCCAAAGAGTTCAAATTGAGCAGGACCAAAACAGAATACTTAAGAATGCAAATTCAGAGTTGTGAGAGATGAAGCGGACATCAAAGTGAGGCTTGCCACTCAATCTATTCCCAAGAGAGAAAGCTTTAAATATTTTGGGTCTATCATCCAAAGTGGTGGTGATATCGATGATGATGTCACACATTGTACTAGGGCAGCATGGATGACCTATGGAGTATTGTATGATAAGAAGATACCACCTAAACTTAAAGGTAAGTTTTACCGAATGGTGATTAGACCGGCTTTGCTATATGGGGCGAAGTGTTGACCAATCAAAAACTCGCATACTCAAAAGATGTAGGCAGTAGAAATGAGGATGTTGAAACGTATGTGTGGACATACAAGGGATGATAAGATTAGGAAGTCATTCGGGAGAAGTTAGGTGTGGCTTATGTGGAAAACAAGATGAGAGAAACGAGACTGCGATGGTTTGGGCATGTGCAGAGGAGGAGTGTCGTCACTCCTGTCAGGAGCTGTGAGAGGCTAGATTTAGGGGTTACGCAGAGGGGTAGAGGTGCACTGAAAAAGTATTTGGGAGAGGTGATTAGACAGAATATGGCACAGCTTCATATCACTGAGGACATGACCTTAGATAAAAAGGATTGGAGGTCGCGTATTAGGGTGGAAGGTTAGTAGGCTAGTAGAGATAGGATAATGTCTTGCCTTGTGATATACTAGGTTATTAGGAATAGTCGCGTCTTTATATAAGTACTATTATTGTCCATCAGTTTTTTTGTTATTTTTATTGTATTTATAAAAATTATCAATTGCTTTTCACTCTAGTCATTTTTCTATATCTAGTACTTTCTATTTTTAGGGCTGATATATTTGAGTTGAGGGTCTTCTGGATGTGAAAAATATTGGGGAAGAATATTACTCCCTCTGTCCCATTTTATGTGGCACCCTTTCCTTTTTGGTCCGTCCCAAAAAAGAATGTCACCTTACTTTAATTGGAAACAATTTAACTTTAAAATTCCTCTTTTACCCTTAATGAAATGATTCTCATCCACACAAATATCTCAAAATGATTTTAGACCACAAGTTTCAAAAGTCTTACTTTTTTTCTTAAATATCGTGCCAAGTCAAAGGGTACCACATAAAATGGGACGGAGGGAGTATTGAATTGTTTTTTACATTATTACATTAAGACCTTATTTATAGATACTGTCTTGGACTCTTTTTCCAACTAGGATACTATAATAAAATCCTTTTCCAAATAGGATTCTACATACTATTACTATTCCTAATCTTATTCTAAGTAGGACTATAGATATTATTCTAGTTCATATTCCAATTCTACCACTTCCCCTCAAGCTAGTGCATACAAGTCATATGTACCTAGCTTGTTACAAATGTAATTAATACGATGACCGATGAAGAGCTTGGTAAGATATTTGCAAGTTGATCACCCGACTTCACAAAATTGACAGTCAATCTCAATGTGCTTAATCTTCTCATGAAATACTGGATTTGATATATAATGCTAGTCAATCTCAATGTGCTTGGTCTTCTCGTGAAAGATTGAATTTGATGCATAATGTCGATAAAACATCGAGTAATAAATTCCTGAATTGTAGCATTGAACTTCCCAAACCAAGCTCAGAAGACTATTTCTACCATAGAGTGACTTATACAATCGATATACAAGGCTACCAGACTCCCCCTAAGCAACAAAATCAAGTGGTTGCTCCATATAAATTTCTTCCTCGAGATCGTCACGGAGAAAAGCATTCTTAATGTTCAACTGATTAAAAGGTCAATGGAGAATGACAATATGGTTCATCTCAAAATTGCTAAAAAAGTCACTGTAAAACTGGTCGGAATTTTCTCATGCGCTGGATATTTGATGGCTGAAAGTGATCATAAATTGAGAAATAAAATTATATGGTACGGTCGGAATGATGACAAGATTATACTGAAAAAGAGAATTATATGAGTAGAGTCAGAATGATGGCATGACCCTACTGGAAAATAGAAATTATATAGGTAGGTTGTATCGACGGCACAACCCTATTGAAAAAGAGAAATCGTATGTATAGGGTCGAAATGATGGCACGACCCAACAACAACAACAACATACCCAGTGAAATCCCACAAGTGGGGTCTGGGGAGGGTAGATTGTACGCAGACCTTACCA
>JAABOM020000084.1:8127506-8167693 GCA_011800125.2 Solanum clarkiae | reverse complement strand
AATAGAAAATGAATAGCATATGAATAGAAAGTTAGTGTGAATAGCATACCTGGGAAATTAACTGATGGAAAGGGGGCGTGGAGGGAGCAACTAACAATGAATAGCATATGATGGCACGACCCAACACAAATAAGAAAGTAGTCACCAGAAGATGGCGCGGTGCTACGCAAATTGCATTGAAAAAGTAGTCACTGGAAAGATGGCACGGTGCTACACAAATCGGATATGAGAAACTAGCCACCAAAAAGATACATGATGACCCAAATTTTATTGACATAATCATTGGCCAGACGAGCGGCATATATGGGTCATAGCCACCCACTGGCAACGAAAGCTTTTTGATTTTCTACCAAGATCGCAGAAACTTTGATACCATGTGAAAAATACTAGGAAAGAATATTATTGAATTGTTCCCTATATTATTACATTGAGATCCTATTTATAGATACTATCTTAGACTCCTTTTCCAACTAGGATACTATAATACAATCCTTTTCCAAGTAGGATTCTAATACCATTACTATTTCTAATCCTATTCTAAGTAGGATTGTAGATATTATTCTTGTTCCAATTCCTATTCTAACACTGGAAATAGCCTATCTATCTCTTCGAGGTAGTGGTAAGTGCTACGTACATTTTACCCTCCCCAGAACCTACTTGTGAGATTTCACTGGGTATGTTGTTGTTGATATTTAACTTATCAAACAACTGGTTAATAGAGCTCAATATCTTTTATTTTTTAATATCAATTTATATGATATTAATAGATTTTTTAGATATATTTTCTAAAATTTTTTTTGAGACTTATACTATATTTTATGTTGTTCAAATTATGTTGCACATATAAAACAAAATGATTTAGTAAGGATAACATTGTAATCACACTTGAAGCAACTGAGGAAATAATCAATAGAAACGATAAAATAAAAATACGTTGCAGCTATCTGCTTAAGCAGACACGTCAAACGCCGGCGGCCTACTTAAGCAGACAAGTCAATCGCTAGCTGCCTGCTTAACTGCCACGATAAAGTAAAAATAAGTTGCAGTTGCCTGCTTTAGCAAACACGTCAATCGGCAGCTGGCTGCTTAATTGCCTGCTTAAGCAGACCGCTAAAGCAGGCATGTCGATCGAGACGTGCCTGTTTATGCACAGTTGCCTACTTAAGCAGACACGTCAATCGGCAATTGCCTGCTTAGGTGCCTACTGAAGCAGAAATGTCGACCAAGACGTGCCTGCTTATTGCCACTTATATATATGTAATAGAAAAGAAATGTCTCTCCTAGTGTTTCCCCCCACCCCCACCCTGGCCCTAAGGGAACATCTTCAACTTTTTCCTTTTACCTTCGTGATTGTACTTATATGGTACCAAGTTGACACACCAAAGCAGATTATTACCCTTCGGTTTGGAGACCAAAAATGGACAGAGGAAGGAAGAGAAATAAAATGAGGGAAACTGGGAAGAGTGATAGAAAAGTATTAAGGGGGTGTTTGGATTGACTTTTTTTATGTGGCTTATAAGTTAAAAGCTAAAAGCTACAAGTTTGGAACATCCAACTTCTGGATTTTGGCTTTTTTTGTACTTTTTCAGTCTAAAAGAAAGTGCTTTAGATCATTTTTTGTATTACCCAAACACTTTCAAAACTAAGAAAGAGCTTAAAAGCCAGAAGTCATCATTTAAAATAAGTCAATCCAAACACACACTAACTTTCCTTTTTGGGCTGAAAAGGGAAGCACGAAAGAAAATAAGATTTTTTGATATATTGAGAAAATTTGCGGGTTCGAGAGGATTATAATTCCCATTTTGCGTACCCAATAAGAGAACAGAAATTTCTAGAACTTTTCTTGGCATTTCTTTCTTACCTTCCACACAAACCAGTTAGTGACAAGTATCAATCATAGATTTTCCCAACGTTATCAAGAAAATAAATGAATTACCAAATTTGAACAAGCACTAAATCAGCAATTAAATGGATTTTGTGTAAAAAAACAATATTTCTTTTTTGTTTATCTGTTTTTTAAAAAGTAAACAAAATACATCCTTGTAGAACCAGAAGTGGGAAAAAGAACAATAGTAAACACAAGAATGATACTGGCAAAGCCCAAAATCACAAAAAGCACTATTTCACATGGCAATGAAACTCAAAATCCTAACACAAAAGATAGTAAAATCTAGAGTTATCATCACATACGTCATGCTCCAAACAAGTACATAGGGTAAGGCCATGGAATTGGAAATCTTAATACCAATCAGAATATCTCCTACCGCCTTTTCTCCCCCTTTCTCTATATTTACCCCCCTTTTTCCATTTGGCAGAGAGGTCGTAGTTTACCGCCTTCTTCATCAGTGCATACATTCCCGTCAATTTTGATTATAGTATCCTTTTCTTTTCGTCCCAGGTTCCCAAATTTTATTTAAGAAGATCTAATCCCCTGACTAGAGCTGGAAAGAGCTGTAGAAAGAGAAAAATGCTGGTCTTTTTAGATATGTGTCTGTATTTAGTGTCGTACACCAGTTAAAATGGAGATGTGTTCCTTTCATGACAATTGTTTCTTAGAACTGCATTCAAGAGCAGAATGTCACAAAAATGAATAAAGAACGAGCAATACCAAGGTCACAAATTTCCTAGTGACAGAATGTACAAGTAGCAACCTATTAATCTTACCTTTCTAAAATAGTCAAGGGCCTCTGTACTAACTTTACATAGTCCTAGTGACAGAATGTACAAGTAGCAATATATTAATCTTACCTTTCTAAAATAGTCAAGGGCCTCTGTACTAACTTTACATAGATCTGCACAAAGCTGGACACCAGTGATGAGGACTCCATGGTGCTTCTCTTTTAGCAAGGCAGCTACAGGGTTAATAAAATTTTCGGCAAGATCTGGGACCTTCTTTATAATTCTTATAGAGCAAAGAGCTGCCTACAGTAGACCAAAGTAAAGTGAATAAATGTTGGTAACAAACATATACAAGTGTAGGAACAAAAACACATCAGACCACTTACTGCTTAAATACACAGAAGAGAATACTAAAAGAACGATGGATTGCTTTGAATAATATGCATAAGTCAATCTTGTTCAAGGGACGCCACTGAGAAATAGAAAGAGTGATAAACTAGAATCGGAGCCCAAGAGGATTGATTTTCTTATATGGCAAACCCCACCCATTACCAAACCTCTCTTCTCCGCTCTCCTATGCAAGAGTCAAAATTGGCCCATTCCTACTTTGCTCCTTGGTGACTTGAATAACTACACAGTTAGAGGGTGAAGTCCTTTCACTGGGCTACTCCTTCCTTAGTGGAGCCCTAGATGATAGTTCACAAAGGAAAATTTGATGGTCGACTATGGGAAGTATTCACATAAATGCACGGTTTCCAAAAGGATGTGATAAGATATGCCTAGAGACCTAATGGTAATAGCTACTCATAAAACAATGCATGGTCTGCTTTGGTGACTCCACTAAGACTAAGTAATCCGAGTCTGCTTTTCCCCATATTTAACTTGATTATGGAGTCAATTTTCTGTTCAGCAATCAACATCAAGCAAGAACATTTAATTGCTTAGGATAATCAGTTGTCAATTTTCATCCATATTTATTCCCAATTCCTACATGAAGTTTCATGATAGCTCTGCTAAAAGGATAATACAAATTTCACCATCTAGGATTGCATAAATGAAGGCTTCCATTATAAAGCCTTCATCTCAACATTTTACTAACCAGCAACCTCTGATCTGAAGAACAGTCTCCATATTACTGCTGGTCAAGGAAAAGCCACCTTCTAATCACAAATCCTGAAACTCCTGATAAATTCCTTGTTTCTCACGCACAGATTGGATCACACATCCCACAGACATCATAATAAAATTGAGCAAGTTCACTTTCCCAAAAACGACATACGGAAATTCCTATTAAACTATCAGTGTTTCCACACATGCGTTGAGTATTTTGTCTTTTCCATTTAACTCAACATCCCCCCAGTTTTGTACAGACGGCCTCAACTTTAACTGACATCAATGAAGTTCTTTAAGAAATTAATATTTAACAAGTTTGTGCATGCAAGCTTAATCCCGTGGAACTTCAACAATTTAAAAGAACTTTATCTATTAGCAAGAGATATAAGACTTACCTTCTTTCGGATATTAGGATCTCTAAACTGAAGTAACCTTTCAACTTCAGGTGCTAAATCACGAGCCATTTCTGCAGAACAAATGTTTCCCAAGGCGCAAAGTGCAAGGCCAACAATATATTGGTTAGTGTGATTAAGATCTCTATTAAAAGTTAAGATGTCACATAAAATCAGATTCCATCTTTCGAATGAAATGACCAGCAATAGCTTTCTCTTTTTTTATTCTATTTTTTTCTCTTTTGGGGGGATAGATCAACAGGCAACAGCTTATGAATTTTAGTTGTTATTTGAAAGAACCAAAAGTGAGAATATGCAAAAATCTTTCTCCAGTAATTCTTCCTTCAATCATTTTAATTAGGTCTAACTATTCAAGTGACTTCTACTAATGTAGCGATGGAAAGAAAACCAAATAGACACCACTATAAAAGAAGTAAGCCTGAAATGGATACTGTTTTATAGAATTTGTGACCAACATGAGAACTTCTTGTCTTTCATCAAGCAGCAACATTAGACCAAGATATCCTATTCGTTTCTCTGGGAATCCCGGAGATGCAATTAACTTCAAGCATTCCATTTGACCAAAATGTGTTGGGTAACCAAGCATGTGAATAAACATTAGTTTTGCAAGATTACGATGTCGATAATCTGGATCATTTTCACTGATTGAAGCTCTAATCGCAGCACACTCCTTTCTTACCACGCCACGCTCTTCTGCTGCAGTTTTGCAAGCACGGATAGCCCGAATCATGTCCCTGCTTTGGAACAATAAGGGTACATCATTATCTTTATCACATGTATGCTATCTTATGAACTAAGCATCTTTAGTTAAGAAAACAGAATCTGACAGACAAACTTAGCATCAGCATCCTTACACACTTTTTCTTTTTCCTGTGGGAATGTTTGTGAAAGGATGGAAGAAATAAAATGATATAGCCAGTCAGTAGCTGAAGAGAAATATTATTTCATAAAAAAAATATTGTAATGAAGGTAATTCTTGTTTCCTGAACGCTGTGAGAAAATAATAATCCTTAATGAGTTACACTTCTTAGGATCCATCCCCACTGTTGTCCCACCCACCAGAAACAATTCCAAAACTAAATAAAGAGAAAGAATAGCAGTCCTGTCCTATATCAGATGAAGGCTGGTATAAGACAAAGCGGCAGAGGCGCAAACAAAGCTGTAAAACCATCAATTCAGAGGAAACTGAAACCATTTGTATAAGTGTTACACGTGACCTGGAATATGTAGAAAACAGAACACGATTAAATTAAGACAAAATACACTAAAAGTACTTTTATAAAGAAAAACCTTTTAGTTCAGTTTGGTTTAATTTAAAACAAGTAAACATACCAACTACCAACCCTTGTGTAAAGTAATGGGAGTCCAAAGAAGAAGCTAACAAACTGCCAACTTGTACAAAACTAAAACCACAAGTTTTCAGAATAATGATTAGACAACATAACAACAACTACTACTACACCTCAATTCTAAACAAGTTTGAGCGAGCTGCCAAGCTCATGCAGCCAAGAAATAGCAGCATGCTTAAATGTAGAAAAGAATAGTCAATCACATAGACTCATGAAAAAACACATTCTTTCATAACTTTGAATCTCTACATTACATTAAGCAAATCCTTACATCTGAGAGATCATTCTTCCATAGATAGCCAAATATCATATACAGATAACCTCAATTTTTATACTTATTGGCCGTATTTTATATTAGCAACCAACAATTTCTTCAAAGCACCATATACTAAATATACAAAGGTTATGGAAAATCCAACATCATAACAAAGGACCAAGCCACACTCTCACTTCTAAGACCAAGTCATCAAGGAAAAGAAGAAGCCAGCTCTAACAGAAGCCGTCACCAAAAGGGTTTGAATACTATGTAAACATGATATTAAATAATAAGATAAAAGTATAGACAACATGACACATTGGGAGGATCCTTCAGTTTGATCTTTCTCTCAGATTGGCATTACAGAACAATCTGGAAATCAGTGAATGCATTTATATGTTTCATTTCTTAGCAATCTAGTATTACTAAGAAGCTTCCTGTGCTAACAAAATAATGGACATTCCAATACATATCTTGATACAGATAAACACCATGTGGGACTATACTAGGTATGTTGTTACCTTGATATATATACAAAAAAGGAACATGCTGATCTTCATTTCTTGTGTATTGTCCAGATTGCAGAGTCTAAGACTATAACAATCCAATGATGAGAATTAAAGAAAGAGTAGAGAAAAACAAGCAATTAAATTTAGATCGTCATAAAATTAGTCTTTCTAGTGGTAAAAGACAAAAGCTAAAATTATAACTATCGAGTTAAGAGATTTAAGGCAACTAATGGTACTAATCACTACAATACTGCATTTTAGGGAGCCACATCACATAACACTTGCATGATATATTGTTTCACAGCTGCACAGGTCATCTACTCAACACCATGTTTCATGGTTTAAAAGATGCCTGATCATGGATTTTGAGATTTTGGGTGTGTTCGCTATGGAAAAAAAAACATTTTCTAGAAAATGATTTCCAATTTTCCATGTTCAGTTGGTCAAAATCTTTGAAAAACATTCTCTAGGAAAATAAGTTCCTTAAAAATAAGAAAAATGATTTCCCTAATAGAAGTACGGAAAACAAGTTTTACAAGTGGTATTCTACGTTGATTGTGTCCTCTCCACCCTCCATCACACCTCATCTTCAGCCCCAGCCCCACCAACCCACTTCCACTTCCCATTTTGTTTGTCTAGATCATATGCAAATGCTTTTAGGATAATATTTTGTGCTTACGTATCAAAGATAAGATAATAAGTAAGAAATGCACTTATCTTCCCAGAAAACATTTTCCTTCCAATGGAACACACTCTTAGTGTCCAATATGGGTATGATCTGGATAACACCACCAGCATTTTCATTCTGATCAATCATCAAATTCAAATAATTCCTCCTTGCTCTTAACTGAGCCCAGAACCAGCTCAGTTCCAGACTTTAAGCTTAAACTATGCAACGTCAACCATTTCTGAAATGTTGTGTTTCAGCATAGCACTAAACCAATAAACTCCATGGGCAATTTCTTAAAGAAGAAATTGAAGAAACAAACAAAATGACAAGACAATAATGGTTCAAGCTTAAACCCCCTACAACCAAGTAAAACGTTACCTGAAAAAAGCCCTAAAATAAATGCAACATTAACCCAAACATGGGTACCAATCCATTACCCATAACACAACAACAATCACCCTCAATTCGAAAGCAGTCGGGTGTACTATAGATCCTCTATGAAACAATGGAATTAGTAGATTTCAGCGGATTTACACAACTAAAGAACAATGAAATTGCGGCAAATGAGGGACTTGGTTCAAAACTAACCTGAGACGCGTGCCGGAGGAAAAGGGGTTCATGATTGGGTCCGTCTTGAAACTATGGGAAAGCTCGATCAGATCCAGGGGTGCTGACTTCTTTAACTATTTACAAGTTAATTTAACACAATCAAATGGAGATCCGGGGAAGATGCAAATGAAGGATCTCAGAATCAATTGGTCCGTTTGGATCCGGAAATGAAGAACAAAGAGATGATTTTATGCAAAATTGAATTCAGAACAATCTGTGTATCATATGGAAAAAAGGACAGAAACATACTGTACAAACGAACAGCAATGCCTCTTTCGTTTTTTCCTTCTCTCTTTTTTTCCCCTTCGGGTCTTCTCTCTTCTTTCCTCTTTTTCTTTTTTTTTTTTTCCCTTTTGGTTTGGGAGGGTGCGGAGGTTAAATGAAAACACACTATAGCTTAAATTTCAAACAACTAAGTTTATGCCGGTAAAGTAAACTATTTATATTGATATTTTTTTTATATTTTATACTTTTTTATAATTAAAATTTATCTTCTCGTTATTAAAATTTGCATGCTGATATTAGCGTCTCGCATATATGATAGACCAATATGATATATACTGACAGAGTATCACAGAGGATTAAACTCAATCCTATATGTTATTGATATGGTATCAATACATCGATAGAGTATCATAAAAAAATATATTTTCTACTAATTTAGAATTTAATAAATAAGTTTGTAGCTTTAATTTTCTCATAATTATTTTACTTATTAGAAAAATAGCTCAAAATGATATGATACTGATAGGGTATTAACATACCGACGGAGTATCATAAGAATATATTTTCTAATAATTTAGAGTTTAATAAATAATTTTGTAAGTTTAATAATTTTCTAGTTCTCTATGATATCGATATGGTATAAATATACTGACGGAGTATCACAACGACTACATTTTCTACTAATTTAGAGTTTAATAATTTTTTATTTGTTTCTTATTTACTTCTCAAAAAAAAAAAACATAATCCTATATAATACCAATTGGGTATCAATAGACCGCCAGAATATCACAAAGGATTGAGTTCATTTTATATGATACCGATATGGTGTATATATATCGTCAGAGTATCGTAGACGATTATTTCATAATATTCATGCTGACGTCAACATGAAAATAAAAAGAGAAAAGTGGGATAAGAAGGTAAATAGTTTGGGTCATGATTCCATTAAGGGTAAATAGTTTGGATTTGGTCTATTAAGAGTAAATAATTTCATATTAGGTATATTCTGTATACTTTTTCCTAAATTTTACTGTGTTATTTTCAATTTGTTTCTCTACCTTTTTTCTTTTTCTTAATCCATTTCCTTTTTTATCAAATTTTTTTTCCAATTCTAAATGACACATTTAAGACTAAAAAATTATTAGATAGTTTGGCATATGTTATATATTTTAAATTTAAAATCACAAAATTTCAAAAAAAAATAATTATTTGTTTAAACTCTCTGTCAAATCAAAATCATAAAAATAAATTAAAATGAAGTGGCAATTATATAAGTTTTTGGGACTTTGGTTAGACAACCCACACAACCTTTATAAAAGATATAACATTCGAACTCATTTGATTGAAGTGTTTTAGCTCTTTAATATTGTATCTAGCAGGTCTACTAGAGCTTTTTTCAACTCGTTCATGGTTAGATCAATCAATTTAAGGATCAAGAACTATAAGATGTAACCTTTGAAAAGTGTCTACACCTAATAGCTTAAGTTGATATTCTCATTTTCTCACTGACAGAAAAAATATGTTGTTAGAATGAGTGCACTTTATCCAAAGTAAAGGCTCTAAGCTCTGCTCCTTCAGATTGATTGTATTGGGTTTTGAAAAGAAAAAGGATAAACTGAGTCACCGATGGTCCTTATCAATCATGATCCGGACTACGGGTCTAGGAGTGACATGGTGAATGAGAAGCCGAAGGTCTCCAAACTAGCCTCATAGCATCCAATCACACATCATAGGTTTGAAAGCGCATATGAAATAGTAAACATACAGTTCTAAGGGATGGGAAAGTAGGACTCACGCTAATGGGGTGCCATAGGGATAGGGATTTACATGGATTCACATAGCACATAAGGATTAAGGGGAGGATGAGTATAACTCACTCTATGAGGGCAAACAGGACTTAGGATCTTCCACATCACAACATAAAACCATATCATAATACTCATAATCCATTCATAGAAATCATATCCAATAAGTAGCCATGATCATAAACCTCAAATACAACCCATACCATATATCTGTATAAGAGTCTACAAAATATTCAACAATGCCTCTAGTAATAAGATAGGACGGGGGCCAAGACATGTTTCGGGCTCACCCTCAAAGTAAATAATAGCATAAATGGAAGCAACATAAGGTAGATGGATGGTGGTTTGTCCTTGGAAGATAGGACTCACCACAACAACTTTCTCAAATCTGACTAGCCGTCAAGCGGTGGATGAATATAATATACGGTCCCTACATGGTTAGATCATATAGTCAAAAGTATGTGTTAGTACGTTTGAATATACTAATATGCAGCCATGCAACATGAAAGAAAGATGATGTTAACCTGCACAATATGTCACATGAACACCACAGAGTAGTCATAACCCACATATACTAGCACTCAATGAGTCACTCCTTGCCTGGATTGTGTAAAGGGAAAGTTGTACCCATCCTAATCAATACATACTTAGCTCATGACATGACTTTGTATAGGGAAGGTTGTACCTATCCTCATCTATACATTGTGTAAAGGGAGGGTTGTGTCCATCCTCATCAATATACATTTAGCTCATATAACCATGTGCACAGGGAAAGTTACACTTATCCTTATCTATGCATTGTGTAAAGGGAGAGTTGTGTCTATCCTCATCAATACACACTTAACTCATATAACCATGTGCATAGGGAAGGTTGTACCTATCCTCATCTATGCATTGTGTAAAGGGGGTTGTGTCCGTCCTCATTGACACACAGTTAGCATTTACATACGTGTGCATAGGGAAGGTTGTACCTATCCTCATCTATGCATCGTGTAAAGGGAGGGTTGTGCCCATCTCATCAATATATACTTGTGATTACATACTCATGCAAGATGTCATATCATATGCACACTCATATAATTCGTATTCTGCAGAACTCAAGTTCATATTACTAGCAAATTATGTCATAATGGTATTCAACTTATATCATACTCATGTATAAAGCTTCATGCTCAATTCTTGTTCATAACTATATTTTTCAACATAATCATATTCATAAACATATGTGGGCTTAACACACTTATAGATTCATGCTCATGTATGCATATGCCATGAAGGAGATGAGAGAATAGCATGGGAAATAGAGATTCATACTTAAATCAACAATACAATATGAAACTAAAGTAAATCCACATTTAAATCACAATATAGATTACTCATGCTTAGATCAAACTTTAAAGGGACAATACATATTCAAATCTTCATAATATTCATGCAATTCAATATATTGAGGCTTAAATCACTTTAAAATCAATAATAAAACATAGTCCATATCTCAATTAAATTAAATAAACAATAATCTTTAAAACTCATAATCAAAGTAAGCTAAATTTCATGAAAATCAAGTGAAAAGAGTTTGGAATCGTCATGGTCAAAAGGGACCATGAATCAATCCCACATACCTAAGTTCACCAAGAAGAAACAAGAAGAATTTGATGGAGTATAGAGCCCTTCCTTGATTCCCAAGTTAAGCCTTCACTAGAGTCTTTGAGAGGAGTTCTTAAGAGAGCTTGAACGATTCTAAGTGTGAGAATGAATTTGAATGAGGGAAGAAGAGTATATGTCATTTGAATGTCTTAGAAAAGCATAAAAAGACACAAAAGATCCTTAGGAGTAACTATAATTATGAGAACGCCATTAATGAAATGGATAGAAAAATGTTGCCAAGGGTCCTATGGGAGGGTCATACAGTCCGTACAGGGTCACAGGGACCGTATAACCATCTGTGAAGCCATGCTTAGAAAATTTCAGCAGGATTTCTTCAAATCAAGGGTCTTTCCATTGAAGGTCTCACGGACCGTGTGAAGCTTCACAAGTCGTACAAGCGTCCGTATGAAGGTACTAAGTTTCGAGACGGTGATTCTACACTTAGAATATCATTTTGGAAAGAGACTTCACGATACCCCACCCCCATACTCTGGGAGAATCCACAAGACCTATATGGGTGCCCGTGTGGCTTGCCTTAGCATAAAAGGAGGGAACACAACATAGGAGGGGTTTACAAAAATAGGCATAACTTCTTGATCCAAACTCGAAATTAGGTGAAACCAGATGCGTTGGAAAGCTCATTCAAAGAGCTTCAATTTGGTATGTCGTAAGCTACCCAATTCTTTTTGTGAAAGGAGATATGACCATTTAAAGTTGACCATTCTATCGGTTCTTGTGAAAAGCTTAGCCAATGGAATTCCTTTGAACTTGGTTTGATGAAGGAGGCCTATGATGACCCTAAACCATCTAAATAATCTTGTATTAGAGGCTTATAAGTGAACTTAGCTCGACCTTGAAGGTTCCATTCCAAGCTTACAACTTGCAGGGTATTATATTCCCCCTCCCCCGCCCCAGGATCATTCGTCCTCGAATGAGAAACAAGCTATCTTGAAAGGCTTGAATTGATCATGAAACATTCCGTCATCATTTGGGAAAAAATCATATAGTCATTAAAACTCTGTCACGACCCAAGCCAAGGGCTTAGACGTGACATGGCGAATGGAGAACTCGAAGGGACCCTAAACAAGCCTTTTAACATATCATTGCACATCCTTGGTCGCAGAAACAATTAAACAACATAATTAGATTAGATATAAGGGAGAAGGGAAACTTTCATAACATAAATATCAAAGCAAGAAAGTCAAGGCTCAATACATAACATGTCCAACAACAATTCTAAAACTTGGATAGGAGCACGGGCCAAGACAAGCAACCAGACACACCCTCATAGTCAATACATACATAAAAGAAAGATATTCTTAGTACATAGCATGAGATCATAGACATTGTCCTCGGAATGTAAGACTCACCAACTAGCTTGAGAGAAATTGTACTAGCCACGTGAGGGAAGATGCTCAAGTTGGGCTCTGGTTCCTACATGGTGACATCAAGTAGGCATAGAGTATGCATTAGTACGTTTGAATGTACTAAGTATGTAGGATGCAATGCAACAAGAGATAAGCAACATAATTAAAATGCATAACATAGGCAATAGATGAACTTATAACAATATAACATGCATGGAAGTTGCTTGAAGTAATGCTTACATAGAACATAATACATGTGCAAGAAGAGACCATCATTATAGAATTCACAGTTTATTGAGGTACCAACCCCTCAATTGGTTGGTGGATTGTCTCACCCTACCAACTATGGTGATTGAGGTACCAACCTCTCAATTAGTTGTCAAGGTACAAACCTCTCGACATGGTTGGTAGATTGTCTCACCCTACCATACATGGTGATTGAGGTACCAACTCCTCAACCTGGTTATCAAGGTACAAACCCCTTGATTGGTTAGTGGATCGTCTCACCCTACCACCCATGGTGATTGAGGTACCAATCTCTCAACCCGGTTATCAAGGTACAAACCCCTCGACATGGTTACCTAGGCTAACAATCCTATGAGTGGGGCATGGTCAATTCCCAACACGATATAGGAGAATATCATATACATACATTCCTTTCATCATCATAAAGTCATTCAACTCATTAGACATGCATTGGACCTTTAATTCCTCAAGAAATCATAACCAGACATTTTGTCAAACACTTGGCGGGTGTGCAGTACTAGTGTAAAACCATACAATTTAGGGATGAAATCATGCAAGAAAATTCCATGTAAAATCATCCATCAACACTTAGTAACACTCTCAAGCAATATACATCAAAACCTTTCATCAAATCCCACAATGGATCTTAGATTCGTATCTCAAAACATACTAAAACAGTCACAATTTCATGAAACCCCAACATAGTTCATAGTCTAATTCACAATGAGTAAAACCCATAAATAAATTAACTTGAAATCATGCAATTTAGGTAAAAAAAAATCTTGGGCACCAAGGGTGAAAGGACCCATTGGTTGAAACCCACATACCTTAGCTTTGGAGAAGTTCTTGCTGAAGATTGGAATGGATACTTAAAGCTTGGATGAATTCCTTAAGTTCCGGAAGAGATTTAGACACTTGAATTTTGAGAGAAATATTAGTCTAAAGGTTTGAGAGAGTATTGGGAAATGTCTTGTATGATATGAAGGTAAAATATGGCTAAGTATAGGTATTTTCACGTATGGGAAGGCTTAGCCCAAGACCCAAAAGTCTTAGACTAAACTAAAAACTGGCAACAATTTAACACTGTGGCGTGCCCTTGGCGCGTCGCGCCAGAGGCATGGAGAGCTCTCCGGAAATCGCATTTTGTGATTTCCAAAATTTGATATGGTTGCTCTAAAATCAGGGTTAGACCCATTTTCCACTCAATTTTGTCCCTGATCAAGAAT
This sequence comes from Solanum clarkiae, assembly GCA_011800125.2. Classification (NCBI taxonomy): domain Eukaryota; kingdom Viridiplantae; phylum Streptophyta; class Magnoliopsida; order Solanales; family Solanaceae; genus Solanum; species Solanum clarkiae. The sequence continues at coordinate 8,153,639 of JAABOM020000084.1, read as the reverse complement.
ACAAAGTTGGATTTTTGATATTACGCACAAATTTTGAGATATATGGAAATTACGATTCGGGACACTTTCGAGGCATATGTTAGGGCAGTTTTTGGGGTCGTTTCAATTTCACCTCCTTGGGAACATTTGTCCCCAAATGTCAAAGAAAGGTACATGAGAGACAGAAACATAACAATTTCAGCCCACATAAGGATGCAACAATGCACTTAAACATCACTTCAAAAATCCCAACATAAGTGTAAAATCATCATGAGCTTGTCAATTTAAACATGAATGTATGCAATGACATAAGGCCTGAACTTAAGATTTGAGATCATATAGAGGACTTAGAATTAGTACCTTAGGCTTGAGTAGAATGGAAGAGATAAGGATATCGCTTTTGCATGTCCGCTTATCTACTCGAAGAGATAAGGATATCGCTTTTGCATATCTGCTTCGGCCTCTCATGTAGCATTTTCGACTTGTTGATTCCTCCAAATGATCTTAACGGAAGCTACATCCTTGTTCCTCAACCTCTTCACTTGTCTATCCAAAATTTGAACCGGAACCTCTTCATAGGTCAAGTTATCTTCAACAACACCCACAACATCAAGAGGCACAATAACATTAAGGTTCCCTACACATTTCCTCAAACATGGATACATGAAAGACTAGATGAACCAAATCCATCTCACTAGGAAATTCCAACTCATAAGCTGCCTTGCCAATCCTCCTCATTACCCTGTAAGGACCCACATATCTTGGACTCAACTTGCCCTTCTTACCAAAACGAACCACACCCTTCATGGGTGACACCTTCAAATAGACCCAATCAACAACTTTGAATTCAAGATCTCTTCTTCTCACATCGGTATAGGACCTTTGACGACTTTGGGCCATCTTTAACCTTTCTCTAATCATCCTAACCTTCTCAAGAGCCTCCATAACCAGATCTGGACCCAACAAAGCCTACTCTCCAACTTCAAACCACCCAACCGGTGATCTACAACATCTACCATAGAGGGCCTCAAAAGGAGCCATACCAATGCTAGAATGATAACTATTGTTATAAGCAAACTCAATCAATGGAAGATGATCATCCCAACTACCCTTAAACTCCAATACACAAGCCCTAAGCATATCCTCAAGTGTTTGGATAGTTCTTTTGGCTTGGCCATCCATTTGAGGGTGAAAGGCCGTACTAAGTTTAACTCTTGTACCAAGACTCCTTTGAAAGGACCTCCAAAAATGTGAAGTAAATTGAGCACCACAATCTGACATATGGACAAAGGAACCCCATGCAAATTCACCAAGTCATGAATGTACAATCTAGCATAATCTTCAGCTCCATATGTGGTCTTAACAGGTAGAAAGTGAGCCGATTTTGTTATCCATCAACCACAACCCAAACGGAATCAAAACCCTTTCTAGTCTTGGGTAACCCAACCATAAAATCCATACTAATCTCTTCCCACTTCCAAGTAGGAATCTCCATGACTTGGGCTAGGCCACCTCGCCTTTGGTGCTTGACTTTGGCTTGTTGGTAACTATGACAACTGTATACAAATTTGGCAATGTCCCGCTTCATACCTCCCCACCAAAACACATCCCTCAAGTCTCTATACATCTTAGTAGAATCGGGGTGAATAGAGTTGGAAGAACCATGACCCTCATCAAGAATCTTTTCTCTCGAGGCATCAATACAAGGCACACATAACCTACTTTGGTATCTAAGGAGACCATCTCCCCCTTGGGAGAAAACCTCTACCTTACCACCCTTTACCAATGCCTTCAATTCTAACAAAGTGGGACTAAGATCTTGCTTAGCTTTCACCCTCCTTAACCAATGAAGATTTAGAGCCATCAACTACCACAACGCCCCTATTATCCACCTCTTCCAACCTAACCCCCAATCTAGCCAACCGATGGACCTCTCTAGCCACTCCTTTGCCACTATCATTAGCATGAGCTAGGCTACCCATAGACACCCTACTCAAAGCATCCGCCATTATATTAGCCTTACTGGGATGATAATGCACACTCATATCATAATCTTTAAGAAGTTCTAACCACCTTCTTTGTCTCAAGTTGAGATCTTTTTGAGTAATGACATATTGGGGACTCTTATGATTGGTATACACATCAACATGAAGCTCGTACAAATAGTGACGCAAAATTTTCAAAGCAAAGATCACGGCGGCTAATTCAAGATCATAGGTAGGATAATTCTTCTCATGTACTTTGAGTTGCCTAGAAGCATAGACTATCACCTTATAATGTTGCATCAACACACAACCCAAACCAACCCTTGAAGTATCACAATACACAACAAACCCTTCTAGCCCTTCCGGTAGTGATAATATAGGAGCGAACACAAGCTTATCTTTCAATGTTTGGAAACTCTTTTCACACTCATTGGTCTATGCAAATTTGGCTTTCTTTTGAGCCAACTTGGTCATAGGAGAAGCAATAGAAGAGAATCCGTTCACAAACCTCTGGTAGTAACTCACTAAACCCAAGAAGATCCTAATATCCGACGGGGTCAATGGTTTAGGCTAATTTCTAATCACATCTATCTTCTTACAATCCACCTTAATACCATCCCCCGACACCACATGACCTAGAAAGACAACCTCTTTTAACCAAAATTCACATTTCTCATACTTAGCATACAACTTCTCTTCCCTCAATATTTGTAGCACTACCCTCAAATGACTCTTATGCTCCTCCTCACTATGTGAATAAATCAAAATATTATCAATGAAGACCACAACAAATAAATCAAGGTAGGGTTTAAAGACCCTATTCATAAGATCCATGAAGTTGGTTGATGCATTGGTCAACCCAAAAGACATTACAACAAACTCATAATGCCCATACCTAGTCTAGAAGGCCGTCTTTGGGAATATCACACTCCCACACCTTCACTTAATGATACCCGGACCGAAGATCAATCTTAGAGAAGTGACTAGCTCCTTGCAATTAGTCAAACAAATCATCAATCCTTGGAAGAGGATACTTATTTTTTATGGTGACCCTATTGAGTTGTCGGTAATCAATACACATTTTAAGGGATCCATCCTTCTTCTTCACAAACAACACTAGTGCATCCTAAGGTGATTGGCTAGGCCTAATAAAACCCTTCTCCAAGAAATCCCTCAATTGCTCTTTCAACTCCTTTAACTCCACCGGGGGCATACAGTAAGGGGGAATAAAAATGGGTTGAGTATTGGAAAGGAGGTCTATACCAAAATCTGTTTCCCTTTCGGGAGGAACACACGGAAGGTCATTTGGAAAGATATCAAGGAATTCATTTACAATCAGAACTGACTTTATAGGAAGGACCTTGGACTCCACATCCCTTACCCTCGCAAGATGATAGAGACACCCCTTAGAGATCAACTTACGGGCTTTAATGCAAGAGATAAACCTACCCTTGACCACCACATCATGACTCTCCCACTCAAGGACGGGTTCATTTAGAAATTGGAATTTGACGCCACGGGTTCTACAATCAATAGATGCATAATATGCATACAACCAATCAATCCGAAATATGACATCAAAATCCACCATTTCCAACTCAATGAGATCACAAGACAATATTTTTTGCAAAATACAAACAGGACAATTCCTATAAACCTTTCTAGCAACAATAGATGCACCAATAAGAGTAGATTCCTCATAAGACTCACACAACAATTCAAGATCAACATGGATCTTTTTTGGCAACAAAAGGGGTAACAAAAGAAAGAGTGGCACCCAGATCAATCGATGCATACACATCAAAATCAAAGACTTTTAATATACCAGTGATGATATCGGGAACCTCCTCAACCCCTTGCCTCCCTTGGAGTGCATATAACCGATTGTGCCTTGGGGCATTACCTTGTTGACCACCTCTCCCCAGAGGAACCATATTTGCACCTTGTGGATGAACCTCTTTGCCTTTGGTGTGGTTACGAGGACAATCAATCTTTTTGTGACCCAATTCCCCACATCCATAACATGCATTAGTATCCCTCAAGCATGGGCCTCTACGACCCCTACCACACCTTGGACACATATCATTAGGAACCATACCTCCAACAGCTTGGACCCTTGGGAAGTCATTGGCAAACGCCCTATTGGAAGCATGCGAAGACCTTGGCCTTGATTGAACCGACCACCCTTTTGACTTTGGAACTTTCCCTCAAAACGGGACCTCTTGGCCTCATTACTCCTCTTCCTCAACTTTTCCTCCTTCATTTGCTTCGCATAGGTCATCAAACAGGACAAATCCATGTCACTAATTAACATAGCGGACCGATATTCCTCACTCACCAAATTAGATACACCCATCACAAACATGTTCATTCTAGACCTTGGGTCGGCAACCAAGTGGGGAGCATCTTTAGAGAGTTGATTAAACTTGAAGGCATACTCACTCACACTCATAGACCCTTATTTCAAATTCATAAACTCCACCATCTTGGCCTCTCTAAGCTCAAGAGGGAAGAGCCGATTAAGAAAAACTGCCTTGAACTCCTCTAAAAGCACAACATTGTTGATTCCCTTCTCCTCCTTCCATTGATTAAACCATATTTGTGCTTACCCTTTGAGTTGGTAGGCCGCCAACTTCGCCTTCTCTTCCAATCTAACACCTATGATAGCCAATACCTTGTAGACCTCATCAATGAACTCTTGAGGGTCCTCATCTACCTTAGACCTATAGAATTCTTGTGGGTTCATCCTCATGAAGTCTCTCAGTCTAGATCCGGAGGTAGGAGCATGAGGGGCTTGGGCCCCTTGATTGACTTGATTAGACACAACTTGTGCTAGCATAGTGAGAGCATCCCTGAGCTCACTATGAGCCTGTTGTTCCTCGGGAGTACGGGCCTTTCTTTCTTTTGTGTTAAGTATGATCTAGCATAGCAAAGAATAATCGTTGGGGAGGGGGACCTTACTTTAACTCTGTAGCACGACTTAGATCATGAAGAAGGAAAACATTTCCTAAAATGTCTCATAGCCTCTAGCTCATAGTTGTGGTGCTCAACATAACCATGACAAGACTCTAATCGACGCGGTGTATTAGATGTCAAGGACCATTAACAACCTAGTGCTCTGATACCAAATTTGTCACGACCCAAGTCTAGGGCCTAGACGTAACACGGCGAATGGGGAACCCGGAGGGACCCCAAACAAGCCTATTAACATATCATTACACATCCTTGGTCGTGGAAGCAATTAAACAACAAAATAAGATTAGAAGTAAGGGCAAAGGGAGGCTTTCATAACATAAACATCAAAATAAGAAGTCAAGGCTCAATAACATGTCCAACAACACCTCTAAAACTTAGATAGGACCGGGGGCCAAGACAAGCAACTAGACTCACCCCCATAATCAATACATACATAAAAGAAAGATAGTCTTAGTACATAACATGAGATCATAGATATTGTCAAAGGAATGGAGGACTCACTAACTAGTTTGAGAGAAATCACACTAGCGACGTGGGGGAAGATGCTTAAGTGGGGCTCCGGTTCCTACATGGTGACATCATATAGGCATAGATTATGCATTAGTATGTTTGAATGTACTAAGTATGTAGGATGCAATGCAACATGAGATAAGCAACATAATCAAAATGCATAATATAGGCAATAAATGAATATATAACAATCTGGCATGCATGGTAGATGCTTGAAGTAAATCATTCTTACATAGAACATAATACATGTGCAAGAAAAGATCGTCATTATAGAATTTATAGTTTATTGAGGTACCAACCCCTCAATTAGTTAGTGGATCATCTTACCCTACCACCCATGGTGATTGTGGTACCAAACCTTCAATTGGTTGTCAAGGTACAAACCCCTCGACATGGTTGGTAGATCATCTCACCCTACCACCTTTGGTGATTAAGGTACCAACCCCTAAACCCGATTATCAAGGTACAAACCCCTTGATTGGTTAGTGGATCGTCTCACCCTACCACCCATGGTGATTGAGGTACCAATCTCTCCACCCGGTTATCATGGTACAAACCCCTCGACATGGTTACCCAGGCTAACAATCCTATGAGTGGGGCATGGTTAACTCCCAACACAATATAGAAGAATATCATACACATATATTCCTTTCATCATCATAAAGTCATTCAACTCATAAGACATGCATTGAACCTTTAATTTCTCAAGAAATCATAACCGAACATTTTATCAAACACTTGGCAGGTGCGCAGTGCTAGTGTAAAACCATACAATTTAGGGATGAAATCATGCAAGGAAATTCAATGTAAAATTATCCATCAATACTTGGTAACACCCTCAAGCAATATACATTAAAATCATTCATCAAGTCCCACAATGGATCTTAGATTCGTAGCTCAAACATGCTTAAACAGTCACAATTTCATGAAAGCCCAACGTAGTTCATAGTCTAATTCATAATAAGTAAGACCCATAAGTAAATTAACTTGAAATCTTGCAATTTAGGTAAAAAGGAAGCTTGGGAACCAAGGATGAAAGGACCCATTAGTTGAAACCCACATACCTTAGCTTTGGACAATATCTTGATGAAGATTTGAATGGAGACTTGAAGCTTGGATGAATTCCTTAAGTTCCAGAAGAGATTTGGACACTTGAATTTTGAGAGAAATATTAGTCTAAGGGTTTGAGAGAGTATTAAGGAATGTCATATGTGATATGATGGTGAAATATGACTAAATATAAGTATTTTTCACGCATGGAAAGGCTTAGGCCCAAGACCCAAAAGTCTTGAACCAAACTAAAAACTGGCAACAATTTAACACTATGGTGCGCCCTTGGCGTGTCACACCAGGGGCACAGAGAGCTCTCTGGAAATCATATTTTGCAATTTCTAAATTTTGATATAGTTGCTCTAAAATCAGGGTTAGACCAAACGTCCACTCAATTTTGCCCCCTGATCAAGAATATGAAGTCAGATTGTTGATATCACACATGAATTTTGAGATATATGGAAATTATGATTTCAGGTATTTTCGAGGCACATTTTTAGGCATTTTTTGGGGTCGTTTCAAACTCATATGAAAATACTTTTAAATCATTCAAAACATCTTTAAATTATTTTCATGCACATGTATGCATGTCATGTCATGAAACACAAGAGTGATAGAATTAGGACTACTTGGAATAAGAAAAACCTAATACCATAGCCTTGAGTAGATTAGAGTAGACAAGGGTATTTTCAATTCACACTCGGATCAAGTGAAGTATATAACTCAAAATCAAAGCCTTTTAACTTACCATCCACCATGATCAGAGCCTCCTTCACCTCTTGCGTAGCGTATAGAGCATAAAATATGTTGTTGCGAGGAACGTCACCTTGTTGAACTCTAGATTGACCCTTTTAACTGGAACCATTTGACCTTGAGGACGGGCTCCTTGGCCTTTCCTCTGAGCATCAGGACAATGAGCAAGTTTGTGCACCATCTTTCCATAACCGAAACACGCATCCAATCCCATCAAACATTTCCCCACATGATTCTTTCCACACCTATTACATTAGGATTAGTCTTCCTATCCTTGACACTCCTTTGATTTGGATCTTTTAGCCGTTGAAGATAGTCATTTCCACAGCCACTTTTGGAGTTGGAGAACCCACCATCATAAAGGGCCCTCTTAGAATCATACACCCTTTTCTCTTTGATCTTTTCTCCTTCAATCTGTTTAGCATATGTCATGAGCGTAGAGATGTTCATATCCCAAATAAGCATAGATGTATGACATTTCTTCATAACCAAATCAGAGATCCTAGAAATAGCTTGTGTATTCTTGCACAGGGGTCAGCCACTAGCATAAGAGCATACTTTGAGAGCTTCGTGAACTTGAGAGTGTATTCCCTCACATTCATATTACCCTGCTTAAGATTGATAAACTTTGTCATCTTAGCTTCCCTAAGATCAAAAGAGAAGAAATGATCCAAAAATGTGAACTTGAACTCTTCCCAATTAACTCCATTACCACAGACCCTCTTCATCAACCATTGAGTGCACCACACTTGAGCCACATCTTTTAATTGGTAAGTAGCCAACTCAGTCTTCTCCTCCAAAGTAACTCCCGTAACAGTCAATGCCTTAGAGAGCTCGTCAATGAATTCTTGAGCATCCTCATCAGCCTTTGATCCATAGAACTCCGCAGGATTCATCTGGGTAAAATCTCTCACTCTAGCATCCGAAGTGGGATCATGGGGAGGAAGATCGGCCTGTCTAGTCTAAATGGTTACCACTTGGGCAAGATAGAAATAGCAGTACGAAATTCACCATTAGTGATTGGTTCTTACACAGGCTTTTGAGGAACTTGGTCCTTATTAACAGAGGCTGGTCTTTGTAAGGTAGCTCTTCATAGAGTCATCTTTTGTATTGTTTCGAGGACATCATCAAGATTAGGAAACCTTAATACATTGTCTAAACCGTGGCATAAGACACAAAGAAGTGAGACAATTTCTAGAATGCCATCATAACCTCCAACTCAGAGGCATGGTACAGTTCACACCCATGAATAAGACACTACTCGATACAGCATGTTACGCTTCGAGGATCATTTCTAAACCTAGTGCTATGATACCATCATTGTCATAAGCCAGACCAGGAGTCTAGGAGTGACATGGCGAATGAGAACCTGAGGGTCCCCAACAAGCCTCATAGCATCCAATCGTGCATTATCTGTTCGGAAGCACATATGAAATAATAAACACACAATTATAAGGGATGGGAAAGTAGGACTAGTGCTAAGGGGGTGCCATAGGAATAAGGATTTACACGGATTCACGTAGCATATAGCATATAAGGACTAAGGTGCGGGTGAGTATAACTCACTCTATGTGGGCAAATGAGACTTAGGATCTTCCACATCACATCATAAAACCATATGTTAATACTCATAATCTATTCAGAAAAACCATATCCAATAAGTAGCCCTGATCACAAACCTCAAATACAACACATAACATATATCCATACAAGAGTCTACAAGATGTCCAACAATGCCTCTAGTCATAAGATAGGACGGGGCCCAAGAGATATTTCGGGCTCACCCACAAAGTAAATAATAGCATAAATGGAAGCAACATAAGGTGGATGGATGGTGGCTTGTCCTTGGAAGATAGGATTCACTACAATAACTTTCTCAAATTTGACTAGCTGTCAAACGGTGGATGAATGTAGTATACAGTCCCTACATGGTTAGATCATGTAGGCAAAAGTACATGTTAGTACATTTGAATGTACTAGTATATAGGTATACAACATGAAATAAAGATGACGGTAGCCTACCAAATATGTCACATAAAAATCATAGAGTAGCCATAACCCACATATAGTAGCACTTAATGAGTAACTCCTTGCCTAAATTGTGTAAAGGGAAGGTTGTACCCATCCTTATCAATACACACTCAGCTCATGACATAGTTTTGTAGAGGGAAGGTTGTACCTATCCTCATTTATATATTGTGTAAAGGAAGGATTGTGCCCATCCTCATCGATACACACTTAGCTCATATAATCATGTGCATAGTGAAGGTTATACGTATCCTCATCTATGCATTGTGTAAAAGGAGGGTTGTTCACATCCTCATTGATACACAATTAGCTCATATAACCATGTGCATAAGGAAGGTTGTACTTATCCTCATCTTTACATTGTGTAAAGGGAGGGTTGTGCCTGTTCTCATCAATACACACTTAGTATTTAAATATATTTCCATAGGGAAGATTGTACCTATCCTCATCTATGCATTGTCTAAAGGGAGAGTTGTGCTCGTCCTCATCAATACACACTTGTGATTACATACTCATGCAAGATGTTATATCATATACACACTCATATAATTCGTATTTATATAGAAGCTGAGTTCATATTACTAGCAAATTATTTCATAATGGTATTCAACTTATATCATACTCATGTTCAAAGCTTCATGCTCAATTCTTGTTCATAACTATATTTTTCATCAAAATTATATTTATCAACACATGTAGGGTTAACCCACTTTATAGGTCCATGCTCATGTATACATGATGTGCTGTCAAAATACAATACTTTTGGTACTTAAAACTTGGAATTTTGTGTGTTCTCAATGTGATGTTTGTTAGTGGTTTTGTGTTATGTTTGCAGGATTTCAGGTTTGGCATTGATTTAGGGAAGAAATACATAGGTTGCTGAATTTTGATGTAGTACAAGACCCTTTAAGGGCCATAGATCATTCTATGGGTCATGAAGTAGGCTTCATGGACAATGCCAGTGAAGTGCTATTTTTTAAAGTTGATTCTACGAACATGCAGATGAGTCATAGAATGATTTATGAGTCGTAGAAGATAGTTCGTACCTGAAGATTAGAAATTGGGACTTTCTGAGTATTCATCAGACGAAACCCCCTTACGGGTCGTAAACTACTTTACGAGTCATAGAGGGGTATTCTAAACTTGAAGTCCAAATTTCCCAAAGCTTTGTACGAGACCCCAATTACGGGCCGTGGAATGTAATAGGACCCGTAAACCCCTTTCATGTGGTGTGCCAATCAGTTATCCTATTTTATTTAGGACTTGTATTTTACTTATTGTAAATAGATTTTTCAGGTTATTTTTCATAGGTTTTTGGCATAGTACTTAGAGAACTCAGTAGTTAGAGAGAGAAAATGGTGAGGTTATGTTGGAGAGTCTTTGAGAACACTTGTATTTGAATTTCATCTTTAATCTTGTGATTATCTTTGAATTTGGATTTGCTTGTTCTTAATTTAATTATATTAGTATTCAATTATGTCTTTCCAATTCATAATTCTTGTATCTACACAAAGCATGAGTAGCTAAATCCATATTTAGGATTGTGGGAACCATGAAGAACTAAAAGGTAAAACGGGATAACCTATAATTCTTGAAAAGTATGCATGCATGTATTAATTAATTCTTTTCATTTTGCATGCTTTCTAGTGGTGGTCAACATTAGAACCCGCCTATTGTTACTGAATGGACTAAGGCAGTAATGAATTGGAAAAGAGATTAATTAACAGGATTCGATTGATTTGTTCTCGTTTAATCGACCAAACTGGGCCAACAGGAGGTTTTACTAGGACTAATAGGTAAGGGTTAAAAATGCACACTATAGAGATGGGTTAAGTCACATAGTGAAATTCATCTCTCACCTTTGACCAAAGGGCTCAGTGAACTTAACTTACCGTCCTGCATGCTATATGCTAGAAAAGAATTAGGTTATCCGGTGATACTAAGTTAGGGAATCATGGGCTACACAATTCCCTTGTTTCTCTCCATATATTGATTTCTCCCTTGTGTTAGTTAGTTTAGCCTTATTTTCCATTAATTATTTTAACCCCCCCCTTTGGGGAAGTAAGTTGGTTAACTACTCGAATTGCAGTCATTGAATTATCTTGACTCTACGTATTCCTTATGGGTTCGACCCTAACCTTTGGTAGGTTCTATTTCTTGATAGTGACTGCTTTATCCTCTAAAAGAAGGTATAACTTAGGCGACATCGAGATTTTGGCGCCGTTACCGGGGAATATGGCTACACTTAGTTAATTTATAATGATTTGGGTGTTAATCCTTATTTCCCATATTTTACATTTTGTTTTTGTTTTTGTTTTTCTTTACTGGCTGTAAGTGTAGTGTATGCCCAATACATGAAGTCGAGACAGACCCTTGACTTCGTTTGACCCAGAGATTCACCAAACATTTAGGAGAATGACCCAAGATAATGCAAACAATATGTGCAATGCAGCTCTGAACAGGAACGAGAATGAAAATGCTGATCACGAGAACCCACCCTCTATTGAGGACATTACTCCACAACCTCAGAATTATAACGCCAACGCTTATCAATAGAACTAATATAGGCTGAATCTATGGCTATAGAGGTGACTGGAGCTATTATGTTTCCACCACTCCTGGCAGACACACAATACACAGTCTCGAGTGGGTTGCTTTAGATGCTATAGAACTGTGGGCTATTTGCGGGCTTGCTATCGAAGGATCCTTATAGCCACCTACACAATGTTGCATTTATCTGCAAGAGTGTGATGGGAACACAGAATCTATCTATATATATTGTGGAACTTCATGTCTTCCCATTGTCTCTTACAGGCATGTAGCATTATGGGTATTTGAGCTCCCACAGAATTCAATCACTAGTTGGGCAGACTTGCAGAAGGCCTTTTTGGAGAGGTACTTCCCTAGATCGAAGAAGCTCAATTTAAAGGACCAGATCAACAACATTGAGCAACTTCCCTAGTGATTTGATCAGTACTACTTGGGAGCAGTTTACTAAATGCTTGAGGAGTGTCCCAGACCACAAGTTAGTTGATGATGCCTTGGTGGAGATTTCTACCGTGCCCTTAATAAGAATAATCAGGCTTGTGCTGACGCTATTAAGGGGGCCATGTTCTTAGATCAACCATCTGCAAAGATCGCAGAGCGAATGGAGGGAGTGGCCAAGACTAATCGTGTTTGGGAGCAGAGAGACCTAACATCTACTAAAAGTTTATGCGCTATCAGTATTGATTTGGAGCAAGCAAAAATCAACGAAGAAATCATGCAAGAGCTTGCCCGGAATCGCACAGGGATGGAGGTGATGATGAAGTAGAACCAAGAGCGAGTGAATGTAGTGGTTCATCAACCTCCACATGCACCCATATATTATAAGCCTTATTATGATGAGGACACATGTTTTGTTGCTGATCAGACGGGAGGGGGGAGAGGGTTTGGACCAATGTCCAAGGGTCCAATTAGGAATATTGGTGCCAAGGTCAAGGAAATCAAGGTCAAAACTTCAACAGACATAGATCTTACAGGGATAACTGCAGAGGATATTATGGTAGGAACAGGGGTTCAGAGAGAGATGCACATTAGGTTCGCAGAGATGGCTTCAAAAATGGCCCTTTTGTGCCACCACATAACCGCTACCCAAGTGTAAGTAGTTCCAGAATTGAGGAAATGTTTGACCTTCTATTGAAGAAAGTTGAGACACAAGATAAGACTCTAAGGGGTATGAAATTTGAGATTTCTAGCATCCATTGAAAATATAAGTCTCACTCTGTGGCTATCAAAAAACTTAAACAACGTTTGGTCAAGTGTCGACTCAACTTAATTAGTTTCAGAGGGTACACTACCTCGCAACATAGTTTATAATCCTAAAAATGAAAGGCAGTGTATGGTGGTTACTACTTCAGGTGGCAAGAGCACCATTGATCCTACTATGCCAGTTGATGAGGATAATGTTCGAGAGGAGGCTGTTGCGGCCAAGGATGCAGATATAGGAGATGATCGTGGCAAGGATGTTGTGAGCGAAGTTGTTGATACGCTATAAAAGTTGAAGCCCATTCCTAGGCCTCCTCCTCCCTTCCCTTAAAGAAACAAAAAGTGGGAGGAGGAAGGCAAGTTCAAGCCCTTTCTCTCCATGTTGAAACAACTCTGCATCAACATCACTCTCATTGAGGCATTGGAGAAGATGTTAGGGTATGCGAAGTACATGAAGGACCTGGTTACTGAAAAGTGCACTATGAGTCAAGAGCTCTCCAAAGAGCTTAAGTATTGCAGGGCTATTGCTACGACGTCCTTATTTCAGAAGCGAGAAGATCCCGATTCTTTCACCATAACTTGTACCATTGGAGATGTGGAGTTCACAAAGGCATTATGTGTCCTAGGTGCTAACATTAATTTGATGCCTTTTGCAATCTTCTAGAAGCTTGGATTGGGATCCCCTACTTTGACGAGCATGTGGTTATTGATGGCTGATCGCATAGTGAGGAAGCCTATGAGGATACTATATGATATGCTGGTCAAATTCGAAAAGTTTATATTACCCATGGACTTTGTGATCCTAGATTGCAAGGTCGATTTTGAAGTCCCTATCATCTTGGGGAGGCCCTTCTTAGCCACTGGACACACTTTGGTGGACACGAAAAAGAGCTAACTTAAGTTTAGATTGGAAAGATGAGGTCATGTTCAACATCTATCAGCAGGCAAAGAAAGAGAATGATTTGAGAGTGGTCTCGGTTATTGAGATTATTAGTGATTCTGAACTAGAAGTACCACTTGAGGTGAGATTGGGAATCGCCACTTTGGAACCTGTGCTGATGAACTTCGATAGTGATGGCATCCCTGATTATGAGGAGACAGTGAAAGCTCTAGGGGTGTCCTATGGCCTTAAGCGTGAAACTAAGCTAGTGCTCGGCTTACAGAATTGGGAGCCTCCGCCCACAAAGTCCTCCATAGAAGAACCACCGCTATTAGAGTTGAAAGCCCTTCCAACACATCTGAGATATGCATCCTTGGTAGCTAATAAACTTTGCTAGTTATAGTTGTTGCGGATTTTAATGATGACTAGGTGAACGCTCTTGTCATAGTGCTTAAATAATTCAAGAAGGTCATTGGATGGACTATTGTGGATATTATTGGTACCCCCCGGGATATGCACACATAAAATTCAGTTAGTCAAGGACTACAAGATAAGTATTGAGCACCAATGGTGCCTCAAGCCTCCTTTGGAAGAGGTTGTGCACAAGGAGATCATCAAATGATTGGATGCAGGAGTGATCAACCCAATTGTCGATAGTGAATGAGTGTGTCCAGTTTAGTGTGTTCCAAAGAAAGGGGGTATCACAGTGGTACCAAATGCCAATAATGAGTTGATCACTATGCGGCTAGTCATTGGATAGAGGGTATGCATGGATTATAGAAAAGTCAACGCTTCGACAGAAAAAGACCACTTCCCCATGCCATTCATGGATCAAATATTAGATCGACTATTAGAAAGGGCTAGTATTGCTTTCTTGATGGATATTCAGGCTATAATCCGATCATAGTTGCTCCTGAGGATCAGGGGAAGATGATATTTACATGCACTTATGGCACCTTCGCATTCAAGATGATGCCATTTGGGTTGTGTAACGCTCCAGTAACATTCTAGAGATGCGTAATGTCCATCTTCTCTGACATGGTGGAGGACACTATTAAGTCTTCGTGGAAAACTTTAATGTGGTTGGAGACTCATTTCAGGACTGCTTGAAACACCTGCATGTTGTTTTGCAAAGATGCGATGAAAGCCATCTGGTTCTTAATTGGGAGAAGTGTCACTTGATGGTGAAGGAGGGCATAGTGATGGGGCACAAAATATCTAGCAAAGGGATTATGGTCGAAAGAGCTAAAGTGGAGGTGATTTAGAATCTTCCCCCACCCATCTTAGTTAAGGGTTTGAGAAGGTTCCTAGGGCATGCAGGATTTTACCAAAAGTTCATAAAAGACTTCTCTAAAATTGCACACCCCTTGTGCAAGTTTCTGGGGAAGGATGCTAAGTTTGTGTTCGATGATGCATACCTCAAAGCCTTTGAAGAGTTGAAGAAAAGGTTGATCTCAGCCCCAATCATTGTAGCTCCGGACTGGTCCAAGCCCTTTGAAATCATATGTGATACAAGTGGTGTTGCGTTAGGTGTAGTATTGGTATAATACTAAGATAAGATATTAAATCCAATATACTATCTTAGGAAAGCCCTAAATACAGCCTAAAAGAATTTCACTGTCACGAGCAAGAGTTACTCATTGTGGTCTTTGCATTCGAGAAGTTCATGTCATATCTGTTGGGGGCCAATGTGGTGGTGAATGTTGACCACTCAATACTAAGAGACCTGATGGCAAAGAAGGATGAAAAGCCAAGGTTGATGAGATGGGTACTTCTACAAGAGTTCAACTTCGACGTCATCAATAGAAAAGGGACTAAAAATCAGGTCGCACATCACCTTTCCAGATTAGAAGATGGAGAAATGATAAAGTTTGATGATGGATTGGAGATTACTGATTCGTTTCCAGATGAGAGAGTGTTGGCAGTATCACATGACATAATACCTTGGTTTGCAGACTATGCAAACTACTTGGTGAGTGACATTGTGCTACCCGATATGACACATGCCAGCATCGGAAGTTCGTGTGTGATGTGAGAAAGTTCTTTTGGGATGAACTATACTTGTTTCATGTTTGTGTGGATAGTATTATTCATCGCTGTGTTCTTGAGATCGAGATGATGAGCATACTTGAGGCATGTAACTCATCATTGGTGGGTGGGCATTATAGTGGAGTTTGGACAATACACAAGATCTTACAGTGTGGGTATTATTGGCCCACCATCCACCCAGATGCCCATGACTATGCTAAAGCTTGTGATAGATGCCAAAGAGAAGGTGGTGTTTCCTGCAAACATGAGCTCCCTCTATACCCCATTATGTTGATTGAGTTATTTTATATATGGGGGATATATTTCATAGGACCTTTCGTTAGTTCGCATGAAAACAAGTACATTTTAGTTGCTGTGGATTATGTACCAAAGTGGGTTGAGGTTGTGGCTCTACCTAACAATGAGGGTAAAAGTGTCACAGTATTTCTGAAAAAGAACATCTTCTCAAGGTTTGGTACCCCTTGGGCAATCATCAACGATGCAGGTTCTCACTTCTATAATAGGATTTTTAAGGTTCTTATTGAAATGTATGGGGTGAAATATCGGGTGGCGACGCCTTATCATCTTCAGACTAGCGGGAAGGTAGTGGTGTCTAATAGGAAAATTAAACAGATTCTATCCAAGGTTGTGATTGCAAACTGGACAGATTGGTCGTGGAAGATGGATGACGTATTATGGGCATACCGAACAACATTCAAGACCCCTATAGGCACGTCTCCCTACCAACTTGCCTTTGGGAAGGCATGTCATTTGCTTGTGGAACTTGAGCATAAAGCAATGTGGGCGCTGAAGAAATTGAATCTGGATTGGAATGATGCAACAAACTCTAAGCTGAGCTAACTCAATGAGCTTGATGAGTTTCAATTGTAGGCCTATGAGAGTTCAGCCTTGTACAAAGAAAGAATAAAGCTGCAACATAATCGTCGCATAGAGAATCACCAATTTACACCAGGGGACTTGGTGCTGCTTTATAATTCAAGATTGAAGTTGTTCCTTGGGAAGCTTAAATCTAAATGGATGGGACCCTTTCGAGTAGCACGTGTCTTCGATCATGTATCTATTGAGTTGGAGAGAAGAAGTGGAAAAACGTTCTAGGTAAATGGCCAAAGAGTCAAGCCACACCTTTGAAATGTGGAAGAGATAAAGACGGTGGAAAAATGGGATCTTTAGGAAGTCTGAGTACTCGAGTCATCTATGTCATGCAACAACAATAAATCATGCACTGCTTGGAGGCAACCTAAGGTGTACACCAGCGCTTAGGCGCCTAGGTATGATTTTTGACCCCTTTATGTTTTATTTTACTTTGATTGTGTGCATTGGGGAATATGCATATCTTTTTCGATGGGGTGCGGGTAGTTATGGGCCTCAGTAAAGTCTGAGTATCTTGGGTCCATAACTACCTCAATTTTTGATCTGGGATTTTCTTGCTTGTGTACTTTTTCCCCATGTATATTTACTTTATGTTGAACCGGCATATTTAGGACGTTTCGGTAATATTTGTAGCATATTGTACTAATACCTATGGCATATAGCATGTTTTATATTTTGTTTGAAAAATAATACGCACCAAAATTCTGATTAGTAGTTTAGATAGCAACCATGCATGTTTAGGTGTGTGACAATGTTTGTTTTGATAAGTGAGGACAAATTGAGATAAAAAGCATGCTCTGAGAGTCTTTTGTTGATAATGTAGCCAGTGCCATATGAGTGTGAGCTTAATTTGCTAAATTCATATGTTTTGTACTAATTCAGAACTTTCCCTGTTACTCTAAGTTAGACTGTAGATTAATTAGATTAGGAAAGGATCTTAGGCCTTTGTTCTTAATAAGTCCACTTAGCCTCAATGACCAACCAAAATTGCAATATGTCCCTTGTTCCTAATGTTGATCCTAACATGTACCTTTTCTTTGAAAACACCTTATTAACCAAGCCTTGTTAGTTGTAAAATCCTAAAATTAGCCCCGTTCCTTCCTTGAACATTCTGTGCCTTGACTAAGGTAAAAAACCTAAGTTGAGGGTGGCTACCAAAAGTGGCCCTAGTTCGGAGGATGGATATTGTGTACCTCAACACAGGTCAAAACCCTAAGTTGAGGGTGGATGGTGTAAAAGAAGAATGAAGTATAAAAGCAAGGCAAAGAAAAATGAAAAGAAAGTACTCAGAAAAGCTTGAAATAGGAGAAAGGGAGAATGAGATGAAAATAATAGAGTTGGTAGGGTAAAAGTGTAGAAAAACCAGTGTCAAGGAGGGCGTTTAGTCACTTTGTTCCCAAAATACCGTACCAAAGCCCCTTGAGCCTATATTACAAGCCTAGAAAGTCCTAAAGTGATCCTAGTCCAAGTAGTTGAAGGTCTTAGTCATGAGTGTAGGGGCAAGCCTATGGTACTAGGCATGATGCATGAACATCTTTTGTGAGAGTAAGTGATTTTGCATAGTCCCAAGGTTATACATGAAAACATCATTGAGTGTTAGATATAAGACTTCTTTCTATGAGGGAACTTGCATTGCATTCTTAGCATTAGACTTGTTCAGTGATTGTGGATTATTGATAGTACCTCATTTATCATAGTTCTGTTATCACATACACTATTCTGTGTTGGTTTTCTAGATGGAAATCTGATTCTGTTTGGAAAAGATGGTGTGGGTATTTGAATTTGAGATGTATGTGATATTTGCCATTGGGTTAAGGTCTGTGTGTTGCTATATTATCTATATAGATCGTCGCTTGAGGACAAACAACAATTTTAAGTTGAGGGTGTTGATATTCTATCAAAATACAATACTTTTAATGCTTAAAACTTAGAATTTTGTATGTTGTCAATGCGATGTTAGTTGATTTTATGTGTTTTTGTGTTATGTTTGCAGGATTTCAGGTTTGGCATTGATTTTGGAAAGAAATAAAGAACTTGCTAAATTTTGTTGCAGTACGAGACCCTTTACGGGTGATAGATCATTCTAAGGGTTGTGAAGTGAGTTTCATGGACAATTCCAGCAAGGGGCTATTTTCTGAAGTTGATTCTACGAACATGCACATGAGTTGTGGAATGATTTACGAGTCGTAGAAGATAGCTCATTCCCTGAGGATCAAAGCTTGGGACTTTCTGAAGATTCATTAGATGAAAACCCCCTTAAGGGTCGTAAACTACTTTACAAGTCATAGAGGGGTGTCATAAACTTGAAGTCTAAATTTTCAACAGCTTTGTACGAGACCCCGATTATGGGTCGTGGAATGCAATAGCCCGTAAACCCCTTTCGTATGAAGTGCCGACCAGCTATAGTATTTCATTTAAGATTTGTATTTTACTTATTATAAACAAGTTTTTTAGGTTATTTTTCCTAAGTTTTTTCACATGGTACTCAGAAAACTCAGTAGTTAGAGAGAGAAATAGTGAGGTTACATTGGAGAGTCTTTGAGAAGACGTGTATTTGAATTTCATCTTTAATCTTGTGATTCTCTTTGAAGTTAGATTTTCTTGTTCTTAATCAATTGTCTTAGTGTTTAATTATGTCTTTTCAATTCATAATTATTGCATCTATACAAAGCTTGAGTAGCTAAATCCACAACTAGGGTTGTGGGAACTATAAAGAACTAACAAGTTAAAACCGGATAATTCATAATTCTTGGAAAGTGCGCATGCATGTATTAATTAACTCTCTTAGTTTTGTATGTTTTCTAGTGGTGGCCAACATTAGAACCACCTAGTGTTACTAACTGGACCAAGGTAGCAATAAATATGAAAAAAGATTAATTAACAGGATTCAATTGATGTGTTCTCGTCTAATCAACCAAACTGGGCTAAGGGGAGGTTGTACTGGGACTAATAGGTAAGTGTTAGTAATATACACTATGGAGATGGGCCAAATCACATAGTGAAATTCATCTCTCACCTTTGACCAAAGGGCTTGGTGAACTTAACTTACCGTCCTGCATGCTACACACTAGAAAATAATTAGGTCATCCGGTGATACTGAGTTAGGGAATCATGGGGAACGCAATACCCTAGTTTCTCTCCATATATTGATTTATCCCTTGTGTTAGTTAGTTTAGTCTTATTTTCCATTGAGTATTACAAACCCTCCCCCTCTTGGGGAAGTAAGTTGGTTAACTACTCGAATTGTAATCACTGAATTCTTTTAAGTCTACATATTCCTTGTGGGTTCGATCCTAACCTTGGGTGGGTTCTATTCATGATCAGGGGACAAATTGAGTGGAAAATGGGTATAACCCCAATTTTAGAAGATCCATAGCAAAAATTGACTTTCGCAAAATTTTCGAGGACAGAAGTTGTCCGCGATGGCTCTGCGATGCGAACCTGTCGGAGAGCAGTGTTGTCACTTCCTTATTTTTTCTGTTTCAGCCTAAGGCATCGGTGTCTTGACCCCATGCCCATTTACGTGTTAAAATACGTGCTAAAATACCTATACTTTGCCATTTTCAACTCTATATCACTCAAGACCCTCTCAAAACCCTCTCCAAGACTTAGCCAAATCTTTCATCCAAATTCAAGTGTCTCAAGCATAATTCCGGATATCAAGAACTCCCTTAAAACTTCAAGTCTCCTTCAAGTCTACATCAAGAAATCCCAAGTTTAAAGTATGTGGGTATTAACCATTGGCTCCTTTCACCTATGGTGTCCAATCTTCCTATCTTATAAAAATTGCATGTTTTTAAGTTGTATTATCCTTAAAATGAAAAAGAAATAATTCATCTATGGGTAAATCTTATTATGAATTATGAGTATAAATCATGTTGGGTTTTATTGAAATATTGATTGATTATGCATAACTATCTATTTTAAGCTTGTACCATGAATGGGTTTTATCTATTGAGACTATGCATGTTTTGAGCTATGAAACTATGATCTATTATGAGATTTGATGATGGATTTCAAAGTATCTCACATGAGGGTTTTGCTATATATTGGTGGGTTTGATTTGCATTGAGTTTTCTCACATGATTTTCTCTCTTGAATTGCATGATTTTGAACAAGCAATATATATCCACCAAGTGTTTGATAAAATGTCAAGTCAAGAGTTCTCAAGTTAATTACATGTTTTATAAGTCAAGTGACTTCATAATGAATATGGGCTATCAAGTATATTATGAATTTATGAAATTATCTATAATTATGCAAGTATGAAGTGAAGCCCCATTTTCAAGATTTTACCTCTTGTAAGCCTTTGATGTTAATGCAAGGCTAGTTTTTGATGATGATCTATTCTCATGTTTCAAGTTACGCTCACCATTAGAGGTCAAGTATGTTTAAGATCTACTCATGTCATGATTCCATATTTTTGCAAATTATTAAAGTATGATTATTATAAGAATTACGTGGGATTAGACTAAGCACTGATGGCTGGAGGATTTGCTATCTTTTCTTGAACTATGTGCCAACATAAGATTATGTTATACCCTTGCTATATTAGTGGATCCAGTTAGTGTACTTTCTGTTGAAATTCTTCTCGAAATGGGACAGACTCCTATAAGGTGAAGTTTCTCATGAAATCCTTTCCGAAATGGGACGGGCTCCCATAGGGAAGGTTAGTTCTCCGAAATGGGATGTGCTCCAGTAAGGTGAAGTATGGTTTACCTTAGCAAACAGACCACCTCTTTACCGATGAAGGATAATCATTGGGATTCCAAGTTGTAGCTTGCTTGGTCTTATTCTTTGTCGGTTGAGGTCTCTTCCCACACATGTATTATGTTCTATGCAAGTTAAATGATTACAAGCATATTTTACTTCAAGCATTGATCATGCATGCCATATTAAGATTATGCTTATCTATTGCCTATTACTATGCACTTTGGCTATATTGGCTTATGTCTTGTTGCATTGCATCCTACATACTTAATATATTCAAACATACTAACGCATACTTTATGCCTACATGATATCACCATGTAGGGACCGGAGCTCCTCTTGATCATCCTCTACGTGGCTAGTGTGATTATTCGAAGAGATGCTTGGTGAGTCCTTAAGTTTGAGGACATTATCTACTTTCTCTTGCTATTTCTAAGTCTTCTTGATGTTGAACATATGACATTATGAGAGTGAGCCTGGAGAGTGTTTTGGCCCCCACTCCAATCTATGTTTAGAGGTGTTGTTGGAACAATTGATGTACCTATGCTTGAGCTTTGACTCTTTATGCTTTATAAATATCAAGACTTCCCTAGTCCCTTTTTCCCTTATTTATATCTATTCTTGTTGTTATTATTCTTCCGTGACCAAGGATGCATGAATGATATGCTAAAGGGCTTGTTTGGGGTCCCTTCGTGTTCCCATTCGCCATGTCACGTCTAGGCCCTAGGCTTGGGTCGTGCCATAAGAAAGCTCAATAAGTGGAAGATGCTCATCTAACTACCTTTAAACTCCAATACACAAGCCCTAAGCATATCCTCAAGAGTTTGAATGACCCTTTCGGCTTGACGATCCGTTTATGGGTGGAAAGGCGTACTAAGCTTGACCCTAGTGCCAAGGCCTCTTTAGAAGGACCTCCAAAATGTGAAATAAATTGAGAACAAGGATCCAAAATAATAGACAAAGGACCCCATGCAATCTAACCAACTCATGAATGTATAATCTTGCATAATCTTCGGCACCATGAATTGTTTTAACTGGTAGGAAGTGAGCAGATTTCGTCATTCTAACAATAGCCCAAATAGAGTCAAAATACTTTTTAATCTTTGGCAAACCAATCACAAAATCCATGTTGATCCTTTTCCTCTTCCAAGTAGGAATCTCTCTATATTGGGCTAGGCCACACGACCTTTGATATTCAATTTTGACTTGTTGGAAATTGTGTAAACCGACTACAAACTTGGCAATATCCCTCTTCATACCACCCCACCAATACATTTTTGTCAAATCTCTATACATCTTTGTAGAATCTAGGTGAATAGAATAGGATGAGTTATGTAACTCCTTCAAAATCAAGTTCCTCAACCTATCAGCATTTGACACACACAATCTACCTTGGTACCTAAGGACACTATCTCGCTCTCGGGAGAAAACCTCCACCTTACCGTCCTTTACCAATGCATACAATTCCACCAAAGAGGGATCAAGGTCTTGTTTGGATTTGACCTCTTCAATCAAGGAAGATTTGGAACCATCAACAACTACCACACTACCGCTTTCAACTTCATTTAATCTCTTCCGTAGTCTAGCCAACCAGTGGACTTCCTTTGCCAATTTCTTCTTATCATCATCAATATGAGCCATACACTCCATGGACACTCTACATAGAGCATCGGTCACAAAATTAGCTTTGCCCGAATGATAATACACACTAATTTCATAATCTTTAAGGAGTTCTAGCCACCTTCTTTGTCTCAAAGTAAGGTCTTTTTAGGTAAATACATATTGAAGACTCTTGTGATCGGTGAATATATCTACATGAACCCCATACAAAATAATGATGCCATATTTTTAAAGCAAATATCTCTGGCACTAGCTCAAGATCATGGGTAGGATAATTATGCTCATATACCTTTAGTTGTCAAGAAGCATAAGCAATAGATTTCCATTTTGCATCAACATACAACAAAAACCAATTATTGAAGTATCGCAATATACAAAAAATCCTTCTAACCCTTCTGATACAACCAAAAATAGGAGCGAATGTAAGCTTTTTCTTTAGAGTTTGGAAATTCTTTTCACACTCATCGGTCCAAGTGAACTTTGTATTCTTTTGTGTCACGTCACTGCCGCATGGCAGCACTAGCTCGTGCCACATGGAAGCATCATAACAGGCCATGTCATGCCCCTTTCAATTCTTTTTTTATTGTTTTAGGCTCGTTCGAACTCTGATTTTCGCAAATGAATTATGCAACTCTAATAATTTAGATGTTCCAGATCCAATGGTGCAGTCAGAATTCCCAACAAAAATTCCTATGATCTAATATGGGTCTCACTTTCTTATTTGTAACTTCCAACAAAAAGCCTTCGTGGGGTCAAATCATATTTGGAAATCCCCGGTATAAAATGAAGGATCGTCCTAGACCAAACTCGACATTTTAGAGCTAACCATGCTATCACAATTCTCATCCAAAGCACACTTCACAATGGTGTTGATTGAGTCAACTATTAATCGATTTTAGTGGTTAAATTTGTAAATCACGATATAACTGCACCGAACATGCTCCTAGCCTAATTCGATCATTCCGGAGATAATGGAATCGTCATAATTCCATTTTGAGGTCGTTCTATGACTTTACCAGAAAAACTTATTTTACGTGTATAACTTCCTAGTTAGCTCAAAAACTCGCACAAATCACAAATAACTCATCCAATAACCATGCCAATAGTCTCAACAAGTCACAAAATGGCCCAAGGTTTCTATACACATGCTCAAATCAACACAATAACTGTAAAATCATTAAAATGACCCAGAGGGTCATTACAACATTCTCCACTAATATTTGTCCACGAAAGTAGGATTATAGGCATTCCTGGAGACTCTGATGTGAACCACATAGGGATCCTTACCCTAAACTCATTGTAACCAGTTAATACAATGATCATAAGCATGCATAACATCCACAACAATTCTCGTAATCTCAACTAACCAGAAGTACAACAACCTATTTATATGTAACAGAGAACCAATGTAGCAATATCTATAGGATCATTAATGATTACTTACTCATCCCATCAACTCAGTCAGCTGGCATGCCACAGGAAATCAATAGGCTAGGTACACCTGCTCTCAACATATTATTATATGTTCGAATAAGCATAGTTATTCATAACTATAACCATGTTTACATATACAGCTTTCACTTCGTTCCTAGTTACCTTATACAAGCAATCCCTACAAATAGCTCACAGGCTAACCAAATAATTACGGACAATAGCTAATATACCCACACCCACACATAGGGTTTAAACCCTTTTCCCTTGCTGCTCAATCCACCAGACCTGACAACCACAGCAGTCACTAGTGTAACAAATAGTCCGAATACCATTTTAATATACTAGATTGCTATAAAACAACTATAAGTAGTCTCATCATGACAACAAATACTCTTGAATAGAATAGATAATCAATATACCACTCATCAATATTTTTAGCAACCATCAAACCCCTCACTAATGCAACAAACACTCAACATACCACCCATTAGTAGACTTCTTGTATCTTTCTTCGTACCCAATTACACACATATATTACTGCCCAACCATGGTCCTCAATAGTTATAATCATTCAGTCACATACGGAATATAACGGGTAATAGAGGTGAAACACTCCTAGTTACCATCTGTTGGCCTAAACTGTATAATCAAATCTATCGCGAGTTAACAATATATGGTTCATACCGGTCTCCACAATCCAACTTGCCACATATTTCCTCAATTGAAAAGGATCTAGCAGTTCTAACATTTAACAACTCAGTCACCGTCCCGTAGAACTTAACAAATCAATCCCCTATCAAGTAGAGTCGTCCATGGGTTATCATAACAAATACCACTAGTACATATAAATCCTCGACTCCATGATACAACTGGAAAGTAGTCAGCCCAATGACATAATTATTCACTCATAATGGCCACAATGGCTCCAGATGCCATCTCTAGGATATTCTCCGCCCAAAACCTCCATCAATGGCAATTTGATCTCTTCTTTAATATAATCAACCTTCTTTCTCTAATAATAATCTACAATCCATAAGAACATGTCTAAGGCTCACCACGACAGGAGCCATGTTCCTTAATAAGGCCTCAGCGGTCGAATCTCAAGCATGGAAAAGTATACTAAACCTTCGACCAGTCTAATCTTTGAACTTTCATATATGAAAGAATACAAACCATCACCCAACAATAAGCCTCTAGCACACTATTAAAGGCATGTCAAGTGTAGCCAAGGCAATAATCTAGGATTAATCATCTATTATAATAAGATAAAGATCTAATCGGTCCACGCCACGGGTAATAGCAAAACTAAGCCTATCCGACAATATCAACCCTGTCGAAATATCATAATTTTGAAGAATCACCATACTTGATTCCCCACTAATAAAGAGAAATTCCCTACTATGCCAATGCATAACCCAGGATTGAAGAGGCTCAGAATCCTTGCTCAAATAAGTGATAAAGTAAGCAACAACAACAACATACCCCAGTGCCTCAAAAGGCTCCCGCTCATTGCGGGGTGAGGGGGGGTCGGATGTACGCAGC
>JAABOM020000084.1:8111599-8127406 GCA_011800125.2 Solanum clarkiae | reverse complement strand
CTATACAAAAAAATTAAAAATGTATATTTACAAAAAAAAAAAAAATCAAATATTAAAAACTTTAATTTTACAAAAACTTTAAATATTCAAAACTCTAATTTTATAAAAAATTCAAATTTTAAAAATTTTAATTTTTTAAAAAATATTTGAATTCATTATTTATCAAAAAAAGGCAAAAAAAAATGTGTAAAAAAAATGGAGAGGAAAATGCTAAAAAGAAGAAGAAGAAAGTATTTTTTAATTTGAAAATAAATAGTATATATATGAAGACATGTAGTAGCGGTAAAAGGGTCAATTCATTCTTTTTTTACCGTTGAAACAGTCAAAAATGCTCCTCATACGTGCTTTATTTGCGTGTTAAATACTTGTTGTGCCAGGTCAGCAAGTTGTATTTAAATGTTCAGGAATTGACAAGTTGGAATGCCTATTTATGCACTTTAAAAGTTGGAGTTTCAACTTATAATTTCGCTCTAAATTTAGGATTAAATTTGTATATTGTGCCTCATAAAAAAATACTTAATAATTTGTAAAACTTAGTAAAAGGAAGTTGGTTGGTTGTATTGAAAATTAGGTGTTAACTTGGTCAAACAAAATTTATTTTATTTTAAGGAAGAACTGCAAGTTTGAGGTTTAAGGTTACTTTCAGTATTTTTGTCAACCCCTGGCCATTGCCATTAGCCACTAGCCACCCTCGAAGAGAAGCTCATGTTCTTGTGAAAATAAAATAGGAGAAGAGAAGACTCTCTCTTGTTTTATAATATAATATATTGTATGCACTACTTTCTCTGCTATACAATTTTCTCATGCTTTAAGTTTGTGGAAAGGAAGGAGGACTCCTGCTATTTTCTTCTGTTTCATTGTTAAATTTGCTATGCAAATGGTTTCTTTACGGTTATGAAAGGACATGCCATGGATCTTGAAACAGGGTTTTATCAGAATCGTTTAAAGGTAACTGCTTTGCAAGTGTGATGATTAAATCATCCTAGTTTCAGTTTTTTTTTCCTAATAAAAGTGCTTTCTTGAATTCTGGGGTTACAGAAAGAATCTTGGAGGACAGTGTTGACATTGGCTTATCAAAGTTTAGGGGTTGTTTATGGTGATTTGAGTACATCCCCACTCTATGTATATACAAGTACTTTTGCTGAAGACATTCAACATTCAGAGACCAATGAAGAAGTCTATGGGGTTCTATCATTTATCTTTTGGACATTGACTTTGATTCCTCTCTTAAAATATGTTTTCATTGTCCTTAGAGCTGATGATAATGGTGAAGGTGGAACATTTGCTCTTTATTCACTCCTTTGTAGACATGCTAAAGTCAATTCATTGCCTAGTTCCCAGTTAGCAGATGAACAATTATCATCTTATAACAAGAATCATATCAATACTCCTTTTGGAACAAAAATTAAATCAATTCTTGAAAGGCACAAAGTATTACAAAGACTACTGCTTGTTTTGTCTCTAACTGGAGCTTCTATGGTTATAGGAGATGGCATTCTTACACCTGCTATTTCAGGTATGCCCCCCATTCTAAAACCTTTTTTTGTTAGTTTTCTGAAATATTATATTCATTTTTTGGGGAATCATATTGCAGTTTTCTCGGCGATTTCTGGTGCTGAACTTTCTTTGGGAAAAGAACATCACTTATGTAAGACCCTTAACCTCCTTCTCTGAGATCATTATTTGTGTATGCTGTTTTTAATTCCTTTCGGTTCATCTGATATTGCTAGGAACTGGACATGGAATTTTGGAAAGAAATGCGGACTTTTTACACATCATATTGTATAAAATCATTCTTATTGGATCATGCATCAAAAGTAAAATGGGAATGTTGAAATTAAAGAATTTTTAATATAGAAAGATTTTTTTTATTTTTTTTTTTTTTGTGACAGACCAAAAGAGATAGCATGGAATGTAGGGAGTATTTGGTTAACCCCAAAGAATAGTTGATTGATCATGGGAAATGGTGACTGTAGCTTTTGTTTGTAACATATTCCATAGTTTGTGGATAGATCAGAAAACTTGACAAACTAAATCGTTCGAACTGTTACATTATGATCTGTAAATCAGTAATAGTTATTATTACAATACAATTTAAAGTTAAAGATTAGATACTAATAAGAGAGTTGAAGTCCTATGTATTCAAGAGTTGAAAGCAGAATCTCAACTTACAAGTTACAACCTTGTGCTCATGCAGGATTGTTCAAAGATCCTCACAAGAAATGTTTAGACCCTTTTGACTGTACATTGTCTTATGTTTGGTCTGCACAAACTTTCCATGCCTATACTTTGTTGGTTATATTTTATGTTAGATAAAGCTGTAAGAGAGAAAGTAGAAGCTCTGGATATTCATTCATTATCAGGTCATGCCTGTTGAAGTAGAATTACAGGTCATGTCGGTTGTAGTAGAATTAATGTGACGAAACATTCCCCATTTAACACAGAAGTGATCAAGTAAAACTTAAATAGATACTGGTACCTTCTTTTGTCTTTTTGATAGATGGGTAAGTGGCACTTTCCTGGAGCATCTATGTGTTCTGTGAATGGGCTGCAGTTGAATCGAAGAGGAGAAAATTGGCTCATGCTTTTTTGTCTGTTGGTTGTTAGGATGTCGGAGTTTTCTGTTATTATACCAAAGGAAGGGCTAATAGATGTTGGTTGATCTTACATGAGATCCATCAGCCATAAAGAAATATCTTGTGGCTGAGAAACTAAAATAAAAGGGTGAAGTCCTCGAGTGGCTTGCTGAGGAGCATGTTATTGTGCTGATAAAAACATTGGACTTAATGCAAAAAACTATTGGTATAATGCTAGCATATGTTAAACCCCTCTAGAATATCAGAGTTAACCAATAGTTCAGGTTTGCTTTTTTTAATCTAATGATTGTATCCATAAGACTTCCGGTTAGACTCACTAAATTTCATTCATCAGATATATCTCCAAAGAATATAAAGGGGTGATGAAGGTAAAAACCAAATTGAGTATTGATTGGTTAAGGATTCCATGCTAACAAACACACTTTCCGTTATCATTATGGTGACTTACATGGAATGATCCCACCTTAATGGGAGTTATGTTAATTGCATATGCATTATGTTGATTGCATATAACAGAGAGATGGAACTGATATCAAGGTAATAACGAATTAGCATGATATATCATGTGGAGTTTCAAGATTTTGAGAAATCTTGGGGATTGGGGCTTAATTTTTTTCTTCTTTCTTTCATTGTTTGTTAATTGGGTTCCTGTTATTTAAAGGATTTAGAATACTTAATACCTATGCCCAGAATGACACTCTTATCTTTTCTCATAAAATATGAAAAATTTGCAGATATAGAAGTTCCAGTTGCTTGTGTCGTACTGATAGCATTGTTTGCCCTTCAACATTATGGAACCCACAGGGTTGGATTTATGTTTGCACCTATTGTCGTAACATGGCTTCTGTGCATCAGTGTTATTGGGTTATATAATATAATACACTGGAATCCTAATGTGTATCAAGCACTGTCTCCATTTTACGTGTACAAGTTCCTGAAAAAAACTCGAAAAGGAGGCTGGATGTCCTTGGGAGGAATCCTGCTGTGCATAACAGGTAACTACATAGCTGTGTCTCTTAAAATGAATCGATATCTATTAATGTTCCCAATATCATGATAACTTAATACAAAACTCATTCTTTCAGGTTCGGAAGCAATGTTTGCTGATCTTGGGCACTTCCCCCAGTTGTCAATTAAGGTATCCGTCCATCCATCATGATACGCGTCTATGTTGCTCGGATTCTTCAAATATGTCAACAGGTGTGTGTCTGATTCTCCAAATAGTGTATTTTTGGAGAATCAGACATGGGTGCGGCATAGAAAGTGAAGAGTCCGCTCAACTTAGATACACGTCCTCTTTATCCAACTTAAAGACTTCATGTAGCTCGTCAACTTTCACAAAGATGATTTTCAGTGAATGGAAGTTTGAATTTTCTAACTAGGGATTTTGAAATCCACAATTTGTTGGATGGATGATAGTAGAAGGGAGAGAGAGACAGCAAAGTATACAGCAGGGAAACTGAAAGATTGGTGCTTTTAAAACACAAAATGCATGGATCATTAAATAGGAAGATTGTCCTATATGGTTTAATTTCCCTTGTCTAAATAAAATCTCTTCAAAAAGAAAACATTTCTGATTGATCTTTATGCAACCTCATACATGTAAGTCTTTGACGAATGAATCAAATCTTGCATGATTGTTGGAACTTGATCATGATTCTAATGTTAAAAGTAGTTACAAATGACTGAATTGTGATAATATAAATGATTTGTAACTGTTATAGTCAATCAAATGATTAGCAGCAATCTAGGTGATTAATTTATTCGAAAGCACGCAGTTCCCACAAAAGAGAATCTTTGAGCAGCCTTTGTGTTAAATCGCTGAATTAGTTTATTTAATTTCCGCAGGGATCAATGCTAGTTCTGCTGAAATGCTTACAACTGCTTCCCATGTTGATATCAGTTGACAGTTGTTTGTCTTAATTGTCTCTGGATATCTTTGGTTTACTTCTATTCCAGATTATTATAGATGTACCATAATCACTTGTATCACTAGTGACTTGTTTACAATCTGATGACACTTTTAAGGGAAAATGATATCTAAATAGAGAAATGAACAAATACAGTTTGAAGATATATATTTTAGTTACTGAATTATGAAGGTTCTCCTTTTTGTTTTAGAAAAACTGAAAGCCAAAACCTAGTCACTTGTATTAGTTGTACAGACTCGTACAGTTGGTATCACGGTGAGACTGTACAATTAAATGTGAGACTAGTTATATTTTGCAGATTGCTTTTACCTCCATGGTTTATCCATCATTAGTTCTTGCATATATGGGGCAAGCTGCTTATCTGTCACGGCATCATGCTATGGAGAATAACTATCAGATTAGCTTCTATGTTTCTGTACCTGGTATGTATTTTAGGAGTTACTTTTTCTAGGACAAGAAAAATTTAGGCAAATTGTTGATTGAGATCTTGTATTGTTTCAGAGAAACTAAGATGGCCTCTTCTGGTTATTGCTGTACTGGCTGCTGTAGTGGCAAGCCAAGCTGCTATCACTGGAACATTCTCAATTATTAAACAATGCTGCGCCCTGGGATGCTTCCCAAGAGTCAAAATAGTTCATACATCGTCAAAAATACATGGTCAGGTTTACATCCCTGAGATTAACTGGACCTTAATGATACTATGTTTGGCTGTTACTATTGGTTTCAGAGACACCAAAAGGCTGGGAAATGCTGCCGGTATGGATTCAATCTTAGACAAAAATACAAGAATAAATTACTCATATGCAAAAAGTAAAGGAAGAATTTGTTTAGTACCTATCACATTGTTTTTCCATAATTTCTCAATCCCTCATGCTTAAATGCTCGTCTTTTCCTTTTTAATACTCGCTCTGTTTCAAAAAGAATGACCTACTTTCTATTAGTCTATCCCAAAAAGGATGACCTCTTTCTTTTATTGGCAACATTTTAATTTCAACTTTCCACTTTGCATGTTTAAGGCCACAAGAATAAAGGACATTTTGGTACATTTGACATAATTTTAATTTGCAACCACAAAATAAAAAAGTCTTTTGTATTTTCTTAATCTTCGTGCAGAGTCAAACTAGGTCATTCTTTTTTAAATGGAGGAGTATTCATTTTGTCCTTGTTTACGCGGTGGACAAGTGGTATTAGTGCAGATGCGTCACTTGACATGCCGGTGATTATTAAACTAAATTACTGACTTCCATCCCTATCCATCCCTATTTTTCTTATTTGCATCAGGTTTGGCAGTAATAACTGTAATGCTGGTGACCACTTGCTTGATGTCATTGGTAATTGTTTTGTGTTGGCACCAAAGTGTCCTCCTTGCAATTTGCTTTGTGATCTTCTTTGGGACAATTGAGGCTTTATATTTCTCTGCTTCTTTAATCAAATTTTTTGAAGGAGCATGGGTGCCTATTGCCATTTCTTTCATTTTCATGATAGTGATGTGCATTTGGCACTATGGCTCACTGAAAAAGTACGAGTTTGATGTTCAAAATAAGGTATCAATTGACTGGCTACTAAGTGTAGGTCCCACCCTAGGTATTGTAAGGGTCCGTGGCATTGGCCTCATATACACTGAGCTGGTATCTGGAATCCCAGCGATCTTCCCACACTTTGTTACCAATTTTCCAGCTTTTCACCAAGTCCTTGTATTCATTTGCGTCAAATCTGTCCCAGTTCCTCATGTTAGACACGAGGAACGGTTCCTTGTTGGACACATTGGCCCAGGAGAGCACCACCTTTATAGATGCATTGTTAGGTATGGTTATCGTGATGCTCGCAAGGATGATCTCCAGTTTGAGAATGATCTTGTATGTAGCGTAGCTGAATTTATAAGGACAGGAAAGACAGGGTTGAATGGTAATGCTGCTGAAGATTTATCAAAGGATATGGAGGACATGACTGTTCTTGG
The DNA here is from genome assembly GCA_011800125.2 of Solanum clarkiae. Lineage (NCBI taxonomy): Eukaryota > Viridiplantae > Streptophyta > Magnoliopsida > Solanales > Solanaceae > Solanum > Solanum clarkiae. Next base: position 8,120,921 of record JAABOM020000084.1, on the reverse strand, counting down.
AACCCCTTCTACTCATATATCTGGAGTTCAACTTTATGAGGACAATGAAGGGAATTCTAAATCAGTTGGAACGTCGAAACTTAGAGAAATGTACACAAAGCCTAAGAAAAGGGTGAGGTTTTTCATACCAGAAACTCCAAAAATCAACAGAAATGCAACAGAAGAGTTGCGTGAACTGATGGAAGCTAGTGAAGCAGGCATAGCTTACATATTGGGACATTCGTACGTGCGAGCCAAACAAGGATCTAGCTTATTAAAGAAAATAGTCATAAATTTTGGATATGACTTTTTGACAAGGAGTAGTAGACCCCCAGCTTATGCCTTAACTGTACCTCATGCTTCTACCATAGAGGTAGGAATGGTCTATCATGTATGATTTTGTATATACAAGACAAACTAATAATAAAATCTCTACATGTGTTTCTTCTTTCCATAAGAATACAACAAAAGTACGAACGGTTATCTCCATTGAGATTTGAAAATGAGAAATATATCCTCAAACGCTCTTTAATCCTTATTACTACTTTAATTTACTGGTTAGGAGGTAATGTATTATATTAATAATGTCATTGGTTTACAATTTAGAAATTCTCATAATTAATACATGTATGACTTAAGAGAAATTTTATGTATTATTTTATGCAAGACAAAAAGTGGAATAAGTAAACATGAATAACTAAATTATACATAACTAATGATAATATTACTAATGTCTGCATAACATGTAATTCATTTTTGTGGACTCATCTTCTTTTATACGCAATATATACTACTGGTAACTCGTCATACATAATTAATTATAATTCATAAATTCTCTCATAAGTATACATATCACTAATAACTGCATAACTCAAAGCCAATTACCAAATGACCCCTTACTGCAAACATGCAATTTTCACTTTGTGGTGGCACTCATCCTTTCTTGTACACAACATAGACTACCCTGGTAACTTATTCAATCAATACAAACTTTGTTCTGTTAAGACGTACAAGGGTACAAATGGGTATATCCTAAATCTAGCAAAACAAATTCTTGAGTATAGAGATGGCAATGGAGCGGGGCTGGTCTAGAGTTTTGCGGGCAAGATAGGTTTAAAGTTATGTGGGGCGGAGCGGGGCTGGTAGGTTGAAGTAGCTATTTTAAAAAGGAGTATTTACATAAATAATATATTATATATCAAATATTACGCTTTTTAGGGTAATTTTTTTAATTACGATCTATAACATATTTTGTCAATATACTATAATAACACCCTTCTCTTTCTCCTTTTCCTTCTCTTTCTCTTTCTTCTCTTGCCAGACGTCCTTTTCTTTTTCTTTTGTTCCCTTTTCTCTCTCTTTCTCCCTCTCTATTCAACTGTTCATCTTTAATAGGGAAAAGGCATAAATCCCCCCTCCCCCTAAAATTGTCCCAAAAAGTCATTTATACACCTTAACTATCTATGTGACCTATTACACACCTATACTTCCAAAAAGTGGTATTATTTACCCCTTCCCACCCCAAGGCCCAGGCGCGTTTCATCTCACATTTAATAGCGTGTCGTGGTACTGATATAATGAATTTTTTTTCTTTTAATTAAAATTATCCTTTTTTAAAATGAAGAAACGCACTGCTCGACCCATTTTTCTCAACTAAAATAACTTAGAACCCTAATTCTTCAACCCAAATCTTAACCAAAATCTTCCACCAAAATCTAGAGAATCAAGACCCAAAATAGAAGGAGAATCAAAGGTAAGTTGTTATTCCTTTCTGTCTTTGTCATTATCATCTCTTTTTCATTTTGGTTTCTTTGTCTCTTTTTCGTTTAAAATTTACTTTTTTTGTTAATTGATCGATTTTTTTTTAGTAAAGGTGCTATAATGGCTCGAATAAGCTTGAGCAGCTGTGCATGCAAGAGGAAGACCATGAATTAGAAGAGTTGTATTGCAAGCACAGATTTATTCTGCCATTGTTGACCTCTTGGACCCCAAGAAATCCTGGTAGAAGATATTGGAGTTGTCCTTACTATGGGGTAAGACTGATATATTCATCTTCAAGAATAATATATTAAGTTCACTTTAGAGTGCTAGATCGTGCGATTTTTGGTTTTGGAAGGATGACTACATTGATCTAAGAGCACAATTTATTATTTCTAAGTTGTTGGAAAGGATTGGTCAGCTTGAGCAAAGAGTTGAAGCTTCTGGAAAAGATGAAGCCTTCGAAAAGATTGACAACAACCGTACTAGGTCGACCAATTCTGTTAAAAGCAAAATAGATATGAACAAGATAGAACCGAAGCTAGACAATTTTGATGATGAGTTGAAGAGGATGAAAGTAGTTGAGAAGAAATGACAAATTAAGTTGACCAAGTCCAAGAAAATGGAGATAACAACTTTGGATTGTTGTCTTGTGTATTTGCATTTTAGATATAAGTTTTGTATTTCAACGCATATGGTCCGTGAAAGGATATCCAAGGAAGTTGACATGATCAACACATGTTGTATGTTGTATTTATGCATTTTGAAGTAGAACTAGGGGGAAATTTATGTCTTGTTTCTTATATTGACAATGTTGTAAGGGATTGGAAATGAATGTTGTATTGACAATGTTTTGTAATGAAGAACCTTTTTATTTGTGTAATGAAAAGTTATTAATTGCAAGAACCTGTTAAAATGCACCTGTATTGATAAACTACCACTAAAATGCAATTGTCAAAACAATGGTCATATTAAAATGGCACTAAAATGCAGTCACTAAACTGCCACTAAAATGCAAAATGCCACTAAAATGTAGTAAAATGCTACTGATCATGAGGTAAAATGCTTCTAAGAACCTGTTAAAACATAGTCACTGCCACTAAAATGCAGCTTCCAACTCACAAAAATACAGTCACAACTGCTTATAAGTAGCATTAGTAGTTACCAATGCACCAGATTCCAATAAGTAATACTAAAATGTAGTTCCAATTCACAGTCAAAGTTGTTAAAATGCAGTCACACTGCCAATTTATTATCTTAAATAGTTACAACTACTAATTCATTGTCTTAAATAGTTACAACTAGACATTCACTGTCAAAGCTATTCAAATGTAGTTACAACTGCCAATACATTATCTTAAATAGTTACAACTACTAACAAAAGAAGTCTTTACATCGTATTGCCAAAAAACTATCATAATAACATTAAATGTTGTCGGATTGAGCATTGGAGCTCTCTTGACTCAAATGTGCAGCTTTGGACCTTGTCTTCGTTTACTTTCTTGCTCTCATTTCTTGAAGTTGAGTTGAGGTTATTGCTTGTTTACCTTTCTATTTCACACCACTTATTGGTTTATGTCCAAGATCTCCAGTGACAACAGTTGAAGACTTGATATTTGTAAATCTTTCACTAGACATTCCAGGCTAGTTATATGAAAATAACTATATTAGCTTGTATCAATTAAATACAATAAATCATAATTAAGAATAGAAATACTTACATTAATAATTGTTGCACCACTTTGTGTGTGTAATAGCCCTATTCCAATAATACTTCTTGTACTAGCAACACAACCCTAAAAAGCAATAAAATATTCCAAATATTAGGTAAGACAACTGATATATAAGTTAACACATGAAGTAGAACTATATTACCTTTTGTGTTGAACCTTTTGCCCTACCCCTTCCTCTTCTAGTTGGTGTTTGTCCATCTGCTGCAGTAGGTGCTGCTATTGGGACACTGCCAGCAGCAATTGATGATTTTGGGCCATCAGCAGTAGTAGGTGAAGCTCTTGGGCCAGTGACAACATCCTTGGACCTTGGTGTTGGCCCATATGCTACAACAGGTGCTGCTCTTGGGCCAATGGCAGCAACAATTGATGGTGTTGGGACATCTGCTGCAGCAGATGCTACTCTTGGGCCACAGCCAGCAGTAGGTGCTGCTCTAAGGCCACTGCCAGCAGCAGTTGATTGTCTTGTGCCATCAGCAGTAGCAGGTGAAGTGCTTGGGTCAGTGGCAGCAATAACATGTGATGAACTTGCACTAGCAGGAGCACTAGCAGGAGCACCAGCAAGACACTTTCTTTTATTATGACCTTTGTTATGACAATTGCTGCATGACATTTCAATCTATTTTTTAGATAGCTTACCAGTTTTTTTAGTTTCACCTTGCTCTTTCCTCCTAATTTTTTAGGTTTTCTTGGCAGCTTCCTAATATGAGGTGGTATAACAAAGATATTTCGTGATTTTGGCCACATTTTTATATTCAAAACTGACTGAGTGAGGTGGTTGTATGTCTTCATGTAAGTTTCTCTATTATACCAATGGGAAATGCAGTCAGTTGGGTTCAATTTCTTGTGATAAAGGGCAGCTATTGCATGAGGACATGGTATGCCTTTCAACATCCATGCTCTCCAAGTACAAGTTTGTCTTTGGACATCTACTACATGTTTATATGATCCCTCAGGTACCTTATACCCTGTATCTGAATTCCATTCAATGGTGCATTTCATTGACTTGACAGTGTTTTCTTGCAGAACGTTCATTATCATTGAAGAAATATCACTTATCCAACTATTGAAAAACTCTCTCATCTGTCCAATTCTTTTCATCATTTTCACCCTAATTTCTTCAAGCATGATAATTATAGTTTTATGCCTTGATGCTAATATCCATCATTGAAACATTCAGCCATGTTACTGTTAACAATGTCACACTTTGTAGTGAAACTGAAGTAGACCTTGCTCCATCTTTCAAGGTTATAATACAATAAACCATCAACTATCTTATCCCGTAATTTTTTTATATAACTAATGTTATCCTTTAACTCAGCATTAAAAGTAGACCTTGCATATCTCCAGAAATAATTTTTTCTCTCAATAACTCTCAAAATCTTTGACCAGTTAGCTAGGATGTGGCTACCACATATCCTATGCTCTACATTTGGCAAATGAGTACTTATGGCATTTTCAACACCCTATAAAAAAATTAAACTAAACAGTCATAAACCAGGAATCTATTTAACTCTCTTAAATGAAGAACCAAACTAACAGTTACAAACAAAGATATTCGAAACAGTAACATAACATAGTCTAAACTAACAATAACATAATATATCAGTAATAGTCATACACTAACATTAACAGAATCAGAAACTAATAGTAACATAAACAGAAAGATTCACAAGTCATAAACTTACAACCAAACAGTAACATAACTAACAGTAACAGTAACAGTAACAGTAATAGAAACTAACAGTAATACACTAAACTAACAACCAAATAGTCATACACTAACAGTAACGGAATCAGAAAGATTCACAAAAGTCATAAGCTAACAAACTAATATTAACAAAATCAAAAAATAACAAAAACAGTTATAACATAAACAGTAACATAGAGCTATAAAACTAACCTTTTGCATATCTGTTATGACAGTCATGTCAGTTCCATCTCCTAGCTGAAGATCTTCCTTCACAAGCCTGACAAACCAACTCCAAGTGTGTTGATTTTCAACCTCCACCACTGCCCAAGCTAGTAGCAGCATTTGGTTGTTACCATCGTTACAAACAACAACCAATAACTGACCTTTAGATACTCCTTTTAGAAAACAACCATCCAAACTAATGCACTTCCTACAACCAGCCAAGTAAGACTTCTTCATTGCATCAAAAACATATGTAGAAGCCCTGAAACATTTTTTACCACCTTTAAATGTTTCATCACGAAACTTGACTACGCTTGTACTATCTGGATTAGTTCTTAACAACTCATCTCAATAGTATACGATCCTCCCAAAACTCAAGATTATAGTCAAGTAATTCACATACGCTTCCTCACTCCGAGGATAAATCAATATATCATCAATAAAGACCACCACAAACGTATCAGGATAGGGTTTAAAAATCCTATTCATGAGATCCATAAATATAGCCTGTGCGTTAGTCAACTCAAAGGACATAACCACAAACTCAAAATGCCCATACCTAGTCTGAAAAGTCATCTCGAGAATATCACACTCCCTCACCTTCACTTGGTGGTATTCGAACTGAAGATCAATCTTAGAAAAGTAACTAGCCCATTGTAATTGATCAAAAAGGTCATCAATTCTTGGTAGAGGATACTTGTTCTTTATAGTCACCCTAATAAGTTGCCGGCAATCAACGCATATTTTAAGAGAACAATCCTTTTTCTTTACGAATAACACCGGTGCACCCCAGGGTGACTTACTAGGCCTTATGAAACCCTTCTCCAATAAATTCCTTAATTTATCGTTCAACTCCTTCAATTTTGTTGAGGCCATACAGTAAGGGGGAAAGGAAATGGGTTGAATATCGGGAAGGAGGCCTATGCAAAGTCTATTTCCCTTTCGGGAGGAACACCAGGAAGCTCATCGAAAAAGTCATCAAAGAGGGTTTAGTGAGTTATAGAAATGAAAAATGGCTCAGTATGGGAGATTTCACGTTTAAATGAGCATGGAGCTATTACACCAATGCCCTTGGACGAGATAAAGAAAACTAGTGAAATACTTATACTAGTCCATGCCCCTGTCACGATGCAGACCAAACGCGTTGCACGAATTACACTATTCCTCTCTCCAGGAGTGTCGCGGCGTGGGCGCGAACAAACACTAGAAATTCAGAAATTAGTGATAATTATTTTTTGCTATGGGTCTTCTTAAATTTGGGTTATACCTATCTCCCACTCAATTGCCCCCTGGTCGAGTATATGAAGTTGAATTGTTGAAATCACGGACAAATTTTGAGATACATGAAAATTACTATTACAGAACATTTCGAAGCACATGAGGGGTGTTTTAATATATCACCCTTTTTAACATTTGTCCCTGAATGTCAAAGAAATATCAGTAAGAGAAGTAATTATGAAACATTTAGCCCGACATGAATGCAACAAATGCACTTAAGCATCATTTTCAAAATGTCTCAACTTGAATGTAAAAAATCACCATAAACTTGTTACTATGAACATAAATGCATGCAAAAATGACATGAGGACTGAAACTTAAGACTTGAAACCATAGAAGAGACTGAAGTTATTACCTTCAACTTGAGTAGAGTGGAAGAGGTATGGATATCATTTTTTCATGTCCCCCTCGACTTTTGATGCAGCATTTTCAACTTTTTGATTCCTCTAAAGGACCTTGACAGATGTTACATCTTTGTTCCTCAACCTTTTCACTTGCCTATCCAATATCTCCACCTGGACCTCCTTATAGGTCAAATTATCCTCCACAACACCACAACCTCCAAGGGCACTACAACACTTGGGTCACCTACACACTTCCTCAACATCGACACATGGAAGGCCAGATGAACCATGTTCATATCCATAGGCAACTCCAATTCATAGAACTCGCTTCAAAACTCTAAAAAGACCCACAACCTTGCCTCAATTTTCCTTTCTTGCCAAAACAGACCACACCCTTCATGGGTGAGACCTTCAAGTAAACCTAATCACCAACATTAAACTCAAGATCTCTTCTTCTCACATCAGAGTAGTACTTTTGTCTACTTTAGGTCGTCTTCAACCTCTCCCTTATCAACCTCACCTTCTCCAAAGCTTTAATAACCGAATCTGGGCCTAACAAAACCATCTCCCCCACATTAAACCACCCAACCGGGATCTACAGCGCCTACCATGTAAAGCTTTAAAGGGAGTCATGCCAAAACTAAAGCGGTAGCTATTGTTGTAAGCAAACTCAATAAGTGGAAGATGTTCATCCTAACTACCCCTAAACTCCAAAACACAACCCTAAGCATATTCTCAAGAGTTTGGATAGTCTTTTTGGCTTGGCCATCCGTTTGAGATGAAAAGTCGTGCTAAGATTGACCTTGGTACCAAGACCCTTTTGGAATGACCTCCAAAAATGAGAAGAGAATTGAGCACCATGATCTAAAATGGTAGAAGATGGCACCTCATGCAATCTAACTAACTCATGAAAATGGCACCCCGTGCAATCATAAGTTGTCTTAACTAGTAGAAAGAGAGCTGACTTTGTCATCTTATCAATAATAACCCAAATAGAATCAAAGTGTTTCCTAGTCTTAGTCAAACCAATCACAAAATCCATGTTGATCTCTTCCCACTTCCAAGTAGAAATTTCTATGTCTTGGACTAGGCCACTCGGCCTTTGATGTTCGACTTTCACTTATTAGCAATTATGACAAACAGCTACAAGCTTGGTAATATCCCTCTTCATAACACCCCACTAATACACCTCCCTCAAGTCTTTATACATTTTTGTGGAACCGGGGTGAAGAGAATAGGATGAACTATCGGCCTCTTTCAAAATCAACTCCCTCAAGTCATCAACATTAGGCACACTAGCCTACCTTGGCACCTAAGGGCACCATCTCCCCTATGGAAGAAAACCTCCACTTTACCATCCTTTACCAAGGCCTTCAATTCTAGCAAGGCGGGGTCAAGGTTTTGTTTTGACTTGATTTCCTCAATCAAAGAAGATTTGGAACCATCATCAACCACCACACCACCATTTTCATCCTCATTCAACCTAACCCCCAACCTAGCTAACCGGTGAACATCTTTAGCCACTTCCTTGTTACCAACATCAAAATGAGCTAGGGTACTCATGGAAACTCTACTTAGAGCATCAACCACAACATTAGCTTTGTTGGGATGATAGTGCATATTCATGTCATAATCTTAAGAAGCTCTAACCACCTTCTTTGCCTCATGTTAAGATCTTTTTGTGTGAACACATATTGGAGACTCTTGTGGCCAGTGAACACATCAATATAAACCCCATAAAAATAATATTGCCATATTTTCAAAGTAAACACCACGACTGCCAATTCAAGATTATTGGTGGGATAATTCCTCTAATGCACCTTAAGTTGCCTAGAGGCATATGCTATAACCTTGCGATTTCACATCAAGACACACCCCAAAACAATCCATGAAGCATCACAATAAACTACAAACCCTTCTAACCCTTCTAGTAAGGACAAAATAGGAGCGATTATAAGCTTGTCTTTCAAGGTTTGAAAACTATTTTGACATTCATCGGTCCAAACAAATTTCTCCTTCTTTTGGGTCAGCTTTTTCACAGGAAAAAGCAATTGAAGAGAAACCATTCACAAAGCTCCGATAGTAACTAACCAAACCCAAGAAATGCCTAATATCTATCGAAATCAAGGGCCTAGGCCAATTTCTTATCACCTCTGCCTTCTTAGGATCCACCTTAATGCCACACCCGACATCACATGCCGTAGAAATACAACCTCTTTCAACCAAAATTCATATTTCTCATATTTAGCAAACAATCTCTCATAACTCAAGATTTCCAACACCACCCTCAAATGATTCACATGTTCCTCTTCCCTCCA
>JAABOM020000084.1:8085918-8098114 GCA_011800125.2 Solanum clarkiae | reverse complement strand
TTTTTAAAAATATTTTTTTTATTATTTATATTTTATTTTCTTCTCATTCTCATTTTTTACTTCTTCATGTGATTTCATGTAATTTTTCATATTATTATTTTTTATTTATTCTAGTTTATTTTTTCATTAGCATAATGTTTTTATCATTCTAATTTCTAAACTAAAGTAGAATTTATTATCAAATAACGTTATAGTGTTATGTTTTCCTTTTCTTTAATATTGTTGACACTCAATTTTCACCCTCCACATTATAAATTAATTATCAAGCTTCTTCGATTTTTAACAATTTGAGATAATTTTTCGAAAGTCATTCTAAAAGATTTTTAATCATTTTAGTTTAATTATGAATTATTTCTTTTGTTAAAAAAATTAACTAGATAATAGTTGAGTTAATTATTTCACTTCGTTTATTTTAAGAAGCTCTTTAATTGATTAATATCAATTCGTCTTATAGTTAAGTTAATTAATTAATTTAATTTGGCTACTTTTGAAGTCTAATTGGCCGTAATTGCAATTTTAATGTGGCCAATTTAAAAATCAATTCTCATGTCTTTTAACCCCTTTTTCAGATTTATTTTTTGGTCCATTCTTGGCCCAAAAACTAGTCTAAACCCCGCCCAATCCCTTTATTTTCAACCCCCTAACAATACACAATTTGTTATAAAATTAAGACAAAATATTAAAATTATAAAAGAACAAAGGAAGAGAGAATAATAATTCTTCTTTCAATGATATTTTTTAGTATTACTTAATATGGAAAGTAATGCCTATTTATAGACACAAATTTAGTAAGGTACGTATGAATATACATTTGTTTTCAATATTGTACGACTAATAAATAATTATGAACATACAATGTTTTCAACATTATATATCTAGTAGGTAAGTATGTACATGGACATACATATATTTTCAACACTCCCTCTTGGATGTCCATGCAATAAAATATACATAGTTGTTTGTAATTTACTTGCTACCTTGTTAAAAAACGTTACAAGAAAAATCTAGTGGGACAAAACCTCGTAAGGAAAAAAGAGTACAATGTGTATTAACTCCCCTTAATGAGAACATAAATTCAAAGACTTAAATCTTCGCATTCCGAGCATATATATATCATTTTCTTGAAAGTTGCAGTAGGTAGAGACTTGATGAATAAATCAGCAATATTATCACTTGAACAAATCTGTTGTACGTTGATATCACCATTTTTCTAGAGCTCGTGTGTACAGAAAAACTTTGAGGAAATGTGTTTTGACAAAATGTGTTTCGTTCTATCTCCTTTTATGAATCCGCCCTTTAGTTGTGCTGTGCATGCTGCATTATCTTCATACAAAATTGTGGATACTTTGTCACATTTTAAACCACATTTTTCTCGAATGAGATGTATCATGGATCTCAACCATACACATTCTCGACTTGTTTTATGAATATCTATTACCTCAGCATGATTTGATGAAGTGGCCACAACATACTGCATTATAGATCTCCAAGATATAGTAGTACCCTCACATATAAACACATAGCCTTTTTGAGATTGAGCTTTATGTGGGTCAAATAAGTACCCTGCATCAGCACAACTAATAACATCGGGACTGTAATGTTAGAATAAAACAAGCTCATATTGATAGTCCCCTTTAGGTACCTCTGTCACGCCCCAATAGGGTACCTTTGGCGTGGCCGACACTCAAAGATTATTGCAGTCCCTAAGCGAACCACTCTGCATCATCACATTTGTTCAATCACATTCTAGTAACAAAAGACATCCATGAATAAAAATACTCAATGAAAAATAATGAACATCGATAATAAAAGGGCCAAAGGCCAAACCAGCTATCCATCAACTTAATAAGACTAGTATGAAAGAGACTAGTCAAAGATAACATCCTATCCCATCAACAGTCTAGTCTGTAAAGCCTCTAAAATATCTGAATAATGGTTCCATTGACAGGCCCATAGCTACCTCTAAATAGAATAAGATAAGTCTAACTCAAGCTAGAATAAAACATAATATACTCTGGGAGTAGGGGAAGGCTAACCAATCAACTGAAAGCAAAAAGGTCCTCAACGAGGCGCCTGCTAATAACCACTAGTACTTGTCTCTGCATCATGAAAGATGCAGGGCCAAATGGACGTCAGTATATGGAGTGTATGAGTATGTAAAATGATAGAAAGAAATATGTAGAGGAAGAATAAAATCTACTCAAATAGCTCAACTCAAGAAATAGGAAACTCAATCATCATGTCAAGAGTCTAAAGTAAGAATGTAGTCTAAAGTAAGACTGTAATTTAGACAATGACTACTCATCTATCATTTACGTCCCATCTACTCAGAGTATTATCAAGGCCTATATGAGAGTTTCTCTAACTGAAAACCATCACATATGAGCTGATGATGATACAACAAAGCGATATCGTTGCCACATCCATCCAATACCATGCTGGGAGTATAAATAGGACATCCCATAAGTGGATCCAAAATCAGTTACATCAAGTCCTCATATTTAGGACAATAGGAAACATCTGGTTTTATGATTCAATCTTCTCCTACGTCAGCTATGTAGTTATGGGTTCGAGTTAGACTTACTCTTACTCAATTCAGTACTCAATACTCCTCCCAAGACTCAATATGATCATAAAACATCAATCTTATGGTTAACTCATTTATCTAGTCTCATTGGACATTTATCATCTCAACTCATCACATCAAATGTCAACCCGTTGGTTACATCATTTTGAGGTTCAATTCTTGACTCATAAGGACTCAATCATGCATCATTCTAACTCATAACATTTAGGAGAACAAATATAGAATTAAAGCACTTAGGGATTCTGTAGACTGTTTATGCTCAAATTATGTTCATACATGCTCAGGTCAATAGAATATGTGAAAATAACAAGAAATCATACTAGGGTTCATGTAGTAAAGTAAATTCATCTAATTCAAGTAATTAAATTATAAAAACAGTAATTCATGCAATATTATGTAGAAATACATTAGATTTCAAGAAAACCTTCAAGAAGTATTCATGGGAGACTCAATTTACTCGCGTCACCATCAATCTGGGTTATGGGGCATATGGAAGAACAAAATCCATGGGAAACCAGTTGCATTGGAAAGCTAATTCAAAAAGGATTTTATTTGGTAGGTCATGAGACATCTAATTATGTATGCGTAAAGTTATGATCATTTAAAATTAGCGCTTGCACAATCCAACACTAGAAACTCAAGTTTTAGGAATGTTTTGAACTCGACTAAGTACTAGAGGTCTCTTATGATCCTAATACATTCCCCAAATATAAGAATAAAGCTTGAAACATAGGTACATGTGAGGATAGAGTTATAGGGTGTCACAATATCTCCCCCTTGGGATCATTCATCCTTGAATGATGAGCAACTAGGAGACCTATCAAGAAAGAACTCAAATACTCGGATACCCGAATGCTCATACTCCATAAATGAACCTCAACTCGGATTCAAAATTGTAAGACTACTTCAAACATCATCATTAGGAACAAATAGAATTAAAATCATGCATACTCAAATACTCATAGACTCAAGAAGAACATTAACTCGAAGATAAGAACTCAACTCAATAATGGAAAAGTAACTCTGAGAGTAGAAATAAATTATTATCATCAAGTTCATCACTAGAAGGCATGGATAAGTGAGGGTATCTAGCTTTCATATCCTTTTCAGCTTCCCATGTAGCCTCTTCAACGGATTGACTTCTCACAACACTTTTCCAGATGCAACCTCTTTGGTTCTCAACTTGCGAACCTGATGGTCAAGGATTTAGACTGAGATCTCTTCATAACTCAAACTATCCTTCACTCCAATTTTCACCAAGCACAACTAAGGATAGATCTCCCAAACACTTCTTAAACATAGAAATATGAAAGACCAGATGGATGGCTGCCAACTCTGGTGGCAGCTCTAACTCATAAGCTACGTTTCCCACTCTCTTCACAATTTGGTAGGGACCAATATATCGAGGCCTCAAGTTTCCCTTATTCTTGAATCTCATTACACCTTTCATGGGTGACACTTTCAAATATACCAATTGTTCAGTCAAAACTCTTGGTCTCATCTCTAACATCAGTGTAGGACTTCTGGCGACTCTTGGTGGTTCTCAATCTCTCTTTGATGATCTTTAACTTCTCCATAACTTGGTGAACTAGGTTTGGCCCAATCAATCCTGCTTCACCTACCTCAAACCATCCAATTAGTGATCTATATCTCCTCTCATAGAGGGCCTCATAAGGAGCTATTTAGATGCTCAAGTGAAAGATGTTGTTGGCAAACTCAATCAGAGACAAGTGATCATTCTAGTTACCTTTGAAGTTAATGATGCAAGCCCTCAACATATCTTTCAAAGTTTGTATTGTTCGCTCAGCCTAACCATTAGTCTGAGGGTGGAAAGCAGTACTAAGGTTCACCTTTGAACCCAAGCCTTTTTGAAAGAACTTTCAGAACTGGGAAGTGAACTGAACCCCTATATCTGATATGATGGACAAAGGAACTCCACGCAATCTGACAATCTCTCTTATGTATACCGGGCAAAATCCTCTGCAGTGTCTATCTCTTTTACCGGTAAGAAGTGTGCAAATTTTGTCATATGATCAATTATCACTCAAATTAAAACATGCTATCTATGGTACCTTGCTAAGCTTGTGATGAAGTCCATGTTAATCATCTCCCATTTGCACTCTGGAATCTCAAAATTCTGAGCTATTCCGCATGGCCTTTGGTGCTCAATTTTAACTTGTTGGCAATTTGGGCACTTGGAAACAAACTCAACAATGTCTTTATTCATTCTACTCCACTAGTAGACTTCTCTCAAGTTCTTGGTACATCTTGGTAGACCCGGGATGGATGGAATATTTGGAATTATGGGCCTATTCTATGATCCTCTCCTGAACACCATCAACATTTGAAACACACAATTTGCCTTGATACCTCAATACTCCATCTCCCCTTTTGGCAAAAGCCATCACCTTTCTCTTATACACATCAGCCTTCAACTGAATAAAATAGGATCTTGATCTTGTTTCTCGTTCACCTGTACTACTAGAAATGATGCTGACCCATTATGCATAAGAACACTTCCTTCACCCGATTCATCTAGTTGAACTCCCAGTTGTGCCAGTCGGTGAACCTCTTTGGCCGAATCCTTTTTCTCTCCTCGACATAGAAAGTGGTCCGCATAGATAACCTGCTTAGAGCATCAATAACCACATTAGTTTTACCTAGATGGTAGAGGATGTTCATGTCCTAGTCTTTGAGCAACTCAAGCCATCTCCTCTACCTCAAGTTAAGATCTTTCTGGATGAAGACGTATTGTAGGCTCTTGTGGTCTGTGAATACATCCACATATGCTCCATACAAGTAGTGGTGCCAAATCTTGAATGCAAACATCACTGCGACCAATTCTAAGTCATAAGTTAGATAGTTCCTCTCATGGTTCTTGGGTTGTCTGGAAGCATAGGCTATGAACTTGCCTCTCTGATTAGAACACATTCCAATCCCACTCTAGAAGCATCATAATGGATCACAAAGTCATCATTCCCTTCAGGTAAAGCCAACACTGATGCAGTCATTAATTTAGTTTTCAACTCTTGAAAACTCTTCTCACACTTGTTGGACCACTGAAACTTAACTTTATTTTGAGTCATCTTATTCAATGGCAAGGATATAGAAGAGAATTCCTCAACAAACTTGCGGTAGTAGCCAACCAAACCCAGAAAACTTCTTATGTTAGTTAGAGAGGTGGGTCTAGACCCGTTCTTAACTACCTCAATCTTTTGTATATCCACTCGAATACCATTAGCCAAAACAACATGACCTTAAAATGACACCGAGTTAAGCTAGAAATCACATTTTGAAAACTTGGCATACAACTCCTTATCTGTGAGGGTCTGAAGAATAATTGAGAGGTAACCGACATGCTCTTCATCATCTCTGGAGTATACCAAAATATCATAGAAGAACACAATTACAAACATATCAAGGTACTATCTGAATCCTCTGTTCATCAAGTCCTTGAAAGCGGCAAGAGCATTGGTTAATTCGAAGGACATTACCATAAATTCAAAGTAACCATATCAGGTTTGAAAAGCCATCTTTGGGATATCACATTTTCTCACTTTCAATTGGTGATATCCTGATCTAAGATCTATCTTGGAAAAACACTGGCACCCTGAAGTTGGTCGAACAAATCGTCAATCCTAGAATGGGAATATTTGTTCTTAATGGTCACCTTATTCAACTGGCGGTAATCTATACACATCCTGAGGAAACCATCCTTCTTTCGCATGAACAGGACTAGAGCACCTCATGGGGAGTCACTTAGCCTTATAAATCCCTTACCCAAGAGATCTTTCAGTTGCTCTTTTAGTTCTTTCAACTCTGCAGGAGCCATTCTATATGGCGGAATAGAGATAGACTGGGTATTGGGGAGAACATCGATCCCAATGGCAATCTCCCTATCAAGAGGGACTCCAGGAAAATCATCAAGAAAGACATCAGGGAACTCATTGACAATTAGGACTGACTCCAAGGGTAAAGACTCTACATAATCAGCTTTAACTCGCACTAGGTAATAGATACATCCTTTAGAAATTAATTTTCTGGCCCTAAGGTAGGAAATAAGATTATCCTTGGGCACTGCAGAACCACCCTTCCACTCTATAACAGGTTCATTCAAAAATTGGAATTTGATCGTCCGAGTTCTACAATTTTGACAGAGGCATAACAGGTGTGAAGCCAATTCATGCCAAGAATCACATCAAAGTCAATCATCTCAAACTCAACTAAGTCTTCGAAAGTATCTCTATGATAGATAGACACCGTGCAATCTCTATATATTCTTTCAGCTAGAATGGACTCATCAGTAGGAGTAGAAACACTGAAGGGCTCAAGAAGACATTCAGGAAGATCTTAAACTTACTAGCCACATATGGAGTCACTACAACAAAAAGAGGATTTAGTGGCAATTAAAAATTATATTAGCGGCAATTTAGTTTTATTTCTCTCTTTAGCTTCCAATTTAGTTTAATTTGCCAGCTATAAAAATGGACGCTACATCTAAATACATAATTTTCATATATTTTATTTTTATTATTTATTTTATTTTTAAACACATATTTTTTCTTGTAGATTTTTTAATCAGTAAATATTTATCTTACTTCAATTCGAGAAAAAAATTTTAAAAAAATATTTTTTCGCTTTATTATAATTACTTATTTTATTGTTATCTAAATAAAAATTAATCTTAGGTTTACTATGATCTTATATCTATGACATAAATTATTTGTTAGATGGGTATGACGTTCTATTTAAATTGACAAAACGGAATTAAGAAAAAATTATTTTCTTACATTTCTATCAGTTAAACTGATTTAAAAAAAAAGAAAATAAGCAAAGAATTCTTTAAAAGCAATATTTTTATTAGGAATATAATATGTTAAAAAAAAAGAAAAATCTATATATATGCGCATTTTGGACCAAAGTATCATTGACAAGGGCATTTTTGACCCATTTCGCCTAAGTATAAGGACATAAATGACCCAAAGTATGAACATAAATTTTCTTTTTATCCTTTCTGATAATACAAGGGCATTTTTGACCCTTGTTCCAAACTAATTAGTCATCCTCCGTTAGTACCATTTGAAATGAGCGCATTTTGACCCATTTTACTAGGTATAAGGGCATAAATGGCTCAAAGTATGAATGGAGGGTATTTTTGACCTTTTCTGATAGTACACGAGCATTTTTGACCCTTTTCCCTTATAAAAATAACACACTTTAAAAGTGTAGTCGTATGTGTAAATAGGTGTTGCCAATTATATTATGAAGTGGCAACGCTTCTATGTGTAGTGTATTCTACTAAAGAGTATGCTTTACAAGTGTTGCCAATATTATTGTCGCTAAAAGTTAAAAACTAAGACTACGCTTTAAAGCGTACCCAAAAATATTTTCGAAGATGTTTTATAAATGTTATTCAAATTTAGTGTGGTCATAGGCCTAAAAAGTTGTAGTGAGGGTTTCTCCTAAAAACTTTATTTTCTTATTGATATAATTGGAGGGAATTGTTAACTGTAGTAGAAAATTTGAGAGGAAAAAATAAAAGGATGGAAATTGTGTTATAATAATAACTTTTGCTGGCGACTTATTTTAATTGCCATTAGAAGATAGCCTTCTAGAGGCTATTGCTCATATGCCGCTAATATTTTAGCTAAAAAAATTAATTAGTGCCAGTTGATTAATTACCGCTAAATAATTGTCGCTAAAAGCCTGATTTGTAGTAGTGAGTTACAAATGATGAAGTGGCACCTAGGTCAAGCAAGACATACACATCATATGAAAAGATTCAAAGCATACCCATGAAAATATCTGGTGCAACTTCTTGATCCTATCGATTTCCCATCGCATGCAGACGATTTGTACCCCGCCTGTATTAGTTATGACACCTCTCTATGGTGCTGTTGAAGACTGAGCTTTATTGCCTCCATCACCGTGTCTCCTCATTGGACACTCATTTTGGAAGTGACTAGTTTGTCTGCACCTGTAGCAAGCACTTGGTGCCCTCACGACACTCACCTGGATGAATCTTACCACACTTGCCACATGGTGCTTTTCCCCTCGAACCTTGTGTCATACTAGCCTGGGATTGAGAAACCTTAGTTCCAAAATTCTGATAGTCCTGACACTTCTGATAATACCTATTACTCAGAGCTAGAGCTGATGCACTGACTGAGGATGGTACGTAGTTTGAAGACCTCTACTGAAAATAGGACTTGTCCCCCTTACCTTGCTTATGCTGGCTAGGCTTATGCTTGCTGACTTAGCCTTTTTGCTCAACTGCTTCTCCCTATCCCTCTTGTTGTCCTCCTCAAGTTGTTGAGCATAGACCATAAGCCTACAGATGTCCATGTATGGAATCAGTAATATTTCTTTGCACTCTTTTTTCACATGCTTGACCAAGCCAGATATGGACTTTCTCATCTTAGATCTGCCGAAGAATGTGATCATCATTAACAATCATATCCTTACTTTGACTGGTTGAAAACTTATCGCAATATTTGTACAGCACACATTCTCCAGTTGAATTGTATTTATGAGCTCTACTTATAAAGGTTTAACCTGGATATAAACCAATAATATTTTTGAATTTCTCATAATAATTGCTACCTATATTCTCTTTGAATTTATCATTCTAATTTTATACCTATATTCTTGAGTGCATGCACATCTTATATCAAAAAAATCTATTCGCAAGAGTTGTAGGTCAAATAGCCCATAGATTTGCTTCTCCATGCATTTGACTTAACATTTTTCTTTTTTTTTTCAGGTGACACTAAGTAATAAATTATTTTACAATCATTGAGTCATTTCCTCCACTAGTGAAAATTGAAGAATCAAATCTTTTTATTGAAAGATAAATTCTAGGCTCTTATAGTTTACATAAAAATCTCATTTGTTTTGTGGTATAAGCCTTGCCTCTAAATCTATTAAAGTAATTACTACCGTAATTATCCTTAAATTATGAGTGCAATAATTTTCGCTCATGCTTAGTATATTGTGTCGAAGCGTAAGCTATCAATAGACCATTCTACCGGAGAACAAACATCTTGATTCCCCCTTAAAGCATCACAAAACACTATGAATCCTCAAAAATCTGATGGTGAAACTAACACCATTAAGATAGTCAAACATCTTTTGAGCTCCTAAAACTGTACTCACATTTATTTCTCCATTGATCTTTCCATTTTTCGGTGTTAACTAGTTAGTGTCATTACTATTTTTTTTTAAAAAATCCTTCAAAAAAATGCGTGAGATAACTTGCCAAACCCAAAATATTTGTGAATCTTTCTAAAGTATTGTACATTGCTATCTTTGAATTGCTTCTATCTTCTTAATATCCATCAAGATCTCTCTTTCTCTCTCTCTCTCTCTCTCTCTGTCTCTCTCTCTGTCTCTGTCTCTCTCTGTCTCTGTCTCTCTCTCTCTCTCTCTCTCTCTGTGTGTGTGTGTCTCTCTTTTTATGTAATGTTTATGACTAATGTCATAGTCTAGACAAATTCATACATAGAGAAACATAATTTTGTATTCTCTTAGCCGCTGCATCATAATCCTTCAAAATTCTTCTTCTTCCTTTCTTTCTTTTAGCCGTGAGAATACACCATAGTATCATCAATTAATATTATAATAAAATTCTTGCAAAGTACTTGAGTGTCTTATTCATTGACTCCATGAATGCCATTGGATCATTAGTCCGTCTGAAAGGCATCAAACTTATAGTGCCTTTACCAAGTTCTAAAGGTAACATTAGAAGTATCTTCCTATAATTCTAAGCTTATGATAACAACCAAATATTGATATTTGAGAAGTAAGTTATCTCTTGTAACAACTCAAAATGTCATCTATATGAGATAATAGGTACTTGTTACAAATCATAACCTGATTCAATTATTGTTTCTATGTATATTCTTAGTGTCCGATCCTTCTTTTCCACAAGAATATCGGGCATCATATAATAATATGCTTGATTAAAATCTTTTTTTTGGCCATTAAATCCTACATTATTTCTCTTAATTCAATTAACCTCATTCATCCCAGAAAATATAGGGTATCACTATGAGTTGTGTGCTAGTTCTATTTTTTTAATATAAATTTTTGGTCAATACTAAAATTATTTATTGCACAAAGAATAGTCATGTAAATTCTCCCACTATCGACACCATTTCTATATTAGGTGTCAAAATTTTATCCTTCACCATTTCTAAGAAACTCAAGAAATTTTTTTACCATATTTGTTGAGTCACAAGTGACATAATTTTATCTAACTTTAGAATCTAATTCCCTTATTATTATTTTTTTGGAACAACACTAGCCTCGTTGAATGTCCCAAACCTTGCTACCTTTGCAGAATAATCAAGGGCGACGTGACAAGAAGATAATCAATTTGTACCTATTAGCATGTCAAGGTATCAATCATATAAAGTATACTCATCTCAGCTAGGGTAATAATTTCTTAGCTCTAACTTGATATACTTGATACATATTTCACCTAAAGAGATCCTCTAACCAGAGCACCAATCAAGAAAATTACTTAATATTTTATATTGTCCTTGGTTTCTATCTCGTTGGCCCCTGTTAAAATTCTCACATATTTTTTTTGTCTTAACTTTGCATGAATCTATGACTAATCTTTAATAACTTCACATATTTTAAATATTTTTAGCAAAATTTACTACTTCAAAGAAGGTAAAGTCTTTGTGTGCAAGGTTACTTCGTTGTTTAACAGGCTAATAACCCTTCAAAAAGGAAACCTTCATATGCTTTATCAGAAAAAAATCAAATAAGGGGCATATTCCACACATTGAGAAAATATGGGTTTATACGTCGATACCAATCCATCTTTTTAAAAAATTTCTCGGACTCCCTATCAAGTCACACACTATCGACGACCAAGAAGGAAACAATGCATAATAACTTAGTGAGTTGCCTTAACAAATGAAGATGATCATGTCAATATTCTTAACAGTACAATATCATACCATGTATTGGAATGTCATCTGACTGATAATTTTATTGCTCTATAAGCTTAACGTGGAATATCTCTGGCTCATAGACTTTAATATTTTATCCAAGAACGTTTAACAAGCCTCTAAAACTATCATATGCGAATTTTAGTGGTTTTAACTTTAAAGACTTCTCAAGAATGCATCTTTATTTTTGATAGTCTAAATCCATAGAGGTGTCTCGAGATGGGCTTGGGTCTTATTGGGTTGTCGGATTATATCCAATTTTTCCATTGATCACGCCCAAGTTACTGTAACACCCCCAATTTTTTTAAGCTAAGACTGAGCCATTCTTCATAGATATAAGATTTTAGTTAATGATTCTTAATTGAGTATAAGTGTTAAAGTCAAATTCTTAATGTTGAAATAGAATTGGAGAAGATCTAAGGTCACACGAACCCTCTAGTACGAAGCTAAGGTAAAAACTTTCTTAGTGTTTGAGTTCTAATGTAAGATTTTATGAAAGGTAGATGGACCAGTGACTTTTAGGTTGTATATATATATGCTAGGATAGATTTCTAAGTATTTAAAGTATTTTAGATGTGATTTAGAGTCATAAGGGATCTTTTACATCAAGCCAAGTCCAAAGAATTTCTAGCAACTAAGTTTTCGT
>JAABOM020000084.1:8064222-8085818 GCA_011800125.2 Solanum clarkiae | reverse complement strand
TAAATATATAATAAAGTAAAAATAACTAAGATAAATAAATTAAAATATAAAAAATACTAAATATTCCAAAGATACCGACATATAAAAAGAAGGCATTCAAAATTCTGAAACATTGTCAAACGATCACATTCCTAGATTAAAAATTTCAAATCTTCAAAACTTCACATATATACACAAATTATAATACCAGGACAGCATAAAATTATTTTTAAAATATACATATATAAACTAATTTTCACTCTTTCTAATAATATCACATATATATGTTTCATGCTTGAAATATTAAAATCTTTAAGTTTCTTATTTCATATCTATTATGTTTTGTAGCTTAAATATTATTAATGAAGTAACTAATACTGGTATTCAGATAAATCTTGAATGACCTCCCAACAAATGAATGAATAAATTTTATATATATATCAAAGAAAAACAGAGTTAACACTCAAAAGTAAAAGGTGAGGGGAAATTTATATGAATTGATGCAACGTATTTACTCAAATTGAACTCAACCTGATATATTTATCCTAATTGAATTGATGATTCAAATTATTTATTCAACTATCTCGTTGTTGAATCACTATCTCTTCATCCTTCATATAAGTGGTGTGTATATATATTTTAAAGGATCATTTGGTAGAGTATATAAGAATAATGTTAAATAGAGTATATTAATAATGCTTGCATTAATCATGTATGCATTAGTTATGATTGCATTAATTATACATTAAATATTTTAATGCATTAGTTATGATTGCACTAATTATACATAAAATATTTTAATGCATTCTTTAGTTTGATGCACTAAAAATAACATGCATTATGTAAAAAAAATATTTTCAAAGATATCCTTCACCATTATAGTGAAAAAAATATATATATAAAAAAAAGATTTGAGCAACATAGGTCTTTAATCATGCTAAGACATGCATTAAAATCGTTGCATTACTAATACCTAAAAATTTATAGCATTGTAATATACACCTTAACACACAAGAAAGCACACATTAGTGGTATAAGCAAACAAAGTACTAATAATACACAAAAATAATACATATATCATACGTAGTTGATACCAAAGAGTACTTGAATAGTATTGTAACTGAAATATTGATACTTCTTCTTTAATGCTATAGAGTATACTCTGATGGTACACGCAATAGCTTAGTAGTATTTACTTCCTCTTAATATCATTGACGTGTGTATATATATACATATATTTAATTTATTTATATGATGACATCAAACAGACAAATAATTAAAAACAAGAAAATAAAACATAAATGCTTGAATATAGTTTCTATTTTTGGATGTGTTCTTTTGTGTAAGAAAACTCAAAGAAATGGTACGGGAACCAAAAAGGCGTAAAATAAGGAAAAGGCATGGGCCCACATGTATGAATATACGTTAAAGCATGATATAAGCCAACTTTTATGTGAAATAATGAAAAGGTATACGTATGAAGTAGTGAGATACAATAATTCTTTTTTTAATTTGATTAATAAAACAAATTTAAAGTCTTAGAATTAAATACAAGAAATGTTTATGTGATTCCCTTTTATAAAAAGAAAAATATTTATAAGTAATGAATATTGGTAAGAGAAGTTGTAATTACTTCTATTTTCAAAGCATGCATTAAAATGTTTCCTTGAATAACATATACTTCAATAAACTTTAAGAGAGAGAGTGTGAAATTTTAGTTTATTTGATTCCTTCTTCTTTTTTTTTTTTAAAAAAAAAGGTGCGTATAAAACGTGTATTATATTGTCCATATTACTTTAGGAAGAAAAGGTTCCCTTGAATGAAGGGGTTTGGGATAAGGATGAAGCCCAATTCATCACATTGCCTTCGAAAACGACTTTTTATGGATAATGTTGGACCCACCAAAACCCTCCATTCTCACTTTCCACCCTTTTCTTTTACGTCCAATAATATTCTTTTTAAAACATATTTGAAAAAAGCAACGAGTGCTATTTTTATATTAAAAAAAAAGATAACTAAATTTAATATTTCAAATATAACTTACCCTTTGTTTTTTTCCATCAATTTTGGATGGAGCCAAAGATTCACTATTTTTTAGTTTGGGGTATGATGAAATA
The DNA here is from genome assembly GCA_011800125.2 of Solanum clarkiae. Lineage (NCBI taxonomy): Eukaryota > Viridiplantae > Streptophyta > Magnoliopsida > Solanales > Solanaceae > Solanum > Solanum clarkiae. The sequence continues at coordinate 8,083,722 of JAABOM020000084.1, read as the reverse complement.
AAGCAAAATAACTCTTTAAACTGTCTGTGCTTCTTTCAATTGTGAAGTAGCAGTTAGTCAATGCAACTTTCGACGCTCATTATGGGTCATCCGGAAACAGTCGCGCTATGTTTTTAAACATAAGGGTCAGTCTGCGTACATCCGACCTCCCTTTACCCAGCAATGGGCGGGAGCCTTTGAGGTATTCGGGTAATGTTGTTGTTGAACTTACCCTTTGTTTGGATAGGATGATTGTTACCTATTGTATTGTATATATTGTATTATTAGTTTAAAATTAAACTCAAATTAGTTCAATTGTTGAAATTAATCGTCTATTTATTAGTTCAATTCAATTCATTTTGATCCAAACAAATTTGAGTTAGGTCTGAACCCATTTATTGTCCTGACCCATTATAACTCATTCAAATTTGACTCAACCTGCTCAAATTTGACCATAGTTTAAATATAATATTTGTTTTGATTGATATCTAAATTTCATTGTATTATATTGTTTAATTTCATTTTCAGGTAAGGAGGAAAAAAATTCAATTTGGTATAGTTATGTTATTATTTTAATATCTTTTTCTCATTTTTGACTTTATTTATTTTGTAATAATTCTATTTTATCATTTACCCTGTCTTTTCATGGTAATCACCATATACTCTATAATTCTTTATAGGAGTATCATTCAAATTATAGATATATAACATTGTATGTCAATGAAAAATAATATAATATATCCAAATATTATAATTATTAAAACAATACGATATGATATAATACAATACAACATAATATAATATATCACGAAGCAACCCTCCAAACTGGTAAATTACACGTTAATATTGTTATTTTCAAAGAATTGTTTTGAGTAAGGTAGCCTCTGCAAGCCACGTGTCGACTACAGTGCAACGGCATGCGTTATTTCTTACAAATTGATGTTCTATGAAAGTGTGGGTCCCGTTAAGTGGGTGGACGAGGAAAATAGAAAATGTTTATCAAATAGTAAAGCATATACTCGGAGAGTGTAGTAAAATATTTAACATGGCTTGATATTATTGTAAATCACCCTTTCGGGTGTAGTAGAATTACATTCTTGCCATTATGGTACTTGCAGATTATGGAAATTCCAGAGAGTATTTGATTATCGAAAACAATTTGGAACAGGCATGCAGAAATAATTGGAATGGTCACTTCAAAAATGTTTCTTCTGTTCCTATAAAGAAAATCTTCTCAAGTTATTATATCTCAAGATTTTAGAAAAATATATATGTAATCTTTTTTCTTAAGTGGATAAAACAAATACACCATGTCGCATTTCATGCCCAAACATATATATAATATATTTTGTTTCAAAATAGTATGACATGGACCGAGATAAAGAAGATACTGAAAAATGTACTCAGACCTATTTACGTAAAAATTTTAATTATGGATTGTATTAGTGACATATATCTAATTTGAAACTAAATCTTTCTTTTGTTGTAACATATTACAAATATTCACTGCTTGTTCTGCTGATGATGAATTGGGAAGCAAGTTATAATAAATATGATGATAAAATATTATCTATGTAATAATATAATTGAAGTCTTTTTTGTATTGCCTATAATCTTATGTTATATATTTTCTTTAGAGAAAAGTATTAAAAACACCTCTAACCTTGCCATAAATTTTTAACTTCGTCCCCGAATTATTGATAGTGTTCAAAACACTTTTCTAATTGACTAACTGAACTAAAATACACCCCTGATCTTATAATAAAAGCGAAATACAATACACCCCTAAATTTCTTGCTAAGTTAAGAGGTGTTTTTAACACGTGTGATAATTTGGGAGTGCATTTTAGTTTAGTTAGAGGGTTATTTTTAAGATTGTCGATAGTTTAGAAATGAAACTAATAACTTGCATCAAGTTCAAAGGCTTTGTTAATGGCTTTCTTTTTTTTTTTCTTTATAATAAATATATAGGGTTGGTATGGAGATTTTGGTTAGCTAGACAATGACCTAATGTTGAATTTACATTAAAACTTGTCACATTTTACTCTTTAGGGTAAACAATAGTTAAGTCATCAAATTGTGATACGAAGTTATGCAAAGCACAGGGCAGTACACATGCATGGTTGAATGTATGAAAGATAATCAAAATAGCAATATTAATATGGAGGTCGATAGTGTAGTTTATTCAACACAAAATATTTCAGACCAAAATGAAAATGTAGCAATCAACACTAGTTCTTATGAACTAACTCACAAATAATGGCAAACGTTAATTTTTATTCTTAATTATCATTCAATTAATTAATCATTTATCACGAATCAATGAGGGGTTAATTCTTCGCATGCAATCAGCTCCACCCATTAAAAAGTTGTAGGGTCACTACCTTGTAAGATCTTCGAATCCAGGTCATTGTTGTTGAGTGTTAACTAAGCTCTATTATATATTTCTCTAACCAAGATATAGTTTGGCTTAGCCAATATAGGCTACATTTATTTAATACATTATCTATTTTAGTTATTTATGACTTCACTTATTTTCCTATTACGTTATACTCCCTCAGTCCAACTTTAGTTGACCTCTATACTATTTTGGGATGTCCAACAATACTTGTCTACTTTATGAAATTAAAAGATAATTTTACACTTAATTCCTAATTTACCCTTATCATTAATTATAGTCATTTCTCTATTACATTTTCAAGACATCGTATTTATTATATTCAAAGGGTAATTTGATAAATTACCCCCACCATTTACTACTTCTTAATCTTTGTGCTAAATCAATAGAAGTCAAGTAAAATTGGACGAAGAAAGTATTTTATTAATTGAATTCACGCATCCTATAAACCTTAGTTACAAATTCAAATGTACCTTTTTAGGATAAATAGTTACATAAACTATTAATATTTTTTAGTTTGAAAGGACCGATATGGAATTCTTTGTATGTTTGATCCTATGTGTCCGGTAACATCTAAAACACAATTTATGGATTGGTATTGTTGAGTTACAAACAATTTATGGAAAGTTTCAATTCTCCATTTGATGAAGCTTTGGATAATTCCTACTAATCTACATCTAAAGTTGCAATTGAAAAGAGGCAGAAAAGAAGAGAAGAACCCTATGATTTCAATGATATCAGAGTGTCATTTCCGACTCCAAAACCCCAAAACAGCCCTATGATGAAAATCTACTTACAAGAAGAGAAAAACCCTATGATTTCAATGATATTACAAGTATCAAATACACATATAATAAAAGATGCAATGTGCATAATTTTAATGATATCACAGTGTCAATATCATAATGATTGCTATATTCTCAAAGTATCAACATCATCAATATCTCAATATCATATCATCCCAATATCAATCATATTGCAATATAAGATACACACACAGAGTCACGATCTAAGCCTAAGGCCTAGACATGACACGGCGCAAGGGGAACTCGAAGGGACCCCAAGCAAGCCTCGTAAAGCATCATTACACATCCTTAGTCACAGAAGTAATAAATCAAGCATTCAAGATTAAAGAATGGGGAAAACGGGGCTAAGGAAATAGCTTGCATAATATCATGGTCAAAAGACAAGAGTTAAACTTGTATGATAGATACTTAACGTGTCCAACAAATACCTCTACTACATAGATAAGAGCGGGGGCCAAGACAAAGTAACCGGACTCACCTTTATAATCAAAATAAACAATAAAGATGAATGTCTCAATACATAAAGAAGCATAGACTAGGTCCCCGAAGTGGAGAACTCACCAACTAGCTTAAATAGCACCAAACTAGCCACGTGGAGGAGGATAATCAACTTGGGCACCGGTTCCTGCATGGTGACATCATGGAGGCATAGAGTATGTGTTAGCACGTTTGAATGTACTAAGTATGTACGATGCAATGCAACAATAAGTAGACATCATAATCAAAATGCATAATATTAAGCAATAGATATAATATAACAATATGACATGTATGTTCAATGCTTAAGTAAAATATGCTTAAGTAATTCACGCTCATATAGGATATCATATGTGAAGAAGAGACCAAGCTAGTTGTTCAAGGTAATAAACCCGTTGGTGGTTGTGTGGTATAAACCCCTCACATGGTTGATGGTAATCACACCTTACCAACATGGTGACGAAGTATAAACCCCTCGCATGGTTGATGAGTATAAACCCTCAACATGATTAACTGGGCTCTTGTCCCCCCGGATCGGGTATGGTCTAATGCAACACTTTATATAGGATTTATCATATGCTCTAGTGCAACACGTCATATAGGAATAATTATATACGTAAGCTCATTTCATCATCATAACATTATTCATATCATATCTCATGCTTTGGACCTTCAATTCCTCAAGAAACCCTAACCGGACATTTTATCAAACACCTTGAGAGTGTGTAATGGGGGTAAAAGATCATGCAATTTAGAAATGAAATCATGCAAAAAAATCTGTTGTAAAACCATCAATCAACACCTTGCAATACCCCCAAGACATTCACATCAAAATCCCTCAGCAAATCCAATATTAGACCCAAGATTTAGAGCTCAAAACATAGAAAAACAGTCACAATTTTACATAGATTTAACATAGTGTGCAGTGAATTTCATAATAATCAAGACCCATTTGTAAATCAACTTTAAATCATGCAATTTGAGTAAAAGGAGGCTTGGGTATCATGGGTGAAAGGAACTCATGAAAGAAACCCACATACCTTAGCTTGGAGGTGAACTTGGGAAGATTGGAGATGGAGACTTGAAGCTTGAAGAAGAACCTTAGCTTGGGATGAGGGTTTGAGACTTGAGTTTGAGGAGTGAAAATGTGATAAGTGCTTGAGTGAGTATTAGAAAATGTTTAGGGTAGTATGAGGATGAAATATGACTAAGTATACGTAAAAACACGTACGAAAGCTTTTAGGCCCAAGACTTAAAGTCTTGGACCGAAGTTGAAAAACAGTGTCCAATTTAACACTTTGTGATGTCGCGAAGGCATCGCAAAAAGGCCACTGGAAATTGCACTTTGGAATTTCGTAATTGCTAAATCTTTGTTCTTAAATTGGGGTTAGACCCTTTTCCACCTAATTTGGACCCCCTGAACAAGAATCCGAAGTCGGATTTTTGAAATAACAAATGGATTTTGAGATATACAAAACTTAAAATTTCGGGTATATATCAAGGCACATTTTTGGGCACTTTTTAGGGTCATCACACACACACACACATGTGTGTGTATGTATATTACCAATTCACAATTAACCCACAAGCCTAGAAATCACTATACAAACAACTAATTACCCAAACTAAATCTCATGAACAAAGACTAAGATGGTATAATTCTACCCCCAAGGTACCCAATTACATGCACATAAAAGCATACAAGGCTCAATCATATTTAGAAAAAGGATAGAAATCCACTTGTCTTAGATAAAGTCTCGAATCAAGTCAAATCCAAAATGTTTCCCTTCTTATGATACTCCGATTCACCAAAATCTATTTAAATATAACATCACAATCACATAATAAATCTAATGACACTAAAATCAATCAATTCGAAGTAAAGGGGTCAAAAATTTCATGTCCTATAAAAAAATAATCGAAATCTGAAAATTAATACATGAAGATGTTCCCCAAGTAATAAGGAGTTCGACGGTGAAAATCATTTCGAAATCCGAGCTAAGATGAAGGAGGAACCATCAATTTAGAAATCAAAGTCCGAAAAACTCCAAATTCCATCATTAAAATCTCAAAATTATAAGTTAAAAATATAAATTAATCAAATAAAAATTTAATAAAATATGTTAGACAAATAGTTACCCCAATTGATTTTTCTTGAAAAACCTAGAAAAATCTCTTGAAAATGGTAAAATAAGACATGTCGTTTAAAATAAGCTATTGGTTCAAGCACAATTAATGCTCTGCTGATGCGAATAATTGTCTCGAACAAATGAGGGGTTGGTTTATTTTGCTATAGGGGACATCTCCTGTCATCCCAGGAGATTCATGATGCCTAACACTTTTGCTATCGTGGAGTGTCAATCCATGAACGGGGATTAAAAAAAATGTTCTATTCCAAGAACATGGGCCTACCTCCACAAATGTGGAGGTCTGATGCCTCAAGGCTCCACGAACATGGTGGATAGCTTCGGCGAATGTAGAGAGATAGACCAATTGCAGCAAAAATCTATTGCACTAGCAATATACACTTTAATAAAAATATGAACTAAACTTTCGGAATCTCATGAACACAAATCAAACACATTCCTATCAGAAATGACGTTTTGAACTCAATGGAACCATTAGAATTCGAATTTGAGACTTTCTTGTCCCGGAACTCGCAAGAAAAATCATTTAAAATAGTTTTGGACTCAAAAAACTCAAAATATTCTCAAAAGCTCTAAACATTACAACAAAATCAGTTCTAGCATTAGTTTCACGATTCGGAATCACCAGAACTGATAAAATTTCGATATGAGCCTTCGAGCTCTGATTGTTGACCGAAGTCGAACTTAAAATTCAAAATGAATTGAAAATGCAACTTTGGGCCTAAAATCTCCATTTTAACTCCAAATTCAATTGTGCAAGTTTTTCTAGTCTAGATTCGACATTGTGGAGCTAATGGAATTGATAGAATCAAATCTTGATGATGAAATAATGACGTCTAAACTCAAAATTTTCAACTTTAAGTCTTTTAAAACTCTTTCTTTAGTAAAATTCAAACTTTTACAAGGTTTTCAAAATGCCACTTTTAGACTTGATAAAAAATGACTCAAGACGACTTTCGAAAAGGGCAAAATGATAATTTAGTTGTAAATGTCAAAAATGACCTTCGAGATCATTACATTTTCATGCATAAAATAATATTGTATTTTCAAATTAAGATGATACATGTTTAAAGAGCTTTAATAAAGATTGAGCAATGAGTTTAAATAATGTTTGAGAAAGAGTTTTGACAATGATTTAAAACATAATTTTTGATAAAGGATGATAATGTTTTAAGATGAGATTGATGTTTTAATTTAAATTTCAAAGAGACTATATGAGATAATTTGAGTATTTTACTTGATTGAGCATATGAGCATATATGTATATTTTGGGAGTAGTATTGAGCGTCGATTTGGGTAAGGGTTAGATTAGAGATATGTCACGATCCAAGTTAGGCCTTAACTGTGATACGACAATTAGAATTTCTGAAGAAACATCAACCAATCCTCTTAGCATATCAAGTATAAATAAGGTAAGTAAAACAACAATCAGAAGCACGTGAAAGGTAAATCTCAAATGTAAAGTCTAAGGATAAAGGAAATCTCATGCCCGAATAAATATACTTACACATCTTTTTCTAACATGCCTCTAGTATCATAAGTGGGGCCATAGAACAAGTCACTAGCTCACCCAAATAAAAAGTAGTAAAAGAAGTCTAGCATCATAAAGAACATAAACTCATGGCTTGTTATCGAAACTTGAGGACTTACCAATTAAGTGAATCAACCTTCTATTTAGCCACAAGAGTATAAAGAGTGATCTCCAAGCCCTACGTTATTAAAAATGCAGGCAAAAGAAGTATGTGTTAGTACTTTAAACGTACTAAGTATGTGAGCAATACAATGTTTGATATCATAGTGTGTAATTAACCAAGTTAAGAAATATTCTAAGTAAATCTTTGAAGCGTCATAATAAATCACGAACATAATAAAAGCATTTTAGGAACCACAATGAAGTCATGAGAGAACATAAACACTATACTGATAATTGTGAGTCATTGTAAGAAAACACGTGTTTTGTAAAATATCAAGAGTATTAATGAAAATAATAATCATAGTAAGAGGCATAAATCATATTGAAATATACCATAAATCTTTGAGAAGTTCATAAGTCATAGTGAGAACTATAAATCTTGTGAAAAAAATCTTTAGCCTTGTGAGAAATACCATAAACATTGTGAAAGCTACCAATAATCGACATAAACCATGTGAATTATACCATGGAGTCCCAATGTTACCCCCCACATTGAAGAAACGGGAGAGACTACTTGTCAATGTAGACTCCTTTATCCCTATATGATCCTCTAAGATACATGAAGGATCGAACCTCTACTAAGAGTGGCCCTTAATAAATCGAGCTTTACTATGGGTGATTCTTTTCCTACGTGATACGTAGTTATGATATAATAAAATCTTACTATGGGTCTCATGCCTTTACTATAGTCGAGAGCCTCTATCCTAAGGTCTACTCGGTGCTAAGCAAACTCTCAATGAAATAAAAATTATAATCATAAGTGATAAAGTCTATCATGTGGACGGAGCCAACTCTACTACCCACCTACTACTCATAAATCATAGTCCTACAATAACTTCTCAATCTTGTCTAATGCAATGTGTATAGGCCTTTCATCATTACATATTCATACTTTAAGAGAGAGACTCACCATAATTCATATATGACTTGAATAGCATAATAAAAGTTCCTTTCATAACTTGCATGTAACTTACTTTAAGCTTTATTAATTTATGATCATAAACATAGTTTGTCATTGAAAATCATATCATAATACATACGTCCATATGAAATTATCTGAAAAATCATGTAATGGACTTCAAATTATGCATAATCATATGGGATGATATTAACGGAATCATACTTGAAATACCCATTAGGTAATTCATGAATTCATTCTTGAAATTAGCATGGTACATGAGTTTAGCTAGTAATTTATTGAAATCATGTAATCAAAATGAAATAAATTAAGACCCATAGCGAAAATCATGAACCCTAGATAGTATTGTACAGAATACATGAAAAATTCATAAATTTCATGCAATAATTGTCAATTCATATTAAAGTACATCTCTATAATTTGTGCAATTTAGTAGAAAATCATGGAAGCTCATAAAAATAAATACTTGCATTTAATGAAAAAAATAAAGGATTATTTGGATCCAAAGGTGGAATGGGCCCATGAATGAATTTTCATAATTCTTTTGCTTTTTTATCCTCCACTTTATTTAGTTGCTTTCCTTTTAAGCTGACTACCTTCAGTGAATTAAAGACGAGTGCCATCACATCCAATTTCGAATCGACATCCTAATACTAATGAGCATTAGTTAGGTCATTTGTCTTAATAAGTAATTTTTGAATTCTGTAGTCACTCTTTGTTATATTTGATTTTTTCACTTCCAGCTTTGCTCTATTACAAAATATTGCTACTATATTTTTGAGAGTATTTGAAGTATGACCAAGTAAAAATAACGTAATTAGAAGTAGACACACAACAAATGATCACGTCATGCAACATGTTCAGTTAAAATTAGATTAGGATAAATCAAATGATATAGATTCAACCTCTCGCTCGAATGTAAGATTCTTGTCGCTGTCACAATTTTTTTTTTTGTTTTTTTTTTGTGTGTGTGTGTGAATAATATAAAAGGTTATAAAATGTCAAATAACACATAACTTTAATAGGATTAAATGAGACTGGTTCCTTGAATTTTTAACTTTCATGGCTAGTGTATGTCTCATGCCATTTTTGTGTAAATACTATTACCTAAGAATGAATTATGAATAGAGCTGAATAAGCGACAACTCTACTTACAATTTGAATTCATAAAGGAGTTTACAAGGGGACTTATACCATATATCCGACTGCCTTCAAGATCAAACAGAGGTGAAAAAGTTGAGTTCTAGCTAGCACTTTATATTAATATATCTAAAATATTAAAATTTTATTAGTATCAGTCAAGTTACTCTGGGACTTGTACCGGAATGAAAATTGCCTATCCCTAGTAAAACCAATTTTAGCGATGATCGTTACTTTGAGTAAAAAGTCGACTTTTATTATTGATGAGCAATCTTATCTTTGTGCATTTTATTCTCGATCATTCAAACTTTGGCATATTGGGATATCCGCTTTGAAAGTCATTTTTTGTCTAACGTAAATAAAATTCTTCATCTACTTTTGAGTATCACAAAAGATCTACGAATATAGGTGATCGTTCTACACAACATTTTTGCTTTGTTGAGAATTTGTCTATCTTCTTACTATTGATTATATATTAAAGGATCGTTCGACGCTCATCATGGGTCATCTTTCGACGCTCATCATGGGTCATCTGGAAACAGTCGCGCTATGTTTTTAAATATAGAGGTCAGACTACGTACATCCGACCCCCCTTACCCCGCAATGGGCGGGAGCCTTTGACGCATTGCCGTAATGTTGTTGTTGTTGTTGATGATGATAGAGTGTGTTAGAAAAAATAATATATGCATTAACTTTGTGTATTATTATACTTTCTTTTATATACTTTTTCAACTTATATGTAATAAATCCACTTTATTTGATATTAAGGTATATATAACTATTATATAGTCAAATTCATTACATTACATTGTAATAAACTAATGTCTATCAAGTCATTTATTTAAAAATAATATTTATACAAAAACTTTGCAAAGAAATCTGAGTGTAGCTTTTTAAATAATAATAAGAAACCTAATTTATAAGCTCAATATCGAAAAAAAATATAATCAATCTGATTAATCCAAAATTAAACTATTGAAATCTAATCAAATCCAACTAATTTAACTTGGTCATATCGTTTGCAAGTTTGGACGGTATAAAAGAAAAAAGAAAACGAAATAAGTTGGAAAGGGCATAGTCGTAATAAAATGGTAAAAAGGTGGTAGTTTCAGAAAAGAGTTGGAAGAATGAAAAACTGGAAATTGTATGTGAAAAAACCAGGGTCAGTTGTAACCGGTGTGGGTGTTGAAATTAATTAATTTTGAATTTTTAAAAGTATTTTTAAATACTCCTTTTAAAAACTAACAAGTAAATACAAAAGTCAAAAGTAAAAACTTAAATATTCCTCATTTATTAGTTTTTGACTTGAGATAATTTTGGCTCCTCAGTATGTTTTCTCCTCGTCTAGAGGTGGTACTTTGTGCAACAATACTTGTACACTACTAGTAATAAATTCCTCATTAGATACATTTTCCTCTCTCCACAAAACTAAAACTATTACTCCTCTCATATCTCTCTCACTGTTGAAACATGGAATTCATTGTTTCTCTTTCTACATTCTCCGGCTCATCCTTTTTCTGGTTTTACCTCTAAATTTTATGTATCTCATAAACCTGAACGCCGGTTTCTGACGTCAGCATTAGTTTCCCGGTCACCGGATTCCAAAGTCTTACACGTATGGACCTTTCTCTCCTTTGATCTGCTTTTCATTTTTTTTCTCCGTGTTTTGACTGATTATTTGCTGATAAAAGGCTGCAGAAAATTATGGCGAAATTGAGATTGAGTTCAGCTTCGCATTTTTCAAAAATAATTTTTTATTTTTTGGTGAGGTTTGTGATAAACCAGAAGATTGATAGCTAGTTGAAGAGCGGTCACTGAAAGTAATTTTACTTTGATTCTCCAGAGGAATTATTATTGAAGATTTCTAATTTGACCTAATTTGAGTTTAACGTGAGTCTGTATTTTTTAGCATATTGTTTTCATCGTTTATTCATTTATTTACATGGTTTTACCTGTATCTCAACTTCATAAAATCAATTAATTGGGTTCTTGTTCTGTAATTTGGAAAAAAAAAATATTTCTCTTCTTTTCTCCTTCCTTTCTTTCGCTTTTTGTTCCAATTTGCCAGTGGTTTTAGTTTTCCTATTTCTTCTCTTACTCAAAACTCGTAGAGGAGCTAAAATTTTTTCCCTGGATATGAAGCTGTCAGCATTAAATGGGTTTTTACATAACCTTGAGACATGTGCTGTTGTATTTTTTGAATCAGATAAGATTTGTCAAAAATGAATTACATGCCTTCTCCCTACTTTATTTTTCCCACATCATGAAATTGAATTGTACCACTAAGAGTATGCTAATGAAAAAATGTGCATGAGTCGTGGAAGTAAATAAATGTCATTTGAATGAAAGCTATTGAAGTGTGGGTCGTTTGGTAGGGTGTATAAGAAAAGTTATGATAAGGTGGATTAATAATGTTGGCATTATTTTTTATACACAGTTTAGTTTGGTGTATTAAAAATAATAACATGCATTGCATTGTTTTTAAAATCATTGTTTATTTATAAAAATACCCTTCACATTCTTTAGCTTTGTACACTTTTATTGGCAAAGTGTCTTTGACCATATTTATGCCTGTATTGAAAACCCTTATATTGCTATACTATGGTTTGTTATGTATTAGTTATAACTTATATGTAGGATGAGACCAAATAGGTTGTATAACCAATGCTTGTATCAGTTATACATAGGTTGAGAAATTGCAGCAAACAAGAGAATAGTATATCAAGACTGATATATGCGCTGTTTTGCCTAATATGTTCCACCAAACAACCCCTTAATGTTTATGCCATGCACAAAGTGCTACCCTGCTAGTGTAATGAAGGAGGAAAGTGGACATTTGTTGCAGATAGCTTCTCGTTGCATTTCTGCAAAGATGATACTTCCACAATTATAATCCACGACTTACAAGGTTCTCAAGGAGCATATCTAACATAACATACACACAGAGACACAATTATTTGTATCATCATGAAAATAATTATGTAGTAAAAATTAGGATACGAGAAAAAAGGGAACATGGAAGTACCTAGAGAGTACAATGGAGTATCTAGTGTTATTATACTTGGAAGGTTTGAATCATGCACTCCTACTAAACCAACTTACCTTAATAGTTGAAGGAAGTGGTATTGTCTTATAAAAGTTCCATGTGTTACAATGGAGAAATTTCCACTCAATAATGGATGTGGAGAAATTCATTCACGAGTTAAAGAAAAGGATTTCTCTGATTTGGAAACCTTCAAAAAAAAAAAAAATTGAGGTAGACATATAAATGCAAAACAATCATGTCAAAGCAGATTGATCTGTCGGTAGCCGCTAAATAGTTAGTATTTTGTGAGCATCATCCGGACAAACCTAATTTTAAGTAGTTTGTATGGTTCGACCAGACAAACCTAATTTTTAGTAGTTTGTTTGTGCAACCAGACAAACCTAATCTTTAGTAGTTTGTGTGCATCGATCCGACAAAGCTGAATATTTTTTCAAACTACGATAGAATGCAACACCTCAAAAGTAAAATTAATGCTATTCTTAATGCGACAGATATCAAATTGGATAGCCCAGGAAAAGTATGATCAGGCATTTACTTCCATTTTAGCTAATATCCAGCAGATTTTAATATGCCTATTTTTTTTAGTAATATCCAGTTGTGGGTTAAAGCACTCATGGTGATCACACAAAAGAATCTTGTTTATGGATTTAGACATTATTGTTTGTGTTTTTTCATTCAGATTTTCCTTTGGTCCCAATTAATGCTAAAAGGTGCAGCTGATGCATGAGAAAAGGCGAGGTGAGCCTAGCACGAATTAGCGTGCTATTTAAACTTTTAAAATGGAAGATCTGGGTGTGGGGATCTTGAAAATATGTTCTTTGTTTGGTGTATCAGGATTTATAAGGTCCATTCAGGGTTACAGTCCTGGCTACTCTTTGCTCTAGGCCATGGCGTTTCTGTATACTTATGGTGTTCATTCTAGGTTTTAAGTTGCAGCACTATTGTTTAGGTTCATTAGGTAGTAGTTGCCTGTCATACAACCCAGATGGTTCACTTTGCCAATGCTCCCTTCCCTTAGAGAAATCCTCTGCTTAGGTCACTGTTCTCCTCTAGCCTAGTTATAGTAAGCCTAAGTCTTCTTTGAACTACCTTTGCTAAGAACGAAAGAGATAGGAAAGGCAGACTTGCACCACCATCTCCGTGCAAAACCGCTACAAGCTCGCTCTCAAGGCTGTAATTACCAGTCTGATATATGCGCTATTTGTTACCACACCAGTATGGGTAAATGTGGTAATTAGGCAAAACCATACTAAGGAAACCGAGACATAAAAGTATGCAGAAAATCACCCATGATATATTATTGCCTATTGGTCTAGACTCTACTAGTTTTCCTTGAAGTGAATTGTAGTTTGACCATCTAGCTGTTTTTTGGAACTGAAATTGGGATTAATGCTAATTGGAGAAAACTTGAGAACAATTTGGGAGCTGAGAGAGGCAGTCCACAAATAATCAAGACCAGTCTGATGTTAACCGATTGTCTTATGTGAAATGAAATCCTTATGCTTTGACTCTATAACTATCTTATCTAACCAAAATGTGGGTTCTTATGATATTTGGGGGAAATCCCAAGTACCATTTGGGGGCTCCGAGAGGTTTTTAAAAAAAAAGAAAAAAAGCAAGTCCAGTGCACTTTGCGCAGGGTCTGGGGAAGGGTCCCAGCAACTCAGAGAATAAAAGGTCATAGATAATATTAGTGGTGTATTATGCAATAAGTAGTCTTTTCTGAAATGTAGTCCTTGTGGGTTGCTTATAGATAATATTAATGGTGCATTTAGTCGTCTTTTTTGAAATACAGTCCTTGTGGGTTGGTCATATAATATCTATTTGATTCAAACAGTTCTGATAATCATTGATGATTTTTGGATATAGTGTTGGAATAGAAAGGTCCATAACATAATAACAGTTGGTGTTATGCCATCTTTTATTTACTTTCTTTCTTTTTTGGATAGGTGTTATTAGGTGATCTTTTTATTGTTTTTCACTGATGTGAAATCCTTCTCTTGATATTCTTCATCAACCAGATTTTGGAAGATCTTTTCTGGGAAGTACAAGCGAGGTATTGTTGGTTGTAAAAGCATTTTCTTTCATAATATCAAAACAGTTCGCACACCTTGACTCTTTCACCATGTATCTGCTACCTCACCAACATATATACCGGGCAACTCTATCCACCAAAGTTTGGCAGATGGAAAATATTTGCTGTAATGCCTCGGCCAGCATTTGAGCCCTAGTCTTCTATAATTTTTTCCCCATTTCAATAACTGGTGCACAACACCCTTGGGTTTAAATTTAGGTCTCTACTTTGAATTATATAATAAGGAGATGGTGGAGAAGTTGTCGGGAATCTTAGTAGCCCAGTTGGTTGGCTGCTAAACTCCCACCTTGTTGGTGAGGGCTTGATACCCTGTACCCCCTCCTCCATATTCTTCCCCCAATTTTATTTTTAAAGATAGAAGGAAAAAAAAGGAAGACAAAGCTGTCTTTACTGTTTTGAAGCAGCTTTGGAATGTTCATCATTTTTTGTAATCTGAAAAGTTAAAAGCAATAAATAATGCACCTGAACTCGCCTGTCGTCTGGTTTTCGAGTGGTTTTCTTACTATTTATCATTCCCCTTTGAAACCTTCTGTTCGGTGTATCCGACACATGAAATAATAGGACTGAAATTGGTCATTCCTTCTAGAACAGAAAGTCTTTAGTGCTACTTCTTGGCTTTTTAGATCTAAGGAAAAAAGTTGTCTACTATTTTGAAGCAGCTTTGGAATGTTCATCATTTCTTGTAATCTGAAAACTTAAATGCAACAAATAATGCACCTGAACTCCGCTTGTCGTCTGGTTTTCGAGTGGATTCCTTACTATTTGTCATTCCCCTTTGAAACCTTCCGTCCAGTGTATCTGACACATGAAATAATAGGACTGAAATTGATCATTCCTTCTAGAACAGAAACTCTTTAGTGCTACTTCTTGGCTTTTCAGATCAAGCACTACCAGCATTGCTACTGGTGGCCATTATTTGTTAAAAAGCCATATGCTTGTTGTAAGCTCCTGATGCCATCGGATTTGAACATGTTTGTTCAACCTGTATGTACCTATGCTCAACCCACCACTGCTACTTGTTAAAAATGGATTGTATTTGTACCTTCTATGTGTTGTACATGTGAACTTGAAATATTCGATATAAAGGCATTATTACTGTTGAGTACTGAGGATTATTCATCTGAGTTGTCTGATTGGGATGAATCCTTGGAATATGGTAATCAGGAATCAGATTTCTCCTCTTTCACAATGTTTACAATCCTATAAAAAATTATTTCAAGATTATGTCTTGCGCAACAATTCTATTAGAGTTGGCTTTTGTTTTTAGCATGCTCGACATCATTATCTGGAATTATGTGGACTTAAGAATGTGCCGATGATGCACATACGAGAAATTTTTTTTATTGATATGTGCCTGTTTTTTTGGGTCTCCTAGACTGCAGGAAAACGTTGATTCAGCAATTAATGTGGCACACTTTTCTTTGGTTTCACATGTCTGCAGAATTTTTATGATAGCATAAAGCTAAGTTCTACTTCAGAGTCATGGCATCAAGATCCAGTGCAAACTTTTTCGACTTGGCATCTGGGGACATACTGGATATACCTGAGACTCCTAGAGCTCTTCCACGTATGATGACTGTCCCTGGGATAATTTCTGATGGTTGTGGCAGCAATGATGGAGACTCAGATAGAATGTCATCTGGCTGTCATGAGCGAAAAATTATTGTTGCCAACGTGTTGCCTTTGCATGCTCAAAGGGATACAGCTGCTGAGAAGTGGTGCTTTAATTTAGACGAGGATTCTCTTTTATTACAACTGAAGGATGGGCTTTCACCTGAAACTGAGGTTATCTACGTGGGTTCTCTCAAGGTAGATGTGGAGTCCAGTGAACAGGAGGAAGTTACACAGCGACTGCTTGAGGAGTTCAAGTGTGTCCCTACCTTTGTACCTCGTGATATCCAGGAAAATTTTTATCATGGCTTCTGTAAGCAACAACTGTGGCCTCTTTTTCACTACATGCTCCCGATGTGTCCAGACCATGCAGATCGTTTTGACCGTCAGTTGTGGCAAGCTTATGTCTCAGCAAACAAGCTATTTGCTGATAAGGTGATGGAAGTGGTTAATCCGGAGGATGATTATATCTGGGTTCAAGATTACCACCTCATGGTTCTTCCAACATTCTTAAGAAAGCGGTACCATCGAGTGAAGCTTGGATTCTTTCTTCATAGTCCCTTCCCATCTTCAGAAATTTACCGAACTCTCCCAGTTAGGGATGAAATTCTGAAAGGATTATTAAACTGTGACCTGATTGGCTTTCATACTTTTGATTATGCGCGTCATTTTCTGTCATGCTGCAGTAGAATGCTAGGTCTAGATTATGAATCTAAGCGTGGACACATTGGACTTGATTACTTTGGTCGTACAGTTTACATAAAAATTCTTCCAGTAGGTATACATATGGGTCTGCTTGAATCTGTGTTGAATCTTTCTTCTACATTTGCTAAAGCTAAAGAAGTGCAAGAGCAATTCAAAGGAAAGAAAGTTATCCTTGGTGTGGATGATATGGATATTTTTAAAGGTATTAGTTTGAAATTACTAGCTTTTGAACACCTACTAAAGCAGCGTGAGGATTTGCAGGGTAAACTTGTTCTTGTCCAAATAGTAAATCCTGCTCGTAGCTCTGGAAAGGATGTTCAGGAAGCAAAGAGGGAGACGTATTTGACTGCTGTGAGGATCAACCAAATTTATGGAAGATATAATTATGAGCCTGTAATTTTGATAGATCGTCCTGTTGCCCGATATGAGAAGACTGCATACTATGTTGTTGCTGAATGTTGCATTGTCAATGCAGTGAGGGATGGGATGAATTTGGTGCCTTACAAGTATATTGTCTGTAGGCAAGGCTCTCCTGGTATGGATGCGGCTATGGGTATCAAAGCAGATTCTCCTAGAACTAGCATGCTTGTTGTGTCTGAATTTATTGGTTGTTCACCATCGTTGAGTGGGGCAATTAGGGTAAATCCATGGGATATTGAAGCTGTGGCTGAGGCTTTAAATGTGGCGATTACAATGTCGAACTCTGAGAAAGAACTTCGTCATGAGAAGCACTACCGCTATGTGAGCTCTCATGATGTAGCTTATTGGGCTCGTAGCTTCATGCAGGATTTGGAGAGAGCATGCCTAAATCATTATAGTAAGCGTTGCTGGGGTATTGGCCTGGGCCTAGGTTTCAGAGTTATTGCGCTTTCACCAAGCTTTAGAAGTTTGTCCATAGATCACATTGTTTCCTCTTATAGGAGGACACAGAAAAGGGCAATATTTTTGGACTATGATGGTACTGTCATTCCTCAGTCATCTATTGTTAAAGCTCCAAGTGCGGAAGTTATTTCTCTGTTGAATGCTCTAAGTAATGAACCTCAAAACACTGTGTATATTGTTAGCGGCAGAGGAAGGACTTCACTATGTGAGTGGCTTGCACCATGTGAAAGGCTTGGAATAGCTGCTGAACATGGGTACTTCATAAGGTACAGTGCTATTCATCCTGTATTTTTAGGGTTGCTTTGATACTTCTCGTCACCTTCTTGTTTTGTAGTTAGATTGTAGTTTCTCATTTGGAACTTGTGTTCTTTTTTCTTTTTTGGGTTAAATACTTGGAACTTGAGTTCCGGTTTTACTTTATTTTTATTTTTTCGCACATTCATCAACAACATGGTCTCTATTTTTTTCTCTTGTTGCAGGGGCAATAAAACCTCTGAATGGGATTATTTAGATTCTGATCTTGAATGGAAAAAAATTGTAGAACCTGTGATGCAACTTTACACAGAAGCAACTGATGGATCATATATAGAAGCTAAAGAGAGTGCATTGGTGTGGCACCATTATGATGCAGACCCTGACTTTGGATCCTGTCAGGCAAAGGAATTGTTGGATCATTTGGAAAGTGTACTTGCAAATGAACCTGCAGTTGTTAAGAGGGGTCAACATATTGTTGAAGTCAAGCCACAAGTGAGCCTTCCTCTTGTGTGTGTGTATTTCACCAATGCAGCACAAGCATGTTGCAAAATGCTGTTCCAAAGTTTTGATTTCTTTATTTGGGTTGCAGGGTGTTACCAAAGGATTAGTTGCAGCGAAAGTTCTCTTGATGATGCTTGATAGTGGGAAACCGCCTGATTTTGTGATGTGCATCGGAGATGACAGGTCAGATGAAGACATGTTTGAAAGCATATTAAGCACTGTTTCCAGTCCGTTGATCACTGTTGCCCCTGATATCTTTGCCTGCACTGTCGGGCAAAAGCCAAGCAAAGCCAAGTATTACCTCGATGATACCACTGATGTTCTTAGACTGCTGGAAGGCCTTGCTAATGCTTCTAATCCAAAGCCAATAGATACTGCTCAATCCAAGGTCGCCTTTGGTTCTTTTTCAAGGATGCAGATTACTTAGGTGTAGAAAGTATCATCAGGGCTATAGTTCTTTTTAACAAGTACAGTTTTGCTGTAGTCATTGTGCGTCCCCTGAATTATTAACAGGCACTGATAACTTGTACATATGCATAAATCTTTAATCCTTAATATGAGAATTTGGTTTATTTCACTTGGGTTAATATCTAAATGGAAACTCTGACAAAGATGTATAAAAAAGTGCATCAATTGAATTTAGTTAAATTTAAATAGGTAGTTGTGAACTTGTCAAGCCTCCCAAATCAATCACCATTAGCCCTTTTTTCAACGTGTATAAAACCTATTTTAACTTCAAGTCATGTTATTTTGTATTTCACGTGCACGTTATGATATTCCATTCTATTTTGAATATTTGTTAAGGATATATTCTAAGTACAAGTTTGAATATGATTTTTTTTACAAG
>JAABOM020000084.1:8015297-8064122 GCA_011800125.2 Solanum clarkiae | reverse complement strand
TCATGAATACAACAAAATAAGCTCACAACACACATGGCAATTGCATCCACAATCAAGTATAAACTCACAGGTCATGCTTTTAGGCTCAGCTTACATTCATAATATCAGAACAAACATTGCCAGATACTCAAAGATGTGTGAACGCATCAACAACTACAATCTCTCTCAAAACTTTTGATGGTGCCTAGTTTTTCATCAAAACATTAAAAACACATCGAAAAATTATGTATATTCTAATAGATAACACTATTATGAATTTACACATTATCTACACTACCTAAACATGTCGATTCAACAGAAAAGTAAACATCCACAAGGAAAAAAAATCACGGCAAGAAAACCTTGGGATCAAAAATAGGGGAAGTTATGGACTTGAGGCTACTAAGACTTCACCTTAATCCATAACTTCTCATACCCTACCAAAACAAGATACTTTGTCCTCAAAGTAAAAACAAGAACGAGAGAAAATCGATAACACAGAAATATATATACACATACACTAAAGACAAAAACCAAAATCCACAATATAAGTAAAAACAACATCCAAACTAAAAATATTTAAACACATCCAAAAACCAACATAATAAAAAAATTGTCTAACAATAGAAAAAAGTATCCAATAAGGCAAAATAAGAACTGGGGTCAAAAGAAAACAAACATCATGGTGCATCAAGCACCGATCTCTAGCTGGTCTGTGGGGTCCTGAGGCACTAACTCCTCCTCAGCAATCTGAGAACTACCCTCTCCATGTGGTTTATGCTGCTCCCGATCACTCTAAATAGCAACCTACAATAGCGATCCTGCACCACCTCCTCGGGTATGGGCTCCTCCTCATGTTTCGGCCGCTTCTGGACTGGCTCTGGATCAACATCATGCTCAAGGAGCCTCTTCCCACGGACGTCCTGACTGTCAGCTAGCAAATTGAATGCCTCATCACCCATTGATGTCACCTCTAGGACCGCAACAGGAGCTGCTAACATCTACAATAATTCAGCCTTAAACTTGGCCAACTCCTGAGTCACCGGCAGTAACTCTAACTGTTCTAACCACCGTACCGATCATTCGATTGGAGGCAGGACACTGCGAGGTGAGTAGTTTATCTGGGCCAACTCAGCATGCATCAATTCTTTGCTGAAGAAGCCAAGATCACTAGTTTTGCATATCGAGAAACCCCCATCTGCCTGTATCCCTGGAACATGCTTTGCTTTTTTGCATTAAAGACCCCGCCTACTTCACACCTTCTAATAGCGAAAATACTTCTGCACGAGTACTAATTTGATTAGCATAAACAAGCCTCTTCTGAGCCCTTGAGATTTTACATATTAGCTTCAGAAGATTCAATTGGACCATTCTTGACACAGAAGCACTAGTGTCAGTAGGTCGAGCTCCGTCAAGTCTTCGTTGGACTCTTGCCTCGAACGCATCCACTCAAGCATCCACCACCCTAACTCTCTCATCTACTAGATCACGGGTGAATGCCTTCATCCTCTCCTCGTCCCATACATTCTGATAGAACCTGAAGTCTGGACTTCACCGTAGCCACCCTACGTAACAATGACTGAAATAATTCAACAGCAGAAATATTAGAATCAACCTATAAACTAGTTGTTGAAGGTGCTAGAGTGCTGGAGGATGGAACTTAATCTCCACAGCTGGTATAGGCTAGTAACTAGAGTAGTGCCTGTAGCAGCAACAGGTGCAGTTTGAGTCAGAGGCTCTACTAGGAATGGCTCTGAAATAGGAGGAACTTCTCGTGGTAAGCCTATCGGGTTCTCGTCATCCTTTATCAGGCTGGGATCCATGGTGCATGTAGCCTCTGTGTACTGGTCTCGGTGGGGGTCAATAAGAACACCTACTGCACTGGACAACCGATGAATCAAGACAGGAAATGGCAGTGAGGTATTCATCCAGATGGCTGCCTCACGGATCTACTCCGAGATTATCCAGGCCCAATTTATAGCATAACCAGCTAGAATGCTGGCCAAGAACACCGCTCTCTCTAAGGTGATCACATTATCCGTAAAGGTTGTTCTAATGCACCAACGAATAATTGATGACCAAAACATGGCCTGGAATGAGAGGCGGGCTTTCACAATCAGATCTTCGTGGTTTGTAACCCACATCGGCTCGACACCTGCCTTGCAAATTTGGCTGGCAATCCACTACAGAAGCTCTGTTCTGGCCCTGATGTCCTTCCTAGTCACTACTCTCCTTATTTTATCAATATGGCCATTGTACTTTATAGTAAACTGAGGTACTCTGTAAGTAGGACCAAACTAAACTCTTCAGATCATCTCCTCTGAAATATCAACCTTCCTACCTCGAAATATCACCACCCGTACATTCGGCTGCTCAATTGGCTTCTTGTTCTTCGAAAGTCCCCCGCGGAGTGTAGCAATATATGCCGCATAGAACTCACGGATTATGTAAAGGGCATATTACCTAACTGTTGTGTGGTCCATCTTAGTCCGTGCTCATCCAACCCGACATCCAATCCAGGTACTTTTTCTAATCCGAAGGCATTCAATATGGACTCCTCATGAGACTGGCGGACCGATTTGCCTTGCCCCTTTGGCTCTAACCCCTGGTCATAAATTTCTTTCACACCCGCAACACACCATCTGAGATCAGCAGAGGGCTAAGATTGTGCTTCTTCCCGCTGAGGCTGTGAGGTGCTGTCGGACTCTAATTTGGACCCTGAGTGTGAGAGGGTCATTTGTGGTAGGTTGCTATCTGACCCATCCCTGTTACCCTATTGTTCCTCCTCTTCAGACTGGGAGGAACTGCTAACTTCCATGGGTGTCTGTGCTGCAAGTGCCCGGGTTTGGGGTCTATTGGCAACAAAAATAGGTTATCTCAAATCAACTACCCATGATTCACACAACCCCAAGTTATGAATGCTTAGCTACTTATGAATAAGGTAAACAAGAAAACATGCTAATAAAAGACATAAATGAGAGTTTAACCACAAACACTGAAGAATGAAGACACCATAAGTTGCAAACCCAAAAGCTTGATTGATCAACGATGAATACAAAGCAAGATTTGCAATCCCCAAAATTAGTTTTCCAATAGAAAATGATAAACTAACTAAAAGATAAGTAAAGATTCAAAAGACGATGATAAAATGCCTCCAAGTCGAACTTTCTTTCTAAAACCCTAACTTAAAGTATATATAGTATTTATAAAATAACCCTAGAATTTACACAAAAAAGACAGCTGTCATCTGATAAGTCTCGTAGGTACGAATCGTAGGATGACCTACCAGTCGTAGTTGGGGTCTTGTATTAGGTTCTTGGCATCTTGGACTAAATTGATATGACCCATACGTACGATTCATTACTTGAGTTACGACTTGTATGTTCTTCTCATAGTCTTGGCCTTCAGTTTTTGGTCCTATATTTTGGCTCTCTGATTCTTGCTATTAGTCCACCTATACGAATCGTAGTGCAACTTATGACTCGTAGGATGGCCTCGTAGGGTTGACCTCCACTTCGCAGATTTTTGAAGTTTTGATTTCTGATTCTTGCTATGACACACCTTACGACTCATAGCTTGGGCTATGGTTCGTAGTTGTGCTCATATGTCCTAAGCTTCAATAAAATCTGCAACTTTTCTTTCAAAATCATGTCAACCTAACTTTTCTGCAAGAACAAAACACATAAAAACCATAAAATGTTGCATTAAGAACTCACAAAATCCCATGTTTTACGCATCAAATTTATTGTATTTTGAAAACACATCAAAGCATCATAATCAAAATGCATAATATTAAGCAATGGACAAAATATAACAATATGGCATGTATGTTCAATGCTTAAGTAAAACATGCTTAAGCCATTCATGCTCATATAATATATCATATGTGTAGAAGAGACCAAGCTAGCTATCCAAGGTATAAACCCCTTCGTGGTTGTGTGGTATAAACCCCTCACATGGTTGATCCTAATCACATCTTACCAACATGGTCGCGAAGTATAAACCCCTCGTATGGTTGATAAGTATAAACCCCCAACATGATTACCCGGGATCTTGTCCCCCCGGATCGGTATGGTCTAATGCAACACTTCATATAGAGTATATCATATACATAACCTTATTTCATCATCATAATATCATTCATATCACACCTCATACATTGGACCTTCATTTCCTCAAGAAACCCTAGCCGGACATTTTATCAAACACTTTGAGGGTGTGAAATGGGGGTAAAGGACCATGTAATTTAAAGATGAAATCATACAAGAAAATCTATTACAAAACAATCAATCAACACCTTGCGACACCCCCAAGACATTCACATCAAAATCCCTCATCAAATCCAACATTAGATCTAAGATTTAAAGCTCAAAACATAGCAAAACAGTCACAATTTTACATAGCTTTAACATACTGTGTAGTGAATTTCATAATAATCAAGACCCATTTGTCAATCAACTTTAAAACATGCAATTTATGTAAAAGGAGGCTTGGGTATCTGGGTGAAAAAAACCTATAAAAGAGCCCACATACCTTAGCTTGGAGATAAACTTGGTGAAGATTGGAGATGGAGACTTGAAGCTTCAAGAAGAACCTTAAAGGACAACGTCAGCTTGGGATAAGGGTTTAGGAATTGAGTTTGGGAAGTGAAAAGGTGACTGAGTATTTGAGTGAATATTAGGAAATGTTCAGGGAAGTATGAGGGTGAAATATGAATATGTATAGGTAAAAACACGTATGGGAGCTTTTAGGCCCAAGACTTTAAGTTGAAAAATAGAGTACCAAAATACATAGGAGCGCGTTGCAAGGGGTACACAAAAACCCCTTTGGAAATCGCACCTTGGAATTTCGTAATTGCTAAATACTTGATCTTAAAATGGGGTTAGACCCTTTCCACCTAATTTTGACCCCCTGAACAAGAATCCAAAGTCGGATTTTCAAAATAATAAATGAATTTTGAGATATATGAAAATTGAAATTCTGGGCATACCGAGGCACGTTTTTGGGCACTTTTTGGGGTTGTTACAATATCTCCCCCTTGGGAACATTCGTCCCCGAATGTAAAAGAGACGTACAAGACAAGAGTGATCATCAACAAATTAGCTCCAACAAGAATGCAACATAACATGTAAAATACCATTTTCAAATTCCCAACATAAGTGTAAAATCATTATAAACTTTCCAACTTTAAACATGAATTTGTATGAATGACATAGGGGCTAAAACATAAGACTTGAAATTGCATAAGGTACGTAGGATTAGTAAGTTAGGCTTAAGTTCAGTGGAAAAGATAAGGATACCACTTTTGCATGTCCGCTTCGGCCTCCCATGTAGTATTTTCAACTTGTTGGTTCCTCTGAAGGACCTTAATAGATATCACTTCTTTGTTCCTCAATCTCTTTACTTGCCTATCAATGATTTGAACCGGAACCTCCTCATAATTCACGTTATCCTCAATAGCACCACAACATCAAGAGGCACAACAGCATTAGGATCACTAACACATTTTCTCAACATAGATACATAGAACATCGGGTGAACCAAATTCATTTCTCTAGACAACTTCAACTCATAAGCTACCTTGCTGACCCTGTCTATCACCTCATAAGGACCAACATATCTTGGACTCAACTTCCCCTTTTACTAACATGGACCACATCTTTCATTGGAGAAACCTTCAAGTAGACCCAGTCACCCACTTGGAATTCTAGGTCTTTCCTTCTTACATCGGCACAAGATTTTTGACGACTTTGGGCTGTCCTCAACCTTTCCCTAACCATATTAACCTTCTCAAGAGCCTCCATAACCAGATATGATCCCAATAAATCCACCTCTCCAACCTCAAACCAACCCACCAGTGATCTACAATGTCTCCCAAAAAGAGCCTCAAAAGGAGCCATATCGATACTAGACTGATAGCTATTATTGTATGCGAACTCAATCAACAATAGATGGTCATCCCAACTACCCCTCATCTCCAATACACATGCCCTAAGAATATCCTCAAGGGTTTGAATGGTTCTTTCATCTTGTCTATCCATTTAAAAGAGGAAGGTCATACTAAGGTGAACTTTCATACCAAGACCCCTTTGAAAAGACTTCCAAAAGTATGAAGTGAATTGTGTACCATGATTCGATATGATGGATAAAAGAACCCCATGCAACCTCACTAACTTATGGATTTACAACCTTGTATACTCTTCAACCCCATATGTAGTCTTAACCGGTACAACGTGAGCCAATTTCGTCACCCTATCAACCACAACCCAAATGGAATCAAAACCCCTTCTAGTCTTGGGCAAACCAACCACAGAATCCATATTAATCACCTCCCACTTCCAAGTAGGAATCTCTATGTCTTGGGTTAGGCCACCCGGCCTTTGATATTCGGCTTTAACTTGTTGAAAACTATGGCAACCAGAAACAAATTTAGCAATGTCCCACTTCATGCCTCCCCACCAATACACATCCCTCAGTCTCTATACATTTTGGTGGAAGTGGGGTGAATAGAATAAGAAGAATTATGGGACTCATCAAGAATTTCTCCCTGAAACCATCAACACAAGGCGCACACAACCTACCTTTGTACCTAAGGACACCATCTCCCCCTTGGGAGAAAACCTCTACTTTTCCCTCTTTCACCAAGGCCTTCAATTTAAGCAAGGAAGAGTCAAGACCTTTTTTTGCTATCACTTCATCAACCAAAGAAGACTTAGACCCATCAATAACCACAACATCATCATCACCAATCTCTTCCAACCTAACAGCTAATCTATCCAATCTATGCATCTCCCTAGCCATCTCCCTATCACCACAATCCATATGAGCTAGGCTACTCATAGACACACAACTCAAAGCATCCGCCAATACATTTGCCTTACCTGGATGATAATGCACACTCATGTGATAATCTTTGAGAAGTTCTAGCCACCTCCTTTGTCTCAAATTGAGATCCTTTTGAGTGAAGACATATTGGAGGCTCTTATGATTAGTGAAGACATCCACATGCACCCCGTAAAAATAATGACACCAAATCTTTAATGCAAACAGAACGGTGGATAACTCTAGATCATAGGTAGGGTAATTCCTTTCATGTACCTTGAGTTGTCTAGAATCATAAGCTATGACCTTAGCATTTTGCATTAGCACACAACCGAAACCAACTCTAGATGCATCACAATACACAATAAAACCCTCAAGCACATCTAGTAGCAACAATATAGGAGCGAACACAAGCCTATCCTTCAATGTTTGGAAGTTCCTTCCATATTCATTAGTCCTCTCAAACTTAACCTTCTTTTGAGTCAAGTTGGTAATAGGGGAAGCAATGGAGGAGAACCCATTCACAAATCTTCTACAGTAACCCGCATGACCCAATAAGCTCCTAATATCTTACGGGCTCAATAATCTAGGCCAATTTCTAATCACATCAATTTTCTTAGGATCCACTTTTATACCATCCCCCGATGCCACATGACCCAAGAATGCAACCTTCTTCAACAAAAATTCACACTTATCATATTTAGCATATAATTTCTCCTCCCTCAACCTTTGTAACACAACCTTCAAATGACCCATATACTCCATCCTACTATGAAAGTAGATCAAAATGTCATCAATAAATACCACAACAAAGGAAACAAGGTAATGTTTGAAGACCCTATTCATTAGGTCTATGAAGATAGTCGGCGCATTGGTCGACCCAACCGACATCACAACAAACTCATAATACCCATATCTAGTTCGGAAGGCCATCTTGGGAATATCACACTCCCTCACTCTCACTTGACGATACCCAAACTGAAGATCAATCTTAGAGAAGTAGCTAGCCCCTTGCAATTGGTAAAACAAGTCATCAATTCTTTGAAGAGGATATCTATTCTTTATAGTGATCCTATTGGGTTGCCGGTAATCAATGCACATTCTAAGTGACCCATTCTTATTTTTCACAAACAATACCAAGGCACCCCAAGGTGATAGACTAGGTCTAACAAATCCTTTTTTCCAACAAATCATTCAATTGCTCTTTTAACTGCTTCAACTCCGTTGGGGCTATAGGGTAAGGGGGAATGGAGATAGGTTGAGTGTCGGGAAGGAGATCAATGCAAAAATCTATTTTCTTCTCAGGAGGTACACCGAGAAGGTCGTTTAGAAAGACATCAAGGAACTCATATACAATTGAAACCAACTCTATGCAAGGGACTTTGGACTCCACATCTTTAACCTCACAAGATAATACAAACACCTCCTAGAGATCAACATATGGGCTTTAATGCATGAAATGAATCTACTCTTGACCACCACATCTTGACTTTCTGACTCAAGGACGGGTTCATTAGGAAAATGAAACTTGACCCTATGAGTTCTACAATCAATAGAAGCATAGTAGGCATGCAACCAATCCATCCCAAGAATGACATCAAAATCTACCATATCTAATTCAACAAGATCACAAGGCAACAACTTATGCAAGATGCAAATAGGACAACTCATGTAAACTTTCCTAGCAACAATAGAGGCACCCATAAGCGTAGAAACTTCATATGACTCATGCAACAACTCGGGGACCACATGGAACTTTTTAGCAATAAAAGGAGTAGCAAAGGAAAGAGTGGCACCCGGATCAAGCAAAACATACACATCAAAGCCAAAGATTTCAACATACCGGTAACAACATCAGGGACCTCACCAACCACTTGCCTCCCACGTAGATCATAAAATCGAATGTGCCTTGGGGCACCTCCTTAAGGACCACCTCCCCCTAATGGGACCGTATTAGCACCCCAGACGTTGCCACAGCATCTTGGACAATCTACCTTCTTGTGACCAAGCTCCCCACATTCAAAGCATGCATTAGAACCCTTCAAACACGGGCCATTATGACCCTTCCCAAATCTAGCACACACATCAATAGGATCCATCCCACCAACATCTTAAGGCCAAGGGAATTCATCAGCAAGCCCCCTATTAGTAGTATGAGAAGGCCCTTGGCCTAGACGAAATTTAGCACCCTTTTGGAATTTACCATCAAATCGGGCCCTCTTGGCCTCATGCCCTCTCCTCTTCCTCAACTTCTCCTCCTCCATTTTCTCAGCAGGTCATCAATAGAGACAAGTCCATGTCACTAATTAGTATGGTAGACCGACATTCTTCACTTACCAAGTCGGAGACCTCCATCATGAATTTATTCATCCTAGATCTAGGATCGGCCACTAAATTAGGGGCATACTATGAAAGTTGATTAAACTTGAGGGCATACTCCCTGACACTCATACACCTTATTTCAAGTTCATAAATTCCACCAACTTTTCTTCCCTAAGCTCAAGAGGAAAAACCGATTAAGGAAGGCCAATTTGAAATCCTCCAAAAGTACCACATCACCAATACCTTTCTAACCCTCCATTGCTCATAACAAATTTGGGATACCCTTTTGAGTTGTTACGCCACCAACTCCACCTTTTCATTTGGCCCAACACCCATGAAATTTAAGATTTTGTAGACCTTATCAACGAACTCTTGTGGATCTTCATCCACCTTTGACCCATGGAAAACCAGAGGAGTCATCCTCATAAAGCCTCTCACCCTAGCTTCTGGGGTAGTAGCATGAGGGGCTTGGGCCCCTTGTTGGACTTGGTTGGCAACCACTTGGACAACTATAGTAAGGGCATCCCGGAGCTCACCATTGGTAGGT
This sequence comes from Solanum clarkiae, assembly GCA_011800125.2. Lineage (NCBI taxonomy): Eukaryota > Viridiplantae > Streptophyta > Magnoliopsida > Solanales > Solanaceae > Solanum > Solanum clarkiae. The sequence goes on along the minus strand of JAABOM020000084.1, from coordinate 8,054,452 downwards.
TGCTCCTCGAGAGTTTGGGCTTGTCCTCCTCTAGTGTTTGGCATGATCTAGCATAGCAAAGAACAATCATTAGGGGAAAAACTCACGACAACTCTATAGCGCGACACAAAACATAAAGAAGGGAAACATTTCCTAAAATATCTCATAGCCTCCTATTCATATTCATGGTATGCTTCACAACCATGAATAGGACTCTAATCGATGCAGTGTGTTCGACTCTGAGGATCTATCAACCTAGTACTCTAATACAAAGTTTGTCATGACCCAAGCCTAGGGCCTAGACGTGACACGGCGCAAGGGGAACCCAAAGGGACCCCGAGCAAGCCTCGTAAAGCATCATTACACATCCTTATTTGTGGAAGCAATGAATCAAGCATTCAAGATTAAAGAATGGGGAAACGAGGCTAAGGGAAAATCTTGGACAATATTATGGTCAAGACAAGAGTTAAACTTATATCATAGATACTTAACATGTCCAACAAAAACCTCTACTACAAAGATAAGAGTGGGGCCCAAGACAAATAACCCTCATTGTCAAATAGAACATAAAAAGATGGCTCAATGCATATTAAGAGAGCATAAATTATGTTCCCGAAGTGTAGGACTCACCAATGAGCTTGGATAGCACCAAACTAGCCACATGGAGGAGGATGATCAACTTGGGCACCGGTTTGTACATAGTGACATCATGTAGGCATGGAGTATGCATTAGTATGTTTGAATGTACTAAGTATGTAAGATGCAATGCAATAATAAGTATGCATCATAATTAAAATGCATAATATTAAGCAATAGACATAAAACAACAATATGGCATATATGTTCAATGCTTAAGTAAAACATGCTCTAGTAATTCATGCTCATATAGGATATCATATGTGTAGAAGAGACCAAGCTAGTTATTTAAGGTATAAACCACTCACATGGTTGATGCTAATCATACCTTAGTAACATGGTGACGAAGTGTCAACCCCTCGCACGGTTGATGAGTATACACCCCTAATATGGTTACTTGGGCTCTTGTCCCCCCGGATTGGGTATGGTCTAATGCAACACTTTATATAGAGTATATCATATACATAAGCTTTTTTCATCATCATAACATCATTCAAATCATACCTCAAGCTTTGGACCTTCATTTGCTCAAGAAACCATAGCCCTACATTTTATCAAACACTTTAAGGGTGTGAAATTGAGGTAAAGGACCATGCAATTTAGAGATGAAATCATCTAGGAAAATCTATTGTAAAACCATCAATCAACACTTTGCAACACCCCCAAGACATTCACATCAAAACTCCTCATCAAATTCAACATTAGATCCAAGATTTAGAGCTCAAAATATAGAAAAACAGTCACAACTTTACATAGCTTTAACATAGTGTGCAGTGAATTTCATAATAACTAAGACCCATTTGTAAATAAACTTTAAATTATGTAATTTATGTAAAAGGAGGCTTGGGTATCATGGATGAAAGGAACCCATGAAAGAAACCCACATACCTTATCTTGGAGATAAAGTTGGTGAAGATTGGAGATAGAGACTTGAAGCTTGAAGAAGAACCTTGAAGGAGAACCTTAGCTTGGGATGAGGGTATAGGACTTGAGTTTGGGGAGTGAAAATATAACTAAGTATTTGAGTGAGTATTGGGTAATGTGTAGAGTAGTATAAGGGTGAAATATGACTAAGTATAGGTAAAAACATGTATGGGATCTTTTAGGCCCAAGACTTAAAGTCTTGGACCAAAGCTGAAAAATAGAGTTCCAAAATACATAGGGGTGCGCTGCGAGGGGGACGCGAAAACCCCTCTGGAAATCACACCTTGGAATTTTGTAATTGCTAAATCCTTTCTCTTAAATTGGGTTTAGATGCTTCCCCACCTAATTTGGACCCCTTGAACAAGAATCCGAAGTCATATTTTTGAAATAATAAATGGATTTTGAGATATATGAAAATTAAAATTTCGGGCATCCCAAGGCACCTTTTTGGCAAATTTTTAGGGTCATTACTCTAACTGTTAGGGTAGTAGCAAGAGAGGTTTTGTCCCCTTGATTGACTTGGTTGGTGATCATTTGGGCAAGCATAGTGAGAGCATCCCAGAGCTCATCATTGGTAAGTTGCTCCTCGAGAGTTTGGGCCCGTCTTCTTCTAGTATTTGGCATGATCTAGCATAGCAAAGAACAATTGTTATGGGGAAAAACTTACCACAGCTCTATAGTATGACTTAGAATATGAAGAAGGGAAACATTTCCTAAAATCCCTCATAGCATCCTATTCATAGTCATGGCACGCTTCACAACCATGAATAAGACTCTAATTGACGTGATATGTTGGACTCCGAGCATCTATCAACCTAGTGTTCTGATACCAAGTTTTCCATGACCCAAGCCTAGAGCCTAGATGTAACACACTGAATGGGGAACTCAAAGGAACTCCAAAGAAGCCTCTTAACTTTTCATTACACATCATTGGTGACGGAAGCATATAAAAACATTAAAGAGCAAGAATAGGGGGTAAGAGTGTAAGGGAAAAGCTTGCACAATATCATAATCAAGAGATAAGAGTCAAAACTGAAATCATACATACATAGTATGTCCAACAGCCACCTCTAATACACAGATAAGAGCGGGGGCCAAGACACAGCAACCGGGCTCATCCTCATAGTCGAATAGAACATAAAGAAGAGTGTCTCAATACATAACAAGACAGCATAGACTAAGGTCCCCCGAAGTGTATGACTCACCAACTAGCTTGAGTAGTACCGAAATAGCCACGTGGAGGAAGATGATCAACTTGGGCTTCGGTTCCTACATGGGGATATCATGTAGGAAAGAATATGTGTTAGTATCTTTGGATGTACTAAGTATGTAGGATGCAATGCAATAAGAAATGGACATCATAATCAAAATGCATAATAGTAGGTAATAGACATCATATAACAATATGGTGTGTATGATCAATGCTCAAGTAAAATATACTCAAATAAATCTTTCTCATATAGGATATCATATGTGCAGAATAGACCAAGTTAGATTTCCAAAATACAAACCCCTTAGTAGGTTAGTGATGATGCCGCCCCATCACTTAGATAGTGAAGTACTAACCCTTCACTCGATTGGTGATAATGTCGCCCCATCACCTAGGTGAAGAAGTACAAACCCTTCACTCGGTTGATGATGTTGCCCTATCAGTAGGTGGAGAAGTACAAACACTTCACTCGATTGATGAGTACAAACCCCTATCTCTGTTATTTAGGTTCTTAGACCCCGAATCGGGCATGGTCTAATGCAACACTTTAGGAAGGATTTATAATATACATAACCTAATTTGATCATCATAATATCAATTCTATCATATCTCATGCTTTGCACCTTCAACTCCTCAAGAAACCATATCTGGGCATTTTATCAAACACTTAGAGGGTGTCAAATGGTAGTATAAAACCATGCAATTTAGAGATGAAATCATGCAAGAAAATCCATTGTAAAACCATCAATCAATGCCTTGCACCACCCTCAAGCAATATAGATCAAAAGCTCTCACCAAATCTTACAATAGATCCAAGATTTATAGCTCAAAACATAGTAAAACAGTCATAACTTTATATAGCTTTAACATAGAGTGCAGTGAATTTCATAATAAGCAATACCCATTTGTAAATCAACTTTAAATCATGCAATTTGAGTAAAAAGAGGCTTGGATATCATGGGTGAAAGGAATTCATGAAAGAAACCCATATACCTTAGCTTGGAGATGAACTTGGTGAAGATTAGAGATGGAGACTCGAAGCTTGAAGAAGAACCTTGAAGGAAAACCTTAACTTAGGATGAGGGTTTGGGGACTTTAATTTGGGAGTGAAAATATGACAAGTGTTTGAGTTAGTATTGGAGAATGTTTAGGATGATATGAGGGAAAAATAAGGCTAAGTATGGGTAAAAACATGTTTGGGAACACTTGGGCCCAAGACTCAGAAGTCTTGGACCGAACTAAAAAAAACAGGCCACTTTTTGTACTCAGCGACGCGGATTTGCCACTAGAAATTGCATTCTTTGAATTTCATAATTGCTAATCTTTTGCTCTTAAATCGGGGTTAGACCCTTTTTCACCTAATTTTTACCCTCTGAATATGAATATGAAGTCGAATTTTCAAAATAGCAAACACATTTATCATATATGTGGAATTTAAAATTATGGACATTCTAATGCACATTTTCGGGTACTTTTTAGGGTCATTTCAAAAAGAGTTTCCAAAGTCTGAAAGATAAGCTTGTCTCTGCTCCTATCTTGGCTCTACCGAAAGGGTTGGAAGGGTTTGTGGTATATTGTGATGCCTCAAGAATTGATTTGGTGTGTGTTTTGATGCAAAATGGCAAGGTGATAGCATATGCCTCTAGACAACTTAAGGTGCATGAGCGAAATTATCTCATCGATGATTTTGAATTGGAGGCCGTGGTGTTTGCTTTGAAAAATTGGTGCCACTACTTGTATGTGGTTCATATCGATGTGTTTACCAACCACAAAGTATCCAATATGTGTTCACACAAAAAGATCTTAACTTGAGACAAAGAAGGTGATTAGAGCTCCTTAAAGATTATGATATGAGTATGCATTATTATCCTGACAAAGCTAATGTTGTGATCGATGCTCTAAGTAGAGTATCTATGGGTAGTGCAGCTCATATTGATGATGGTGGCAAGGAGGTGGCTAGAGGTTCGCTAAGTTGGGGGTTAGGTTGGATGAAGTTGTAAATGGTGGTGTAATAGTTGTTGATGGTTTTAAATCTTTTTTGATTGAGGAAGTAGAGTCAAACAAGATCTTGACCCTGTCTTGCTAGAGTTGAAGACCTTGGTGAAGTATGGTAAAGTATTGGTTTACTCTCAAGGGGGAGATGGCAGCCCTCGGTACCAAGGTAGGTTATGTGTGCCTAATGTTGATGACTTATGGGAGTTGATCTTGATGGAGGCTCATAATTCATCCTACTCTATTCATCCCAGTTCCACAAAGATGTATCATGACTTGAGGGAGGTTTATGGTAGGTTGGTATGAGAAGAGATATTGCAAAATTCATATTCGGATGTCACAATTACCAACAAGTGAAAGTCGAGCATCAAAGGCCGGGTGGCCTAGGACAAGACATAGAAATTCCTACTTGGAAGTGGGAAGAGATTAACATGGATTTTATGGTTGGATTGCCTAAGACTATGAAATACTTTGACTCTATTTGGGTTGTTGTGCATAGAATGACAAAGTTGGCTCATTTTCTACCGATTAAAACCACTTATGGTCCCGAAAGTTGTATATTTATGATTTGGTTAGATTTCATGGGGTGCCCTTGTCTATTATTTCGTATCGTGTTGCTCCATTTACTTCTCATTTTTGGAGGTCCTTCCAAAGAGGTCTTGGTACCAAGGTCAAGCTTAGCACGGTTTTTCATCCTCGAATGGATGGCCAAGCCGAAAGGACTATCCAAACTCCTGAGAATATGCTTGGAGCTTGTGTTTTGGAGATTAAGGTAGTTGGTATGAATATCTTCCGCACTTATTGAGTTTGCTTACAACAATAGCTACTACTCAAGCATTGGTATGGCTCCCTTTGAAGTTTTATATGGCAGGCATTATAGATCCTCGATTAGGTGGTTCGATATAGGGGAAATGGCATTGCTAAGTCAGGATTTGGTTGTGGAAGCATGACATGCCTCAGATTATTCATTGTATGGTTACCATGGCAAGTAGACTTCACCTCGTCGAGGGGGTGACATGCCTCGATCACCTTACGAATAGGGTGACATGCCTTAGATTCCAAGTAGTACCTCACTTGGTGTGTATCGGTTAAGGTCTCTTCCCACACATCTAATATGTATTATGCAAGATGAATATTTTACTAGCATATTCTACTACAAGTATTGATCATGCATGTCATGTTGAGATTATGTATCCACTGCTTATGATAATGTATTTTGAATATATTGGCTTATGTCTTTATTGCATTGCATCCCGCATACTCTATGCCTATATTCAAACGTACTAACGCATACTCTATGCCTACATGATATCACCAAGTAGGAACTGGAGTTCCTTTTGATCATCCTCCTCCATGTGGTTTTGGTGAAAGCTTTGGTGAGTCCTCAATTCCGAGGATAATATTTATTTACTTCATGTTATGTTGAGACTCCTTCTTATGTTGAATACTTATTATTATGAGGGTGAGCCCGGGAAGTGTCTTGATCCCTGCTCCATTCCAAGTTAGAGGTGTTATTGGATATTATGATGTATTATGCTAACATTCGAGGACGAATGTTCCTAAGGGAAAGAGGAAGTAACACCCCACAGCTTACATGTACTAGTCCTATGCACATGAAACATGATATGGCTTTGTCAAATCAGTGCCTATTTTCAAGAGTGCTTGAATCTCAAAATAGAGGGTGATATGTGCATGTAACGCTTAAGAAGGTCGAGTGTATAAAAGTTTTGAGTCAAATCGAGGAGATCGCGACCTTAAATGAAGTGAGAGAAGTCCGGTGTTTGTAGGACTTAGGAAGCTAGCAGGTGAGTCACCTACTTGCTTAGCTTAAATTTGCTAGCTAGACAGAGACGAGGCCGGACGTCGAATCTGTCAAAGTTCGATTATGAATAAAGTCCGGGTTAAGGGTGTAACTTTATCCCATGTTTTAGAATCATAAATGGACTATATTTTCAGCCCAAGAAGAATATAAAAAGATCCCAAAGACATCACAATCCATTTGATAATTTAAGGCCAAACTAACTAAAAAGAAAGGAGAAAAATAGGCAGCAAAGGCCCATCAATTTGGAGCCCTTAAGGCCCAAGTGAAATGAGCAAAATGGTACATTACTCCTTTATAAAATAATGCCTAAAATGTAAAAGAGAGTTGGCCAAAGAAATCCTTTAAAAGGTCTTACAAGCATCACCTTTAAGTCATTCTTAGACTTGGAAAATTTCAGCTTTCAAAGGTTCTTTGTTATTCTTTCTTGACTTTGTAAAACAGACACAAGAAGCTTTTAGGGTTCTTAAGGAGGCTCTAAACCTTTAAGGTATAAGTAAGTGATTATAGTTGTGTATTTAGTATGGTTTCTTCATGAAAACAAGAGAATAGGCTGGTTATGTTTATGCTGAAATGTTTTGACAGCATGTGTCCTAAGGATTGTTGTACACATTTCTTGTTAATTAAGAGACTTTTCTCTTCTTGGATTGCTGGACTATGAATTAAGGTTTATTTTTTTAACAAGGTTTAGTTTTGTAGTGATATAACAAGGATGTTGCACCATTGTTACAGTCCGCAAAAATGAGTTGTTGTGCGATATCGTAATTGTGCTCTTAATAGGAACTTGCGGGCTGATAATGGGGAGATTGTTGTTTCACTGTTCTACATATACTTTAGAACTATTTTTGCAATATTTTAGGAATGATTTTATGTGTATATATGGTGGGGACTGTTTGGTTAAAGTTGGAACAGGTTTGGAATTGCCGACGTCAAAATGTAGCGAAGGGATGTAACGTTATGCCGCCTGTTTATTTATTGTGTAGATTTGTTATGAGTGGTGCTTTGTGGAATGCTGTAAGACTATTATGGCAGTAAAACAGGTTGCATGTGATATGTATATGAAAATGTCTATTAGAAAGTACGATTAGAGGCGGAAATGTTGAAAGAATACGCTTGGGTTTATAATTATACGCTTGCTTCCCGTGTGTTACTTTTTTATGAGATTGGGATGCGAAGATATATCTATTGGCTGCCAATGCTAATTTTATCACCTACTATACTGTAGGCAGATATTTGGAGGAAGGGAAGGTTATCTCGAGGTAATAGTGAGGTCGTACAGCGAGGTATGTAAGGCTACTTGATTTCGTATTATTTGACATAAAACATAGATCCTTCCTTGGCACATAAAGGCACTTACCAACTCCAACACAACTATTAATGGTGTCTCCACTCTTTCACATGTTCATGTGCTCCCATACATAGTCACCTTCAAATCTGCATTGCACTTGGATACCAATATACATGGGTTCTTGTTGCTAAATAAAATTCATGGGTTGTTTCATCTCATATGCATTTTATTACTTATGTGACGTACTCTTTTTATTATCGTATTGTCTTGTATGATTATTTACATGTCACATGCTACATCTATAGTCCTGCAGCTCCAATATTATGACCACTAAAAGAATCATCTCAAAATTAGTTGAAAGATAAAGTAAAGTATATTGCTTATTGATGGGTTGTAACTCGAGGGGTGGAAGAATCACCTAGCCAAGGTTGATCTCATTGCGGGGGTAGCCCAAGGGGTGAAAGGAAAAGCCTAGCCATGGATGATCCAGATATAGATTTATCACTAATCAACTGGTCATTTGTATTACATGTTGTGCACAGATTATACAGTAAAGGTAAAGTAATAAAAAGAACATAAAGTACATGATCTCATAGTATAACTAAAGGTAGTCTCTTAACCTACACCAGTGCATAGTTTCATTTGAGTTGTTACTTCATATACAGTATTTCCTACCTTAAATATTCATTACATTATCTCGTACTGACGTCCCTTACGGGGGATCTGCATTTCATGTTGCAGGTACAAGTGCTAGTAGCTTTCCCCAATAGGAGTACAGGATATCCAGTTGTTATTACCAAGCTCCAGGTTGCTTTGGAGCTTTGTTTGTTTAGAGCTTATATTTTTGTATTGTATAGTTAGTTGAGGCAGGGTTATCCCGACCCTTATCAAATACTTTTCCTTATCTAGAGGCTTTGTAGACTATGTAAATTAAAGTATGGTGATGTCTCATACTTTAGACAACGTGGCCCCAATGGCCTAGTCATATGCATTTCCTTTTGGCTTGTAACTATTTACTTTCTTGAAAGCATGTTGAATATAGAAATCCTTTATAATATGTATAGAAAGCACATGAATACAAGTTGGTTCTCTTGAGCCTTATCGGCAATAGGTGTCATTCCGCCTTAATGGGACTTTGAGCTTGACAAAAGTGAGCTTGCGTCCCTCTTCCTTTTTTTATAACTTGTGATGCTTATTTTTCTTCCACGACCAAGAATGTGTGATTGATATGCTAAGAGACTTGTTTGGAGTCCCTTCGGGTTCCCCATTCGCCATGTCATGTCTAGGCCCTAGCTTGGGTCATAATCGAGAGATCTGGAGTTTGAGGTAAATAATTGGGTATACATGAAATTGCCACCTATGAAGGGTGTCATGAGATTCGGGAAGAAGTGTAAATTGAGTCCACACTATATTGGACTTTATCAGATTGTGAAGAAAATTGGGAAGGTTACTTATGAATTAGAGTTGCCTTTTGAGTTAGGCGGAATCCATCTAGTGTTCCACATGTCAATGTTGAAGAAATCTTGGGGAGACCCCAATTTGGTGATCCTTATGGAGAGCACTGGAGTGAAGGATAGCCTGACCTACGCAAAAATTTCTATTAAAATCCTTGATCGTCAGATTCACAAGTTAAGAACCAAAGTGATAGCCTCAGTCAAAGTCCTGTGGAGAAATTAATTCATTGAAGAAGCCACATAGGAAGCTGAGGAAGAGATGAAAGCAAAGTATCCACACCTATTTGTTCCAAGTGATGAGAATTTTAAAGGTAATTTTCTTACCCTGAACTAAATTGATTGTCTTTTCTTGAGTTGATTGTCTATTTTTGAGTTTGAGTAGAGTTGATTGATGATTGAGTAAGAGTTGAGAGTTGATTGAATGATGTAAATGTTGAGATGAGCTTGAGTCTATTCGTGCCTTGATATCCACCTTTACTTATCATTCGAGGATGAATGATCCCAACAGGAGATTATATATCACTCGATAATATTACTAAAATACCCCTAGAGTAGAGACGTGCACATAACGTGTCTCTCCATGCTCCATTTGGAAAATCCGAGACTGGATTTGCGATCAACACAAAAAATTGAGCGGAAAAATGGTCTCGATCGATTTCTAGAGCAATCAGATCGAAAAATTATTTTTAAACCCGAAACGAATTCCAATGTTGATGCACGACAGAGGCGCGTTGCACCCCTATCACAAATGCACACTTATGTTTTTTAAATTTTTTCGACGGACATTGAAAAACTCTTCCAAAAACTTTTGGAAAAAAATGCACGTAACCCGCTTCTCCGAGGTGACAAAAAATTCTGTTAAATTCATGAGGGGCATTCCGATCAATTATCAACCCCTCCTAATTCATAACACGATCAAATTGGGTTGTTTTGCTGCGTAAATAGGGTGCTAAACCCCATTCTAGGTCCTTTTCTAAACACTTGAAAGCTTAGTGCTTCAGTGAAGAGAAGAGAGAAGCTTGATTGCAGGAAATTCAAGGAGAATTCTTGAAGATTGATCATTAAAGCTTCATCCCAGGTATGTAAGGCTAAACTAAAAAGTATGAGATTATCCTCTCATATGCATCGTAGATGGTCTTAAAAGTGAGTTGAATGTTCTTGATCTACATGCATAATTTTTTATTATTTTCTTGAGAAATTATATTTATTACATGTATTTTCATACGTTGATAATCATCTTGAATTGAATATTTTTTATGAGATATTGCATAAACCCTGTATGTTAATTATTAAAAGCATGCATGAAAGAAGATAGGGATTAAGTCTAGATCCTTGATTGAGAATGTCGAATGCAATTGTGATTGTGAATGTGAGAACGATGATAGGTTAACAGTAGTTGATAGTCTTATGAGTCTTCATAAATAAACTCTAATGATTTGTCTATATGATTGTTCCCTAAAAATTATTCTAAGCCTTGAGCTATTGATTGAAATGTCGATTGTCTTATGAGCATTGAGTCTTGGGAGAAGTATCGAGCACTGAAAGAGTAAGAGTTAAATCCAACTCACACTCGTCAAACTACATAGCCAAGCATAGGAGAGGATTTGAATCATCATATTACAATGTGGTTCCCTCTCGATAGAGTCCCTGAAATAATAGAGGACTAGTTTGATTTGCTGGTGTTTCCTAGTGGATTCGATTCGTTCCCTACCTAAAAAGTACGAAACCGTTGTGGCAACATTAGCATGATTTCTGTATAATCACTGGCTCATAAGTGATTATTGTCGAATAAGAGAAACTCCCAGAAAGTTCCCACCTTTAGTACTTTGCGTCGAGATGAGATGAGATAAGTTGAGATGAGTCTGATTTGATTTAGTAAGGTTTGATGGGTTAGATGGGTCATTTGTCTACTCTTTATTCTTTCTTTAGATGGATACTTGACATGTTGACTGTTATTATTCTGAGTTGATTGTTGTTTCTATATCATTATACCTGCTTCGATTTTATTCAGCTATTTTACATACTGTACATTCTACTTGCTGACACCATTTGGCTTTACATCATTTTATGATGCAGATACAGGGATTAGAGATCATCAATAGGTGCATCATTGAGAATCTTGGGCGTTCAGCTGATTGGTGAATTTCCCCTATTTCGGCTGATTCATTACTTTTATTTTCATCTTGCTTTAGAGTTAGACTTTGCTTAGCTTTATTTTGATTGAGGTAGCCATGGGTCTATCATGGACACCACCTGATAGTGATAAAGGCTTCATAGACTAGATTTGGATGTTGATGTTAAAACTGTGAGCTAGTTCTTTCTACTATCCTTTCATTTATATTATTAATTGAGATTTGATAGATGTGCCCATTTACATCCTTTATGTCTTCCGCTGATAGTAGAGCTTATTGATTGAATGAATGGGATTAGGTCAGGTGGTTCGCTTGGAGACTATGAATAGTCTTTGGGTGCCGACCACATATTGGGTATCCTCCTGGGGCGTGACAATTATACATTTATTATAATTTTGTATAATGATATATGTGGAATCTGGATTTCATCGACTTCATTTTTCAACTAATATAATTCCAAGACTAACATTAATCAAATCCAATAAATCAAATACTCTATATTTAAGCTATTGTTAATTTTTAAAATAATTTTTAATTTGATTCTATTATTTTAGAGTGAGTTTTTTAAATCTAAATTGAATTTTGAGCTTCAAAACACTTTCAATGGAGTTTGAGTCTTCTCGTCACTTCCAGCTTTGAAGCTCTTTCTACACACAAGAATAAAACAAAATAAAATAAAATAAAATGCAAGTAAGGCTATAACTAATTGTAAAAAGATTGATCAAATTGCTATATATGTATGTATGTATGTATGTATGTATATAGACACAAACACACACATTGAAGAAAAAAAAACATAAAAAGACTAAAAAAGGATTGGGTGGGTAAGTGGGGTGGGAACAATCGATAATAGAGATGAAAAAGTACTATTTTTTATTTGACCCGATATTTATTGAAAGTAATCAGTTTTTAATTTTAGAAAATAAAGATAAAATTATACACACACCATTCTTCTCAAATTCTACTTTTATTAAATTTGTTATTATACAATGGTATATTAATGTAGCAATAAGATATCATCTATTTAATAAAGTATAACTTTTAACAAATATATTATATAAAAATTTGAAGCTGACTGTTTTTTACGATCAAAACCTATAGATAGAATTTGAAGTATGTGTCTTTTACAAAAGAAATTTAACTACAACAATAACAACATGCCTATGTCCACTTACATTTCTTTGATGAAGTTTGAAAAAGATACTGCGTATATAACCTAAAGGTAAAGAGTTTATTTTCAATAAATTCTCGACTCAAATAAAGTATAGCCAATCATTTTAATTAAGAAACCTATAGAGAATAGAATAATAATTGCAATAAGCAGTATGATAATTAAAGCAGATGAAACAATTCGTTATAAAATAATATTTAAAAAAAGGAAGTAAAAGCCTATGATAGATATAGTTTGTTGTACTTCTTGCCTGAACTGTAAATTCATATATAAAAATTTACTAAAATTATAATAAATAATAACTATAAAAATAACTTCAATGTTAAGAACCTTAGAAATTCTTCTATTGTTGGTGGGGTGGGGTGGAGTTGGGGTCCAAAGAAAAATGAGCTTACCTGAATTGTGTGGAACATAGAAAAGATGACAGATGATCCAGAATGAAGTAAACACTATTAACTGCTCCTATATCTATATATGGAGCTATTTCAAAATGTGAATGACAGCATAAATACTAAAATATTTTCATTAAATAATTTACTTCGTCAAATAGCAAGCCTAATTTTTAAGCCAAATGAAGAAAACCATACAATGTCAAAGACTGAATAGGGTCTTGTATAAGGAATGTGCTCAACTACTTTCCCTAAAAAATTTCTTAACTAACTACAACAATAGAAACATATCTTACTTCAGCCCTGTATCTGTATCATGCGGACTTGATGAATAGCATTTGAACTTTCCTCTTCTGCTTTTTCTTGAGCTTAGATTTCCTTGGTTTCAGAGTTGTAGCACTTTCCTGGTTGCTGATTGACAAATCAGTTACCTTCATCATTAGAACGACAGTGTATCCACAATTGTTAGGCCCCAAACCACTAGACTGAATGGCCAACAATGCAGTTCCAGCAGCATTGATCTCTACTTTATTCTTTGTTCTAGCATCTACTCCAACATATTTCTTCCCCATACATCAATAGTACATTAAAATCTGATTATTTTGCATTTTGTCTCAAAACTCTGTCATTCATATTGCGACATTGCCAAATTCATCTTATGAGCATGATTTTACAACAAATATTTGCAAAGCCTATTTCATGTTAAAAAATACACCAAGGCAAAATAAAAAGGTTTATTACTTCCAGAACATGGAAATTGAATGTTGATAGCATGATAACCAAGCAAAATTATGCTAGTTAAAAATAAAAAAAATAGAAGTTTCTTCATAGACCTAATGTTACTCTATTATACAAACTTTTATAGGTCAAAGAACTAGGTCAACATAATATCTGCATGCAAAGCAAAGGAAGCACTCCAACACATCATTTCAAACTAACATACCACTATGGACATAATTAACACAACCAGGGAAGTCAAACATTAGCTATTTCTAATAGCTGCTTAAACCCTAACAATACAACCTAGTTTCACATTTCTCATATTTATGCTCCGCATGATGTTCTCAAAATACAACTATCATATTTGGGAGAGGGGGAAAGGAGCTCCAATGGCTAAAATAATGAATAAGACATTCCACTACAAAAAGGAAGTTTCTAAGTTCATCAACACAAAGATCACTAAGAATTGGCCTAGGTAAGTTATTGGCATGAAGATGTTAGCCATCATAGTAAAGCCCTCTACGATCGTAGATAGAAATTCAAATGGAACAATTTATCCGAAAGGTGCAATGTCATGGCTTAATACATGATTAAAGACAGAATTGTAGTAAAAAATACTTCCAGCATAACTAATCTCTATATTATTAATACATCTAATTCAGTTACTATTCTAATAAACCCTGCCAAATGACCCCTCAATTTCAACAATCAGACAAGGAAGGATATATGTCTTAAACCTCGTAAAGACAGCTCTACCTAGACACAACAAAGGTAGAATGCGAACTTAAATGGTCATAAACATCATTATACAAGCGGTAAGAATTAAGTCTGGTTGACATTCTAAATGGGGATAGAGAAATGAAATTTTTCTTGTATATCTTCTAAATGTTTTGGCAGCGACAAGAAGGTTTCCTTCATCGCTTCAAAAAGTAAATGGAAAGTCAAATATTTTAGTTGGATATTGCTCATAGTATATGCTGATGCAAAAAAATTTACTAAAAAGATATTTGCAGTCATGTACAAGATGTTGCCTCTAAAAGAGAATTGAGGATAGCAGATACTTATTCCTGCATTGGGATCAAATTGGTCATTCCAGCAACCCTTAAGGGTCTCATCAACAGCTAGATGTAGTTCAAAGATAATACGAAGATGAAAATTATATAGAGGATTATTCCTCATTGTATTTTTTGTACTATATGACGGAAAAGAAGCTTGAGGAGTTTTGAAGGCAAACAAATTCTTGTACAGATGTTAAAATTTATACGCTCGTATAAATCAACTGTATTTTAGAATATGCAAGATATGTACAATGAAGGAGGGCATTTGAATATATAGATGTATCAAAAATTAAGATTAGTTGTACTATCTGGGATATATAACATGTCCAGGAGAAGGAGAGAAAAATAGATAAATGTCTTTACCAAAAGTTCTATAAAGAAGGGTGAAAAACAAATGCCTATAACCAGTAAAAAATAACATTTAAATATCCAATAGACTAAAAGCTCTACATATATTTTTATTTTTCTAAATCAAATATTAAATCTTTATAAAACTATAAATACTGGTCAAAACAGTTACATTTGTTATAGCTAAAGAAGAAAACCAAATACCAAATAACCACATATCTTAACTATCCACCAAACCCAAATGTGTTACCCAAAGGCCCAAAATTAACATCTTCTAAAACTTAACAACTTAGCAATTTGTTTTCCCAAATTTCATCTTTTTCCCCTCAAAATTTGGTATACAAAGTTCTTCAAGCAAATAATTTAATTTTCTTTTAAAAAAAACACTTGCAAACAAGAATCGACGACTTTTACTTCTTGATTTGTATACTAAGAATGAAATTCAATTGATCCTGCACAAAGTAAAAGAATTACAAGAAAATCCAAGAGATAAACAACAACAACATATGCAATGAAAATCCTACAAGTGAGATTTGGGAAGGAAAAAATATATACAGACCTTACCACTACCTCATAGAGATAAAGAGGTTATTTTCAAAAAAAATCCAAAAGATATAAGGGAGAAAAAAAAAACTTACTTTCGATGATCTGGTTGTTTGCCATTTTTTATTGTCGCTTATACCAATGAAGAGAAAATGTACTAACCCAAGTTTATATAGCAGAAAAACACTGAAGAGGGTATTTATTATTTGAAAAACTTTCATAAATGCGCATCAAACTTTTGAGACATGGGGAATAAATTAGGTGACAGAATGGTTATCTTCATTATCTTAAAAGGTAAAATTGGAAATCGAGTGACAGTAAATATAGATCCTATTGGATTCAACGAAAGTGAAACTTGTCCTCATCCTCTTTCCACTTTAACCTTAAAAAATTCTAGCGAAGATACAAGTAGACCCTCTAACACTAAAACCCAAATATACTTCTAGCTATGCGTATACATATACCCACTTGCGTTTTTTGGTTAAAATTGAATTATTTCACCTAGGATTCATATAGATGTGCAGACTCACACACCCATTATCCCTATTTGGCTAAAAGTTTGATTTTTTTTCAAAACTTTTTTATTTTCAGTTAAAGAATAGTCATACTGAATTTTTTTAATCTGTATCTGCATATAGATATTCATATTCACACATCAACTAGCTGATTTGGCTAAAAGTTGGGATTTATTTTTATAATTTTCGTGGGCCGAAGCCCCTCATGCTCCTACTTCAGCCTCAAGGGTGAGGGATTTTACTAGGATGAATCCACCAGAGATCCATGGATCCAAGGTGGATGAGGATCCCCAAGAATTCATTGATAAGGTGTATAAGGTGTTGCCCATTATAAGGGTTAATTCAGAGAAAAAAAGCGGAGTTGGCAGCCTACCAACTCAAAGGGGTGGCCAAAATATGGTTCACTCAATGGAAGATGGAGAAGGGAAATGGCGATGCTATCCCTTGGGAAGAATTGAAAGTGGCATTTCTCAACCAGTTCTTTCCTATTAAGCTAAGGGAGGCAAAGATGATGGAATTTATGAATCTAAAGCAAGGATCTATAAGTGTGAGGAAGTATGCCCCACAATTAGTTGCCAATCCAAGGTCAAGGATGAACAACTTTATGTCAGGTGTATCTGACTTAGTGAACGAGGAGTGTTGTACCCCCATGCTAATAGTTGATATGGACTTTTCTCGCCTCATGACATATGTCGAACAATTGGAGGGAGAAAAACTTAGAAAGAGAGGAGTGGTGAGTCCAAGAGGGCTCATTTTGAAGGTGGTTCCAAGGCTCTAAGGGTGGCCAGTTTCCTCAAGGACACAAGTTCCAAGGCCAAGGCTCATCCATTTCTTCTAACAAGAGGTTTGCCAATGTTAGGGTGCCTAATAAAAGGTTCCAAGGTGGTAATGGGGGAATGGTAAAGCCTTAGATATCCAAGGTGTGAAAAGAATCATAGTAGTCCTTGTTTGAGAAATTCAAGTGACTGCTTTAGGTGTCGTGAAGTTGCCCACAAGGTTATTGAATGTCCCCATGCTCAACCCAAAGGTGGAGATGGTCATCCACAAGATCAATGTGCAAACACAGGTCAAAGGGGAAGAGGAGGCCAATAAAGGGGTGCACTAACGCAAAATACATTAGATTCCCTTCAAGGGAGACAAGGGGTGAATGAGGTGGCCGATGTCGTTACCGATAGGTTAAAGGTTTTTTATTTTGATGTGTATGCATTGATAGACATGGGTGTCACTCTTTCTTTTATTACTCCTTTTGTTTGCCAAGAAGCTCCATGTTACCCCCCAAATTGTTATGTGAACCTTATGATGTGTCTACCCCCGTTGGTTATTCCATTGTTGCCAAAAGATTCTATAAAAATTGTCCCGTGTTCATTTTGCATAAAATCTTTCCTTGTGATTTTGTTGAATTAGATATGGTGGATTTTGATGTCATTCTTGGGATGTATTAGTTGCATGCATATTATGCTTCTACTGTTTATAGAACATGTAGGGTTAAATTCCAATTACCTAGTGAACCCACCCTTGGGTGGGAATGTTGTGATGTAGTAGTCAAGGATAGATTCATTTCTTATCTTAAAGCCCAAAAGTTAATTTCTAAGGGGTGTCTCTATCATCTTATAGGGGATAGGGATGTTTAGTCCAAAGTCCTTCCTAGAGAGTTGGTTCTTGATTAATGAGTTTCTTGATGTCTTTCCTAATGAGCTTTCTGGAATTCCTCCCGAAAGGGAAATAGATTTTGGTATAGACCTTTTTCCCGATATCAACCCATTTCTATCCTTCCTTACCGTATGGCCCAGTGGAGTTGAAGGAGTTGAAGAAGCAATTGAGAGATTTGTTGGAGAAGGGTTTTGTAAGGCCTAGTAAATCACCTTAGGGTGCCCCAGTGTTGTTTGTGAAGAAGAAGGATGCTTCTCTTAGAATGTGCATTGATTACCGCAACTTAATAGAGTCACCATAAAGAAAAAATACCCTCTACCAAAGATTGATGAACTTTTTGATCAACTTCAAGGGACTAGTCACTTCTCTAAGATTGATCTTCTGTCTAGGTATCACCAAGTGAAAGTGAGGGAGTGTGACATTCCCGAGACAGATTTGCAGGACTAGGTATGAGCACTTTGAGTTTGTGGTTGTCTTTTGGGTTGACTAATGCACTAGCTATATTTAAGGATCTTATGAATAAGGTCCTCAAACACCTACCTTGACTTGTTTATGGTGGTTTTTATTGATGATATCTTGATCTGTTCCCATAGTGAGGAGAAGCATGTGGATCCTTTAGGGTGGTGTTGCAAATATTGAGGGAGGAGAGGTCGTATGCAAAATATAAAAAATGTGAGTTTTGGTTGAAAATGGTCGCTTTTTTAGAGCATGTGGTGTCGAGTGATGGCATTAAGGTGGATCCTAAGAAGATAAGTGATTAGAAATTGGCCTAGACCTTTGACTCCATCGGACATTAGAAGGTTTTAGGGTTTGGCGGGTTATTACTGGAGTTTTGTAAATGGTCTCTCTTCTACTACTTCTCCTGTGACTAAGTTGACACAAAAGAAGGCGAAATATGTGTGAACCGATGAGTATGAAAAGATGTTCCAAACTTTTAAAGATAAGCTTGTCTCCACTCTTATCTTATATCTACCGAAAGGGTTGGAAGGATTTATTGTACATTGTGATGCCTCAAGATTTGGTTTGGGGGTGTGTTTTGATGCAAAGTTGTAAGGTGATGCATATGCCTCTAGACAGCTTAAGGTGCATGAGAAGAATTATCCCACTCATGATCTTGAATTGGCAATTGTGGTATTTGCTTTGAAAATTTGGCGTCACCACTTGTATGGGATTCATATTGATGTGTTTACCGACCCCAAGAGTCTCCAATAAGTGTTTACCCAAAAAGATCTTAACTTGAGACAAAGAAGGTGGTTAGATCTCCTTAAAGATTATATTATGAGTGTGCATTATCACCCTGGCAAATCTAATGTTGTGCCGATGCTATAAGTAGAGTGTCTATGGGTAGTTAAGCTCATGTTGATGATAGTGGCAAAAAGGTGACTAGAGAAATTCATCGGTTGGCTAGATTAGGGGTTAGGTTGGAGGGACTTGATAATGGTGGTGTAGTAGTTGTTGATGGTTCTAAGCCTTCTTTGATTAAGGAGGTAAAGGAAAAATAAGTTCTTGACCTCGTCTTGCTAAAGTTGAAGGCCTTGCTGAGAGATGGTAAGCTAGAGCTTTTCGCCCAAAGGGGAGATGGTTCCCTTAGGTACCAAGATAGATAATGTGTGCCTAATGTGGATGATTTGAAAGAATTGTTCATGAAGGAAGCCCATAATTCATCTTATTCCATTCACCCCGGTTCTACAAAGATGTATAGAGTCTTGAGTGATGTGTATTAGTGGGGTTGTATGAAGAGAGACATCGTCAAGTTCATATCCGAATGTCACAATTGCCAACAAGTGAAAGTTGAAACATCAAAGGCCAAGTGGCCTATCCCAAGATATAGAGATTCCTACTTGGAAGTGGGAGGAAATAAACATGGATTTTGTGGTTCGGTTGCCTAAGACTAGGAAGCATTTTGACTCTATTTGGGTTGTTGTGGATAGAATGATAACGTTGGCTCACTTCTTACCAGTCAAAACTACTTATGATGCCAAAGATTATGCCAAATTATACATTCATGAGTTAGTTAGATTGTATAGGGTGCCCTTGTTCATCATTTTGGATCGTGGTGGTCAATTCACTTCTCACTTTTGGAGGTCCTTCCAAAAAGGTCTTGGTACCAAGGTTAAGCTTAGCACGGCCTTTCGCCCTCAAAAGGATGGTCAAGTCGATAGGACTATCCAAACCTTTTAGGATATTCTTAGAGCTTGTGTTTTGGAGTTTAAGGGTAGTTGGGATGAACATCTTCCACTTATTGAATTTGCTTACAACAATAGCTACCACTCTAGCATTGGTATGACTCCTTTTGAAGCTATTTATGGTAGGTATTGTAGATCTTCGTCTAGGTGGTTTAAAGTGATGGAAATGGCTTTTCCAGGTCTAAATTTGGTCATGGAATTCTTGGAGAAGATGAGTTTTAATAGTGAGAGATTGAAAACATCCTAAAGTAGACAAAAGTCCTACTCTGACGTGAGGAGAAGAGATCTTGAGTTTAAAGTTGGTGATTGGATTTACTTGAAAATCTCACCTATGAAGGGTGTGGTTCGATTTGGCAAGAAGGGGAAATTAAGACCAAGGTGTGTGGGTCTCTATAGGGTTTTGAGGAGGATTGGTAAGGTTGCATATGAGTTGGAGTTTCCAATGGAGATGGACATGATTCATCCGGTCTTCCATGTGTCCATGTTGATAAAGTGTGTGGGTGACCCTAATTCTATAGTACCTTGGACGTTCTGGGTGTTGTAGGGGACAATTTGACTTATAAGGAGGTCCTGGTGGAGATTTTGGATAGACAAGTAAAGAGATTGAGAAACAAGGATGTGGCTTCCATTAAGGTCCATTGGAGGAACCAAAAAGTTAAAAGTGCCACATGGGAAGCCTAGGCGAACATGAGAAAATGATATCCATATCTTTTCCACTCTACTCAAGCCTAAGGTGCTAATTTAAGTCCCTATATGATTTCAAGTCTTAAGTTTCATCCTTATGTCATTTTGCATGTATTCATGTTTGTGTTGACAAGTTTCTGGTGATTTTTGACATTCATGTTGAGATTTTTGAAAATGATGTTTAAATGTATTTGTTGAATTCATGTTGGGATGAAATCTTCATGATTACTTCTCGTATGTAGATTTCTTTGACATTTGGGGATTAATGTTCCATATGCTCCTTCTTACTATGGTAATAAATCAAGATATCATCAATAAAAACCACCATAAACAAGTCAAGGTAGGACTTAAAGACCATATTCATAAGATCCATAAATATAGTTGGTGCATTAGTCGACCTAGAGGACATAACCACAAACTCAAAGTGCCCATACCTAGTCCAGAAAGCCCTCTTGGGAATGTCACACTCTCTCACTTTCACTTGGTGACACCCGCACCGAGGACCAATCTTAGTAAAGGGACTAGCCCATTGAAGTTGATTACAAAGGTCATCAACCCTTGGTAGAGGGTACTTGTTTTTTATGGTGACTCTATTAAGTTGCCAGTAATCAATGCACATTCTAAGATAACCATCCTTTTTCTTCACAAACAACATCGGTGTACCCCAAGTGACTTACTTGACCTTATAAAACCTTTCTCCAACATATCCCTCATTGTTCCTTCAACTCCTTCAACTCCGTCGGGACAATACGATAAGGGGGAACAGAAATAGGTTGAGTATTGGGAAGGAGGTTTATACCAAAGTCTATTTACCTTTCGGGAGGAACACTAGGAAGTTCATTGGGAAAGACATCAAGAAACTCATCAACCACTGGAACCAACTTAATAGGAAGGACTTTAGACTCAATATCCCTAAACCTCACAAGATGATAGAGACAACCTTTAGAAATCAACTTTTGGGCTTTTAGGAAGAAATGAATCTACCCTTCACCACCACATCACGACTTTCCCACTCAAGGATGGGCTCATTAGAGAATTGTAATTTAACCCTACGGGTTCTATAATCAATAGAAGTATAATATGCATGTAACTAATCCATCCCAAGAATGACATCAAAATCCACCATATCTAACTCAACAAAATCACAAGGCAAGATTTTATGCAAAATGAATACAGAATCATTTCTATAGACTCTTCTAGCAATAATGGACTTACCAACAAGGGTAGACACTTCATAGGGATTACACAACAATTCGACACCAATATGAAGTTTTTCGAAAATAAAAGGAGTAATAAACGAAAGAGTGGCACCCGGGTCTATCAATGCATACACATCAAAATAAAAAACCTTTAACATACCCGTGATGACATCGGGCACCTCATCTACCCTTTGTATCCCTTGAAGAGCACAGAATCTATTTTTCCTTGGAGCAACCCCTTGTTGGCCTCCTCTCCCCTTTTGACCTGCATTTGCAACTTTGCCTTGTGGACGACCAACTATACCTATATTGTGAGAATGAGGACAATCAATCACCTTATGACCTACTTCTCCACGACCATAGCAAGCATTAGAGTTCTTCAAACATGGGCCATTATGGCTCTACATCTTTGTCACAGAGGGTTAGGCACCACACCACCACTACCTTTGAATCTTGGGTTGTCATTAGCAAACCTCCTATTAGGAGCATTGGAAGATCCTTAGCCTTGGAACTTGTGGCCTTGAGGAAACCGGCCATCCTTGAAATTTTGGAATCCACCTTCAAAATGAGCCTTCTTGGACTCACCATTTCTTCTCTTTCTAAACTTTTCCCCCTTTAGTTATTTGGCATATATCATGAGGTGGGACAAATCCATATCACCTATTATCATACGGTACGACACTCCTCATTAACTAAATCAAATACACTCAACACAAATTTGTTCATCCTCGACCTTGGCTCGACAACTAATTATGGGGCATACTTAGAGAGTTGGTTGAACTTGAGGGCATACTCCCTCACACTCATGGAACCTTGAGTCCATCATTTTAGCCTCCCTTAGCTCGATAGGAAAGATCAGATTGAGGAGTGCGGCTTGGAACTCCTCCACAAGAATAGAATCATCATCTATCCTTTTTGACCTCATTGTGTGAACCAAATTTGAGCCACCCTTTTGAGTTAGTAGGCTACCAACTCCGTTTTCTTCCTCCGAATTGACCCCCATAGTAGATAGTACTTTGTACACCTCATCGATGAACTGTTGGGGATCCTCATCCTCCTTGGATCCATGGAACTCTGGTGGCTTTATTCTAGTGAAGTCCCTTACCCTAGAAGTAAGAGCAGGAGCATGAGGGGCTTGGACCCCTTGGTGAATTTGGTTGGTCACAGCATGAGCCAACATTATAATAGCATCACGGAACTCATCTTGGGCCACCCCTCCACCTTGAAGAGAGAGTGGAGTTGATTGCTCCTCGGGTGTACAGTCTCTCCTTGGTCTCCCTCTTGGAATCGACATGATCTAGAAGAGCAAAGAACATTTGTTAGGGGAAAAGCCTTACACTTACATCTAAAGCATGATATAGAATATGAACAAGTGAAACATTTCCTAAAATTGCTCATAGCCTCCCATTCATAGTCGTGGCGCACTTCACAACTATGAATAAGATACGAATCGACCCAGTGTGTTGAATTCCAAGGACCATTAACAAGCTAGTATTCTGATACCAAGTTTGTCACGACCCAAGCCTAGGGCCTAGATGTGACATGGTGAATGGGGAACCCAAAGAAACCCAAACAAGCCTCTTAGCATATCAATCACAGATCATTGGTCGTGGAAGCAAATAAATACAACAAGAGATATAATTAATGGAAAAGGGACTAAGGGAAGTCTTCGATAATCATAAAATACTCAAGAATCAATCTCATAGCATAAGTAAATAAAATTGTTCCAACAACACCTCTAACATAGATTGGAGTGGGGGCCAAAACACTTTCCGAGCTCACCCTCATAGTATCAAGTGTCCAACATAAAGAGATATCAAATAGTAAGAGTAGTATAGCTAATGTCCTTGGATTTGAGGACTCACTAAAGCTTATCTTCCAAAATACCAATCTATCTACATGGAGGGTGATCAAGAGATGCTCCGGTTCCTACATGGTAACATCATTTAGGCATAGAGTATGTGTTAGTACGTTTGAATGTACTAAGTATGTAGGATACAATGCAATAAGACATAACCTAACATATATAGTCAAAATGCATAATCATAAGCAATGTATAGGTATAATTTCAATATGGCATGCATGATCAATGCCTGAGGTAAAACATGCTTGTAAATCATATAACTTGCAAATATAGATTACACGTGTGGGAAGAGACCATAATCATAGACCAAGCAACTACTACTTGGAATCCAAGGCATGTCACCCCCTTAGAAGGTGATTGAGGTATCTACCCCTCAACATGGTAGCATGGGTATGTCACCTCCCAATAAGGTGGTGGAGGTATCTACCCCTCAACATGGTAGTATGCGCATGTCACCCCCCAACAAGGTGGTTGAGGCATGTCACCTCCTCAACAAGGTGATTGGGCATGTCACTCCCCAACAAGGTGTGGTCAATTGCAACACTATAGATACTTTTAATGAATTCAATGCATATATGCAAACTCTTAATCATGATAAAGCCACTTGACTTATAAACCATATAATAGACCATCAATAACTTGAGAATCCTTGTCAAAATATTTTATCAAATATTTGGTAGGCGTGTAATTCTAGTTTAAAATCATGCAATTTAAGAGGGAAATAATATGAGAAAACTCAATGTAAATCAACTCACCAATACATAGTAAAACCCTCTTGTATGATACCTTGAAATCCATCATCAAATCAAATAATAGATCATAGTTTCATAACTCAAAACATGCATAGTCACAGTAGACAAAGCTAATTCATACTATAAGCTTGAAATAGACAAACATGCATATTCAATCAACACTTCATAAAACCCTAACATAATTTGTAATCAAAGTCCATAATAAAAGATACCCTTAGAAGATACAACTTGGAAACATGCACTTTTCATAAAAAGGGAGATTAAGCTCCATGGGTGAAAGGACCCAACGGATGAAACCCACATACCTCAAACTTTGATTTTCTTGATGTAGACTTGAAGGAGACTTAAAGCGTGAATGGAGTTCTTGAGATCCGAAATTAAGCTTGGGGAACTAGAATTTGGATAAAATATTTGATTAAGCCTTTGAGAGGGTCTTGAGTGATATAGAGTTGAAAAATGGCTAAGTATAGGTGTTTCTATGCATAAGTGGGCATGGGGCTATGACCCCAAGGCCCTTAGGCCGATATGTAAAACTAAAGAAAAACTTGAACTGGTCCGCATCTAGTCCGCATCTGATCCATAACACAGACCCCACGAAAAGAGCAAATTAACACTAATTTGCGCCCCAAGCGCGTCACGGCCTAGGTGCGGACAGACACTTTTTGCAAAAATTTGTGAAAATTATTTTTCTCTATGGGTCCTCTAAAATTAGGATTATACCCATTTCCTACTCAATTTTTCCCCCTGATCAAGAATATAAAGTCAAATTTTTGATATCACGCACGAATTTTGAGATATGTGAAAATTACTATTATGGCCATTTCCGAAGCACATTTTGGGGGCTTTTTGGGGCGTTTCAGCGCTGACCAGTGTAACTTTTTCCTTGGTTTTCTTATTTAACCCAAGGGCATTGGGGTCATAGCCCCATATCCACTTAAAGTGAAATCTCACATACTTGGTCATTTATCAACTCTATAGCTCACAAAACCCTCTCTAAAACCTCTCTAAGACTCTATCAATTCTCTCATTTAAATCTAAGGATTTCAAGCTCAATTTTGAAAATAAGGACTCATTTCAAGCTCTAAGTCTGCTTCAAGTTCACTTCAAGGAATTCAAAGTTTAAGGTATGTGGTTCTTCATCCATAGATCTTTTCACCCATGGAGCCCAAACCTTCTCCTTTTATGAAAATTGCATGTTTTCAAGTTGTATTACATATGGGTATCTCTTGTTATGAATTATGAACATGATTTATGTTGGCATTTTACCAAGTATTGAATGATTATGGATGAATATCTATTTCAAAGTCTATACTATGAATTGGTTTTGTCTATTGAGACTATGCATGTTTTGAGCTATGAAACTATGAATTATTATAAGCTTTTTGTGATAGATTTCAAGGTACCCTACGTGAGGGTTTTGCTACTATAATGGTGGGTTGATTTGTATTGAGTTTACTCATCTTATCTCACTATTGAATTGCATGATTTTAACCAAGTAATATGAACCCACCATGTGTTTGATAAAATGACATGACAAGAATTCTCAAGTTGTTTACACGGTTTATAAGTCGAGTGACTTCATGATGGTAAAAGGCTTTCAAGCATGTATTGAATTCATGAAAAGTGTCAATGATTTTGCAAGTATCAAGTTAAGCCCTATTTCAAGATTTTGACCTCTTGTGAGTCGTTCATGTAAAAGCAAGGGTTCATGTATGATTATGATCTACTCTCATGTTCAAGTTAGGCTCACTAGTAGAGGTCAAGCATGTTTATGAGCTACTCATGTCAAGTTGTCATGTCTCTTACAAGCTATTCATGTTATGATTAAAGTATGATTATTTCAAATATTCTATGGGATTTGATTTGCACCGATTGAGGCTTAAGATAGGGACTCGACTCAAGAGGTCCTTATATAAAGTCTTTAGTCTCTAAACTACATGCCACCATAGGATTATGAATATTACCCTTGCTATACTAGTGGATCCATCTAGCTCATGTTATCATATTTGGTTTGCCTTGGCAAGTGAACCACACTTCGTCGAGGGCTGTCATGCTTGGTCACCTGAACTGAGGAGGTGTTAGGCCTTAGAGTCCAAGTTGTAGCTGCTTGGCCTATATCGATTGAGGTCACTTCCCACAGATGTATGATATATTCTGCAAGTTGAATGATTTACAAGCATGTTGTATTACAAGCATCGATCATGCATGCCATAATGAGATTATATATCTATTGCATATGATTATGCATTTTGAATATATTGGCTCATGTCTTGTTGCATTTCACCCCACATACTTACTACATTCAAATGTACTAATGCATACTCTATGCCAATATGATATTAGCATGTACGGATTGGAGCTACTTTTGATCATCCTCCATGTGTCTAGATTGGTACTTTGGAGAAAAGCATTTGCTGAGTCCTCAAGTCCGAGGACACTATCTATGTTACTCTTGCTATGTTGAGACTTTTTTATGTTGAACACTTTTTATGACAAGGGTGAGCCCGAGAAGTGTTTTGGCCCCCGCTCCATACTCAAAAGGGTATGCCCCATAACAAGTGTTCAACATAATGAAGTTTCAAAATAGCAAGAGTAATGTAGATGGTGTCCTCGGACTTGAGGACTCACCAATACTTATCTACGAGGTACCAAACTAGCCACGTGGAGGATGATCAAAAGAAGCTCTGATCCCTACATGGTAATGTCATGTAGGAATAGAGTATGTCATAGTATGTTTGAATGTACTAATTATGTGAGATGCAATGCAACAAGACATAAGCCAATATAGTCAAAAAGCATAATCATAGGCAATGGATATATAATCTCAATATGGCATGCATGATCAATGCTTATAATGAAACATGTTTGTAAACCATTCATGTTGCACAATATATATCATACATATGTAGGAAGTAACCCCAACCAACATAGACCAAGCAGCTACAACTTGGAATCCGAGGCCTGACACCCCCTCGATTCAGGTGATCAAACATGACACCCCCCGGCTAAATGTGGTCTACTTGCCAAGGCAAAAAAAACATGATAACATGAACTAGATAGATCCACTAGTATAACAAGGGTAATAATTCATAATCCAATGGTAGCACATAATTTAGAGACTAAAGACTTTATATAATGACCTCTTGATTCGAAGCCCCATCTTAAGCCTCAATCAGTGCTAAGTAAAATACTACGGAATACTTGAAATAATTATGCTTTAGTCATAACATGAATAGCTTCTAAGAATATGACTTGAGTAGCTCATAAACATGCTTGACCTCTACTAGTGAGCCTAACTTGAATATGAAAGTAGATCATAATCATACATGAACCCTTGCTTTAAATGAATGACTCACAAGGGGTAAAAATCTTAAAATAGGGGTAAACTTGATACTTATAAAAATCATAGATACTTTTCATGAATTCAATACATACTTGAAAGCCCTTAATCATCATATAGTCACTTGACTTGTAAATCATGTAATAGATCATCAATAACTTGAGAATTCATATCATGGCATTTTATCAAACACATGGTGTGTTCATGATACTTGTTCAAAATCATGCTATTCAAGAGTGAAATAAGATGAGTAAAGTCACTGTAAATCAACCCACCAACATGTAGTAAAACCCTCATGTAGGGTACCTTGAAATCCATCACAAAAGCTCATAATGGTTCATAGTTTCATAACTCAAAACATGCATAGTATCAATAGACTAAATCAATTCATGGAATAAGCTTGAAGTAGATAGTCATGCATAATCAATCAAAACTTCATAAAACCCCAACATAATTTATATTCTTAATCCATGATAAGAGATACCCATAGGTAATGTAACTTGAAAACATGCAATTTTCATAAAAAGGAAGGTTGGGCTCCATGGGTGAAAGGACCCAATGGATGAAACCCACATATCTTAAACCTTAAATTCCTTGAAATGAACTTGAAATGGTTTGAGAGCTTGAAATGAATCCTTGAGTCTCAAAGTTGAGCTTGAATTTCTTAGATTTGAATGAGAGAATTGATAGAGTCTTAGAGAGGTTTTAGAGAGGGTTTGGGGAGTTATAGAGTTGAAAAATGACTAAATATAGATGATTTCACATTCAAGTGGGAATGGGCTATGACCCCAATGCCCTTAGCTGAGATAGAAAAACCAAGGAAAATAATACAGTAGTCCGCTCCCTTGGCACATCGCGGACTTGGAATTACACAGTGGCGCGTCCCAGGCACATCGCGGATGGAAATCATAAAATTAGCAAAAATTATTTTTGCTACGGGTCCTCTAAAATTTGGGTTGTACCCATTTCCCATTCAATTTTTCCCCTGATTGAGAATATGAAGTAGGATTTTCGAAATCACACACGGATTTTGAGATATATGAAAATTACAATTATGGGGCATTCCAAAGCACATGTGGGGAGTTTCAATATCTCCCCTTGGGAGTATTCGTCCCCGAATGTCAAAGAAACATGTGTAGGAGAAGTAATTATGAATATTTCAGCCCTATATGAATGCAACAAATGCATTTAAACATTATTTTCAGAAATCTCAACACGAATATAAAAAATCACCATAAATTTGTTACCATAAACATGAATGCATACAAAATACCTTGAGGACTTAAACTTAAGACTTGAAATCATATAGGGGACTTAAATTATTACCTTTGGCTTGAGTAGAATGGAAGAGATATGAGTATCACTTTTTCATGTCCGCCTCGGCTTCCCATGTGGCACTTTCAACTTGTTGGTTCCTCCAAAGGACCTTGACGGAAGATACATCATTGTTTCTCAACCTCTTCACTTGTCTATCCAAAATCTCCACCAGGACCTCCTCATAGGTCAAATTATCTTCTACAACACCGACAACCTCAAAGGACACTATAGCACTTGGGTCAACCACACACTTCCTCAACATAGACACAAGAAAGATCGGATGAACTATATTCATCTCCATAGGCAACTCCAACTCATATGCAACCTTACAAACTCTCCTCAAAACTATGTAAGGACCCACAAATCTTGGGCTCAATTTCCCTTTCTTGCCAAACCCGACCACACCCTTTATGGGTGAGACTTTCAAGTAAACCCAATCACCAGCCGTAAACTCAAGATTTGTTCTCCTCACATCGGAGCAGGACTTGTGTCTAATTTGTGTTGTTTTCAGTTTCTCCCTTATCAACCTCACCTTCTACAAGGACTCCACGACCGAACCCGAACCTAGAAAAGCCATCTCACCCACTTCAAACCACCCAACTGGGGATCTACAATGTCTATCATATAAATCATCAAAATGAGCCATACCAATGCTTTAGTGGTAGCTATTATTGTAAGCAAACCTAATAAGTGGAAGATGTTCATCCAAACTACCCTTAAACTCCAAAAAACAATCTCTAAACATATCCAAAGAGTTTAGATATTCCTCTCGGCTTGACCATCCGTTTGAGGATAAAAAGCCATACTAAGCTTAACCTTGGTACCAAGACCTCTTTGGAAGGACCTCCAAAAGTGAGAAGTGAATTGAGCACGACGATCCGAAATGATAGACAAGGGCACCCCATGCAATCTAACCAACTCATGGATGTACAACTTGGCATAATCTTAGGTACCATAAGTAGTTTTGACTGGTACAAAGTGAGTCAACTTTGTCATTCTATCCACAACAACCCAAATAGAGTCAAAGTGTTTCCGAGTCTTAGGCAACCCAACAACAAAATCCATGTTGATATCTTCCACTTCCAAGTAGGAATCTCGATGTCTTGGGCTAGGCCACCTGACTTTTGATGTTCGGCTTTCACTTGTTGGCAATTGTGACATCCGAATACAAATTTGGCAATATTTCTCTTCATACCACCTCGCCAATATACCTCCCTCAAGTCTCTATACATCTTTGTAGAACCAAGGTGAATAGAATAGGATGAATTATGGGCCTCCTTTCAAGATCAACTCCCTTAAGTCATCAATATTATGCACACATAAACTACCTTTGTACCTAAGGGCACCATCTCTCCCTTGGGAAGAAACCTCCACTTTACCTTCCCTAACCAAGGCCTTCAACTCTAGCAAGGTGGGGTCAAGATCTTGTTTTGACTTTACTTCCTCAATCAAAGAAGATTTAGAACCATCAACAACCACAACACCACCATTTTCAACTTCATCCAACCTAACCTTGAATCTAGCCAATCGATGAACTTCTTTAGCCACCTCTTTGACACCATTATCAATATGAGCTAGACTACCTATGGACACTCTACTTAGAGCATCATCCACAATATTAGCCTTGCTAGGATGATAATGCACACTCGTATCATTGTCATTAAGGAGATCTAACCACCTTCTTTGTCTCAAGTTAAGATCTTTTTGAGTGAACACATATTGGAGACTCTTGTGATCGGTAAACATAAACATGAACGCCATACAAGTAGTAACGCCAAATTTTCAAAGCAAACACAATGACTGCCAATTCAAGATCATGAGTGGGGCAATTTCTCTCATTCACCTTAAGTTGTCTAGGGGCATATGCTATCACCTTGCTATTTTGCATCAAAACACACCCCAAACCAATTCTTGAGGCATCATAATATACCACAAATCCTTCCAACCCTTCAGGTAGAGCCAAGATAGGAGCGGAGACAAGCTTATCTTTATAAGTTTGGAAACTTTTTTCACATTCATCGGTCCACATGAATTTTTCCTTCTTTTGGGTTAACTTTGTCATAGGAGAAGCAATAGAAGAAAAGTCATTCACAAACCTCCAGTAGTAACCTACTAAACCCAAGAAACTCCTAATAGCCGACGAAATCAAAGGTCTAGGCCAATTTCTTATCACTTTTGACTTCTTAGGATCCACCTTAATGCCATCACCCAACACCACATGCCCAAGAAAAGCAACCTATTTCAACCAAAATTCACATTTTTCATATTTAGCGAACAACCTCTCATCCCTCAAGATTTGCAACACCACCCTCAAGTGATTCACTTGCTCTTCCTCACTGTGGGAATACATAAATATATTATCAATAAAGACCACCACAAGTATGTCAAGGAAGGGTTTAAAGACCCTATTCATGAGATTTATAAATATAGTCGGAGCATTAGTCTACCCAAAGGACATAACCACAAACTCAAAGTGCCCATACCTAGTCCGAAAGGCCATCTTGGGAATATCACACTCCCTTACCTTCACTTGGTGGTACTCGGACCGAAGCTTAATCTTAGAAAAGTGACTAGCCCCTTGAAGTTGATCAAAAAGGACATAAATCCTTAGTAGAGGGTACTTGTTCTTTATGGTAACCCTATTAAGTTGTCGGTAATCAATGTATATTCTACGAGAACCATCCTTTTTCTTCACAAATAACACCGGTGCACCCCAAGGTGACTTACTAGGCCTTATGAAATCCTTCAACAAATCCCTTAATTGATCCTTTAACTCAAATTCTATTGGGGCCATACGGTAAAGGGGAATGGAAATGGGTTGAGTATCGGGAAAGAGGTCTATATGAGGGTCTACTTCCCTTTGAGAGGAACACCGGGAAGCTCATTGGGAAAAACATTAAGAAACACATTGACCACCGGAACCGAGTTAATAGGAAGGACTTTTGAGCCAACATCCCTAACCCTCACAAGACGGTAAAGGCACCCCTTAGAAATCAACTTTTGGGCTTTAAGACAAGAAATGAATCTACCCCTTGACCACCACATCACAACTTTTCCACTCAAGGACGGTCTCATTAGGAAATTGGAATTTAACCTTATGGTTCCTACAATTAATGGAAGCATAATATGCGTGTAACCAATCCATCCCAACAATGACATCAAAATCCACCATATCTGATTCAACAAAATCACAAGGCAAGACTTTATGCAATATGAACACAGGACAATTTCTATAGGCTCTTTTAGCAAAATTGAACTCACCGACGGGGGTAGACACTTCATACTATTCACACAACAATTCGGGACTCACATGAAGGTTTTTGGCAACAAAAGGAGTAATGAAAGAAAGAATGGCTCCCTGATCTATCGATTCCTACACATCAAAATCAAAAACCTTTAACAAATCGGTGATGACATCGGACACCTCTTCCACCCCTTACCTTCCTTGAATAGTATAGAACCTATTATGCCTTGGAGCACCCCCTTGTTGGCCTCCCTTTTCCCTTGGACCTGCATTAGCACCTTGGCCTTGTGGACGACAATCTCTACCTTTTTTGAGCATGAGGACAATCAATAACCTTCTGACCCACTTCACCACAACCAAAACAAGAATTAGAATTTTTCAAACACGGACCACCACGGCTCCTTCCAAACCTTTGGCACTTAGGATGGGTCATCCCACCATTGGAATCTTGGATTATCATTAGCAAATATCTTACTAGGAGAACTAGAAGACCCTTGGACTTGAGGAAATCGGACACCCTTGGAACCTTGGAAACCACCTTCAAAACGAGCCCTCTTGGACTTACAACTTCTTCTTTTTCTAAGCTTTTCCCCCTCTGGTTGCTCAGCATATGTCATGAGCTGAGACAAATCCATACCACCTCACTATCATGGCGGTACGACACTCTTCATTAACCAAGTCGGACACTCCTGACACAAATTTGTTCATTCTAGCTCTAAGGTCGGCCACCAAATGTGGAGCATACTCAGAAAGCTTATTGAACTTGAGGGCATACTCCCTCACACTCATGGAACCTTGCTTAATGTTCACAAACTCCATCATTTTAGCCTCTCTTAGCTCAATAGGGAAGAACTGGTTGAGGAATGAGGCTTTGAACTCCTCCCAAGGAATAGCATCATCATCTCTCTTCTCCAATTTCCATTAGGTGAACTAAATTTGGGCCACACCCTTGAGTTGGTAGGACGCTAACTCTGCTTTCTCTACCAAATTGACCCCTCAAGATAGATAGCACCTTATACACCTCATCGATGAACTCTTGGGGATCCTATTCTGGCTTGGATCTATGGAACTCCACTGGGTTCATTCTTGTGAAATCCCTCACCCTTGAGGCCGGGGTAGGAGCATGAGGGGTTAGGCCCCTTGGTTTATTTGGTTGGTCATAGCACGGGCCAATATTGTGATAGTATCTCGAAACTCTTCTTGAGCTACCCCTCCATCTTGAGGAGCGGGACGGGTTGGTTGCTCCTTGGGAGTACGGGCTCTCTTCAGTCTTTCCCTTGGAATCAGCATGATCTAGAAGGAAATAAGAGCATTCATTAGGGGAAAAGCCTTATATTCAAACCTAAATCATAATATACACTATGAATAAGTGAAACATTTCCTAAAATGCCTCATAACATCCCATTCATAGTTGTGGCATGCTTCACAACCATGAACAAGACTCTAATCGACGCGGTCTGTTGAATTTTCGAGGACCATTAACAACCGAGTGCTTTGATACCAAGCTTGACATGACCCAAGCCTAGGTCCTAGACATGACACGGTGAATGGGGAACCCGAAGGGACCCCAAACAAGCCTATTAGCATATCAATCACACTTCCTTGGTCGCAGAAGCAAAATAAACCTCATAAGACATATCAAAAAGGGAAGCGGGAAATAGGGAAGTCTTTGATAATCATTAAAGCATAAAATAGTCAAGCTCATAGCATAAATACATCATAGCATCCAACGACACATCTAACTTGGAATGGAGCGGGGGCCAAGATACTTTTTGGGATCACCCTCATAATAACAAGTGTTCAACATAATGAAGTCTCAAAATAGCAAGAGTAATATAGATAGTATCCTCAGACTTGAGGACTCACCAATGCTTATCTCCGAGGTACCGAACTAGCCACGTGGAGGATGATCAAAAGGAGCTTTGGTCCCTACATGGTAATATCATGTAGGGATAGAGTATGTGTTAGTACGTTTAAATGTACTAAGTATACAGGATGCAAAGCAACAAGACATAGACCAATATAATCAAAATACATTATTATAGGTAATGGATATATAATCTCAATATGGCATGCATGATCCATGCTCGTAATAAAACATGCTTGTAAACCATTCATCTTGCACAATATATATATAAATATGTGGGAAGTAACCTTAACTGACATAGACCAAGAAGCTACAACTTGGACTCCGAGGCTTGACATCCCCTTGATTCAGGTGACCAAACATGACAACCCAAAATGAAGTGTGGTCTACTTTCTAAGGCAATCCAAATATGATAAAATGAACTAGATGGATCCATTAGCATAGTCAGGGTAATAATTCATAATTCTACAGTGGCACATAGTTTAGAGACTAAAGACTTTATATAAGGACTCCATGAGTCGAGGCCCTATCTTTAGCCTCAATCAGTGTTAAGTCAAATCCCACAGAATACTTGAAATAGTCATACTTTAATCATAACATGAATAGCATGTAAGAACATGACTTGAGTAACTCATAAACATGTTTGACCTCTACTAGTGAGCCTAACTTGAACATGAGAGTAGATCATAATCATACATGAACCCTTGCTTTAACATGAATGGCTCACAAGAGGTAAAAATCTTGAAATAGGGCTAAATTTGATACTTATAAAGATCATAGATACTTTTCATGAATTCAATACATACTTGAAAGCTCTAAATCATCATATAGTCACTTGACTAGTAAATCATGTAATAAATCATCAATAACTTGAGAATTCTTGTCATGGCATTTTACCAAACACAAGGTGGGTTCATAATACTTATTCAAAATTATGCAATTCAAGAGTGAAATAAGATGAGTAAACTCAATGTAAATCAATCCACCAACATGTAGTGAAACCCTTATGTAAGGTACCTTGAAATCCATACAAAAGCTCATAATAGTTCATAGTTTCACAGCTCAAAATATGCATAATCTCAATAGACTAAATCAATTCATGGAATAATCTTGAAATAGATAGTCATGCATAACCAATCAATACTTCATAAAATCCCAATATAATTTATATTCATAATCCATGATAAGAGATACCCACAAGTAATATAACTTCAAAACATGGAATTTTCAAAAAAAGGAAGGTTGGGCTCCATGGGTGAACGGACCTAATGGATGAAACTCACATAACTTAAACCTTGAATTCCTTGAAATAATCTTGAAGTGGTTTTAGAGTTTGAAATGAATCCTTGAGTGCCAAAGTTGAGCTTGAATTTCTTAGATTTGAATGAGAGAATTGATAGTCTTAGAGAGGTTTTAGAGAGGCTATGAGTGAGTTATAGAGTTGAAAAATGGCTAAGTATGAGTGATTTCATGTTTAAGTAGGCATAAGGCTATGACCCCAATGCCCTTGGCCGAAATAAAAAAACCAACGAAAATAATGCATTGGTCCGTGCCATTGGCGCGTCACGTACCAGATGCGGACTTGGAATTACACCATGGAGTGCACCAGGAACATCAAGCCCTAGGAGTGGATAGCCACTGGAAATCGTAGAATTAGCAAAAATTATTTTTTGCTATGGGTGTTCTAAATTTCGTCTGATACCGATTTCCCACTCAATCTTGCCCCTTGATCTAGAATATGGAGTCGGATTTTCAGAATCACCGCACTGATTTTGAGATATATTGAAATTAGGATTATGGGACATTCAGAAGCACATGTGGGGTGTTTCAATCCAAGACGTATCTGACATCCAGAGACTATTGAGAGTCCCCAAGCGAACCGCTTGGCCTAATTGTGTTCATTCGTTCATATATTCTACTAATCAATGGAAGTCATAAGGAATATAAATGGGCACATCATATCATCTAGTCTCAAAATAATAATAATTTAACAGAAGGCTAGTAGAAAGAACTAGCTCACAATCTTAACAATCAACATTCGACTCTAGTCTATGAAGCCTCTATCACTATCAGGTGATGCCAATGGCAGACTTATGGCTACCTTAATCAAAGTAGGGGAGGCTCACCAATTAGTTGAACGTCCAATATCCTCAATGATGCGCCTATTGATGATCCCTAGTCCCATTATCTGTATCATAAAATGATGCAGTACTAAGTGGCGTCAGTACATGGAATATACGGTATGTAAAATAGCTTAATGAAATTGAAACTGGTAGAATAATATGAAATAACAATCAATTCAATATAGAAATCAATCAACATGTCAAATGTCTATCTAAAGCAAGAATAAAGAGTAGATAAGTGACCTATCAACCCAACAAACCTCATCAATCAAATCAGACTCACCTCATCTCATCTCAACTCAGAGTACTCACTGTGGGAACTTTCTGGGAGTTTCTCTTACACGGCAACAATCATTTATGAGCCAGTGATTTTACAACAATCTAACTGATGTTGCCAAAATCGTTATATACTTGCTAGATAGGGAATGAATTGAATCCACTAGGGACCACCATCTAATCAGACAAGTCCTCTATTATTTCAGGGACTCTATCAAGAGGGAACTACAATGTAATGTGATGGTTCAAATCCTTACCTACGCTTGGCTATGTAGTTTGACTAGTGTGGGTAGGGTTAACTCTTATTCTTTTGTAGCTCGATACTATTCCCATGACTCAATGCTCATAAAATAATTCATCCAATTAAACTATCTCAATCAAATCATCTCAATCTGCCTCTAAAAGAGGCACTATCCTTCGATCAGTCTCAGAGACTCTGCTCATCTCATCCATCAACATTTCAATCATTAGCTCAAGGTTTAGAATAATCATTAGGAAATAATCGAATAGATAAATCGTTAGAGTTCATTTGGAAAGACTCGTGGACCATCAAATACTATTAAACTATCATCATTCTCACGTTCACATTCACAATGTCTAACAACATTCTCAATCAAGGCTCTAGACTCAATCCCTATCTTCTTTCATGCATGCTTTTAGTAATCAACATATAGGGTTATGCAATATCTCATAAATAGTAATCAATTCAAGAAAATAAGCTTATAATAATCATCAACATAAGAAAATACATGTAATTAACATAAAATTTTCAACAAAATCCTCAAGAAACATTCAAGAATCATGTATATAGACTCATTAGACTTTCAAATTTTCTATGTCTATCTATGGGAAACATGAGATAACAATCTCAAGCTTCTAGTTTAGCCTTACATACCTGGGATGAAGTTCTAACAATCAACCATCAAGAAGTTCCTTGAATTCTTCAATCTATGCTTCCCTCTTCTCCTCTCTCAAGCCTTAGTCTTTCAAGTGTTTAGAAAAGTACTTAAAATAGGGTTTAAGATCCTATTTATTTACACATCAAAACGACCCAATTTGATCATGTTTTCAATTTAGGAGCAACTAGGAATTGACTGGAATGCCCCTCACAATAAAAGAGAAACTTTCACCTAGAAAATGCCAAGTCCAAGAAGCGAAATGGGCACAGACACATACTTTTTTTCCTAAAAACATTTCAAATGATTTTTCAATTCCCGTCAAAAAAATTAAATTAAAAAAATATAAGTGCTAGCCCGCATCACTAATAGACCGAGTGATAAGTCATTCGACTTATTCGCATCCAGATCCTAAATGTTTGGAATCCATATTATGCAAGGATACATTACGTTTGCTAATTCGAATTGAAGGGTGATATAAAATCGGTCTATTTCTGACATCATATCTTTAGCTATCCCATTCATCCTAGTTAGCGGTTCCATCTCCATATCAAGGTCAAGATCGATATCGTCACTAGTCCCAGGCGTGTCGTGCCTTGGGCACGCACCAACACTATTTTTCGTCTCGGATCAAAAAATAATTTTTCTATCCAATGGCTTTAAAACTCGAATGAGATCATTTTCCTACTCAATTTCCCATGCTGATTGCATATCCGATCTCGAACTCGTAAATGGAGCATGAAAAGACGCATTATGCACACATCTTTATTCTAGGGGTATTTTGGTAATTTTATCAGGTATTACATCATCCCTCTTGGGATCATTCGTCCTTGAATTATGAGTAAAGGTAGATATCAAGGCATGAATAGACTCAAAACTCATCTCATCATTCACATCTATCCATCAAACGATCGACTCTATTACAATCATCAATCAACTCTATTGGGACCCAAGAATAGCTAATCAACACAAGAAAAGACAATTAATTTAGTTAAGGGTAAGGAAATTGCCTTCAATATTCTCATCATTTGGCATGAATAAGTGCAGATATTTTGCTTTATCTCTTCCTCAGTTTCTCATGTCGCTTCCTCAATGAATTGATTTTTCTACAGGACTTTGACTGAGGCTATCTCTTTGGTTCTCAACTTGCAAATCTGAAGATCAAAGATTTGGACAAGAATTTCTTCGTAGGTCAAGATATCTTTCACTCTAATACTCTCTATAGGGATCACTAAGTTAGGGTCTCCCAAACATTTCTTCTACATCGACACATGAATACTGGATCGATTTTTTCTAAGTCGGAAGGCAACTCTAATTCATAAGCAATCTTCCCAATCCTCTTCACAACGTGATAGGCCCAATATAATATGGACTCAATTTACCCTTCTTCCCAAATCTCATGACACCTATCATAGGTGATACTTTGAAGTATACCCAATCATTCACCTTGAACTCTAAATATCTCCTCCTTACTTTGGTGTAGGATTTCTGGCGACTTTGTGTCGACTTCAACCTTTCCCGAATGACCTTAACCTTCTCCATTGATTGATAGACAAGATGATGCCCACTCAACTCCGCT
>JAABOM020000084.1:7987874-8015197 GCA_011800125.2 Solanum clarkiae | reverse complement strand
ACAAAATCAAATAACCTTACATACCTCGTTGTCGGACCTCTTTACTATTTCAAAACAACCTTCCCTTCCTTCAAACAGTTATCTACAATATAATAGGTGATAAAACCAGTATTAGCAGCCAATATACACACCCTGGAAGCCCAATTGCATAACAAAACAACACACGGGCAGCAAACGGCAATTATACACTCTAGCTTGTTCCTTCGACCTCTCCACTCCTTAGTCGTATTTTCTAATACACATTAGCATGCACACATCATGTACAGACTATTTTAATTCCATAACATCCTTACAACATCCCACAAAGCACAACATATCACAATTCCATGCAACCTAAAAACGGACAGCATAACTTTACCTTCTTTCGCTACCTTTCGACGTCGACAACTCCAAACTTATTCCAAATTTAAACAAAATGTTCCAGCAACATTTACACATATATACAGACCTCAAATAGTACTATAACATCATTTAATATTTCATGAAGGATGTGAGCTAATAGCTTTACACACAACAGCCCACAAATTCCAACCAATGTGACTCTTAAAATAACTCGATAAGACGTGCTTGTTAAATGAAACCAAAACCAGGGCAGCAGCCTTAGGGTGATGTTTATAAATCAACCCATGCTAAGGACACCAATTTACATTCATAATGCAACTCACAAACCATAGAGGAATCACCAAAACAAAAGGAAAAAGTGCGGCAACTTTCTGCACAGAATCTGCCCAACAAATTTCAGCAGCGTAGCTAGCATCTATTTCGTGTTTTTCATGATAAAATTATACTAAACATACAACTATAATTACTTACCTTTGCCTTCAAGGTGTATAGGCTCCTTAAGGACCCTAAAGAGGTCGTTTGGCTGCTTCACAAAGTTGAGAAAAGTTGAGAGAAAGTATAGAGAGCAATCTGATTTGTTTTTTTGTGTCCAAGTGAACTATAACTTGTGGAGCAGCTTTGGAGTCCTTTTTATAGGGATATTAGGCCGAATCTCTCTTGAATTCTTGACCAACATATACGACACATAATCAAGTATCTTACCCACCAGCTTGACCCTCAAATTTGGGCCTTTTTGGAGCACCAACTTGATGGACTTGGACTGCCAAATTTTCAGCTTTCACTTACTTAGGTTTGGGCCTAATTTGCTAAGTGTTTTGTATTGTCTTTGGGTCCTTTTTTTATTACCTCTCTTGGGATTAATATATAGTCCATTGATGATTCTAAAACATGGGCCAAATTTACACCATTAACATGGACTTTATTCATAATTGAACTTGGACAATTTCAACGTCAAGCCTCGTCTTTGTTTAGTTTGCGGTTTTAATCTAAGCAAGTAGCTGACTCACCTACTTGCTTCCTAAGTCCTACAAGAACCTCAATTCTCTCACTTCATTTTAAGGCTATAAACTCCTCACTTCGACACAAAACATGTATACACCCGACCCTCTTAAGTGCTAGACGCACATATAGCCCATTAACGCGAGATTCAAACACTTTTAAAATTTAGTGTCAATTGGTCCAAATCATATCATGTTTCCTTTGAATTGTACTAGTAGTGTAGTGTAAGGTGTGGGGTGTTATAATGAAACCCCCCGGCAAAGTGTGGTCTACTTGCCAAGGTAAATATAATATAATAATATCAACTAGATGAATCCACTAGTAAAGCCCATTAAGGAAAAAATATATATAATCCTATGTTAGCACATAGTTTAGAGACTAAAGACTTTATATAAGGACCTCTTGCTTCGAGCCCCCACCTTGAGCCTCATTCGGTGATAAGTCCATCCAAAGGAATACTTGAAATAGCCATAACATATAATCATAATAACATAAATAACTTGTAAGAGATACGATAACATGACACGAGTAGCTCATGCACATGCTTGACCTCTACTAATGAGATTACTTGAACTTGAAAATGAGTTTAAAATAATAATCATGCATGATTCCTCAACTTGACATGAATGGCTCATAATAGGTAAAAAAAATGAAAATAGGGCTCAACTTGTCACTTCTAAAATCATGGATATTTCATGAATTAAATACATACTTGGGAGCCCATAATTATCTTGAAATCACTTGACTTGCAAATCATGCAATAACTCATCTTTATCTTGAAAATCCTTATCATGTAATTTAATCAAACACATGATGGGTATATGGATACGTGCTCAAAATCATGCAATTCAAGAGTATGAAACAAGAAGGAGGAAAATTATTTCATTTCAAAGTCATTCAAATCAACCCACCAATATTGTAGTAAAACCCTCATTTTGGTATCATGAAATCCCTCTCAAAATTCACTATAGTTCATAATTT
Organism: Solanum clarkiae; assembly: GCA_011800125.2. Lineage (NCBI taxonomy): Eukaryota > Viridiplantae > Streptophyta > Magnoliopsida > Solanales > Solanaceae > Solanum > Solanum clarkiae. Next base: position 8,012,875 of record JAABOM020000084.1, on the reverse strand, counting down.
TCATAGTTCAAATCATGCATAATCTCAATAGACATAAATCAATTCATAAAATAAGCCTAAAATAGATATTCATGTATAATTAATCACAACTTGATAAAATCCAATATAATCTTCATTCATAATGCAATATAAGAGATACCCATAAGAAATAAAATTTGAAATAATGAAATTTTCATAAAAAGGGAAGGTTGGGCTCCATGGATGAAAGGACTCATGGATGAAGACCCATATACTGTAAACCTTATAATTGGTAGAGGAAACTTGATGAAACGTTTAGGACTTCACTTGGGTTCTTGAATTCCAACCAAAGCTCTTGAAATCCTTGAGATTGAATGGGTGACTTGGTGAAGAATTGAGAGGGTTTTGGGAGGGTTGTCTTGAGAGTTTGAAGTTGAAAAAATGCTAGGAATAGGGGTTTTCACATTTAAATGGCATTGGGTTATTACCCAAATTCCCTTGGACGAAACAAGAGAACATGGACCAGGTGCACAATGCCCAATTACGTAGTGGCGCACCCCAGGCACGTCGCGGGCACAGCGGCCTGTGCCCGCAGATCCATTGGAAATCGTTCAACTACCAAAAATTATTTTTTGCTACGGGTCTTCTAAAATTCGGGATCTTCCCTTTTCCCACTCATTTTTTCTCACTAAACAAGAATATGAAGTCGTATTTTCGAAACCATGCAGGAATTTTGAGATATGCAAGAATTACGATATAGGGCATTTTCGAAGAACGTGAGGGGCATTTCACTCCCCCTTGGGAACATTCGTCCCTGAATGTCAAAGAAACATACATAAGAGATGAAATCATGAGATTTCCAGCCCGACATGAATGCAACAAATTCACTTAAACATCACTTTTAAAAAGCTTCATATATATGCACCCAAAAATCACCTAAACTTGTTATCATGAACATGTATGCATGCAAGAATAAGATGAGGGCTGGAACTTCAGATTGAAATCATAGATAGGACTTAGTTGTTATCTTAGGCTTGAATAGAGTGAAAGAGCTATGGATTTGCTTCTTTATATCCGCTTCGGCTTCCCTAGTGACACTTTCGACTTATTAATTCTTCCTAGAGGACTCTTACCGATGTTACATCTTTATTCTTAACATTTTTACTTGTCTATCAAACATTTTTATCGGGACCTCCTCATAGGTCAAGTTATCTTCCACATAACCCATACCTTCCAAAGGTACTAAAGAACTTGAGTCACCGACACACTTCCTCAACATGGATACATGGAAAACTGAATGAACTATACACCCTTCCACAGGCAACTCTAATTCATAGGCAACCTCGCCAATTCTCTTCAAGAATCTATAGGGTCCCATTAAACTTGGGCTCAATTGCCCTTTCTTGCCAAACCGGGCCACACCTTTCCTGGATGAAACCTTTAAGTATACCCAATCATCAACCTTAAACTTAAGGTCTCTCTATCTCACATTGGAGTAGGGATTTTGCCTACTTTGAGTCGTCTCTTATGTCACTCTTGTCAATCTCATCTCCTCCGAAGCTTTCATAACCAAATTTGATACAATCAAAGTCATCTCACCAACTTCACCAAGATACCTCCCCATAGTCTCTATACATTCTCGTGGAATCAAGAAGAATATAATAGGATGAATCATGTGCCTCCTTCAAAATCAAATCCCTCAACCCATCATCATCATGCACACCTAGCATACTTTGATACCTATGGATACCATCTCCCCATTCGGAGAAAACCTCTACTTTATCATCCTTCACTAAAGCGTTCAATTCTAGTAAGGCGGGGTCAAGGTCTTGCTTTGACTTGACTTCTTCAATCAAAGAGAATTTGGAACCATCAAAAACCACCACACCATCATTCTCCACCTCATCCTACCTCACTCCCAACCTAGCCAACCGGTGTACTTCTCTAGCCACCTCTTTGTTACCATCATCAATGAAAGCTAGACTTCCCATGGACACTCTACTTAGAGCATCGGCCACAACATTAGCCTTGTTGGGATGGTAGTGCACACTCATGTCAATCCTTAAGGAGCTCTAACCATCTTCTTTGTCTCAAATTAAGATCTTTTTGTGTGAATACATATTGGAAAATCTTGTGGTTGGTAAACACATCTACATGAACCCCATACAAATAATGACGCTATATTTTCAAACCAAACACCATGACCGCTAATTCAAGATCATGGGTGGAATAATTTCACTCATGCACCTTAAGTTGCCTAGAGGCATATGCTCTAACCTTGTCATTTTATATCAAGACACACCCCAAACCAATCCTTGAGGCAGGCATCACAATAAACCACAAATCCTTCTAACCCTTCTGGTAAAGCCAAAATAGGCAGAGATGAGTTTGTCTTTCAAAGTTTGAAAACTCCTTTCACATTCATCGCTCCAAACAAACTTTTCCTTCTTTGGGGTCAATTTTGTCATAGGGGAAGCAATAGAAGAGAACTCATTCACAAATCTCCAGTAATACCCGGCTAAACCCAAGAAACTCCTAATGTTCGTTGGAGTGAAGGGCCTAGGCCAATTCCTTATTGCATCCGTCTTCTTACAGTCCACATTAATCTTATCACCCGACACCACATGCCCTAAAAATGCAACCTCATACAACCAAAATTCACACTTCTCATGTTAGCAAATAACTTCTCATCCCTCACGATTTGCAATACCATCCCCTAATATTTCAGCTGCTCTTCTTCGCTACGGGAATAAATCAATATATCATCAATAAAGACCACCAAAAATATATCAAGGTAGGGTTTAAAGACCCTATTCATGAGATCCATAAATATAGTCGGTGCATTAGTCAAGCTAAAAGATATTACCACAAATTCAAAATGCCCATACCTAGTTCGAAAGGTCATCTTGGGGATATCAAACTCCCTCACTCTCACTTGGTAGTATCCAGACCGAAGGTCAATCTTAGAAAAGTGACTAGCCCCTTATAGTTGATCAAATAGATCATTTATCCTTGGTAGAGGATACTAGTTCTTTATGGTGACCCTACTGAGTTGCCAGTAATCGATGTACATTCAAAGGGAACCATCATTTTTCTTTACAAAAAACACTAGTGCACCCCAAGGTGACTTGCTAGGCCTTATGAAACCCTTTTCCAACTAATCCCTCAATTGATCCTTCAACTTCACCAGAGCCATACGGTAAGGGGGAATGGAAATGGGTTGTCTATCGAGGAGGAGGTCTACACTGAAGTCTATTTCTCTTTCGAAAAAGACATGAAAGAAACTCATTGACCACCGGAACCGACTCAATGGGAAGGAGTTTTGACTCCACATCCCTAACCCTCACAAGATGGTAAATGCAACCCTTAGAAATCAATTTTTGGGCTTTAATCCAAGAAACAGATCTACCCTTAACCACCACATTATGACTTTTCCACTCAAGGACGGGCTCATTAGGAAATTGAAACCTAACTTTACGGGTTCTACAACCAACGAAAGCATGATATGCGTGCAATTAATCCATCCGAAGAATAATATCAAAATCCACTATGTCAAGTTCAACAAAATCACAAGACAAGACATTATGCAATAAAGACACAAGACAACCCCTATAGACTTTTCTAGCAACAATAGACTCACAATGGGGGTAGACACCTAAAAGGGCTCACAAAACAATTCAGGACATACATAAAGCTTATTAGCAACCAAAGGAGTAACAAAAGAGAGAGTGGCATCGGGATCTAATAAAGCATACACATCATAATCAAAAATATTTAGCATACCAGTGAAGCATCACGCCAAGTATAGTGACCCCTAGAGGGGTATGGTTGAGAATTTCGACGGTCATCCCCATAATCCTTTGTAACCCATGGACAATGTCTCGACTTATGATCCTTTGTGCTACACTCGAAACATGCACTCGAATCGGCCAAACAACCTCCCGGATGGTACCTTCCACACTTGTGGCACGTAAGAGAAGCTTGAACATCAATACTCTTGCCTTGATATTTAGGACTAGTAGCACCACCATCCTTGGCACCACCTTACGCCCTTTGAGTCCCATGTGCGCCATGTTTATTCGAAAAAATGACTTTAATTTCGAAAATCCAATTTGATACTCAATTAATCTAAATATAAACCAAATTCAAGAAATTTGAAAGAGTCGCCACCTAATTTTAAGGATAATTAGGAAACCAAGGTTAAATTTTAAAACCTAACAGAAAAGTTTCAAAATATCCGAGAAATGGATAAGAGTTCAACTTTCACTTTGAGAAGAAATTAATAACTCAAAGTGGCCGCTAACTTGTGGTTGACCGAGAGTAGGAAGTTGACTAACTTTTAAAAATTTGACTAAATTTGAAAGAATTTAACTAAATCTAAAAGAAATTGACTAAAACTTGAAAGAATTTGACTAAACTTGACTAAATTTGAAAGAAATTGACTAAATTTGAAAGAAATTGACTAAATTTGAAAAAAAAATGACTAAATTTGAAAGAGTTTGACTAAACTTGAAAGAAATTGACTAATCTTGAAAGAATTTGACTAAATCTGAAAGAATTTGACTAAACTTACATAAATTGAGGCAATATTGGGGAAACAATTAACTTAATAAAAAATAATAATACACATAAATGTAATAAAGTTAGTATCACATATCACAAATAACATAAATAAATATACAAGAAAAGGGAGAGAATAAAAATACATATTGGGCTTAGCAGGCCCAATCTTCCACCTACCCTAATTTCTATACTATGGGTCTGCCTAGCCCATTTAGAAGCCTGCCCCAACTGCTGCTACCTGCTGAAATGGGTTTTTTGCCCCTTTTACCTGTGATATACACTTAGTGTATATTCACTGTATATCCCTGATTTCCCGTAAAAAAGCCTTCTGAAATTTTGCACATTGATTCCCCCCCCCCCCTCCCCAAAACCCCAATTCAGGAAATGACACAGACTCGGGAAAATGCAAAGATAAAGCCCCAATGGACTCGGATTGATGTAATCATGCAAGGAAGAAAGTAACAAGAATTAAAGCAAACATATAGAATAACTATAACAATAAATAAAACTTAGCAAATTTAGACTAGAAACAAATTAAATACAGTGAATGTCAAAAATAAGCAAACTTCTAACAAACTAAACAAAACTGGATGATGAAATGAAGAGTAATAAAGTTGAAAATGTCTACTGGGCATTTCAAAAGAACAAAAGAAAATAGAATTCAAACAACAAAGAAGCAGAAACTGTATTCAAATGCAAAGCCAACCAAAACAGCTCTAAAGCAGTGTTTCTTAGACAGTATTATAGCATGTTTCTAAAAAAGCAAAAATCACTTTAATCCTTGTTTAGACGCTTGATAGGCTAAAAGTGAACAAAGAGGATATAACAACTAAGAGAGGGTCTCGGATGGACTTATAACAGAATAATCACTAGCTCACTCAACCAAATACCAAATGTGAACAACAAAACAAAGATAGAACAGCTCCCACACCACCACTTAAACATTCATGACCCTCAGAATAGACTCATTTCAAGATATCAGATCTAAAAGAAAACATGGAATGCTTGAAACCTAGAGTCTAGACTAGAATCGAAACCTAAGGAGTATTATGACGACCCAAAGTAATATTCACAGTAACTTGAAAGCGCGAAATTAACAAACCAAAGAGAGCTATAACATGCTAATCTTGAACACTAGCGAGCAAATTGAGACCAAGGATAAGTTAAAGGAATCACCAATTGAGTTCATTTAATAGAAACTTATAATTTTATCAAAGATCAGGGCATATTGAGATAATACAGAGGAAGAAATGACTCTTAACACATTGATCAAGAAACCAGTGTACCCAAGAAAGAAACCTCAGACCAGATACAGTGAACATTAAGGCTCACTGGTTGTGTTCATCTAATAGGAAACTTAACAAATTTGATGGAGATTGGTATACATTTGATGACAGGAACAGAGAAGGAAATTAGATTAAGGGACCAGCCAGCATCTCATCTTTTCAATTAGATCATTAGATAACCATTAAAGGAAAACACAGGTACCAGAAAACTAAAACAAGATGACAGAATAGCAACTTAAGATCTTGATATGTTTGAAAATAATAGAACTGAAGCCGGAAGTAAGGATGGGACAAAAGTGAATCTTCAAAAAATGAGAGGGAGAAACAATAAGGAAACCTGAAAGCACAGTATAGAATTTAAGATATGAACTTTTCAGCACCACATAAACATGAACAAAGATCAAGGGACTCATTAAGACCTTTACCTAGTGACCTAAATAGATTATAAGCAACGTGTAACAATGTTAAAGAAATCAGCCATTGTATTATCAAACTAAAAACATTTTTGACCTAAACAATAGATACGTCTTAAAATCAGATGAGGCAAACAGAGCACAGAACCTTGCTTTCTCATTTTTCAACAACTTCTAACATAATGAAGACATATATGTTAACTTGTAATCGAAGGAATCAGATTCTAAGAAAAACCAAGTCGATGCAGAAGTGAAATGATCCAAACCACATACTAATAGGTTGTGTTCATATAGCAACAGGGCTTAAAGACATGACATCAACCTTCAAAAGTAAAAAATTTAAAACGAGTTGGAACCACATCTGAAACAGAAGTGAAATAGAGACAGATTTTCAGCATATTATCATGAGTTGGAAACCAGTTCAGCCAAAGTTGCATCTCAAGTCAAAGGTTCGACATGTAAAACACTAAAATAGTGAAGAATGACCATTTTAAAACATTTACTTAGCTAGAAAAACAAAGAGTTGGAGACCACCCAAAGGCATTAGACAGAGACATATGAAAGCAGTATCAATCCTAATTCTACAGCCATACGAATCACCACAAGAAACAGCAGCAGCAATATTATCCTTAAACATAATAACATGACTATTTCATTCACACAAACATGACCAAAATAGGCCATACTATCCCCTATAATCTACCAGCCACATTCAAACAAAAATGAGAAGGAATAAAGTCAGGACGATTACCTTTTGAAGAGTAGGAACTGAACGACGAGAAAGATTGATGATGAGCTTATGCCACCAACAGTTGCACCCTTGAACCTCCTTGTTTCCCTACTGAATCCTCCCAGCTCTTATGACCTCGAGAATGAATGACTGTCAAATTTCAGGTTTTCAGGATGATTTTGCGGCTATGCGATTTCCAATTTTTCTAGAGTTTTCCAGAAATCAAAAATGGCTTTGGGAATCAGTTGAGTTTTGCTAGGGTTTTTTCGATTACTAATGGCTGCCCTCGATTTGGGAAAAGGGAATATATATATATATAGGGGATTTTCGAGGGTTCCAAAACAGGGCCGAAATTAAGGTTTTTCAAATTTTGAATTCGAAATCCCCTAAATTCCATCCTCTTTTAGAATCAAGAATATCCCACAAGAGTCTTCAAACCATTGGGGAAAGGATAGGTGGACGGCTCGATCTTGAGCAAGGACGAAGAAGAGGGGGATGGTGACACGTATGTACGGAGCTTTGAAGGGAACGTTGGAAGAATCTTGGATTGTTGGCATTTTCTAGGGCTGGGTTCGCTAGGTCACTTCCTCAGTATGCTCCTGTGGAGCTCGTCGAGGAAGAAGAAGAAGGTAAGGGAGAGAGAACGTACATGTTGAGGGAAAAATGGGAAAGAAAAGAGAATTGGGGGAGCATGGCCCCCACGCGCTCTATATATATATATTTTGTATTATGTTGGCTGAAAATAAAAGGGGAAGTGGGCCGGGTCAGGGGATATTTTGGGCTGAAATTAGTCCAAAATTAGATTGTGTCCAAGAAAAATCTGAGAGTTTGGTTCAAGGGTAGGGATATTAAACTTTTGGCCAATTCAATTGTAATTTCGACCTATTAAAGGTAATCAAATTGAATTCGATTGACTAATCGACTATACGATGTATTAATACAAATTAACTTAAAAGCTTTTAATATTACCAATCTAAAATAATCAAATTAATTCCGAAATAATACTTCTTAAAGTAAAGGCATTTATTTAAAAATATTTTTCTGTATTTTGAAAACCAATTATTTCAAATTGTCAAAATTAAAAGCTCTATAACTAATTCGTATTGTGGAGGGTAAAATTGGGTGTCAATATGCCATGTCCTAGGGGATGATCACCTTTACCTTTCCTTGGAGCATATGGACAACCGACACTCTTATGGACCATCTTGCCACACCAAAAGCATGCACCCATGTTCCTCCAACATGTAACACTATGATTTCTCCCACATTTTGGACACCTAGGATGGGTTACTCTACCATTGCCGCTGGCTTAGCATATGTAAGTCTACCTTCAAATTGAGCTCTTCTTCTCCCTTCCTTTGAGGTTGCTGGGCAATCTCTCATCTTATATCCAACATCGCCACACCTGAAACAACCCTCGGTGCCCGTCAAACACTTCCCTTAATGCTTCTTGCCATAACCTTGACAAATGACGAAATGGATCCTTTTCTTTTTGTACTTGGGCATCGGTAGACTGGTAGAAGATGAAAAACCCTCAACTTGGGCTCTCTTAGCCTTTCTGTCCCCCCTCCCTCGCTTATCATCTGAGATCTTGGGGGCACCCATCGATTGGTTGAGTTAAGCAGTTATAACCTTGGTCAATAGCCATAGAGCATTTTGAACCTCCGCATTTGATATGTTATCATTGGGAAATTGACCCTCAAGTGAGAGATGGCTACTGTCCTGTCCACCATTCTGAATAGCTTGAGACATATTCTGAAATGTAATGGTTCGGAATTAGTAATAAGCCTTAGGGGAATTAGTTCTATCACACAACATAGATTATGAAGAAGTGAAACATTTCCTAAAGCGCCTCATAGCCTCCTCATCATAGTCGTGGCGCGCTTTAGAAATATGAATAAGACTCTAATGGAACCGCTGTGTTGGATTTTTGAGGACTACTAACAACCTAGTGCTCTGATACCAAGCTTATCACGACCCAAGCCTAGGGCCTACACGTGACACAGCAAATGGGAAGTCCGAAGACGACCCAAATAAGTCTCTTAGCATATCATGTACACATCGTTGGTTGTAGAAGCGCAATAAGACAATAACAAGAGTCAAGTAATAACAAGGGAAGCGGGACTAAGGGAAGTTTTTCATGCTAAATAATAGTATAAGATGAGTCAAACTCAAAACATAGAAAACTATGACATAATATCCAATGACACCTCTACATAGAATGGAGCGGGGCCAAGACACTTCCCGGGCTCACCCTCTTGATAATAAGAATCCAACATAAAAAATAAGTTCACATAGCATGAATAAAAATAGATATTGTCCACGAAGTTGAGGACTCACCAAAAACTTTTTTCAATGAACCGAACTAGCCACGTGGAGGGGGAGGATCAACAGGAGCTCTGGTTCCTACATGGTGATATCATGTAGGCATTGAGTATGTGTTAGTACTTGGAATGTACTAAGTATGCGGGATGCAATGCAACAAGAGATAAGTCATACATTCAAAATGCGTAAGTATAAACAATAGATATAATCTCAATATGGCATGTATGATCAATGCTTGTAATAAAACATGCATGTAAAAATTTTAACTTGCATAATACATCATACATATGTGGGAGGAGACCTTAACCAACATAGGCCAAGCGAGCTACAACTTGGAACCCGAGGCATGACACCCCCTCAGTAAAGTGATCGGGCATGACATCCCCCAATGAAGTAACCGAGCATGACACCCCTCGGTCAAATGTGGTCTACTTGCCAAGGTAAACAGAATTTAATAATATGAACTAGATGGACCTACTAGTAAAGCCCATTAAGGAAAAAATATATAATCTTATGTTGGCACATAGTTTGGAGACTAAAGACTTTATATAAGGACCCCTTGCTTCGAGCCCCCACCTTAAGCCTCAATCAGTTCTAAGTCTAATCCCACTAAACACTTGAAATAGCCATAACATATAATCATAATAACATAAATAACTTATAAAAGACACGATAACGTGACACGAGTAGCTCGTGCACGTGCTTGATCTCTACTAGTGAGATTACTTGAACTTGAAAATGAGGGTAAAATAGTAATCATGCATGATCCCTCAACTCGACATGAATGGCTCACAAGAGGTAAAAATCTTAAAATAGGGCTCAACTTGTCACTTCTAAAATCATAGATATTTCATGAATTAAATACATGCTTGGGAGCCCATAATTATCTTGAAATCACTTGACTTGCAAATCATGCAATAACTCATCTTTAGCTTGAAAATTCTTATCATGTAATTTAATCAAACACACGGTGGGTATATGGATACATGCTCAAAATCATGCAATTCAAGAGTATGAAACAAGAAGGAGCAAAATCATTTCATTTCAAAGTCATTCAAATCAACCCACCAATACTATAGTAAAACCCTCATTTTGGGTATCATGAAATCCCTCTATAAATTCACAATAGTTCATAGTTTTCATAGTTCAAATCATGCATAATCTCAATAGATATAAATCAACTCATAGAATAAGCTTAAAATAGATATTCATGCATAATCAATCAATACTTAATAAAACCCAACATAATCTTCATTCACAATGCAATATAAGAGATACCATGAGAAATAAAATTTGAAATCATGAAATTTTCATAAAAAGGGAAGGTTGGGCTCCATGGGTGAAAGGACACATAGATGAAGACCCACATCCCTTAAACCTTGGAATTGGTAGAGGAAACTTGATGAGACTTTGAGGACTTTACTTGGGTTCTTGAATTCCAACCAAAGCTCTTGAAATCCTTGAGATTGAATAGGGGATTTGGTGAAGAATTGGAGGGTTTTGGGAGGGTTTTCTTGAGTGTTTGAAGTTGAAAAATGGCTAGGAATAGGGGTTTCGCGTTTAAATGGGCATTGGGTTATTACCCCAATGTCCTTGGACGAAACAAGAGAAATTAGAAAAAATTTGCACTGGTTCATGCCCCAGGCACGACGCGAACCAGGCGTGCAATGCCTAATTACACAGTGGCACATCGCGGCCTGGTCGCGCAGAGCCGCTGGAAATTGTTTAATTAGCGAAAATTATATTTTGCTATGGGTCTTCCAAAATCCGGATTCTACCCTTTTCCCACTCAATATTGCCCCCTGAACAAGAATATGAAGTGGATTTTTGAAATCATACACGGGTTTTGAGATATGCAAAAATTACGATGTAGGGCATTTCTAAAGCACGTGAGGGGCATTTCATCCCAACCTCATGTAAGGATAACAAATGCACAAAGGACTAACAGTTGTATACAGAAGTATATACCTCACAAACTAATGTAGGGTCATGCCCACAAAAAGTGAAATACACCATGTTCCAGTCAATCACAAGTACTCTGAGTAACCATAGGTCTACGACTCAAGAAAAATCAATTGAATATTCACCTGTTGCCCATCGACTACGCCTCTTAAACCTAAGGAATATCAACTAGGCCTCAAACCCAAGAAAAATCGCTTGGGCCTCAAACCCAAGGAAAATCAATGGGGTTCTTGACCCACGAGCAATCGACGAGGTCCCTAACCAAAAAAGACAATCGAAAGGTATATCACAAGTATCTAGAACAACCAAGTCCAGTAGAGTCATATCTATACCAGAGTCAGTCCATAGTACTGCTATATCATAGGTATCCCGAACAAATCAACCCATCGGAATCATATCTATAATAGAGCCAGTCAACAGTATGACGTATAATCAACAAGCAGCCTCACAGCCAGTATATCTTAGTAGGATTGGGATACACATTCCTACAAAAAGAAGTTAAGCCAGAATACATAATGTCACAGGGCATTAGCCCATATCCAGCCTTTACCACACCTTTCCATAGTTTAACCGTGCAAGAATTCAGCTACTATAATGATCACAGCTAGTACAATCCAGAACAACTACAAGTATCCCAAAATAACCATAGTTGTCCCATATGCTCAGTACAACAACTATCTAGGAAAACAGATATTAACAAATCATGACAACAGTGTTAAAATGCATAGCAGAAAATATAACTAACAATCAGCCTCATGCCATGTATACATATCTTACTCAAGACTTCCAACCATAAACACGCTCCCATATACGTGTATTTCAACCATATACGTGTATTTCAACTCAGTCTAACGATAAGGAAAGCCTAACCTACTTGAAAGGTGAATCCACGCACTCCAGATTAGTCCAAACGAGTTTTACCTTGTCTGACTTCCTCCAAATGCCGCTTAGTTGTCAAAATATGAATCAAAATATAATTACAGTTGTTTTGGCTATAATATATCAAGAAACGGGGAAGATACCCGATTGCAACTAAAATGGGTAAAAGTGGGGCTCACACCCAGAATACTAAATCAACCCTCATAAAATGATCCTTACATCACCCTAAGTCTATACACAAAGATTAAGCTCAAAAACGAGGCTCAAAACAATCAGAAACAACCCAAAGACAAGTGACGTTTCTCATCTCGAAGTTACATATATATACAACAATTTCCCAGCCAAATTCCTCAAAAATACAATAAAATTAACAGAATCTGAATATACCACGACATAGGTCTCAAAATGTAGTACAGTTTAGACCCAAATTTCACTTAATTCTAATAATGGTCGAGATATCATAACACGAAGGTTTAAAAAAAATGAACATAATTGTAGCTAAAATTGTATTTTCACATCAAACGGAGCTCTATTAATTAATTTTGACACCACCACGGCATTTTTCTGACTCAAAACGGAAAAGAAATCGCATATCGAAATTTTTGAAAACATATCCAATATTACATATGAAAAAGTCAAATTTTACATCAAATGATGTACTCAATTTATGGCACTTTCACGATGTTCCTCTCGGAAAAATATACAAATTCAGCTTTTGAATCACTAAAATTGGATAAAAAAATGAGTGAGAAATCGCGTTTGAAAAGGATACATTTGATTGCACTGTGCGTTTTTTATTTTTTGGAAACTTTTCCAGAATTGCACACCTTATATATATATATAATTTTGAACCGCCTCTACATGGCAGCTCATGGTTGGCTCACATCACCCCCACCTTTTAATTTTCAGCAATTATTCAACTTTAATTTCGATGCTCTTGCTTCATTCGGAGTCAGAAAAATACAATTCATATATGAAATATAATTAGAAATGGCATTCCGGACTTAACGGTGTAGTCAAAATTCCTATCGGAAGTCCTTTTATTCTAATGTGGGTTTTATTTCCAAATATCGAAATCTATTAAAGGGATCAAAATACACTCGGAAGCCTCAGGAACCAAACGAAAGGTCCTCCTAGACGAAATTTGACGTTCCGAATCCAATTGTATAGTCAAAATTCCCATTCGAGGCATGTTTCTTGAGGACGTTGACTAAAGTCAACTATTGACTCATTACGAAGGCTAAATTTGCAAAACTCAATATAATTGCATTGAACATTCGTATAGCATAATTCAGTTGTTTCGGAGCTGATGGAATAGTCAAAATTCAACTTTGAGGTCGTTTATTAGGATTTTACCTGAAAATTCATTTTACGATTATAAGCTCTCATTTAACTTGAAAAACTGTATAATTATCAAACAATTCACTCAACAACTGAACAATCAATGTCAATAAGTCACAAATAGCCTGTGGTCCCTATGCAAATGCTCAAAGTGATAAAATATTCACGAAACCACAGAAATGACTTGAAGGGTCATTACATCTTTCTTCTTCTTAAATACCATGTCAATTCAAAAGATGTCACGTAAAATGGGGCTGAAGGAGAATTTTTTTTTTCCCTCTTATTTTACGAGTAATACTTTTTTTGAGAAGGAATAACAATATTTATACTAATAATAGTAATAGTAATATAAAATAAAATGAATAGTCCGCATTTTTTCTTTTGGGCCAAAAAAAAAAAAGATGAGAACCATTACAGCAAAAGCCTATACAGGAAGATGGGCAGCAATCAATTAATAAGAAAATCACTTGAACATGTAAGAGTTTGTTATGTTCTTGAAACATCATGCTTCCCACATGCTTTCTTTTATACCTCGACAATCTTGTCATCAAGAAATTCTAATGCAGCAGTTATACAAGTAGCAATGTGGCAGCAAGATCAAACCATGTATGTCATTCCTACTTGGATAATATTCATGTGAGGAACGCGCATTGTTGCAGCACCTCCTCTACAATTCTTCCTCATGAATGCATAGAAGTAGTTTATGCTCAATTTCTTGATGAACCAAGAGTTTTTCTTTGCCCTTACGTCCCCATGTCCAAGCAGGTATGTGAATCCAGATTCTGTGGCTTCTCGGAGGGCAGAGAGCTCATATTCTAGACTAGGATCTTCATCAACTGGCATCACACTGGCTGGCAACGCCAGAGATGCTTCTGATGTTGATGCCCCTGCAGTTTCCAATCTTTGATCACGCATCAATGGAATCTTAAGCTCGTCCATCCCATCACCATCACCATCTTGTATTTCAGACTCATCCCTTGACCTCACAGAAATGCTATCAATGTCTGGTTGATTTGGGTTGCTTTCCAAAGCAACATCCAGGGCCTCCTTCCTTAGAAACTTCTCAAGGCTATCTACCAATAGTTGCTCAAATGCATGATGATCCTCTTTTCTGACATCTTTATAGCCATATCTAGCTACACAACGGAACATATGATAGTCCTTCAGACCAACCCTTCGAAACAAGAACCTTTCTTCCTGAGGGACAATAGGTACTGGCACATATTTGATGCAGACAAAGACTATCACAGAGTGAATAGCTGGAAGATCTAATAGGAACTGTGCAAAAATAGAGGGAATGCCTTGAACCAGCTCATTGTATAGTAAGCCAATCCCTGGTACCCTTACCGTTCCAAGAGAAGAGCCAAGCTCATGCATGAAATCCATTGAAATCTTCTGCTTGACCTCACTCTGGTACTTCAAGACACTCCCATAGTTCCAAATATACATCACACAGAGAAACCAAGAGGCAAAAACAAGTGGAAGCCAACCACCCTCAAAGATCTTGGATAGAACAGCAGACATATAAATGAGCTCTATTGTTCCAAATAGAAGAGGAAACAAGAGAGCCAGCAACAAATTTGTTTGCCATATCAGAAGCATTACAACTGTAACCAAAGTTGTGCTAACCATCATGACACCAACTTCAGCTATGCCTGTAATAGAGAAGGGTAACTTTATATCAAAGATGCTCAAGTGAGGATATCTAGTAATGATTGAAACTCATTTTCATACTCAACTACTTGGATTTACAATTCAATAGAAAAATGAAATAGCACTCTAATGCCAAGGAGCAAGCGGCCCTAGAACTTCTCTCTTTTCTTTCTCCTATCTCTCATTTCCTCTCCTAAATATGTTCAGAATAATATTAGTATAGCTGGAGGCTGGAGCTGTTTGAATAACTGAGTGAGGAAGAAGGAATGCAATTGAAAAGGACAAACGACATTAATTCAAGCAAGTACTCTTTATCAGTTTCATTGTGTATGATACAGTTTGACTAGAAACAGAGTCAAGAAAGAAAGAAGGAATTGGACACAAAGGATATATCACCAAAACTGCCCTTAGAATTTTCTGGTCTTCAACATGTCATGTCACTTCCTACGAGAGCTACATTAAGGGAAAAATGGAATACTAAGATTAAAGAGTTTCCAAATATAGAATTTATCAATCTTTCTAAAATGAACAAAAAAGGAAAGAGTTGGAAAGGATGGAGTATTCTTAGCTTAATACTGAAAAACCACCAAAGGATATGGTACAATAGTTGGAGTTGTTCTTCCCTTGACCAGAGGCCTCGCGTTCGAGCCCTGGGAATGGAACAATACTTGGTAGGGAGTGCTATTTCCTGAATGGGACCCTATCCGGCGAGAATCCGGATTAGTTGAACTCCAATATGGGTTCTGGACACCGGGTGGAAACCCCCCCCCCCCAAAAAAAATAAGAAACTACGTACCTGAAAAATCTTTTGTTTGTTTTAGGAAAATCCAACTATGTAGCTAAAATGAGGTACCAACCATAGGCATTGGATATGTCTGTCGTGCTCTTGAAGGCAGCAACCACAAGCATGCACGTTATCATCAAAAACCAATTAATGACAGGAATGTAAATTTGGCCCATGTGCCTCTTTGAGGTGTGAATAATCTTCAATCTTGGGAAGCATCCAAGAGCCATAGCTTGCTTAACACATGAAAATGAAGCAGATATCATGGCCTGACTGGCAATTATAGCAGCTACAGTTGCTATCCCAAAAACTGGCCAAAAGAGACCATCTGTTTTGACAAAAACTAGTAATGTCAAAGTACTTAAAAATCAAAATCGTTGAACATGAATCTCAAGAAAAAGGAATAGAAGAGAATATTTATAAGCTGCCTCTTAGCAATAATACCTGGCACAGAATCATAAAATATTCTCCCAGATGAATTTGGGTATTTCATAAGATAAGCAGCTTGGCCGAAGTAGGCCAAAAGAAGGCAGGGGAACACTATGCTTGTGAAAGCAATCTGCGGTAGTCAACTTACATCAGAATGGAAACAAATGCTGCAGACATCATAATCAAGGTAGTCAGCTGAAACTTCAAGTGAGGGCACAATAAAGAAAGAAACCTGTATAGACTTCACAGAGAAATGACCTAAATCAGCAAACATAGCTTCCGCTCCTGCAACCATTCATTAACACGTCAGCTCACCAACAACACCTACTACTACCACACCTCAATCCCAAACTTGTTTGGCATGTAGAATACTTCAAGCCATTCCACTCTGTTCAACTCATTTTGTTCCAATACTTAATATTTGTCTTTAAGGAAAAATGTGTTCTCTAAAACTAAATGTTTTTGTAATCTAATACATGCATCATATGTTTGAGCCAAGTGTCTTTGGGAAACGAACTCTCTATCTCTATGAGGTAGTGGTAAGGTCTTTGTACACTCTACCTTCCCCAGACCCCACTTGTGGGACTTCGCGGAAAAGGGTCTAAAATATCCTTGAACTATTGAAAATGGTGCAAAAATTGCCTTCATCCACCTTGTGGGCCTAAAATGTCTTTGTTATCCACCTTTGGATCCAAATATGTCCTTTTCTTTAATGGAATATTTTTGGGTCCAAAAATACTCTTCATTCACCTTTTTAGCTCACTTATACCCTTGAAACTAACAAGACTCTCTTTTTTCTTTTTCTTTTTTAAATTTCATTATGTTTCATTTTCTTATAGAATAAAGTAAACTCCCATCCTCAATTCTTTTTTTCCAAAACTATCTTATAATTTTTTTTATTTTTAAAGTTTGTTTTGGGTTATAAAGAAAGATATTATTTTGGTTTGGACAAACAATATAAAAATCTAATTAAAAAAACAAACTAGTATTTTTACTGTAGTTTTTTTTTTTAAATTTTTTTAGGGCCATGAAGAAGGTATATTTTTTTTTTATTTAATAAATTATGGGGAAAAATCTTTAAGAACAAACTCTTAAAAAATCTAAAGTTACAACAATACATATTTTTGAAATTTTTTTTAAAAATCTGCACATACTTGTATTTTATTTGGACAAAATAATTAACTATTTAAAGAACAAAGGAATTTACTAAAACCTATTTAACTTTCGGTATTTTTTTAATTTAATCAAATTTACATAGTTTTTGTTATTTCTTATTACAACATTAAAAAGAAACTTATTCTTTGGATAAATTAAAATTTACTTTTTCATTAACTTTATCTATTTTAAACTTTTTTTTTAAGAAAGCTAAATCGATTAATTATTTTAATAAATCACTTTGATCACTTTTTAAAAAAACCACTTTGATCCTTAAAGAGATACATTGTTTTAGTTTGGATAAATTATGGAAAAAAATCTAATAGAGATGGGGATTTATCTTATTCCATAGGAAAATGAAACATAATAAATATTTAAAAAAGAAAAGGAAAAAAAAGAGAAGATTGTTAGTTTCAAGGGTATAAGTGAGCCAAAAAGGTAAATGAAGGGCATTTTTGGACCTAAAGGTGGATGACGAGCATTTTAGGCCAAATAGGTGAATGGAGGGCATTTTTGTATAATTTTCAATAGTTCGAGGACATTTTAGGGCCTTCTCCAATCTAATACATGCATCATATATTTGAGCTAAGGTTCTTTGAGAAACAATCTCTCTATCTCTACGAGGTAGTGGTAAGATTTGCATATACTCTACCTTCTCCAGACCCCACTTGTGGGACTTCACTGGGTATGTTGTTGTTTGTAATATATGCATCATACATGCAATAACACCATGCAGATCAACTTTAAACTATCTCTGGAAGCATTTGCTAGAGAACCCAGGAGAAAAGAATGCTTCATTTCCTTTAAATATAGTTCCAATCCTTTGTTTCTTATGAATCAGACAATGCATGCTTGCAATTTATAGAAGACAAGGAGCTCTTAGACCATCAAATAAAACTTTGCAAATGTCTCAATCATGTTTCCCATTACACACACTATAAGAGAAATAAAGTAAATAGCTCCATATATGGGCATATAACGTGAAAACTCAGATCTCTTCATGCACCAATCCAATTTATGAAGTTTAGACCATACCAAAGGAGAAAAGAATAGCATATACCTGTGATGCATAGAACACAGCCACCAAGAGCTGACCATCCATTGATTGAGTTCTTTTTGAAGAATAGATATATATAAGCTGGATTTAAGGCCCTTAAGACGGTAACATCATGCTTCAGCAGATTATAAAATCCTATAGACCCTAGACTGAAGAACCAAAAAGCCAGGGCAGGAGCAAATGTAAATCCCACTTTGCTTGACCCATATCGCTGTATACTGAACAATGCGCCAAGGATGATAACTGAAGTGACAACAAGAGCATCTGCAAGCAACATTAGTAGTGGCATTACAAATGTTATTACTACGCTCTATCTCGTCATGATAGTTGGACATTTTAAAATGTCCATGCAGAGAATTCGCACTGAGAAGTTCAATGTATTTTGTGGGATTCCACTAGTTATGTTGTTTGTTGTTGACCTGTAAATTTAAATATATACTGAACTGGCAAATTTGTCATCCCCTAAGATTAAAGGTGGTGAATTTCCATATCATGTAGGACCTTAGTTTTGCCACAGTACAATTAATAGCTTGAAGAGGCGTGCTACTTGAAATGACTGAAATCTTACAATTGTTATCTTGGATCCAGAAAATATTACAGATCCTTAGCACTGGAATATTCTTTTCTATCCTGTTGTTTCCCGAATCAAGCCAACATAACTCTGTCTACCCATCCTTTAAATGTCTCTTTTGTTGCATGTTAAGATAGAACCTTATCACTCATTTTATGAAGTTTGGCACTTTAATTTATCACTCATTATTATGTAGTTTTGGCACCGTACAACTAGTAGCTAGAAGAGGCATGCAGTTTGGAACCAATTTAGTATTTCAAACATAGCACAAATATTGAATAATTCCCAGAAATAGCTAGTTAGCAGCAACAAGAAGAAAAAAAAACTCACTTGTGCCAAATCCTGGGATCCTGCCTTGCAGCCCACTTACAGCAGACATAACTGCAAGAAATAAGGATCATTAAGAGACTGGATTGGTAACAAAGAGCATTGTCAAATTAGAGAACTAAATATGGTCCCAAATAACTGAAAAGCAAAGTCAGAATCCTACATTAGGGGATCTGGATCACACAACAAGGCTACAAGCTTATGAGGAACTAGAAAGAGCAAAGGATGTATAATTGCAGAACCCATCGTTCTCGTCTTCTAGATGTCTTCTATTCAATAAGACGGAATTTCAAAGATATAATCATATTTGCTAGCCGTAGTTTGTTCCTTTCTATTCACTATCTTTTTACTGAGGACCTCAATCTTTCACATCATCTACTCGTCTATACGGAAATTTAGAGAATCTAAATCAAAATTGTCCATCTTATAACAATGATTGAGTGGACCACAAAATACAGTTAAAAGCAATCTTTTGTAGATATTTTCCTTCACCTTTGAATTAAATGAAAAAAACCTTTTCCAAATTAACTTGTTCACCAAGTTATTATGATAACTTTGTTCCCCACAAGAACATGAAGTCAAATATACATTTTACCCCTGAACTTTTCAACTGCCAAGTAATATTTCTCAAACAGATGGCATAAGTAATCATTCCTCTAATACTTCATTTCTCCTTGGGCAGTCTTCCACTCTGCCCCTGTTAGGTATATACTATCAACCCCCAATGAAGATCAAAATTTGTAAGCATTCATAATGAAAATGCAGAAGATCAAAATAGGTCGAAAATGTTCACACATGCGGTTTATGGCCATTTATTGAGAGTTTTAGCGAAGTTGATTCTGCACCTTTCAAGGACAAACGAAAATTTAAAGAAAAAATAAATAGAATACCTGATATTGCTGGGGTCAAGATACCATCACCTATTATCATTGATGTTCCCATCAGAACCAACAGCAAGACAAGGGCTTTCAGAGAAGATTTACGTTCCAAGACCTCCTTTATATTTAAAGCCCTTTCCAATTCTGGAGTAGGTAACTTGAGCTTAAAACTTGAGATGTGTTCATCAGCTGGCTGTCGATTGGGAAGAAGGCTGACATTTGCATACCTGCAGATCAATGAATACAGTGCAAATGTTCCTCCTGCCATCAAAATTATTTCAGTTGTTAGAGAAACCATCATCTCCCAGAAGATAAGCTCATGAAAAGTCATAAACAAAAGATCCTAGTAGGAATTAGTGATACCTTCTCCATTGTCATTAGCCTTGAGCACTATAAATACATATTTCATTAGTGGGATGAGAGCAATTGTGTATAACACAATGGACAATGCCCCCAAGACATCAACTTCTGATGTGATGGGCACCTTGCTGAAAACGCCAGAGAAAACATATAAAGGACTTGTGCCCATGTCACCATATACCACACCAAGTGTCTGAAATGCTAGAGCAAGTGTAGTCAAAAGAGAAGCCTCCTGATTTTTTGAAGAGACATAAATTAGTAAAGGAAGATGCTAGGCCCCTTGTAGAAACTCTTTCTCCCCAAAAGATATCAAGTACAAGCTTATAGAAGTGCAAGCATTTCCATCCCTATGATTAATATTGCCATCGTAAGAACCTTTTCATGACACATTGTTAGCCAATACTATCTATAAATGTACGTTGCCTTGCTAATCATTATGCAGAACCAAAAGCGGAAAAGGAAATAAGCTTTTGTCAAAGTTCGACCTTAGCTTTACTACATCCTTGCCATATATAATAAGGGACCAAAACGTAGAAAAACTTCTTCCAGGAATTAGCAATTCGGATTTGAGAAAGTTAAAACAAATCTCGTGGATTTTATTCAGACTTCGAAGTCAATGTTGGCTGCATATAGCTTTCATTCATCCACTGTAGATGCTTCACTTGGTTTCACATAAAGCATGAAGTTTATTTGTTCATATCTCACCGTGACCAGTCAAACGATTGAAGAGAAGATTAATACACAACAACAACAACATACCCAGTGTAGGGTTTGGGGATGGGGAGAGCAGAATAGAGCGTACACATACATCAAAAAATTTTAGTTAGGATTTTTACCTTTTGATGGTGGGTGCCATGTGCCACAGAGATCTCCATGGCTTCAACATCAAAAGAATCAACTCTTTTAGGCTTTTTAACAAGTCTTCTTCTTACAGATCCATAACCCTGTTTAATAATTTCTTCATCATCAAAAAGTGACCATGGTGGTGATTCTGAGTCCACTTCACTACCATCCACCCACCTTGTTGACCCTCCACTTCCTCCAGTAGTGCATCTCTTCAACAACCCCACTGTACTACTGCTCTCTTCAATCTCTTCTTTCCCCATACTCAATGAATGAATGACCCAGATTTCTCACTCAAAACTTGCTCAACAATAAACAAATGTTTTCTTGTCACACTTTCCTACCAATAATAAAACCTTGTTAAAATACAATATCCTTTTCTGACAAATTTAACCTTGTTGTAATTAAACAAATGCACCTCTATTATTATCTTTGTCCATCTCCAATGACGGAACTTGAGATATTTATAGTAAGCAATGGCTGTCTTTGCACCAACAAAATTTTTTTTCCTCTCACAAAAATAATTACCTTATTTATTTATTTTTTAGCAGAAAAATATTACGTATCTCATATAGTATTTAGGTGTTAGACTGTGGCTTCGGAGTGGGATGGTATCGGAATTGGAGTGGTGTAGGTGAGAGTACATACTAAATATAAAATATTATTCGAGAAAAGCTCAAAATTGTCTATGAACTATACGAAATAGATCACTTATACTCTCTATTATATTTTGGAACCTCCGCCGTTATACTAAGAGATCACAAATACTCCTCAAGGGTTGACAACGCTGATGTGACAAGCCACGTGGCACTAATTTCACCACCTAAACTTGCCAACTAGAATATCCATTAAATTTAACCCAATTTATAATCCATTATTCTAACCCATTAATGAAATATCTGACCCACTAAATTAAAAGGAAACTATCAACCTCCCTTAACAGCTTATCGACGGGGCTTTTCTTCGATAATGAAAACTTAATCTCATAGCCATTTTATTTTGATATTAAATTAGTACGGCAAATTTTATTTATCAAACTATTCCACTTCAAATCTGAAATATATAAATTTGAAAAAGAACAAGTTTGAGGAGTTTCACTTAATTAATTATATTTTTTTAATCATATGGCAATTAATGATTGTCATTTGGTTTAATGAAGGCACAATACACAAATTTGATCCTAAATTTGGAGCGAAATTTTAAGTTGGAACTCCAACTTCCAAAGTGCACAAAGAGGCACTCCAATTTGCCCATTCCTGCACATTTAAACACAAGGTATAAGCTGCCTAAACGTGTGAGTTACAATCGAGCTGACTTATTTTTTCCGTCCAGTGCTGCGATGCCACGTTCGTCCACGCAAGCTGAACCTTTACACGTCGCATTCCGATTTTACACGTGGTATTCCTAAAAAAAAATGAAAACAAAATAATAATATAAAAGGGGCAAAACACGTTAATCCTTCATTTTGCCACTTTTCAGTTAAGAAAAACCCTAAGTCACACGGCTTCACATGGCTATTTCGACGAAATCAGTGAAGATTGATTGTAGAAAATTATCAAATTTTGCATTTTTTGTTGTTGTCGTCCTTCGATTTAGTCAGGTAATTAGATTTTTTTCATTTTTAAAGTTTAATTTTTGGTAGACGTTTTTGAAGTTTATCGTTGTAATCTCAGTTTTCTTTTACAGATATGGGTCATCTTATAGTTATTTTCCACCATGATGGTCGCTTCTACAAAGGTAGGTATGTTTCGAAGTCTGAAAAATGTGTCTTCTCCATAGACAAGGATCACTTCTCTTTGACGGAATTAAAATCGTATGCAAAAGATATTGGGTATGATGAAGTTGAGAAATTTTTTTACTGAAGATCTTATTACCCATAGATTTGTCAAGTTAGAAAGTGACAAACAACTGTATAATTATATTAAACATTTATGGTGTGGGTCAACTTTCAATATATTCTTGAAGCACGTGCATGTGGGAAAGGTGGAGCCTACAAGTCAGTTGAGACCATTATATGGTCCAAAAGTTAATGTAGAGACAAAGATAGTATCTTGGGTTTCTTATTTAGATGATGATATCGATGAGTTAGGAGGAATTGAACAATCTTTAGAGGAAGAAACTAGTGATTCTGTTGACTGTGAAGAGGATGACTTAGATGTTGTACTAGATCAAGATGATAGTGAAGTCGATGAAGAATTGAGAACTTTAGTGAGAAACAAAGAGAACAAAAAAGAAGTGAGGTTAGAGAGGGAAAGACAAAGTGTAACGACAAATCCAAACAAGCAGAAGTTGAGCTTGGGTGTTTTCACCAATAAGGCAGCCAAATATCAAGGTAAATTAGGAGGTAAGGAAAAGTTTATTGCTTCATCAGATTAACCTAGTGAAAACAGTGATGAAGAACTCGATATTTCAGCACAATAAGGTGTGGATCTACCTTCACGAAGAAAAAGCAATAAATTGAGGTATGATCCTTCTTCTACCGTATCTTTCTTTGAATTGGGTATGATTTTTGAGAGTGCAATTTAGTTTAGAAGGGTTATTGCTGATTATGCTGTGCAAAATAAAGTTCAATTAAAGATTAAACCTAATGAACGCCATAGAATTAGGGTGAGAAGTCAAGGAAACTGTAAATGGAAAGTGTTTGCTAGTTTGGATAAGATACAGGGGATTTTTGTGTGAAAAAGTACTATCCTGTTGATAGGTGTTTTACAAAGGACATGAACAAATTGTGCACAGCAAAGTATGTGGAAATAAAGTTGAGGGATAGAATAATATCTCAACCTGACATTAGGGGTCATAAGCTTCAATAAACAATGAAAAAAGAATGGGGATTAAAGGTAGGAAGATCAATATGTTATAGGGTAAAATAGAATATAATTTCAAAGTTCATGGGTGATTAGAAGCTTGAGTTTTCAAGACTATTGGATTATACTGATATGATTAAGAGTTCAAATTCGAGAACTTTTTGTTGGGTGAGAACTGACAATGAAACAGTTCCTGGCAAACACTTGCTTAAATACTTCTATGTGTGCTTTGCTGCATTGAAGAATGGATGGTTGGAAGGTTGTAGGAAGATTATAGGCCTAGATGGTTGTTTTTTAAAGGGTGCTTGCAAAGGAGAGCTATTAGTGGCTGTTGGAAGAAATAAAAACCAACAAATGTATCCAATAGCTTGGGCAGTGGTAGATCAAGAAATCAAACACTCTTTGAGTTGATTTTTAAGATATCTGATTGAAGATTTGCATCTTGGTGATGGATATGGGATAACCATCATGTTTGATATGCAAAAGGTATTTATTTCATCTCATCTCAGTTTCAGTTTGTCTTCTGTAAATTCAATATTCTGGTTTCCTGTACTTAGAAGCTTGATGTATATTTTTGAACTCTTATATTTTAATTATGGCTTCTTGTACTGATTGAACTCTGTAAATTCTGGTTTCTTGATTGAACTCTTATATTCTGGTTTCTTGATTGAATTCTGTAAATT
>JAABOM020000084.1:7968962-7987774 GCA_011800125.2 Solanum clarkiae | reverse complement strand
GAGTAGATTTTTATTTCTTACGTTTTCTTTTGCCAATTTTTAGGGCTATTCTTTTGGACCTTTTTTTAAAATTATTTTTTCCTATTTTTTGTGGACCTTTTTTAATCTTGTGGGAGTAGGGTTTTTTTTTTCTTACGTTTTTTATTTTCTCTATATTTTGGGATATTTTTTTGGAACGTTTTTGAAAAAAATTTCCCCTATTTTTGTGGATTTTTTTGTCTCTTTCTGTCACGACCCAAACTTAGGGCCTAGGTGTTACACGGCGAATGAGAACTCGAACGCCCCCAAACAAGCCTCTTAAATCGTAATTGCACATTATAGGTTTAAATGGTAAATGACAAATAAATGACTATGAAATATGGAGAACGAGACTAAGGGACAACTTGTAACCATAAGTGGAAACATAAGTTAAATAGTTTAAAATATACCAAGTGTAGCAACAGTTCAGACACACCTCTAAACAATGACAATAAACAGAGCCAAGAATACAAGTCTAGGCTCCTCAATACTAAGTCAAAATGAAAGTACATCAAATAAATTGAATAACAAAGGCAAAGCTTGAAGATAAGGGTTCTGTTCTCGATGAATGGGATCTCACCAAAGCTCAAAGTCTTCACGAGCAATCTAGCACGCGAAGGAGGATGAGGTAGATCGCTTGTCCATACATAATTATAGCATGTAGGCAAAAATACAATTAGTACTTTGGAATGTACTAAGTATGCGGGTATGCAATACAACAAGTAAATATAATGACAAAGAATACTTACCCAATATGACAAACTCCAAGCTTAAACAATATATTCAGTTCCAAAGTAAAGCATAAAATAATGCTATGAAAATACATAAAGAGGCACATAAGCAAATAAGTGTGGGAATAAAACCATAACTGACAAAATCATATGAGTTATAATATGGAATACCGATGTCATACTCCACACTGGCCAAAGGATGAGTCCACTTGCCAAGGTATAACTCCAGAAACGAAAATACTAAATGGATCCACTAGTCAGAAAGCCTAAAAAGACATAATCAAAATATCCTACGGTGGCACATAGTTATGAGATTAGAAGCTTTATATAAGAGTTCCACTCCTAACTCATTCGATGCTAAGTCAAAATCCCACAAAAACGGACGATGCATAACTGAAATAATCAAAACTTAATTTAGTTTGGAAAGTCTTAACTTGTCAAAAGAATCATTTTCAAAACTTGTACTTAGAATAACTCCTAAAAAAAAGATTCATAACAAAATGGAATGGATCTTAAGTCACCCAACATCATTTCATACTTGTATCTACTTATATTTGTCCAAAATCATAAGTTCATGTTATGCCATGAAAGCCAAATATCCAAAATTAATAACTCAACTTAAATCACGTTGGGGGCTAGTTCAATAACCTTCAAATCATAAGTTTTATATTCAAACAAAGTTAGAATAATCATAGGAACATTTTAGGATAAAATCCTAATAACTCATTTGTGGATCTAAGACCTGAAAATATCAGTTAACTTAAATAATACAAATCTGAAATGCTTGAATTAAATTATATAAAGCCTTGATAAATATTCATAAATAGTCATAAAATATCTGAATAACCATAAATTAAGCAAATATCAATTAGTATGCAATTATACATAAATCAAAGATTGAAAATTCCTAATTCTAAATTTAATTTTTCGAAGAGGACTTCTTGATTGAAAGGAAACCAAGAATAAAACCCACATACCTTGTTGATTAGCCTTGAGAAGATGAAGAGACTTGGTGGAGATCTTGAAGAATACTTAGCCTAAGTGTTGAGAGAGTTTTGGGAGAGCAATATAGATTAGGGGATTTTGTTTCTTTGAAAAGTGATGTAGAGGCTAAATAGAGGGGGGTTATTTATACTGATTTTTTTTTGGAGGGGGAGGGAAGGTTATAAGGGTCATTTAATCACTAAAAAGTGGTAAAAAATGTGTGGGGGAAAGGGCACAAAATCAGGTGGTGCAAAGGAACTTTTTGACTCACTTTTAAAAAGAAGAAAGATGCCAAACACAAGGGAGTGGGCATGGGACCTAGGTATGGCAGTATTATCCTTTCCCATAGTGCTATGGCATGATATGATATGGCATCAAGTCATGCTAAGTGTATGCCAAAGGCTGCCCATGTAAGCCATGCAATAATGGCAAAAATATTACTCCCAAACAAGTCAATTATGCAACCTTCACATATACCTTCATTTTGAATAATTCCAAACGCAAATCAAACTTCATTTTTTTTAGTCTTAACTTCACATAACATTGCCCCCAAAATATTATACCATGGGTAAACCAATCACCCTTTCAAGACCATTTCAACAATCACATAACTAAACCAATCTAATTGCTAAGATAACCTTCATTTCAAATTTTACTTAACTCAATAGGAATTCATTTGAACATTATCTTTTCATGTAAGTATAGGCTTAAAAACACCTGGTACATTAAAATATCTCCCTCTTGGGATCATTCATCCCCGAATGAGATAAAAGTAGTTTGAATTAATAGGAAATGAAATAGTGACTAAGAGCTTCACATGTCAAAATGCAAAATAAAGCTCATTTTCGTGCAAAACTTATACAAATATCATAAAGCAACATCAAAATAACTATGCATTCTTAATAATTATAAGTGTGACAAAATGGTATAGAATGAAGAATGAAGAATTCGAACTCGAGGAATAGAATTACCTAAACCTTAGGCTTGATTAGTTGGGAAAAGATGGGGATATTTCTTCATCATGTCTGCTTCAGCTTCCCATGTAGTACTCTCAACATGCTGGTTCCTCAAAAACACCTTAACTAATGTCACATCCTTATTTCTCAACCTCTTGACTTGTCAATCCAAAATTTGTATTGGTACTTCTTCATAAGTTAATTTTTTTGCAATCTTCATAACATCCAATGGAACTATAGAACTTGTGCCACTAGTGCACTTCCTTAACATAGATACATGAAAAATAGGGTGAGCCAACTCCATCTCATTAGGAAACTCAAGCTCATAAGCTACCTTTCCGACCCTTCTTTAAATTTTGTAAGGACCCACGAATCTTGGGCTCAACTTGCCCTTTTTGCCAAAACGAACAACACCCTTCATAGGTGAAACTTTGAGATACACTCAATCTCCCACATCAAATTCAAGATCTTTCCTCCTCATATTCGAATATGACGTTTGTTCGCTTTGAGCCATTTTCAATCTGTCTCTTATCATCCTCACTTTTTTCATAGCCTCCAAGACCAAATCTGGGCCTAATAATGTTATTTCACCTACCTCAAGCCAACCAATCAGTGATCTACATCGCCTACCATAAAGAGTTTCAAATGGAGACATCTCGATGCTAGAATGATAACTGTTATTATATGCAAACTCAATAAGAGGTTAATGATCATCCCAATTATCTTTAAATTCCAAGACACATACTCTCAACATATCCTCCAATGTTTGAATGGTATTTTTCGCTTGACCATCTATTTGAGGATGAAATGCGGTACTCAACTTAACTTTGGTACCCAAACGTCGTTGAATGCCTTCCAAAAATAAGAAGTGAATTGAGGGCCACGATTTGATATTATAAACAAGGGAACACCATGTAATTGGACTAACTCATGAATATAAAACCTTGTATAATCTTCAGCACTATATGAAGTCTTAACCGGTAATAAATGAGCTAATTTGGTCATACGATCCACAATCACCCAAATTGAATCATACTGTTTCCAAGTCCAAGGCAATCCAACAATAAAGCCCATATTGATTTCCTCCCACTTCCAAGTTGGGATTTCAATGTCTTGAGCTAGCCCACCGGGCCTTTGATGCTCGGCTTTCACTTGCTGACAATTTGGACACTCGGCTACAAACTTGGCTGTGTCCCTTTTCATATTACCCCACCAATAGACTTCCTTCAAATCTCGATATATTTTGGGGCAACCCGGATGAATGGAATAAGATGAATTATGATTCTCATGTAAGATTAAGGGTATCAATCCATCTACATCTAGCACACACAATCGGCCTTGGTATCGAAGGATACCGTCTCCCCCTTGTGAGAAAACCTCCACTTTCTTTTGTCCAACTAATTTCTTTAATTCAATCAAAGTAGGGTCAAGGTCTTGCTTTGACTTCACATCAACAATCAAAGAAGATTGAGACCCTTCATGAACAAATATGCCACCATAATTAGTATCTTCTAACCTAACACCCAATCTAGCCAACTAATGGACTTCCTTTGCCAACTCTTTCTTTTTACCCTTAACATGACTCATACTGCCCATGGTTATTCTACTCAAAGCATTGGCCACCATATTGGCCTTACCAGGATGGTAGTGGACACTCATATCATAGTATTTGAGAAGTTCAAGCCATCTCCGTTGCCTTAGATTCAAGTCCCTTTGAGTGAACACATACTACAAGCTCTTGTGATCAGTGAATACATCAACGTGAACCCCATAGAGATAGTGACGCCAAATTTTTAGAGCAAACACTACTGTCGCCAATTCAAGGTCATGAGTTAGATAATTGCGCTCATGCACTTTCAACTGTCTAGAACATAAGCTATGACCTTATTATTTTGCATCAAAACGCAACCCAACCCAACCCTAGATGTATCACAATATACCACAAAACCATCCAAACCATCTCGAAGAGTCAGCATGGGAGCCGAAGTCAACTTATCTTTCAATGTCTGAAAACTCTTCTTACATTCATTAGACCACACAAACTTGGACTTCTTCTGGGTCAATTTGGTCAAAGGGGATGCGATTGAAGAAAACCCTGCTACAAACTGTCGGTAGTAACCTGCCAAACCCAAAAAATTCCTTATGTCAGATAGAGTTAACGGTGTAAGTCAGTTTCGCACTGCCTCAGTCTTCCTTGTGTCTACCATAATACCTTTATCAGTCACCATATGGCCAAGGAAAGAAACTTCTTTCATCCAAAATTCACACTTGCTGAATTTGACATATAATTTCTCATCTCTCAAAGTTTGAAGGACTGTTCTCAAATGTCCCTCATGTTCCTTCTCACTTTGAGAGTAGATTAGTATGTCATCAACAAAGACCACAATAAAAATATCAAGGTATGATTTGAAGACCTGATTTATAAGATCCATATATATAGCCGACGCATTTGTCAATCCAAAAGGCATCACTAAAAACTCATAGTGCCCATACTTTGTTCTACAAGTTGTCTTAGGAATATCACTTTCCCTAACCCATAACTGGTGATACCCAAAATGAAGGTTGATATTAGAAAAATGTCTAGCTCCTTATAGTTGGTCAAATAAATCATCTATCCTCGAAAGTGGATACTTATTCTTAAATGTGACCTTATTGAGTTGACGATAGTCAATGCACATTCGGAGTGACCCGTCCTTCTTCCTTACAAACATAATGGGAGCACCCATGGAGATTTGCTAGGCCTAATAAATCCCTTCTCCAATAAATCTTTCAACTGATCCTTAAGTTCTTCCAACTCCGTTGGTGCCATCCTATAGGGTGGAATAGAGATAGGTTTGGCATTGTGAAGGAGGTCTATGGCAAAATCAATTTCCCTTTCGGGAGGAATACTAGGAACATCTTAGACAAACACATCGGGGAACTCATTGACTATAGGAATCGACTCAAGAGAAGGAACCTTAGAAGACACATCTCGGACCCTAACCATATGATAGATACACTCCTTAGATATCATCTTACGAGCTTTAAGATATGAAATAAACCTACCCTTTACCACAAAATCTTGCCCTTCCTACTCAAACAAGGGTTCATTAGGAATTTGAAATTTAACTTTACGGGTTCTACAATTTATGGTGGCATAAGAGGTATGCAACCAGTCCATATCAATGATGATATCAAAGTCTACCATAAACAATTTAATAAGATTTCACGAAAGAGTCTTATGTATAATAGACACAGGAACATTTTTATAGACTCTTTTAGCAACTATAGACTTATCCACGGGTGTAGACATAAGAAAATGGTCATGCAAAAATTCGGGACTCAAATTGAACCTAGTGGCAAGGAAAGGGGTCACAAAGAATAAGTTGACACTAGGATCCAACAACACATAAACATCAAAATCAAACACTTTCAACTAACCCGTGACAATATTTGGCTGATCTTCTATCTCTTGCCTCCCATGTAGTGCGTAGAACCTATTGTTGCGATGACCACCACCTTGTGGCACAACTTGTGGCTTTTAGTACACCTGCACATCTTTACCATGCAGGCGACTACCCTTACCCTTATTATGAGCCTTGGGGCAATTGGCAATTTTGTAACCAAGTTGGCCACATGCAAAACAACTTTCCGACTCCCAATAGCACACACCACCATGGCTCTTACCATACCTTTTTCATGTTGGCAAAGCTTGAGCATGGCCACCACTTTGTTTACCCTTAGTATGTTGAAACCAATCATTAGTATGCCTTTGGTTGAAGGCATTCGAAGACCCTTATTGTTGGAACCTTTGGTTTTGATGACTCGGTTACTATCACCACCCTTGTGACCTTGACACTCACCCTCATACCTCAGTCTCTTACCATCATTTTTCCTCAGCCTGCGAATCTTCTTTTCCTCAAGTTACTTGGCATAAATCATAAGTCGAGACAAATCCATATCTTGGATTAGTAAAGCAGTTTGGCATTCTTCATAGAGGAGGTCGGAGACTCCCCAAACAAATATATTCATCCTAGCCCTAGGATCGGATACCAACATAGGAGCATATTTGGAGAGTGTGTTAAATTTCAATGAGTACTCGCGAACGCTCATCGACCCTTGCCACAAGTTCATAAACTCTTTCATTTTGACTTCCCTTAATTCAAGAGGGAAAAAGCGATCAAGAATGCAGCCTTGAATTCTTCCCAATCAATTAAACCACCAAGCACCCTTTCACCTTCCTACTGATCATACCAAATTTAGGCAAGACTTTTAAGTTCATAAGCCGCCAACTCCGTCTTCTCCTCCGATGACACACCCATAATCGAGAGAACCTTGTATACCTTATAAATGAACTCCATAAGATCCTCATCAATTCTATTTCAAATAAAATTCTGGCGGGTTCATACAGGTGAAATCTCTCATCCTTGATGCCAGGGTGGGAGCTTGAGGTGGAGCTTGCATAACCTAATTGACCACCATTTGAGCCAATAATGATATAACATTCCTGAACTCGGTGTGGGACATATTACTCTCTTCTGGAGGTTGAGGAACCTCATGTACGGGAATATTTATTCTTGGTGGCATTTTCTATAGTGCAACGAACAAGTCATTAGAAGGAAGGATATCTTAAGTTACTCTAAAACACGATTTGATTTAAATAAAGAAGTGAAACAATCCTAAACATCTCATAGCCTCCTACTCATAGTTGTGGCGCGCTTCACCACCATGACTAAGACTCTATTAGATATGGTGTGTGGACTTCCAAGAATCATTTCAAAACCTTGTGCTCTGATACCAAACTTGTCACGACCCAAACCTAGGCCCTAGATGTGACACGACGAATGAGAACCCGAAGACTCCCAAACAAGCCTCTTAAATTATAATTGCACATTAAGATTTAAATGGTAAATGACAAATAAATGACAATGAAATATGAGGAATGGGACAAAGGGACAACTTGTAACCATAAGCGGAAGCATAAGTTAAATAGTTTAAAACATACCAAGTGTAGCAATAGTCCAGACACACCTCTAAACAATGACAATAAACAGAGCTGAGAATACAAGTCTAGGCTAATACTAAGTCAAAATGAAAGTACATCAAATAGATTGAATAACAAAGGCAAAGCTTGAAGATAAGGGTTTTGTTCCCGATGAATGGGAACAAACCAAAGCTCAAAGTCTTCGCGAGCAATCTAGACACACGGAGGAGGATGAGGTAGATCACTTGTCTCTATATGATTATAGCATGTAGGCAAAAATGCGATTACTACTTTGGAATGTACTAAGGATGCGGCTATGCAATGCAACAAGTAAATATAATGACAAAGAATACTTACCCAATATGACAAACTCCAAGATTAAATAATATATTCAGTTCCAAAGTAAAGCATAAAGTAATGACATAAAAATACATAGAGAGGCACATAAATAAATAAGTGTGGGAATAAGACCATAACATATAAAACTATATTAGCTATAATATTGAATACCGATGTCATACTCCACACTGGCAAAGAGTCAAATTGCCAGGGTATAACTCTAGAAAAGAAAATACTAAATGGATCCACCAGTCAGAAAGCCTAAAAAGGCATAATCAAAATATCCTACAGGGTGACACGTAGTTATGAGATTAGAAGCTTTACATACGACCCCTTAAGTCGAGTCCCACTCCTAACTCATTCATTGCTAAGTTAAAATCCCACGAAAACGGACAATGCATAACCAAAATAATCAAAACTTAATTTAGTTCGAAAGTCTTAAATTGTCAAAAGAATCATTTTCAAACTTGTACTTAGAATAGCTCTTAAAAAGAAAGATTTGAAACAAAACAAAATGGGTCTTAAGTCACCCAACATCAGTTTATACTTGTATTCACTTATATTTGTCCAAAATCATAAGTTCATGTTATGCCATGAAAGCCAAATATCCAAAGTTAATAACTCAACTTAAATCACGTTGAGGGCTGATTCAATAACCTTAAAATCATAAGTTTTATATTCAAACGAAGTTACAATAATCATAGGAACGTTTTAGGATAAAATCCTAATAACTCATTTGTGGATCTAAGACTTAAAAATATCGGTTAGCTTAAATAATGCAAATCTGAAATGCTTGAATTAAATTATCTAAAGCCTTGGTAAATGTTCATAAATAATCATAAAATATCTGAATAACCATAAATTAAGCAAATATAAATTAATATGCAATTATACATAAATCAAAGATTGAAAATTCGTAATTCTAAATTTAGTTTTTTGAAGAGGACTTCTTGATTGAAAGGAAACCAAGAATCAAACCCACATACCTTGCTTGATTAGCCTTGAGAAGATGAAGAGACTTGGTGGAGATCTTGAAGAATACTTAGCCTAAGTGTTGAGAGAATTTTGGGAGAGCAATATAGATTAGGAGATTTTGTTTCTTTGAAGAGTGATATAGAGGCTAAGTATGGTGGGGGGAGGGGAGGGTTATTTATACTAATTTTGGGGGATTATAAGGGTCATTTAATCACTAAAAGTGGTAAAAAACGTGTGGGGGAAAGGGCATAAAATTAGGTGCTGCAAAGGGGTTTTTTAACTCACTTTTAAAAAGAAGAAAGATACCAAACACAAGGGAGTGGGCATGAGACCTAGGTATGACAACTTTATCCTTTCCTATGGTGCTATGACATAGTATGGTATGGCCTTAAGTTGTGCTAAGGGCATGCGAAAGGCTGCCCATGCAAGCCATGCAACTATAGCAAAAGAATTACTCCCAAATAAGTCAATTATGCAACCTTCACATATACCTTCATTTCGAATAATTCCAAATGCAAACCAAACTTCATTTTTTTTTAGTCTTAACTTCAAATAACATCGCCCCTAAAATATTATACCAAAGATAAACCAACCGCCCTTCCAAGACCATTTCAACAATCACATAACTAAACCAAGCTAATCGCTAAGATAACCTTCATTTCAAATTTTACTTAACTCAATAGGAATTCATTTGAACATTATCTTTTCACACAAGTATAGGCTTAAAAACACCTGGTACATTACACTTTGTTTTGGAGCTTTTTCAAAACCTTTTTTGTTTGTTATTTTTTGGAATTTTTTATCAAATTTATTTTCATTGAGAAAAGATTTTCATGGTGAAAGGACAATTTTATCTAAAACAAATTTTTTTAATAAAGGGGAAAAAGTTCAATGAACTTTTTAAAGTGTCTTCACACTTTTAATCTAGTATGTATAGAAGATAGATAGTTATAAATAGATAGATTATTTATTTGATTTATAGTAACTTTTTAAAGTAATTTTTAAATAATATATATCACACCATTCTAATTTATGTGACCCTAATACAATTTCTAGAATTAATCAAATTCTTTTATATATTTTTAAAAGGAAAAATGGTCAAGAATATCCTTATACTATCAAAAAGGATAAAAAATATACCCCGTTCATACTTTAGATCATTTATGCCCTTATAGTTAGTAAAATTGACAAAAAATTCCCTGAATCAAACAGCACTAACAGAGAAGAGTCAATTCATTTTAATTAACTTTTATATTTTTAAAATTTTTAATTTGGCCTTAAAAATTAAAAGTTTGGATTCTTTTTACCCTGACCCATTTGCCATTTACCCGACCCACCACGCTATTTCCTTCTAATTATTTCTACCAAGATCAAAATCTCTGTTTCCTTCTAATTATTTTACCAAGATCAAAATCTCCAGCTTGTAATTCTAAACTAGGTCTTTCTAGGGTTTCTTGATGTGAGGATTTCACAACCTTTAAAGTAAGACAATCAAGATTCTCATAAAAAATAAAGCTTAAAGATTCAAGTTATGTCACTGACTAATATTTATTATATTTTAATATCGGGATGTTTTGCTTAGAATCAAATAATGGATTTGTATGTTTTTGTCAAAATCATATATTGGATTATGTACAATAAAATGTTGTCAGTTTATATTCATTTAAAATAACTTATTTTTAGAGAAAAAGTTCGACTTTTTATGATTTCGTTGGGTGATTTGTGGTTCCGGAATTGTTTATTATGTTATATGAGATTCTTTATAATGTTTGAACTGAAATTGTCATTGTTTAGTTACTGATGTGGTCCTCTTTTTGTTCCTTTATTTTTTTTTAAAAAAAAATTGTAACTGAAGATAATTGACAAAGTTGACTTGATTTTTCACTACGGGGTATATGGGTAATTTCTCCTGAGCTATTATATAATCAGAATTTGGTGCATGTTTTGTCTGGGTATGAAGTCAATAATGTTAGATTTAATGATGTTTGCGGAGAGTTCACAAAGATTTTAGGGTTTACTAAAGTTAATCAACTTTTAGTAACAGGACCTTCTGGAAGGTATTATTTAGTAACAGACGATGATGGTATGAGAACTTTGCAGTACTTATTCAGTAAGAAATTTAGGGTGATAAATTTTTTCGCTGCGGGTTCTTTTGATTTGAGTATTTTTGCTCAAAACGTCACATATCATACTGAGATATATACTGTGGATGTTGATGTAGCTTCTGACCAAGAAAGTAGTGCTAGTGAGTGTGACAAATCAGATTCTTCTGATTATAATGAGGAAGAACTTGAGGCCTTTAGCCAAGAAAAAGAAGGATTGTGACTGATTCATTGGAGAACTATAAGGTTCTGGAGAAGGGGCAAACATTTAAGGATATCCCGGAAGTTGAAAAGGTAATAAGCTTTTATGCAATGACCAATCGTTATGGACTAAGGGTGAAGAAAATCGATACAACTAGGGTCGGGTATAAGTGTGTTGAAGGCTGCCCCTTCACAGTTTCAGTATCAAAGAATAAAAAAAGTGGTACTTGTTCCATCAAAACTCTGAATTCAGTATATACATGCGGTACAATTTATAAAAATGCAAGGGCTAATGCTAATACGTTAGCACATTTATTTAAGAGGAAAGTTCAGTATAATCCTCAATACAAGGTAAAAGACATGCGAGGAGAATTGAAGATTATTTTTAACATGAATGCGTCTACATCTAAGGTCAAAAGGGCTAAGAGGTTGGCTCTTGAAAAGTTAGAGGGAAGTTTTCTTAAGCATATGGGCAAGAACTTTGAACTTCTGCTCCGGGAAGTGATGGTGTTATCAATATATCAAAAGAAGCTCTTCAACAAGGAAAAAGAAAATTCTTAAGGATGTACATTTGTTTCAAAGCATTGAAGGATGGATGGAAGAGTGGTTTGAGACCACTAATTGGACTAGATGGTACTTTTCTGAAGGGAAAATATAAGAGACAGCTATTAGTTGCTTCGGGTCAAGACTGTATGAATCATTTTTATCCTATTGCATGCGCCGTGGTAGATAAAGAAACAAGCATGACTTGGGAATGATTTTTGGAGCTTTTAAAGTGTTCTTTGAATCTTAAAGATGGACATGGAGTGACACTCATCTCAGATATGCAAAAGGTAAAACTTGTGTTTTTTTTCTTATTTATAGCATTTGATTTATCCATGGACGTGGAGCTTTTCGTTCTTTTTTCAGTTTATAAGTCCTTTTTTTGATTTGTTGTTAAGTATATGTAATAGAAAATCAAAATTGTCATCCTTGTGCTAAATAAATATGCTGCTGTTTGTTTTATATTCTAAAACTAATAAAGATGTCGGTTGGTTTTTATGTCATAGGGGTTAATTGATGCCAAGAAGAGTGTGCTTCTCGAAGCTAAGTACAGGTATTGTGTAAGGGCATATTGAGGCTAATTGGTATAAAAAGTGGAGGAGTAGACAGGCCAGAAAACTTAATGTGGTGGTGTGCATGGGCCACATATGATGAAGGCTTTAAAGATCAATTAAGAAAGTTGGGAGACATAAATGAAGAAGCTGCTAAAGACTTGTTGAAATATAATCCTCAAACTTGGTGTAGGGCTTATTTTGATACTCACTATAAAAATATCATGGTAGACAATAATTTTACCAAGTCATTTAATTCTTGGATTTTATTATCAAAATGTTGGAAGAGATAAGGCTGAAGGTTATGAAGAGGTTAGTTTCTAATGAAGCATAATGTAGGTGCTAGAAGGAAGATTTCAGTCCACTGTGCATGAAGCTATATAATGATTACAGGGAAATAGCTCATGGATACAAGTGGAGTTCAATGGCGACTTTGGCTATGAGGTCACCAAAGGTGATGATAGACACATAATTAGTCTGAAGGATAAAAGATGCACTTGCGGAGTTTGGGACTTGTGTGGAATACCATGCTCTCCTGCTATCAAGGCCATGTTGCATGATAAGGTATTTTATCCTCATTTTTAGCTTTTTAAATTTTTTATCTTCATTTACTTAATTTATTTTCTACTTCATTTTTGTCTTGTTGGTTTCTAAGGTTGAACCAGGAACACAAATACATTGGTATTACAGTAAGGAGACTTATTTGCTAACTTGCAAGAGCAAAATACAACCTGTTAGAGGAGTTAAATTTTGGAAAATTGATCTAGCCCAAGCCATGAAACCACCAGAAGCTGTAAAGACTGTAGGCAGACCCAAAGTTAAAAGAAATAGAAAAGCAGATGAAGCAAGAAATAGAAAAGGGGAGTGGAGTCTATCCAGGAAGGGATCAACCATGGATTGTAAAAAATATGGTGAACCTAATCATAATGCTAGGACCTGTTATAATATAAGTATCTAATTTGTAAATCATAATGTAAGGAGCTGAACTTAAGTAATATGTCTTTCTTGCAATGACAGGACAGTACTCAAGGAGCTAGTTCTAGTTCAAGAAAAAGTAAAAAGAAAGGCAATGATAGAGTCTCAATTCCCAGTGTACCTCATTCAGGTGGCATAAATGAGGAAGCAGAAATTGAGTTTCAAACTAAAGTGGGAAC
Source organism: Solanum clarkiae (assembly GCA_011800125.2). Classification (NCBI taxonomy): domain Eukaryota; kingdom Viridiplantae; phylum Streptophyta; class Magnoliopsida; order Solanales; family Solanaceae; genus Solanum; species Solanum clarkiae. The sequence goes on along the minus strand of JAABOM020000084.1, from coordinate 7,974,257 downwards.
ACAACAATCACAATTGTCAGTTTATTCAACCACACAACCTTATGATCGTGAAGTTGGTACTGAAGAAGATCCATCACTTAGGCCAATTGTTGTTTTTAGAGAAATTGACAAGGCTGAAAAAGGATCAAGGAGAATTGGATTTATTGGAGATGCTACTGGAGTGTCAATACGTATAAATTTGCCTTATTCACCAACTAAAACTATTTGGAAGGGTAAGGTAACAACTACACTAAATGAGCTACAAAAAGGAAGGAGAAAAGAAGAGATTGAAGATCATGGCCAGAAAGGCACAAGGAATTCCAGCTAATGATGAAGGCACAAGGAATTCCAGCTAATGATGATAATGGTACTAACTTTTAAAGATTAGGGAATGGATGAATGGTACTTGATGTTTTTCCTGAATGTACTTGGGATATTATCTTGGACAGTGTTTTGGTGGTTCTTTTTCAAATTTACATTCACATTTGACTTCTTGTGGATGTGAATTTGGTTGGATGGTTTAACTTCTCTTGTTGATAGTTGACACTAAAACTTGTTAATGCTTGAATGTTTTTTGTGTTGATATGCAGCGAATTTGCATTTTGTGTAATGGTTTAAAGTGAATATTTATTCCTTTGTTTAGATTAATAATTTGACACTTGACTTGTTAGTTATTGATTCTTTTTGGTATTGTGATGGGTAGTATTTGATTCGTTTTGATATCTTGGACACTTGTCTTGTTAGTATTTAATTCATCTGTTTGATTCTTTTCACATACGTTGCTTAGATCGGAAGACATTTCATCACATTAAGGTGAACTTGAACTGCAATTTGTTTGTGTCTATGCACAAAAAGGAAATTTCTGCTATGGAAGTTGAGGATCAGAATTCTATTCCTTCCGATCAAATCAGTAGCCTTAAGTTCTCTGTCAATGTATAGCTTTTAAAATCTGCTCAAATGCAGCATGGATTGCGATTCAGTGATTATGCTAATTACAAGAGGTGTTGTAAAGCTCGGCTTAGGCTTAGGCTTAGGCTCATGCTGCATACATGAAAGGGAGTTTATTGCTTCAAAAAGATCAAAATTGGGGTGTTGCTCTTAAGTGTTCCTAAAGTGCTAGGGTTGTGTATGAGAAACTTGAAAAATATGGAGATTTAGAGAACCAAAGTATTATGCCGTGAGTGGGCTGGGGAAATTGAACTTGCAAGAATTGAAACAAAAATCATGTTGTAATTCATATTTAAATCACTTACGAGGAAGAATAAATCAATTCTTCAGCCCGTCATTTCAGCTGAGAAAGCCCATGTGCAGCTGTCAGTTGCAGAGATCACCAACAGTGCTTTTGAGCCATCTTCCATTATGGTCAAGTGTAATCCTCACCATAGCAAGTACATGGCTTGCTGCCTTATGTGCCGTGGTGGTGTTGTGACAAAGGATGTGAATGCTGCTGTCGCCACCATCAGGACTAAGCGCACCATCCAATTTGTTGACTGGTGCCCTACTGGATTCAAGTGTGGTATCAACTATCAGCCACCAACTGTTGTTCCTAGAGGTGATCTTGCCAAGGTGCAAAGGGCTGTGTATGATATCCAATTCAACCAGTGTTAGGTCTTCTCGCGCATTTAGCGAAGATCTGGCCGCTCTGGAGAAGGATTACGAGGGGTTTGGTGCTGAACTGGACGATGGAGAAGATGAAGTCATGAGGAATACCAAAACACATGATGGCTTTGTTTGTTGGATTGTGTTTTCCTTTGGGTGTTTTATTCAATTACTGCACTTAGACACATCAGTATTATTTTGTATTTCAATGGTGTCTTGAATGCTTAAATGAATTCTTCTGCTATGAAAAGCAAAACGTGCTTGTTTACTTAAAAAGAAATCAATTCTTGAACCACACGACAAACGGGAATCAACAACGCAATTTATCCTTCAAACAATCATCAAACTCGCAACTAGAATTAGTAGTCTTTTGCAATCTGTACAGGAGTATTTTATGGATGAAAATCACTAAGAAAACTGATGTTAATGTCGTGTGTTCAACCCTAAATCAGTAGGGAAGAATGTTCAAAAGAAATAAACAAAAAGAGATATATATACCAAGTAAAACCTAATCGTAAAAAGTGTAGGAAAACTAATCCTAATTAACCTAGGACTGTCCAGTTGTGTCCTCTCCATAAACCTGACCATGTTTGTTGGTGTTTTTCATGTTGAAATGTGACCTCTCGTGAAGTTCTCTTTTGCCTTGATGCTTTCCACGCAGTGGTACCTTCCACGGACTCCTTCACGAGTCATGAAAGACACCACGACTCGTGAAAGGTGTCGTGGTGTCATGTCTTTGAATTTGGAGCTTGTTCACTTCCTTGGTGCCTTTAGTGAGCACTTCCATGGCTCGTGGAGTGCACCAAGAGTCATGCAAAGGCTCATGCTAAAGCCCTTGGCCACGAAACTATTGCCTTCTCCTGGACGAGGCAAATTCATGAGGCGTCAAACACACCACAGGTCGTGAACCCCCTCGTGGTGTGCTCCTTTGCTCCTCTTTGTTCTGTGTTGTTTCAAATACTCATCAATAGCCTGGCTGCTGCTTCACACAATTCCATTTCTCATATGGCCCAACAAGAGCACTGGTGGGCGTAGACTTCCACGAATACCATCTTCAATTCACTCCTCAACAAGATGCTTTGATTTCTTCCGAGATACCTTACACTTATGCATCTTATCATTGCCTTGGCCTTGTCAAAGTGTTACCAGCCTGTATGTTGTTAAGTCCAAGGCTTGTGCAGTATGTTAAAGTTCCTCATGAATGATCCCTTGAAGCATATTTGCGAAATTAGGCCAAATCAGTCCACTTTCCGGCAAATCCCAACAAATCCTTGTTTTCCCACAAAATAAACATAAAACGCGTATCAAACTAACAAATACTGAAACACCCCAAAAAGTGCCCCAAAATGTGCCTCGGAAATGTCCATAATCTGTAATTTTCATATATCTCAAAATACGTACGTGATATCAAAAATTCGACTTCATATTCGTGATCAGGGGGCAAAATTGAGAGGGAAATGGGTATAACCCAAATTTTAGAGGACCCGTAGCGAAAAATGAATTTCGCCAAAATTCAATTTCCAGAAACTGTTTGCGTTGGCTCCGCGACGCAGAGCCATTGCCGAGCAATGTATTTTGTTGCCAATTTTTCCTATTTCGGTCTAAGGCTTTGGGGCCTTGGGCCTAAGCCTTTCTATGCGTAAAAACACCTATATTTAGCCATTTTTCAACCCCATAACATTCAAGACATTCCCCAAAACCCTCTCTAACACTTAGCCAAATATTTCATCCAAATTCAAGTGTCCCAAACTCATTCTGGATCTCAAAAAATTCATTCAAGCTTCGAGTTCTCATCCAAATCTTCATCAAGGAAATCTCCAAAGTTGAGGTATGTGGGTTTCAACCATTGGGTCCTCTTACCCATGGTGCCCAACCTTCCTTTCTATGTAAATTGCATATTTTCAAGTTGAATTATCTATGGGTATCTCTTTTTATGAAGTTGATTATAAATTATGTTGGGGTTTCATGAATGGTTGATTGTTTAAGCATGTTTTGAGCTATGAATCTATGATCTACCATGAGATTTAATGAGGCGTTTTAATGTATCTTGCATGAGGGTATTACCAAGTGTTGGTGGGTGGATTTACACTAAGTTTTCTTACATGATTTCGCTCTTGAATTGTATGACTTTGAACTAGCATTACACACTCGCCAACTATTTGATAAAATGTCCGGATAAGGGTTCTTGAGTTATTGAAGGTCTATTGCATGGTTTATGAGTTAAGTGACTTTAGGATGATTAAAGGAATGTATATATGTTTTTTTCATGAAAAGTATCTATAGTGTTACAAGTTGACCACATCTTGTTGAGGGGGTGCTATGCCTCAATCACTTTGATTGGAGGGGGGGGGTGCTATACCCATCTTCCATGTTGAGGGGTATATACCTTAGCCACTTTGATGGGGGGTACTATACCTATCTACCATGTTGAGGGGTATATACCTAAGCCACTTTGATGGGGGGGGGGGAGGGGTGCTATACCCATCTACCATGTTGAGAGGTATATACCTTGGTCACTTTGATGGGGGTGCTATGCCCATCTACCAATTGAGGGCTATATACTTCAATCACCTTCCAAGGGTGTGGTATGCCTTGGATTCCAAGTATTAGATGCTTGATCTATGATGATGGTCTCTTCCTACATGTAATATATTCTATACAAGTATATTTTACTTCAAGCATAATTCATGCATGCCATGTTGTACTATATTTACTCTTTGCTTATAATTATGCATTTTGACTATATTGCCTATCTTTTGTTGCATTGCATTCTAAATACTTAGTACATTCAAACGTACTAACGCATACTCTATGTCTACATGATGTTACCATGTAGGAACCGGAGCTCCACTTGATCATCTTCCTTCTCCACGTGGCTAGTGCTATCTTATGATGCAAGTTTGGTGAGTCCTTAACTCCGAGGACAATAACTATTGATCTTATGTTATATAAAGACTCTTTTCTTTGTTTAGATGCTTATGACTATGAGGGTGAGCCCGAAAAGTTTCGTGGCCCCCGCTCAATTCCATGTTTAGAGGTATTGTTGGACAAGTGATGTAATTATATTTGAGCTTTGACCCTTTTATGATTGATGCTATTAAAGACTTTCCTTAGTCCCTTTTATGCCTATTTATACTCTCTTGTTGTTGTTTAATTGCTTCCGGGACCAAGGATGTGTCAATGATATTCTAAGAGGCTTGTTTGGGGTCCCTTCAGATTCCCATTCACCGCATCAAGTCTAGGTCCTAGGCTTGGATCGTGACAAATACGCTTAAGAACTCACAATAATCCTATGTTTTAGGTATATCCTTAAAGTCGTATTTTTACGATTTATTAGTGAAGCATTGAGCAGTAATTAATTGCTAGTTAAAGTAGCTAAAAGCAAGCTCAACAAGGTCCATGATGATAAAAATGAAAAGCTCACAAAGCTGGAGGAGCTTGTTCAGCTGTATGATCTACTTAGAGGTGGCAAATGGATGGATTGGATTTGATTTGGATGGATTAAATATGGATTGAGCAAAAATGGATTGGATCACAATCCATCCATGTAAAATATGGGTAAAATATGGATTTGGACAAATATGATTTGTGTAAAAATGGTTCCAACCCATTTTATTATCTTGAAGCGAAAAAAGATTAAATCAAAGTTAGATTGTTAATGTTCAATCCCTATCACCCCAAGCCCACTCTCAAATAATTATTTTTGAATTTTTTTCT
>JAABOM020000084.1:7935291-7950501 GCA_011800125.2 Solanum clarkiae | reverse complement strand
TAGATACATGGAAAAAATCTAATATTTTTCTCTCCTAAAATTTAAATATGGAACTTCATGATTCTCCTCCAACTTTATTAAATCTCTAGGCCGCAACCCACACTCTTGAATATATTAATAGTATATATATTTGTTGAGATTAATAACAATCCCATGCAATTAGATAGCAATTAGTTTAGTCAGTTACTGTGTTAGTTAAGCTGAAAAAGTAGTTAGAATTAAGTAACAACTAATTTTCAAAAGTTTGTTAAGTTGACTGATGTTATTCAGAATTATATACATATATACATGTACATGGATTTAGACCTAAAATAATTAATTCAATAATGAAAGACTATTCTCTTTACATGTAAATCACTCTATACTATAGCAGTTATCTTTCTTCTTATGATCCTTCTTCCCCTTCAAATGACTACATGGTATCAGAGCTTCTCAATTTGTTCGATTCTTCATTTCCCAAATAAAAAGTAGTAAAAGTTATTAATGATATATGTAGATAAATTCAACATTGACTAGTACCGATTATTATTCTCTCTATGTGACATAATAGAAATTACTATAAATATAGTACATCAAAACTTTGCGAAGAAAATAAAATAATTGAGAAAATTCAAAAAATGGAAACTATTTCTTGGTATACTATTCTAGTGAACACAATCATGATCCACCCATATATTGTAGATACCTCATTTCCTACAATAATAGTTCCAAATAAAAAGTTAAAAGAGCCATAAGTATTATGCCTAATGCATTAAGCTTGAATGCATGCTTATCCTTATCCAAGCGTGCTAAGCATTCTAAAGTTTATTCTTCTTTAGTTTGTCCAATTACATCTATGCGTAAAATGGAGACAAATAATGAAATGGCTAACGCATTTGTGGAAATTCAAAATAGTTTTGGAGGTACTTTTAGAAGGGTTTAGGCTCATCTTAGCACAACTTTTCATACAAGACAGATGGCCAAGCAGAGTGTACCATTTAGACTTTAAAAGATATGGCGAAATCATGTGTCACTGACATTAAGGGTAATTGGGATGACCATTTTTCTCTTATTGAGTTTGCATATAATAATAATTATCATTCGAGCATTCAATTAGCTCCTTATGAAGCCTTGTTTGGGAGAAGGTGTAGATCACCAATTGAGTGGATTGAAGTTGGTGAAGTTGAGTCGATTGGACAAAACGTTTTCTATGAAGCTGAGAAGGTGTAGATCACCAATTAAGTGTTCGAGTTTTTGAGTATTTGGTGCTATGATGGTATTTGTTCTTGATGTCTCCTAGTTTTACCATCATATGAGGATGAATGATCCCAAGTGGAAGACATTACAATATCCACTAAATTATCCTGACTTAAAAAGTGCAAAGTCCCAGAAAAAGGCCTAAGAAAATAGCCATTGTTAGTGATTGTGAAAGAGCTTCTATGGCCCATAAAAATTTCTATGATATGTAGACGAGCCTTGTGGTTCCACCTAACACTTAGGAAAAGCTTGATTTTTGGGACTTGATCTATGAACCTATTCCACGTCTCATAAATTATTCTACAGCCATAGATAGGGGTTTCATAGATGAGATTCATAGGGAAAAATGCTTTGTCTGATTTCCAAAAAACCAGGTCTACGATTAGTAGAAGCTTCTATGAGCCATAGACTAGGTCTCATAGTTTTCTTATGCCTTACAACATCCATTCTATATGTGACACCCTATAACTCTATTCTTACATATTTATATTTTAATACTCATTCTTGTATATAGGAAGTGGATTAGGGTAAGAAGAGACCTCTAGTACATAGTCGAGTTCAAAACTTTTCAATAAATTGTGTTTCTTATGTTAGATTATATAAGGGTTAACTTTAAATGACCATAAATCTTAGAATAATGTTTTAATATTTTGTGCAATTTTATGTTTTTGAGTTCGATGACTTTTCATAAAGAAAGAACTATTTGAGAAAATAGAACAATAACTTACACGAGGGACTAGGTTCCCATAATGAAGAACGAAAAAAAACAAAATGAAACTGAAAGTTCATATCTACCTATCTAGAGAAGCATCATTTTCTATGATGTGAAAATGATGTACATGGTTAAATACAACATATTTTAAAATTGGACAAATTGAAGTAGCATCAACTGTAGAACGCTTAGCATGCTTTGATGATGATGATAATGATTTATTCATCCTTAATGCTATAGGCACAAAATATATGCCTCTTGAAAGTTTGTATTTGGACTTACTATTATAGAAATAAGGAGATCTATGATATGTGGGTGGATCATGATTGTGTTCACCAGTAGAGGACACCAAGAAATAGTTTTTATTTTTTGGAATTTCCTCAATTATTTTCTTTTCTTCACAGAGCTTTGTTCTACACTTATAGTAATTCTTGTTATGCGATACACGTAGAATAATAATCAATACTTGTCATTGTTAAATTTATCTACACACATAATTAATAACGTTTACTAATTTTATCTAGAAAATTAAGAATTGATATTTTTTTATGAAATAAAATATGGTAAAGAAAGCAAACCTTGAGAATGGAAAACCTTTGAGTGACTTATGACCGCACTTGTTCCATGTCCATTTATCATTTGTGAGTTCCTCTTGCAATACTTCATAGACAACCCTTACTGGTTGGTTTTTCCTAATTTTAAATTAAAAGTACTAAAATCAAAAACTCAAAACACAAGAATATAAAATGTAACATAGGGATAATTACCTTTAATAAGTTTTGATTAAAGGAGTCTTCATGGGCAAAGTTAAGTTAGGATCAATGTTATCCAACATCAGATGTTGTTGCTGAAAATCAATCCATTCTTGTGGTGTTGTAGTTATTGTTGGCACATACGTTACTGTCGTTGGTGATGCAGAAACAAAGATTTGTTGGCTAGATTGAGTTGGTTGAATGGGATGTAAGTGTAATTGTTGGTTATTATTTTGATCCATGATTATGGCCTGATCATCTGACTTTTCTTTAAAGAGTAACTGGAAAATCTATGGAGCATATTTCAAGTAAGTCATTAAAATTATGCAAGTCAGCAACTAAAATCGATGAAAGTATCCCAATCATCATTTTCAAATGTCTCCAAGCCTAAGTTTGAAGTTACAACCTTCTTAGGTCCACTAATATTATAGCTTCTTATCATAGCGCTTAGATCCCAATCATTATCCTCCATTCTAAAGCTATATATCTATAACTATATCAAGTTAATTGCAGGAAAAAAAGGTAGAGGCAAGAAACAACAACAACAACATACCTAGTGGAATCCCACAAGTAGGGTCTAGGGAGCATAGAATGTACGCAGATCTTACCACTAAGTCATACAGGTAGAGAGGTTGTTTTCTGGGAACCCTCATTTGAAAAACCCATGAGCAAAAAAAACTAGATATGGAAAAAGGAAACGAAAAGAAAGGGAACAAAAAGAGCGACTAATAAATAAAAGTACATGATCATATGCAAATATGATAAAATTAACATATCAAGACGGATGACAACCCAAGATATATAGGCAATATAAATACGCTAAAAATAAACAAATATAGGACTAATAACAACAACAGATGCTGTAAAGACATCACTTGTAAGGACCCAGACATTGCACGATCTCATTGGATCTTGAACATTTTAGTTTCGAGAAGTTTTGGAACAAGGTGATGCTCTATTGGAGCCATCACGGTCAATGTGAGGTCACATGGATCATGTGGAGCCTCCATGGAGTGGACCTTGGCCTTATGAAGGTTCTTGTTCCTTAAACGTGGTGTTTTAAACTAAGGCACATCACACATGGACACATCACGGACTGTGTGGTGTCCTTAGACTTGAAATCAATCGTTCATGACCAAGTATAGGGGTACGACCAAGTATTTGGTCTGTACAAGGTAGTATGGACTATATGGACTTCCATTTGGCTTTTGGAGTGTAATTTTTCTAAGTATAGAATCACCATCTCGGAACTTCATCATGGAGAATATTTATAATAGAAGTGGAATGGGCAACCATATGGCCTATGTGGCCTTGTATGGCTCGTATGGCCCTCCGTATGTGTGATTTTATCAAAAAAAATTTAAGTATGGGATTACTATTTCTGGCCTTCATCAAGTGAAACTTTTCCCCAAGTGTTAGATCACGGTACCAAGTATAAGGTCCATTTGGCATGTCACGCACCCTATGGTCCTCCATGAGGCGATGTTTTTTAATTTTTCAACTCATTTCATTAATAGTGTTTCCGTAATTATGGTTCATTCTAAGGGTGTTTTCTGACTTTCTATGCTACCTAAAGACTTTCTAATGACCTAAAACTTTATTCGTCATTCAAATTCATTCTTCATATTTAAAATTCTCTAAAACGTCTATCTCAAAGAACTCTAATGGGAATTATGCTTGGGGATCAAGGAAGGGCTCTGTCTTCACCATATTTCTTCTTGAATCTTCTCCATTAGCTAAGGTATATGGGTTTAATTGTTGGTCCCTTTCAACCAAGAATACCCAAACTCTATTCAGGTGATTTTCATGAATTTTAGCTTACTTTAAATATGAGTTTTTAATATTAAGTTTATTAAATTCAGTTGATGTGTGGGATATATATTGATTTTAATGTTAATTAAGTCCTAAGATGATGAAATGCATTGAAGGTATGAGGTATGTAAGTGCATGTCCCCTTTAAAGCTTCATTTGTACATGGGTAATCTATACTATGATTTCAAATGTGAATTTTACTTATGTTTTTAATTGACATTCATAAAATTTAAGTTTGAATCTATGTTACCCATACTGATCTCACCTTATTCATAGTATATGCAATGTTTTTCATTGACATTCATAAAATTTAAGTTTGAATCTCTATTACCCATACTAATCTCACCTTATTCATAGTATATGCATTCATGAACATTGAATTTTTATGAAAATTATGAAGTGGGTTAAGCCCAATTATTTTTATGCAAATGATTCTGATAAGATATTGGTTATGACAAGAATGTGATTACATAAATATTTAGTGTTATGATTCTATGAGTTTTTGGGTATTTGCACCATATCGTTATGTGAATGAGCTATTTCTATGCTTGAGGATAATGATTATGAGCTATAATTTGGCTTTTGAGCCCAAATGTGCATTGAAATGATTTGAAAAGACTATTCCCTCTTTTGAAAGAGCGTATTTACATAAATATTCTCGTGGATGTTTTGACTTAGCACCAATTGATTAAGGGAGAAAGGGATATTCCCAAGGGTCCGCTTTATTTCCTTAAACTATGTGCCAACATAGGTATATGGTAATCATTATCAAAATGACTGGGTTGTAAGGAATGGTTATGCATTTTGATATGATATGATATCATTTGAAATGGAAATTCTTCCAAAAAGACTTGGCCTTAAGGTATGGTTACAAATTTTGATGTGATATGATATGTTTTGATATGGAAATCCATTACAAAAGCAAGGTCCTAAAGAAGGTGTCCATCACATCGAAAATATGTGATCATAAGGTGTGTTAAATATTACCCTTGGCAAGTAATCTTCTTCTACCGGTGGGAGGTCTACCTCGGACTAACTCATGTAATAGCTTGCATGGGTTTGATTTTGTCAGTAAGAGTCCATCCCCACTATATATAAGCATTTGTGCATTTCATGCATCATTGATTTCATAGCATATCATATACTAGATCTTTTGACATATATGTCACTTCCTATATCATGTGCTATCATTATCTAACATTATATACAAGTTTGGTAAGTTATATGTATTGCATGCATGTATACTTAGTACATTCAAAATGACTAATGCATACTTTTGCCTACATGATCTAACCATGTAGGGACCGAGGACTACATTCATCCACCGTACAACGTCTAGCTTGGATGTCGATATTTGCTTGTCGTGGTGAGTCCTATCTTCTAAGGAAAAATCACCATCCTTTACCTATGGTATTTTATTTATGTTATTTACTTGAGGGTGAGCCCAGGGTATGTCTTGGGTCCCGTCCTATCTTATGACTAGAGGTATTGTTGGATATCTTGTAAACTCCTTTACGATTATATGCGAAGAGTTGTGATTAGTGATTACGCTTATGGACATGGCTACCTTTTGGGTATCCTTATGTGAATTGGTTATGAGCTTATAATATGGTTATGTGTATGATGGGAAAGATCCTACGTGCCAAATTGCCCATATAGAGTTGGTCATACTTACCCGCTCCTTAGTATATATATGTGCTACGTGTTATGTGGAATCATGTTAATCTCTTTCCTTATGAAATCCACATAGCGTGAGACCTGCTTTCCCATACCTTAAAACTATATGTTTAGTATTCATTTATGCTTCCGAATCGATAATGTGAATATAGATATGTTGAGGCTTCTTTGGGAACTCCTTGGCCCTAGGTCTGAGTCATGACAAGCTTGGTATCAGAGAACTAAGTTTGTAAATAATCCTCAGAGTCCAACATGTCGCATTGAGTAGATCCTATTCATGGTTGTGAATTGCACCATTCCTGTGAGTGGGAGGCTATGAGGAAGTTCTAAGAATCATCTATCTTCTTTATGTCTTATGTCATGCAAAGGGTCATATGTTTGGTTTCCTTATCTTGTTGGTATCCTTTCTCCAGTAGAGAAGATGCCTCAAGAAAGAGCTCCCCTGCCAAGATTGGCCTTGGCCAATGAGGGTCAAGCACCTCAAGGGCTTATGGATGAGCCTATCTCTAATAGTGAATTCCGTACGGCCTTTGCTATGCTTGCCCAGGTGGTGATCTCTCAAACTATGCAAGCTAATCTCCCTCAGGATCCCACTTCTGCTTCTAGGGTTAGAGATTTCACCCGGATGAATCCTCCGAAGTTCTATAGGTCAAAGGTTGATGAGGATGTTCAAGAGTTCATTGATGAGCTCACTAAGGTGTTGAATATTATTTGTCACTTCTGAAGAGAAGCTGAGTTGGCTGCCTATCAGTTGAAAGATGTGGACCAAGTGTGGTACACCTTATGGTCGATGGAGAGGGTTTGCGGTAATGCTAATAATTGTGAATAGTTCAAGTTTGCTTTTCTTGATCGTTTCTTCCCATTTGAGTGATTTAGTTCATCAACCCATATAGGGTGGCATGAGTCAGAGGGACTACACCCTTAAGTTCACTAAGATCTCTAAGTATGCTCCTATGCTGGTGGCTGACCCCGTGCAAGAATGCACAAGTTCATTTCCCATATCTCTAATTTTGCTGTGTGAAGGAATGTTGTACGACTATGTTTATTTGGGATATGGACATCCCCTGACTCATGATATATGTTGAACAGATAGAAGGGGAAAAACTCAAGGAGAAGAGAGTGCATGATCCTACGAGGGCTCGTTATGATGGTGGGTTCTCTAACTCCGAAGGTGGTGGTTATGTTTGCTTTCATCAGGGCTAAATTTCTCATCCTCGGGTTGCTAATTCTAGAGTTCCTCCTCCTAAGGAATCGGTTGGTGGTGGACTATGGTTTCCTGAATGTGACAAGTGTGAAAGGAATCACTCGGGCACTTGTTGGAGAGAGTTTGGTGCATGCTTTGGGTGTGGTGACCAGAATCACAAGGTTGCTAATTGTCCAGAGGATGCTCAAAGAGGGAAATATAAAGTGGCTCAAGGTGCGTAAGGCCAGCCAAGGGATCCATAAGATATTTCCCCGAGGAACAACGGGTTTATGCTCTTCATGCATGTCAGGAGGTGGAAGTGGTTCCAGATGTTATGACGGGTATGTTAAAAGTCTTTGATTTTGATGCTTATACTTTGCTTGACCCAGGTCCAAATTTGTCTTTTGTAATTCCTCTATTGGATCTTATGTTTGGTTTGAGTCCCAAAATTTTGAGGGAGCCTTTTTTAGTTTATACCCCCGTGGGTGAATATGTTGTTGCCTATAGAGTTTATTGGGGGTTGTCCTATTTCTATGTTGCATAAAGTCTTCCTATGTGATCTTGTGGAACTTGAGATGTTTGATTTTGATATGGTTCTTTGGATAGATCTATTGCATGCATCGTATGTCTCTATAGATTGTAGAACCCCGAAGGTCAAGTTCCAACTTTCAGATGAGCCTGTTCATGAATGGAAGGGTAGTGAGTCCGCTATTAAAGGACGATTTATTTCGTACCTTAAGGCTTGGAAGATGATTCAAAGAGGTGTATTTACCATATTTTGAGGGTCAAGGATTTAGAGTCCAATCACCTAATCTTAAATCAATCCGGATGGTGAACGAGTTTTCAAATGTTTTTCTCGAAGACTGGTCTGGTATTCCTCCCGTAAGGGAAGTAGACTTTGGCATAGATCTTCTCCTGGATACTCAACCTTTCTCTATTCTTCCTTATCATATGGCACTAGCTGAGTTGAAGGAGTTGAAGGATCAGTTGAAGGATTTGTTGGAGAAAGGTTTCATTAGTCCAAGTATATCTCAATGAGTTGCTCCGATGTTGTTTGTAATAAATAAAAATAGATCTCTTCGGATGTGCATTGATTATAGTAACTGAATAACTGAATAACGTAACCATTAAGAATAAGTATCAGTTTCCTATAATCGATGAGTAGTTTGATCAACTTTAAGGGGATACTATTTCTCAAAGATTGATCTTTGTTTCGGCAATCATCAGTTGAAGGTTAAGGAGTGTGATATTCTCAAAATGGCTTTTTGGACTAGGTATGGGCATTTTGAATTTGTGGTAATGTCATTTGGTTTAACTAATACTTTGGCCGTGTTTATGGATTTTATGAGTTGGGTGTTCTATCTATTCCTTTATAACTTTTTAGTTGTCTTTATTGATGATATTCTCATTTATTTCCAAAGTGAGTGGAAGCATATGGAGCACTTGAGGTGGGTTCTTCAAACTTTGATAGAAGAAGTTGTTTGCCAAATTTAGCAAATGTGAGTTTTGGTTGGGTGAAGTAGCTTTTCTTGGTCATGTGGTGTCCAGTGATGTTATAAAAGTTGACCCCAAGAAGACTGAGGTTGTAAAGGATTGGCCTAGACCATTGATTCCTTCGAATATTTGGAGATTTTGTGTGTTGGTTGGATATTATAGAAGATTTTTCAAAGGGTTCTCATCTATTGCATCTCCGTTGGCTAAGTTGTCCACAAAGAAAGTTAAGTTTGTGTGGTCGAATAAATGTGAAAAAAGATTTCAGACCTTGAAGGATCAGCGTACATCGGCTCCTATTTTGACTTTATCGAATGGCTTCAATAGGTTTGTGGTGTATTGTGATGCCTATCGGATTATTTAGATTATCTATTTATGCAACATGGTAATGTGATAGCTTATGTATCAAGGCAAGTGAAGGTTCTTTAGCGTAATTACCTGACTCATGATCTTGAGTTGGTGGCGGTGGTTACACATTTTGATGTGATAGGATATGATATGTTTTGATATAGAAATCCTTCTGAAAAATGATATCGTAAGGAAGGTGTCCATCACACTGAAATGATGTGATCGTAAGGTGTGGTATAGATTACCATTGGCAAGTAATCTTCTTCTACAGGTAGGAGGTCAACATTAGACTAATTCATGTAACAGCTCTCATGGTTTGTTTTTGTCGGTTATAGTCTATCCCCACTATATATGAGCATTTGTGCATTTCATGCATAATTGATTTCATGGCACATCATATACTATATCGTTTGACATATATATCTTTTCCTATATTATGTGCCCCTGTCATCTAATATTACATACAGGTTTGGTAAGTGATATGCATTGCATGCACGCATACTTAGTACATTCAAACATACTAACACATACTTTTGCCTACATGATCTAATCATGTAGGACCGAGGAATACATTCATTCCACCATACAATGTCTAGCTTGGATCTTGAGATTTGATTGTTGTGGTAAGTCCTATCTTTTAAGGACAAACCACCATCCCTCTACCTATGGTATTTTGTTTGTGTTATTTACTTGAAGGTTAGTTCGGGGAATGTTTTGGTCTCCATCCTATCGTATGACCAGAGTCATTGTTGGACATCTTGTAAACTCCTTTACTATTATATGATAAGTGTTATGATTGGGGATTATGCTTATGGATGTGGCTACTTTTTTGATATCTCTATGTGAATTGGTTATGAGCTTATGATATGGTAATGTGTATGATGTGAAAGATCTTAAGTCCCTAATCGTCCCCAGAGAGTCACTCATACTTACCCACCCCTTAGTATATATGTGTGTTATATGTTATGTGGAATCATGTTAATCCATTTTCCTACGACATCCCTATATCATGAGTCCTACTTTCCCATCCCTTAGAGCTATGTGCTTAATATTTGTTTACACTTCCGAACGGATGATGTGAATATGGATACTTTGAGGATTGTTTGGGGACTCTTGGGTTCCCATTCGCCATGTTACTCCTAGGCCCTAGGTCTAGGTCATGACATTACTACTCCTACTAATGTACTATCTCACAAATTCATAAATCGACCTGCCCATACAAACCTACTAGCCCTCTACTCTAATACGCAAGATGCACTCTTTTCTATCTAAGGTCATGTCCTCTGTGAGATGAAGTTTTCCATATCTTGTCTGATTAGCTCCCACTAATACTTCTTCGTTCTACCTCTACCACTCCGTGTATCCCTTAAATCTAACTCCTCGCACCTCCTAACAAAGATCAATACTCATTCTTTGCACATGTCCTAACCAACGCTGTCTCGCTTCCCTTAACTTATCAGTTATAGGGGCCACCTCTACCTTCTCCCAAATAATCTCATTCCTAATCCTATCACTCCTGGTATGTCCACACATCCATCTCAACATCCTTATCTCTGCAACCTACATCTTTTGAACATGTGAATTCTTAACTGGATAACAGTACACCCCATATAGCAAAGATGGTCTAACCATCATTCTGTGAAACTTGCCTTTAAGCTTAGGTAGTATCTTTTTACCACACAATACTCCTGAGACGAGCCTCAATTTCATTCATGCTGCCCCAATACAATGTGCAACATCATCGACGATATAGCCACTACTCTCGATGATGGATCAAACATACTTAAATCTTTATCTTAGGAATAGGTTGAGTGGCAAGCTTCACTTCAATGTCTGTTTCATCTCTAGCAATACTGAATTTGCACTACAGATATTCTATTTTAGTTCTACTCAATTTGAACCCCTTGGATTCCAAAGTATATATCGAAACCTTCAATGTATCATTAACTTTGGCCCGAGTATCATCATCCGATATTATGTCTTCTGTAAATAGCATACATCATGGCATCCCCTCCTAGATAGACCATGTAGCTTATCTATTACCAAAGCAAAAAGAAAAGGAGCTCAACACAGATCCTTGATAGAGTCCCATCTCAATAGGAAAATAGTTTGAGTTTCCTCCTATCGTTCTTACTCGATTTCTAGCTCTGTAACTATTTTCTCCTACCGTTCTTCTCGATTTCTAGCTCTGTAACACATATCCTTTTTCACCCTAATATACACCATTAAAAAACCTTTCGCCTCTAGAAATATCCATAAAACATCACTCGAGACTTTGTCATTGGCCTTTTCGATGTCATTGAACACCATATAAAGGACCCTCCTTCTCTCCCTATATTTCTCCACTAATCTTCAAACAAGATGGATTGTTCGGTAGTTGCTCATCCCGGCATAAATCTGAACTGGTTCTCAGAATAGACCCCACTTTCCTCACCCTTATCTCCACCATTCTCTCCTAAACCTTCAAAGTGTGGCTTAACAACTTGATACCCCTATAACTGTTTCAACTTCGAATATCACACTTATTCTTGCACAATGGAACCGTTGTACTCCTCCTATTTCATTGGGGATCTTCGTAGTCTTTATAATAGCATTAAACAACCTAGTCAACCACTCAATACCCTCCTTG
Source organism: Solanum clarkiae (assembly GCA_011800125.2). Classification (NCBI taxonomy): domain Eukaryota; kingdom Viridiplantae; phylum Streptophyta; class Magnoliopsida; order Solanales; family Solanaceae; genus Solanum; species Solanum clarkiae. Next base: position 7,938,661 of record JAABOM020000084.1, on the reverse strand, counting down.
ACCATGCTCTTCAAGAAATCCATCGGAATTTCATCAAGTCCAATAGCTCTCCCTCTGTTCATCCTACTAATAGCTTGTTTAACTTCCTCAACTCTAAAATGCTTGCAATAACCAGAATCACGATACCTATCGGAGTGTGGCAAATCACCTAACCCAATATCTCAATCCCCTTTTTCGTTTAAGAGTTTATGAAAGTAAGCGTGCCACCTTATCTTTATGGAATTCTTATCTGCCAACACCTCACCCTTCTCATCCTTAATGCACTTCACTCGGTCCAAGTCATGAGCTTTTCTCTCTATGACCTTCGCAAGCTTATGCAATGTCATGACCCAATAATGAGCGTGATGGCACTCGTTTGCTCCCACAATCAGCCTACAACCCAACTATAACGTTAAAATGCGGAATTATTATAAAAACATGAAAGTTCAATTGCGGATGATAAGTCAACTTAATGAAAATCCCTCAAAACCTAGTGTCACGTGCACAAGCTTGAGATGTACTGTAATAGATTCGAAAAGAAACACAAGTATCAAATGATATTGTCTCTAGAATAGAACAAAATCATAAATAGGAGTAAGAAGTCAGTTGGGATGGCAAATAGATACCTCTCACAATCTCCATAGGAAGCCTCAGGCAAGGAAAAGTAGAGAGTATCACGATAATCCGAGCTTGCAATCTACAAAATTATTGTAGCAAGGGGTGAGTATCAAACACTCGGTACTCTGCAAGTGAACTACTAAATATAAAATTAAGCAATATAGAATACAGGTACCCCCAACACTCCAATCAAACCCTCCCCCACCACTACAACCTGCATAAAATTAGTCCTGCCTAACAGTTCACAATGCCCATAGCATTTAGCTCAGTAACCACACTAACTATTATATATCAACGATAAAAGAGATCAAGTGCATCTATCACAAGTGTCTAAATAAGCACTCACAAGTTTATATATGCTAAGGAGGTGCAATGCAGTGCAGTGAAATGTCACGTATAATGATGTATGTCTGACCTAGTGATATACACCCGCTTTCTCATAGTCCGGGACCCATTGGGGACTTATAGTCCATGCATCTATTGCGGCGTGCGACACAACCCTAGAATCATAGTTACATCGCAACGTGCAACACGTCCCCCGAATCATATTATTATCGCGGCGTACGACATGTCCCTCGAATCATAGTATTTGTTGCGGTGTGCGACACGTCCCTCGAATATGGTACATCCTCTTTAATTCTCATTCTTTTTTAGTCCACAGAATACTTGTCACAAAAGTCAATGCAAATAGGCATGTTTACACCATAATGAGAAAATGACTTATTTTAATACAATGCACGATTCACAACAACATAGTTTGGTACAACATCAACACTAACTCAATACCTGACACACAAGAAGCACAAGATTCCACATACTTAACAAAGGTTAAGAAATTCACTTGCCGTAGCCAAAGACAATCAATCAAGCACGTGAGCCTTCCCCTTTCGAATGGAATTTGTAGCACCACAATCTAGTCAAATAATAATCACAATAAGATTTTGAAACTAATAATACCCATATTAATATACGTCTAGCCTAGACTCAAAAACTAACCAATTCCATAGTCAATTCCTAAAATTTCAAGCCTAGGACTAAGTCTTAATTTCTCCAAAATACTATAAAATTAATGGTATTTATATAATACAGTACGCATGCTATTTAATTACTATCTCATTTTTTCCAAATTAAACCATGATTTCGGTAACTGCACCAAGTTACAAAATAATATAAGGCAAAATACACTATACGAAAGAAGCCTAGCAATTTAAGTTTCTACCCACCGTACCTATTCTATATGACATATTATATTATATTCTCAATATTTTAATCTTGACCTTAATAGCTAATGACTACTGTTTATTGTTTCCCCCCTTCCCCTCCCCCCCACTAACCTCCAAAATCAACAAAGATATCCTTAAATTTCCAATTCATGCTCCAGCTAATTACATACATATATGAAGGGATAAGGAACGCGATAATTAGCTATAATAATTTTATGGTTAGCACTAATTTGTTCTCCTGAAGGTTGAAACTATGACGGTGCGGCAGTGGGTTAGGTTTTCTCCTCTTCTCCGTTCTTTTTTTTTCTGTCTTAAAGTAATTAGGGTATTAAAAATGATTAATTCCACTAATTTTATTTTAATATACATATATATTTGGACCAAGGTATTAATAAATACAATTTAACCCCCCCTAAATTAGGTTAGTTAGGTAAATTTACTCTTAACTTGATTAATTATTGTTATAAATAATCCAAAGTAACCATTTAAAATTATCGAGGGGATATTTTATGAAAATAAGAGGACTAATTATCAAAATGACCTAACGGATTATTACATTATCCACCACTAATGATCATGTTCGTCCAGAAACATAAGGTAGAAGAAAGCACCTGAAGCTTCGAAGAGATGGAGATATTTAGCACGCATGTCAGACTCCATCTCCCAAGTTGGCTTTCTAACTGGACGGTTCTTCCATTGCACCTTCACAGAAGCAATCTCATCAGGCACATACTTCCAGAGCATGGAGACATGGAACATAGGATATAAATATGACAAGCTGTAACACCCCACACCTTGCCATACTAGTACAATACAAGCGAACTATGACATGATTTGGTTGAACTAGAGCAAGTTTTCAAAGGTGCTTGAATCTCGCGTTAATGGGCTATATGTGTTTCTAGTGCTTGAGAAGGTCGAGTGTATACATGTTTTGTGTTGAAATAAGGTGATTACGGACTTAAAATTAAGTTAGAGAATTGAGGTGCTTGTAGGACTTGGTAAGCAGGTAGATGAATCAGCTACTTGCTTAGCTCAAGTTGGTGAGTTAAACGGAGATGAGACTCGACGTCGAAATTATCCAAGTTCGATTATGAATTAAGTTCGTGTTAAGGGTGTAACTTGGACCCATGTTTTAGCCTCCTAAACTGACTATATGTTCAGCCCAAGATAGATATTAAAAAGGGCCCAAAGACAATACAAAAGACTTAATAAATTAGGCCCAATCCAAGAAGAACAAAATCTAAAAATGCGCAGCCCAAGTTCAGCACCTTAGGGACCCATTTTGGCCCAAATTTAATGAAGAAGCTGCTGGATAAGCAACATGATTTTAGGTGGTGTAAGATGGTATAATAACAAAGGGAAAGTCGGCCAAATTTGAATGGTCCTAAGCAGCTCCCAAATTCATTTCTCAAGCTTAACTACACAAAAAACTCAGATTTTGCTCTCTAGTTCTCTCCCAACATTTTATGACTAGTAAAGCAGCTAAACTCCTCTCCTAGGGTTCTTATACTAGCTATATACCTTGAGGATAATTTCAAGTAAGTTTATAT
>JAABOM020000084.1:7867229-7927950 GCA_011800125.2 Solanum clarkiae | reverse complement strand
ATGACGGAATCAACGTCCATGAAACAACGGAAGGACAGCTGGAGAGACATTCCAATGAAGGAGCCGCTGTTACAACAGGCTGCGTGGGCATATCTACAGCCCATGGGGATCACGGAGGTTGATCGGAGTTTGTTGAATAAGCTGAAAAACAAGTGCTTGAGCTTCTTACACGCCCTTATCTTCTTGTTCAACAGCTGGTTTTCCTTCACAATAAACAAGAAAAAGTTAAATTGATTTAGTTTTTTCGTCTATGTGTTAGAATGAGTGCTGCCAATCTAACCAGGGACTAGGTCCCTCGTTACAGTAATGAACTGGATAGAAGTAAAAATGCACAAGATTTTTACGTGGAAAACCCCTTGCTCAAGGGAGTAAAAAACCACGACCTGCCTTCGGGATTTCAACAAAATTTCATTATCATCTAAGAGCGAAAATCGTTATAACCTCTTGTAATTCTAAGGATTAACCTCCTAATCCCTTCCCCCTAACAATGATACCTGGAATTTTCACCTAAGCAACAGCCCCTTGCTGTCCACTAAACTAATTTCCCCAAACTAGTTTAGACCTTTCTTCTTAGCTAACTCTAGCTAAGGATCTAGAATACAAGAAGAATTATTTTGACCAAAATATTAAGTTCCTTTATAGAGTAGGAATTGATTTACAGATGTAAGAATGAAAAATCACATATTGAAGAAATATCCTCAGAACAACAAAGACAAGAGTAGAACAAAGTAGTAAACAAGTTGTTCTTGAGGATGATTTCTTTCTTCTCACAAAGACTCTTTTCTTTTTCACTCTTTTTCTAGATGATTTCTTCATTCTTCAAATGCTTCAATATATAGCCTTATTGAAGCTCCTTGTCATGTGCACCATACTGTTAAACATGCTTTACAACCTCCATTCCATTTACCTTCTTCATTCTTAATTTAGAAGATAATGTTATATGTTGAAGAAATGCTTTACAATTTTTCATTCCATTTGCTTTAAGCTTTACAAGGAGAATGATATTGCTGTAATGCTTAGAATAATACTTTCATGAGTGAGAAGGAACATAAGGAATAAAGTTTACACCTTTCCTTTATCCCATAAAGTATATTCTTCTAGGATATATTAAAATAATAATTCTGCACTATTTTAATATATATCAGCAGCATGCTTGTATTTGGTCATATGAGAGGATTGCTTCAACTAAATACAACATGCAAGTTGTGCTAATTTAGATAAGATTTCAGTTGTTCATTTTATGATATGGGACCTGGTACCATATTACATTCATACTGAGAAATAAGTTTGTTAATTCATCAAAACTTCAACTTAATAATTTCTCCTTTTTTGATAATGACAAACTCATGATTTTGAAAAATTAAAATTGTATCAGTTCCCCCTATCAGTTTGCTTCCCCCTATCAGAAAAACACCCTTACACAGCAGCATGCAATGCAATTCCCCCTTAAATTTTCACACAACTACTATCAACAACTAATGTCAACATTTTTCATCCCACTGAGATCACAACAACAATACTTCACCAAATAACCCATTAACCAAAGCTGTAGCACACTTAACCAATACCAAACCAGTAGAATTACTATCATCACACCCAAACCACACACTTAAACAAACCTTACAGCAACAAACTTAAACATACTTAACAGCAACAACAAACCAACACCAACCAACCCTATAACACCCTATAGCAAACCAACCCACACACTAAATACAAAATCTCATTATTTTCCCCTTTTGACATCATCTAGAAAGGATAATAGTAAACCAAATCATGATTTAAACAATAATAAAGATGAAAAAACTCAAGCACTAATTAAGAAAAGATAATGCTATAGATGGGAATAAACTTCAGCAGTCATAAATATACAATTAAAGTAGCATCAAAATATTAGTGTCTTAATGATTGTCAACAAAATGAAAGGTAGGATTTAGGATTAAGGCTTGGGAGTAAGGTCTTAAAGTAGAAGTGCCATGGAGGCAGCTGAGCTCTCATGACTTCTGATTAGTTTGTCCTTCAATTCATTCACTTATGCTGCCAGGTTTGTATTCTTTTCTTTCACGGATGCATTTTCTGGCTAAAGAGCTGCCAAGTTTGGTGAGGTACTAGGTCCTACCTCAGAAGTAATCTATCTCAAACCAGCTTTCAACTTTGCAATCTCCACATCTTTCTGTTGTATGATCTCAGACAGACCAGTAATTTCATGTCTAAGTTGCTCTTGAACTTCAAGCATTTTAAATGTCTGTGATTTCCTATTTTTCACTTCTCTATCCTCCAAACATTCACATTGGATAAAAGTATGTAGAGACAAAGCCTGTTTGATGGTTCCTTTGATTCCCACACCAAGAGGAACTTTATAATGTTCCAGTACTTTTCCAAGCAAATAACCACAGGTCATCCCATGCTTACCATCCTTCTTGGTTACTATCTTTTTGTGCATGATCCTTGCCAAATTTATATCTTCCAAAGAACTCAATTTTTCCATCAAGAAGAGGTCTGAGGCAGTAACAACTGTCCTCTTCTCACTCCTTGGCAGAAGAACTTTGTTAACAAACTTGAAAATGATTTGGTAGATACTTTTCATGAACTTCTTAGGCATATTTATGCCTTTTCGAATGGTCTTTTTCACAATTTTAGAGATGAATTCTGGAGTTGGTATATATTTGGCAACACTTTTGATCCCTTTCCTGCTGACCTTTAAAACATCACTCAAAATTTATTCAGTCAAATGAATATTTTGATCATTAACCATAGTATCAATGCTTCCATCATCATTTAACCATAGGTTGCAATAAAAATCTTTTATTTTTTTTATGGAGTGTGGGTACAGGCCACTCCAGAAATAAATGACTCCATTTCTGCAAATCCAAAGTATCAACTAGATCAGTCAGACCTGGTCTGTCAGCTTACTCTGGATCTATTATCCTTCAATTAAGAACCTTTTGGGTTCTTAGTATTTTTTGTCTTTCTTCTCTGGTCAATTCTTGAGAAAGACCAGGTACCTCTTCAAACATCACTTCTTCAGTGTCATCAACTTCCTTTTGTTCTGTTACAACTCTCTTCCCTTTATGTAGTTTTTGCCTTTTGCAAAACTTTATTTCCTTTTTCTTACAACCTTCTTTCCTTTCCTCTTAGCAGTTTTACCTTCCTTTTCTTCACTTTCTTTTGAGGACAACTCAACCACATCTTCTTCTGGAACCCTCTCTTCAACAACCTTTTTTTTTCTTTTTCATTTATTTTGAAACGTTTAGACTTTGTTGGCTACACAGGCTTCTTGCAAGAGTATCCTAGATGAACTTCTAGTAGGCCTTGGTTTGTAGGAAGTGGCTATTCTCTTCAGGTCTTGTTGAAAAGAAGAGGTAGCCTTCCCTTTCATTCTCCTACAAACTGAGGCTATAGGCACATCATCATCATTTGATTTTTCAACATTCTTATCACCTTCAACAGACACAACATCAACATCTTCTACAATTTTAATATCACCCTCAGTCCCAATATCAACCACTTCAGTCCCCATATTCACATCCTTAGTTACTTTAGTTTCACCAACATTTTCAGACTCAATACCTTCTACATTTATCTCTGTCTCAATATTAGATATATTAACATTTTTAGAAGTGTCTAACACATTTTTATCAACCCCAATTTCACTGGATTCCTTATATACAAGTAATAAAGGGATTTGATTATGAATAGCCTGAAGCACAGAACTAATCATCAAAGATTCAGGAGACAATCTACCAAGGCTTTCTTCAAAAGTAGAAATGGGAAGAGGAGACTCACCTATTTTTGAAGTATTTTCCATTAGAGGTACTGATTCATCAGGATTAAGTGAAGCCTCGTCTATGGGGGAACTGATCACAGGGTCATTAAGATCCTGTAGTCTTGGAGAATTTTGAGATGAAGTGTTCTTATTTGGTGATGAAGATGATATTTTTTTTAATATTTTTGAGTAAGCCGGTTCAGATGAAGAAGAAAGAGGAAGAGAAAATTTTGTGTGAGAGAGAAATTTAGATTGAGTGAGAAAGAGTGTAGAGAAAGAAGAAGAGTTTTATTAATGTGAAGAGACGTGTTTGGTACCCTTTCAGAAAAGGCACGCCCCTTCATTCTGATACAGAAATGAAGGGGAATTTGACACATGACATTTGACAGTTTTTGAAGGCAACAATTAATTCACAATATTAAGAATGCTAACCTTTGATAAGGACCAGGTCCCTCTGCAAAATTATGAATGTTGAAGCTATTTCCTCTTCTTTAGCTTTTGTCAATCCATTTTGAGCATAAATCTGCAGGAATGAATTTTTATCAGAATTATGAAAAAATTAGTTATTAGGATACCTGCTCCCTAAATATAGTCAAAAGAAAAGAAAGAAGATTAAGTATTATTCAACATTCCCAACTTCAACCTATTCCTCTGAAACATTTCTTTACTCAAAGGTTTAGTGAAAATGTCAGCAATCTGATCTTCAGTCATGCAAAGTTTCATGATGACATTCCCTTTTTCAACATTATCTCTTAAGAAATGATGTCTTACATCAATATGCTTAGTCCTTTTATGATGAACAGGATTTTTTGCCATGTTAAGTGCACTTGTGTTATCACATAAGAAAGAAATTATGTGTCATTACACAAAAATTCTTGAGTTGTTGTTTGATCCACAACAATTGTGCATAACATGAGGCAGCAACAACATATTCAGCTTCTGCAGTTGAAAGAGAAGCTGAGTTTTTCTTTTCACTTCCCCATGAAACTAAATATGAGCCTAGGAAATGAGCCACTTATGATGTGCTTTTTCTATCCACTTGATAACCTGCATAATCAGCATCAGCATATCCTACAAGTTCAAAAGTGTCACCTGCAGAATAATATAGGACCAACCATGTCTTCTTCAAGTCCTTTTTGCTGCCTTTAAATTCTTTAGGCATTGTTTGAAACCTTGCGCACATTCCTACACTGTAACCAATATCAAGTCGACTAGCAGTTAGGTAAAGCACTGATCCAATGATACCTCTATACATTGTCTCATTTACAGGATTTCCTGACTCATCTATATCCAGCTTTGAATTTGTGCCCATAGGGGTATCAATTGGTTTTGAATCCTTCATTTCAAATTTCTTCAACAACTCCTTGATATATTTTTTTGACGGATTGAAATACCTTCAGAGGATTGTTTGATTTGTAACCCAAAAAGAAGCTTAGTTCACCCATCATGCTCATTTCAAATTCACTTCTCATAAGGTTAGAAAATTCATCACACATTGAATTTGAAGTAGCATAAAAAAATAATGTCATCAACATATACTTGAATGATTAATAAATTCCTACCTCTAGTTTCAAGAATAAAGCATTATCAATTTTACCTCTTTTGAAATCATTTTCTGGTAGGAATTTAGATAATCTTTCATACCATGCTCTTGGTGCTTGCTTCAATCCATAAAGTGCTTTATCCAATTTGAGAACATAATCTGGATAGTTGGGATCTTCAAAACCAGGGAGTTGTTTGACATAGACTTCTTCCTTCAAGTAGCCATTTAGGAAGGCACTTTTGATATCCATTTGATACAAATTTGAATCTCATGTGAGTTGCAAATGCAATAAGGATTCTAATTGCTTCCATTTTGATCACAGGAGCAAAAGTTTCATCATAGTCAATGTCTTTTTCCTAGTTATAATCTTAAACTACTAACCTTGATTTATTTCTTGTGATTGTTCCATGTTCATCATATTTGTTTCTGAAAACTCACCTGGTCCCAATGATTATTCTGTCAGATGGTTTTGGGACCAAGTGTAATACCTTACTTCTTTCAAATTGGTGCAGTTCTTCTTGCATTGAGTTGATCCTTTCAGCATCCTTCAAGCCCTCCTTAACATTTTTAGGTTCAATAGATGAAATGAATGTTGAAAATGTTCTCATGTTCCTCATTCTAGATCTGGTTTGAATACTCGAATTCATAGGAGAAAAAATATTATCAAGAGGATCAGATGACTGGTGTTTTCAAGCTGGTTTTCTTGGCTCCTGCTGTTATGCTTCTGCACTGTTGTGAGTCTGATAAGGTTTATCTATCCTTTCTGTTTCTACTATGGATCAGGTCCCTCCTTAGAATTTTCAACATCAGTTTTGTCTTGCACAAGATCATTAGCTGCTTGTCCAAGGCTGTTTTCAGATCTATGAAACTGAAGAATATCTTCAAATTCAGTTTCATCAAGATCTTTAAGTCTCTCAAGTTCTCCAGTTTCATAAAAATCATATGAACACTTTCTTCAATGGACTGTATTCTTGTATTAAAAATTCTATAAGCTTTGCTGGAAGATTCATCACTCTTGGCATCAAATTTACCAAGCCATCTTTTCCATTATTTAAGACAAAACACTTATATCCAAATGTTCTTAAGTATTTTACCTCAGGATTTTTGTTGTACAGCAGATCATAGGGGGTTTTGTTGAGAATAGACCTTATTAAGCACCTGTTTATAACATAACAAGCAGTACTCACAGCTTCTGCCCAAAAACTCTTTAGAAGACTAAAATCTATAAGTATAGTTCTAGCAATGTCCACAAGAGTTCTATTCTTTCTTTCCACCACTCCATTTTTTTGAGGAGTCCTGGGTACTGAGAAGTTGTGATGTATAGCATTTTCAGCACAGAAAATATCCATCTTGGTATTTTCAAATTCTGTTCCATGATCTGACTTTATTCCTGTTATCTTGCAATTTAACTTTGTTTGAATCATTTTTGCAAAAATAATCAAGATATCACACGTTTCATCTTTAGATCTTAAGAATATAGTCCAAGTAAACCTTGAATAATCATCAACAATAACCAAAATGTACATTTTTCCTCCACTGCTTTGAACTTTGATTGGGCCATACAAGTCCATGTGTAACAATTCTAGAGGCTTTGAGGTACTTACCTGTTTCTTCTGTTTGAATGATGATCTGATCTGCTTTCCTTTTGCACAAGCTTCATAAATCTTCTTTTCTTCAAACTTTATCTTAGGCAACCCACAGACCATGTTCCTAGACACATGTTTTTTAAGCAGAGAAGTGCTAACATGACCAAGCCTTTTGTGCCAAAGTTCTGAGGTTTTCACTTTGAGCACTAAGACATGTAAAATCATCTCTTTGTATTGTGCTTAGATCAACAACTTACATGTTCTTCACTCTTTTAGCCATCAACACCACTTCTTGAGTTGCTGAATTTCTAACTGTATGACTTTCAAAAAGAAATTTGACTTCATTGCCTTTGTCATAAATCTGAGATACACTTAAAAGACCATATTTAAGTCCATTGACATAATATACATTTTCAATTGAGTGTTCTAGAAATTTACCAATTCTTCCAATTCCTGAAATATAACCCTTTTTCCCATTTCTATAAGAGACACCTCCATCTTGAAGTGCCTTAAGTGAGAGGAAACTTTTAACATCTCCAATTATGTGTTTGGAACACCCACTATCTATATATCAACACTGGTTGAAACTGCCTCCACTTGCCTGCATGGGGATCACTTGTTATGTTTAGGAACACATTTGAGTTTGAGATCCCAATAAGTTATTAAAGGAGTAATAAGGGTCTTCTTGGTCCAGTGAGGCAAGACTCTTTTCTTCTAATTTGGTTTTGTGTTGGGATCAGGTCCTATATTTCTTTTCTGCTAGAAATATTTTGACACGTTTCCTTTTGCCTTTAGCAGGCTTGACAATCCACCTTAAGATGACTATTTCTACCATAATACATACATAGTAAATTGTCAGAAACAGTGACATATTTACTATGCAGATTATAAGGAGGTTATATTTTCCCATATGCTAGATCCTCCTACCCTCATGACTTTGACTTGTTAGATTCTCCAATATCTTTGAAGATGAGGTCCATTTAAGAGATTTATCTGGCTCTTGCTTGACACGATTTAGATCTTTCTCTAACTGATAATTTCTTTCTAAAGCCAAGTTCATCTTTAATTGAGCTGTTTTTAACTTGTTTTCAAGCTCAAGTTGCAGACTACTAGCTTCATTTTTTTCTTTATCAGTTGTGACCCCCTTTTCTAGCCTTCTTGACCATTTTAAATTCTCAGATTCTAGAAGTGTCAATTTTCTCTCCATTTCTGACATTTGTACAACCAGTGCAACCTTTTCATTTTCAACACTATTAATTAAGAGGTCCTTCTTAGTTGTTAATTCATTTATTGGATCAATCAATACTTCAGCTAACCCTCTTAACTTTCTGGAGGAAAAGGCATTCAAGTTTTGCTTAAAGTCATCAAAAGTTACCTTTTCATCTTCTTCATCATCAGATTTAGCCATGAATGCAAACGTAAAGTTGAAAATATCTTTATTGTCTTTGACAACCATCAAAAAGGCATCTTCTGAGTTTTCTGAATCCTCAGAATCACTGGAAGTACCTCCCCAGGCACCAAAAACTTTCTTTACAATTGGGTCAGATGCAGCCTCCTTCTGAGATTTCTTAGTAGGGACTTGGTCCCTTCTTTCAACACTTGCTTTTGCATATTCCAATTTTTGTAATGAACACTCTCTTATAAAATGTCTAGATTTGCCACATTTGTGACATAATTCAGCAACAGCTCCTGGTTTGCTACATTTTCTGAAGCCTCCATATTGTCTCATAATCTTCTCAAATCTCTTAGTTAGATAAGCCATATCTAATCCTTCATCATCATCTTAAGAGGATGTTAAGATAAGAATTTTATCTTTCTTTCCTTCCTTTCATCTGTTTAACTCATAGGTTTGAAGATTTCCTATGAGTACATCCATAGTGAGGGTCTTCAAGTCTTTTGCTTCAGTGATGGCATCTACCTTGCTTTCCCAAGATTTAGGAAGAATTCTCAATATCTTTTTAACCTGTTTGCTCTGAATTATGGATTCACTAAGACATCTCAGTCATTTGTGATAGAAGAGAATCTTGTATACATGTCATGGATTGATTCTCCTTCCTTCATGGTAAAGTTTTCATATTGAGAAGTCAGCATGTCAACTTTTGATTCTTTGACTTGCTCAGTCCCTTTATGAGCATTTCTCAAACAGACCCATATTTATTTTGCTGATTCACATACAGAAATCCTATTATATTCTTCAGCATAAATACCACATACAAAAAGCTTTTTGGCTTTGTGGTTTTTTTCAATTTTCTCCTATCAGCTTCATTGTATTGTTGTCGAGTTTTGGAAACTGTTTTAGTAATCTTACCTTCCTTGATTTCAATTGTTGGAACATGAGGACTATCTAACACAATAGCCCATAGCTCACTATCTTCAGCCATAAGAAAGTCATGCATCCTAGTTTTCCACCAACTGTAGAATTGCCCATTGAATCTAGGTGGTCTTGTGGAGGATTGTCCTTCTTCCAAGTTGAGTGGAGCAGCCATTCTATTTTTCAAGAATCTCTCTAGGTGTTAGACAATTAGAGAACCCAACGCTCTGATACCAATTTTTAGAATGAGTGCTGCCAATCTAACCAGGGACCAAGTCCCTCGTTACAGTAATAAATTGGACAGAAGTAAAAATGCACAAGATTGTTACGTGGAAAACCCCTTGCTCAAGGGAGTAAGAAATCACGACCTGCCTTAAGGATTTTAGTGAAATTTCATTATCATCTAAGAGCAAAAATTATTACAACCTCTTGTAATTCTAAGGATTAACCTCCTAATCTCTTCTCCCTTACAATGATACCTGAAATTTACACCTAAGCAACAACGCCTTGCTGCCTACTAAAGTAATTTCTCCAAATTAGTTTAGACTTTTCTTCTTGGCTAACTCTAGCTAAGGACCTAGAATACAAGAAGAATTATTTTAAACAAAACACCAAGTTCCTTTATAGAGCAGGAATTGATTTACAGATGTAAGAATAAAAAATCACATATTGAAGAAATATCCTTAAAACAACAAAGATAAGAGTAGAACAAAGTAGTAAACAAGTTGTTCTTGAGGATGATTTCTTTCTTCTCACAAAGACTCTTTTTTTTTTTACTTTTTTTCTGGATGATTTCTTCATTCTTCAAATGCTTCAATATATAGCCTTGTTGAAGCTCTTTGTCGTGTGCACCTATGTTGTCCATCATCATTTTTTGAAGCTCCTTGTCATGTGTACCATACTGTTAAACATGCTTTACAACCTCCATTCCATTTACCTTCTTCATTCTTAATTTAGAAGATAATGTTGCATGTTGAAGAAATGCTTTACAGTTTTTCATTCTATTTGCTTTAAGCTTTATAAGGAGAATGATGTTGTTGTAATGCTTAGTATAATAATACTTTCATGAGTGGGAAGCAACATAAGGAATAAAACTTACACCTTTTCCTTTATCCCATAAAGTATATTCTTCTAGGATATATTAAAATAATGATTCTGCACTATTTTAATATACATCAGCAACATGCTTGTATTTGGTCGTATGAAAGTATGATTGCTTCAACTAAATACAACATGCAAGTTATGTTAATTTAGATAAGATTTCAATTGTTCATTTTCTGATATGGGACCTGGTACCACATTATATTCATATTGAGAAATAAGTTTGTAAATTCATCAAAACTTCAACTTAACACTATGCATATTTGTGTTTCCTGAGTTATAGGAGTAATTTTGTTAAGAGTTTTAATGTTAATACTTACTCAACTATGTAGTGCCCATGCCCAATATTAAAATTTATTTTAATAGACAATACTTTTAAATTTGGTTTTAAAGCTAGTTTAGATTAAAATGTTATCACAGTATACCTTTTTGATATACTAGTCTCTGGGCATGCGCGTTGCTCGTGTTTCTCATACATCAATAAGTATAAAGTACTCTTATAAAGTCAAATAAATATTATTATAAAATATGATATCAACTTAACCTCAATCAATTGATTTTATCTTTTTTTTTTCCTTTAAACAATAAGTATGATTAAAAATAAGTGTGAAACTATAATATTATAATATTAGAACGGAGAATAACTTTAAAACAATGAACCAAACCTTCCAAAGATAATTATAAAAACCACGAAGAATCCAACTTCCTTAAAATTCTTTTTGGTATTTCTAGATAAAGTGAAGATGTCAAAATTATTGTACAATCTATTGTTACTCACATATTGTAGTTGATTTATGTGAAACATATTATGTCGGCTTCAAAAATCAATTGCAAAGAATATCATTATTAATTTTAAAGCTAAATTATCACTTATATGAATAAAATAAATAATTTAGAGAACTTGACAAATTAAAAGCATGCTAAATTAGTATGCATCAAACAAAAAGGGTTAATTTTAATTGACCGAACAATTTCATAGCACTGGAAGAGATCATGTAGTTGTTTTCTTTAGAACTTTGCCAAAAATTTTTAGTTTTATCTCTTTTGTCTTCATCTGAATTCATGAATATAAACACTTCAACTATTGATCAGTATAAACAAAAGCTAAGATAAATTAACAAAGCTAAAACTAGAAAATAAAATTCTCTCTGACTTTTCTATTTATATTTCCAAAATATTTTAATTGGGAACATAATAAATAATTATTAATTAGTTGAGAATATTAAAATTACTCCAAACCAAATAGTACTGAATACATTTCATATGGCAATATGTATAGAGCTTTTATATTTCTACACAAAACAGTAACAAGAAATTCTAGAAAGAGAAACAATTATAAATAAAGAATTAGATTGAAACGGTGCTTTCTAATTTAAAAAATAAATAAATGATCAAATAAACTGCTAATAATCTTACAAACAAATAATACAAATATAAAATTGAAAAAAGGGGGAGAAGAGAAACTTTACCAGAGGAGTAGAATGCTAGTGGAAGAACCTAAGATGACAAATTTGATAATGATATATATTTATTAAACTGCAACTTTTCATATTCTTTAATTTGTGATTAAAAGGGGTTAAAAGTTAATTCATTTCTTATTCAAGAACATTCAATTTTCATTATTTTAGCAATTATGACTCTTAAAATTCTAGTAATCCAAGGTGGCTCTTGTTCTTCCAATAACATACCCTTTCTGTTTACTAACTCATGTAATTTACGATAATTTATAATTGAAATCAGTAATTATGATATCATAATTGATTCTGCAGTTATGTGAATAAATAGGACTTAATTAATTTTTTCTATTTATTTAAATAATTAATTAAGTATATGGGCAAAATGGTAATCTAACTTTGAGATTAATGTATATATTTCTACTATAGTATATTTTCAACATGTATGCTTAATATCATTTATTTCTAAAGTAAGGACATTTTGGTCATTTGATCCATAATATGGATATGTTGCTTTTTAATGACATGCCATATATTTAAGCTCTTCAATAAACATGTGGCATCTTTTATTGTCTCCACATCTTTCTTTCTAAGCTTTCTATCTCCATCTCTGTCTCTGCATGTATGTTGAGTGTATTTTTCCTTCATGTGGTGTTGTTCCAATAGATGTTATATCATATTATTTATAATTTTTTATTATTTTCTTCTCTATTTTGGGTTGTACTTGAAACAAGTCTCAATTTCAACTAAACTAGATTGAGATGCAAAATTTGTAAGATTTTCTTTTGAATTATAAGAAATTTTTAAATTTTGGGTCCACTTTCAGCTTTCTTTCTGTTCCATATTTATGATAACTCATCGATTTCCTCTACCTTCACTTCAAATTCTAGGTGACCTTTCTTCTTCCTTTGTCTCAACACATTTTTTTTCCTTCTTTGGTTGTATTTTTCTTTTATTGTTAAAAGTGGCCATTTTCAATGCTTATTGGCACCCCTATCAAGTTTGATTCTTGTTATTTTTTTCCTTATTATTAGGTTTATCATATGGTAATCTACTATTTATGTTCCACGTATCAATGGATTCTGAGTATTGATCCAATTTCGACACTGTTGTGATGATTGATTTGATGCTTAAGTTGATACGAATTTTTGTGTTTGGATCTTTATTTCATATTTCATGAAATTGGTATTTATTGTTTTGTTTTTCCCTTTCTTTTGTTTATTCTGCATGTTTAATAGTACTACAAGAAATTTAAATTTTAAAGACATACTATATAAAATTATAGATTTGATAGTCACATATTTTAGAGCCTTTGGATTCTAATATTAGAGCAATAGATTTGAAAATATTTACACTGCCTAGCAAAAAAAAAAATTTTTTTTTTTACAATCCTTCATATTTTTTAAAAGAAGAGTAACAAAACTGTATTATTTACATCTCTTGACGATCTATATTTCTAAGTAATTTTTCTTGGGTCTTAGAAATAATTTATTATTGCGAGTTTTGAATTTGTGAATTTGATTATTGAGTGTGGGATTTGAGCGAAGCCCGGAAGCTGTTCGATGAAATGCCTCAAATAGATAGGGATAGTTGGAATACTATGTTAGATGGATATACCAAGGCGAAGCAAATGAGCATGGCATTTGAATTGTTTAAAACTATGGCACAGAGGAATGTCGTCTCCTGGTCCACCATGTTCTCGGGTTATCGCAAAGCAGAAGATTTGGAGATGGCTCGAATGTTATTTGACAAGATGCCTTTCAAGAAATTAGTTTCTTGGACAATAATGATATCAGGATATGCTGAAAAGCGTCTTGTTAATGAGGCAATTGAGTTGTACATGCAAATGGAGGATGCAGGTTTGAGGCTTGATGTTGCTACTTTTGTTAGCATTCTAGCTTCCTGTGCAAAATCGGGAATACTTAGTTTGGTAAAAGAGTGCATGATTCCGTCGAAAGGAGTATGTACAACTTTGGTTTGCAATGCAATGATTGATATGTATGCCAAGTGCGAAAGTTTGCATTATGCAACAAGGTCCAATCTTCTTGTCGTAAGATGACAATTGGGGGTGTTCATGGGGCGGTTTGGGTCGGTTATTGGTCGAAACCAAAACCAAATCAGCTTAATTCAATTTTTAAATTCTCAAAGCTAAACCAACCCAATTATAATATACATTTACCGGTTTGGTTGTTATCGATTTTGATTCGGTTGGTTCGGTTATTCGGTTATTAACTATACATAAAAAAAAAATAATGATACATTTAAAATGGAGAAAAAGTGACAACAATTAATTCAAAACAAAAAATAGTTCAAATGACTAATATTATAAAACTTTCAATCACTAAATTTACTATGAAAAAGTTTCAAATTTACCATTTTGGCCTAGAAGAAAAAGCTAGTGACTTTCTAGTCCCTCCAAGAATTATAGACATTCATATACATGAAATTAATAAGATAAATGTTCTCGTTTTGAGTATTTATACTTTCATATTAGATTAGAAAAGAAAAAATATTTTGATAAATAATGTATTATGTATGTATAATTATAAAATATACAACAACAACAATAACAACAACAACAACAATATTACCCCAATGCTTCAAAGGCTCCCGTCCATTGCGGGGTAAGGAGGGGTCGGATGTATGCAGCCCAACCCCTATGTTTAAAAACATAGCGCGACTATTTCCAGATGACCCATGAATAATTATAAAATATATGAATATAATTTTGTCGGTTCTGTTTGGTTATTTCTTTGATTTTTTCGATCAAATGCAAAAGCAAACCAAATACTATCGATTTTTAAAAAACTAAAACCAAACCAAACCAAAAAAATCAGTTTATTTAATCGGTTAGGTTCAATTTTTTGGTTTGGATCGATTTTTATCCAAACCATGAACACCCCTAATGACAACTACTGACTGTCAAGCTAATGCATCACAATTTTTGTAATATGTAAATGTCGTCTTAATTAATATCTAGATCTTGTAAAAAAAAACTTGTCTGCTATCAAACTTCAGTATCAATTAGACGTAAGAAGCTTATCTTTTCCGTCTTCGCATCTTTGCATTTCACTTCCCATGACATATGTTTGCAAATTGTGAAGTGAATGTAAAGTTCTCTACGGGTTGCATCCGTGCTGGCACGACCAACATGTAATGACCCTCCATGTCATTTCTGTGGTTCCTCGAATATTTTATTAGTTTGAGAATTTGCATAATGACCTAGGCTTAATTGTGACTTGTTGAGACAAATTGTTTGATTGTGGGGTGACACGTTCGACATTTATATAGCGTTTCGAGTTAAATGAGAGATTCTAACCGTAAAATGAATTTTCAGATAAAGTCCTAGTAAATGGCCTTGGAGTGGAATTCTGACGATTCCATCAGCTCCAAAATGGCCAAATTGGGCTAGGAGCATGTTGGTGCAATTATATCGAGTTTTGTAAATTTTAGCCACTGGAACAGGTCAATAGACGACTTTAGTCGACATCTTTAGTAAACGTTCTCTAAATGAAATTTCTGACCGCACCATTGGATTGGAACGTCGAGTTTGGTCTAGGAGGAATTTTTGTTTGATTCCTAGGCCTTTCGGATGTATTTTGGCCCTTTCGGTAAACTTCGATATTAGGAAATGGGACCCACATTAGAATAAAATGACCTCTAGTGGGAATATTGACTACACCATTGAGTCCAAAATGCCATTTCCAATTAGATTTTATGCATGGATTGTATTTTTTTGACTTCGAATGAGGCCGGAACATCGAAATTAAGTTTGAGCGATTGTGGAAGGCCATAGACGGTGGATGACGTGGGCTAATGAGGGGATGCCATGTGGAGGCAGTTCGGATTTTAAAAAACTTATATAAGATGTGAAAATCTGCAGAAATTTTTGAGAAGCAAACGTAAACAAACCAGTTCATATGCCCATCTTTTGGACTCGATTTCTCTCTCGCTTTTCCAGGAGAATATCATGGAAGTGTCGGAAATTGATTTAGGCGCACGATTTGAGGTAAAGATCCTTGTTTTTTGGTTGTATTTTGAATACATTTTCGGAAACTTCGATATATGATTTCTTATCCGTTTGGGTCCGATTTTGGTAGAATTTGAGTCAATTCTGCATATTTTCACGGGGAGCACGTCGTGATAATGTTGGAATTACTTGATAAGGTTCTGTTTGATGCGAAAATTCAGTTTTAGCTGTTGTCATCTTGTTCTTTTTTTTTTGAAAAATTTGCATTACAATATTTTGGCCGTTTCTTATCGGAATTAAGTAAACTTTAAGTCTAAACTATACTACTTTTCAAGAAGTATACTATGGTATACTCAAATTCTACTAATTTAAGTGTATTTTTGTGCAATCTGGAGAGAAAGATGTTGTATAATATGTATAAGTTGATAAGAAATGTCACTCCATTTTGGGGTTGTTTCTGATTATTCTGAGCCTCATATTGAGCTCACTTTTTGGCTATAGACTCGAGGCGATGTGAGGATCATTTTATAGGGGCTGGTTTGGTATTTCGGCTATGGGTCTCACTTTCTCCGTTTTAATTGCAATTGACCTATTCTCCCCTGTTTCTCAAGAGATTACATCCAAAATAGTTGTGTTTATGTTGTAATTCATATTTTGGCAGGTGAGCAGCAATTGGAGGCAGCCAGATAGGGTAAAGCTCATATGGACAAATGCGGAGTGTGTGAATTTGCCTTCCAGGTAGGCTAGGCTTCTCTTTCCCGTAGATTGAGCTGAAACTTATATTGTATATCTGTATATGTTTGGGGATCATTAAACTAAAGGCTATACATGCTAACTGATATTGTGGTTAATTTTAGATCTAGCAGTAGTATTATCTGTTATAATAACTGGTTTCAGTATCATTTGAGCTTGTGTATGAATTTGTTAAAGGTCGTAGGTAAATGCACACCACTTGATTGACATGTATGCCTAATTAGACCCTGGTTGCTTGTTGTACTTTTGAGGATACGTTGAGGCATTGTGTTGTGGTTCTGTCAACATACTGTGCTCCTGGCTACCTAGGTACTGGGTTATGGTTCAATTGGTAAGGTGTGTGCTGCATCTTGGGAGTTAACTAGATTGTCTGTTGTTGAGCTAGATATTTGTTGTTTGATCAGCCGGGTTACCTATTGTTACTCTGGAGAATTTTTATACTTATCAATGGTTTGTCTGGTATGATATTGGTACTTATAATGCTTCTAGTTATCTGATTTCGGTTGGGCCTTAGCCTATGGTTAAGCTATTGCTTCCCTATTCTTTCATTGTTTAGAGCCTATACTGTTACATATACAAACAATGTGACTCGAGAGGCCTAATTTACTATTCCTAGGTTCGAGGACCAATTAATTATTTTTTAGTTCGAGGCCCAATTGATATTCCTGGGTTCGAGCCCCAGTTGACTATTTCTGGGTTCGAGGCCAAGTTGATTATGTTAGGGGATTCTTTCTCCCGTGGGGGATATATCCCACCATTATATATATTATCAGACCACCTGGCCCTGGCCGACTGCCCCGACTGGAAACCAGGTCGGTATCGATGTTCACTATTTAGGATGGTTCAGTCCATCATTGTTCTTCATTTCGGTTGTTCTGTTGTGGTTGAGGGTTTCTGACATGCCTATGCCTTGATCTGGGTTGTTTTGCTACACTACAATAGTTTCTATATATTTGGGCTTTATTTATGATCACTATTTCACTCGGTCGGCCGACGATGCCTACTGTGTGCCTTTTTTGGTACTCACCCCTACATTTTTTGCATCTTCTCATGGTACATGTCCAGGTATTTGTCGTGGTCACCAAGTTAGGAGTATGCTAATGATCAGGGGACATAGATGAGCATTAGCAGACTTGGACATTCTGCAATCTCCTTCTGCCTAACAGGATGTCTTTTGTATTCAGACACTGGCCTTGTATATGTAGTTTGGATTTGTACATGTAGATGGTTGTTTTCGTTATTTATGAAGATATGTATCTTTAAATTTGAGTCTATAGTAGCTCTGTGTAGGTGACTTCCTGTGCAGGTGACTTCCAGGTCCAGGGTAAGTTGTGTTCGTTGTACTCATGTGTTGATGGTATCTTTATTGCTATTTATTCAGGACAGGGGACATGGACATTGGGTTGGCTTGTCTGTAGGTGGGATCTAACATGCGTCATCATGACTTGAGAGGTCTGGTCGTGACAACGTTGTCTTCAGTAACACCGATACTTGTATGTTAGTTGTTGTTTAAAGGTTGTCTGGGCTGTGAATACTCCTGATAAAGATAATACAGGTGGGAGAGGTTGTGACTGAGGTAATACTAAGCATCGATGTGCTCGGTATATTTGTATTTTATTATTTGACTGCTGGTCTGACCCCTTGGGCTTCCTGATGTGGATGAGTATACTATACTGGCGGAATTCTAAGTAATTATCACTTATGCTATGTCTTTACCCCGGTAGGGGCTAAATGTAAGTCAAAATTCTGTGATTTATATATATGATTCTTTTACTGCTTGACTACTAGAGTAGGTAGTCTGATACGAGAGTTACATACTATTTAAGGGGATGGCTGTTAGTTATACCCCTAGTTATACCTTGTGTGTCTATGGTTATGATCCTGTTGTGATGATTCTATTGATATACGATTCGCCTTATCCCTTGTAATTAGATTGTAAGACAAATGTTATGTCTGGGGGCTTAGTTGTGCTATCTATTGTTGGATGGGATATTGTTGCATTATCAGTTGAGCTGCCCACGACTCAGCCTTGGAGACTTTTTGTAATTGTTAACTGGATGGGATTGTGTGGTCTAGATTCCTAGATGTTCTTGCTAAGTGAGGATGTTGATCACTTTGTTGGGTTTCCTTGTACTTGAATTATGGTCTTACATTGTCAACTGCATTGCTTAACTTATCTCCTCCTAGTTGACTACGAGTTCCGAGCTTCTTTTATCCTAGATCAAGTATCGAGGTAGTGAAAGGTCCCTTTTAGTAATGGAAGATTTGGTATAGTGATTTCTCAGGATTGTGATACACAAGTCCAACGATATTGTCGAATGGCCTTGGTTTTAATGCTAACTTGGGGGGTGGATTGGCTTGTTTCTAGTGTGCGGTTGCCGATGTCGTACTCCAGTTAGCTAGTTTGAGCCTACAGAACCCGGAACCCATTTGGGGTTAAGTTGTTAGGGTTGCTTGCATAAGGAAAGAGGAAACAAGGTAAGGTCTGTATATGTGGAATTGGACTACAGTTGGGGATAATAGTGATTGGTTGGGTATCGACTATTATGTCGAAGGCACGTATAATTAGCATGTTATTGTCCTGTTATGCGTTAGTGGATTGAGATGATACGCTGAGGGGTTGATCTTGTGAGGATGCTGTAGACGATAAATTCATGTCGAGAAAATAAAAATCAAGAACGAAAATATCGCGAACAATTTGTATTATTTGATTATAAAATGTGAGTGTTACAATCTCTATAAATCCTCTGATTCACCTTTTCAAGTGTAAATTCAAGGGCTCTTGAGCTGGATCTTGAATCTGGAATTTGTTCTTGAACTTGATCTTGAAATTTGAATTTATTCTTGATCTTTTTCTTGAAACTTGAATTTGTTCTTGATCTTGTTCTTGAAACTTGAATTTGTTCTTGAGTCTGATCTTAAGTTCGAGAGCTTTTAAACTTGTTCTTGAACTTGAGAGCTTGAATGTTTGAATTCTTGAACTTTTTAGAGAAATTTGTGGCGTTTGATCCACGAGCTTTCTCTAGCTTTTTTGTTAGAATTCTTCTCTCTTCTTTGAGTTATGAAGACCTCTATTTATAGTTGTGGAATAGAGGAATTATAATAGGAAAGACTTCTCTTCAGCCAATCAAATTTAAGTGACATGACATGTTGGGCTTTAATGAAATGGGCTTGTCATTTTGACACATGGAATAGTCACATTGGCTTCTTTGTTTGACTTCGCGTGCCACATCATTTGACACGTAGCACCAAGATGGGCCTCTTGGATTAAACAATATTGGTCTTGTTAATTTGGTCTCCTTTATTATAGCCCAAATCAATTAACATGAGTTTTAATTAAATTCGTATCTATTAGAGTTAAATGATTAACTTAATTCTATTAATCCATAACATTTATTTAGACTAATATATTCATGAATTTAATATAATCCGAATCATTTCAAAATTTATATTTAATAAATTTTAAATGATTACAAATGCCCCCTGCTTCAAGTCTTGTCAGAATATTTTATCATATGAAGACTAGGCTTAAAGTATTAATTTAATATTATAATAATATTTATTACAATATTATCAAGAATTATTGACATAATATTATAACCTTATTATTATAATATAATGTACTAGGGGTTTCAAGAGGGACTTTTGGTGGACATCAGGGCGATTGGTGGTGGAATGATGAAATTCAAGATAAAGTGAAGGATAAGAAGGTCACTTACACAGAGTGGTTAGAGTGTAGGGATGAAGATGAAAAGCAAAATCTTAAGGTAATCTATAAGACTGCCAAGTCAGATGCAAAGGTGGCGGTGACGAATACTAAGTCAGCAGCATTTGAGCGTCTTTATGAGGAGCTAAGTGATAAAGGCGAGGATAAGAGATTGTATAGGCTCACTAAAGTAAGAGAAAGGAAAGCTCGCGACTTGGAGCAAGTGAAGTGCATCAAGGATGAGGAGGGAGAGGTGTTGGTGGATGACACTTCCATTAAATTAAGGTGGCAAGCTTATTTTCATAAACTCTTAAATGAAAAAGGAGATAGAGATATTGTTCTAGGTAAGTTGGCACACTCCAAAAACCATCGTGATTTTGGGTATTGCATGCGGTTCAGAGTTGAGGAGGTAAGATGGGATATTAGTAGGATGAAGAGGGGGAGGGCAATCGGGCTCGATGAGATTCCGGTAGGCTTTTGGAAGAACATGGTCAAGGATGGCATTGAGTGGTTGACTAGACTGTTCAATGCTATTATGAAGACTGCCAAGATGACTGATGAATGGAGGAGGAGTACAATGGTTTCATTGTACAAGAATAAGGGAGATATTTAAAACTGTAACAATTAGAGGGGTATCAAGTTGTTAAGCCACACTATGAAGGTCTGGGAGAGAGTAGTGGAGATGAGGGTACGAAGCGTAGTATCTATCTCGGAGAATCAGTTTAGATTTATGCCGGGGCGGTCGACTACTGAAGCAATTCATCTTGTTCAGAGGTTAGTGGAGAAATATAGGGAAAGAAAGAAGGACTTTCATATGGTGTTCATTGATCTCGAGAAGGAATATGACAAAGTCCCAAGAGATGTCTTATGGAGGTGTCTAGAGGTCAAAGGTGTCCTAGTGGCATATATCAGGCGAATTAAGGACATGTACGATGGAGCCAAAACTCGGGTAGGAACGGTGGGAGAAGACTCAGAGTATTTTCCTGTTGAGATGGGACTCCATCAAGGATCTGTGTTGAGCACTTTCTTGTTTGCCTTGGTGATGGATGAGCTGATGCGATCTATCCAGGAGGAGTTACCATGGTGTATGCTATTTGCAGATGACATAGTACTGATTGATGAGACTCAAACTAAAGTTAATGATAGGTTGGAGGCCTAGAGACACGCCTTGGAGTCCAAAGGGTTCAAATTGAGCAGGACCAAAACTGAGTACTTGGAGTGCAAATTCAGTGTTGTGAGGGATGAAGCAAACTTTTGATGTGAGGCTTGCCACTCAACCTATCCCCAAGAGGGAAAACTTTAAGTATCTGAGGTCCATCATCCAAAGTATTGGCGATATCGATGATGATGTCACACATCGTATTGGGATAGCATGGACTAAATAGAGGCTTGCCTCTAGAGTATTGTGTGACAAGAATATACCACCTAAACTCAAAGGTAAGTTTTATAGAGTGGTGGTTAGACCATCATTGCTATATGGGGTGGAGTGTTAGCCAATTAAAAATGCATATGTTCAGAAGATGCTTGTCGCAGAGATGAGGATACTAAGATGGATGTGTGGCTACACTAGGAGTGACAAGGTTAGGAATGAGACCATTTAGGAGAAGCTAGAGGTGGCCTCGGTGGCCGAAAAGATGAAGGAAGCGAAACTGTGATGGTTTGGACATGTGCAGAGAAGGAGTACCGATGCTCCTGTTAAGAGGTGAGAGAGGTTGGTTTTGGGAGCTAGTCGGAGGGGTAGAGGTAGACCGAAGAAATACAGGTGGGAGGTGATTAGACATGATATGGTGGAACTTGATCTCATTGAGGACATGACCTTAGATAGAAAGAAGTAGAGGTCGCGAATTAGGGTAGCAGGCTAATTGGTAGGGTTAGGTGGATGCATGGCCTTGGGGTATAGTAGGGTTAGGTAGAAGACGTGTTTTTTAATCATGTATTCTCATTATCAGTCGTATTATGTGTTAGTTTTATCATATTTATATACTGCCATGTGCTATTTATTATTAGTCCCTCTTTCTGTTCTCTTCCTTTCCTTTTTGTCATATCTAGTTCTTTCCACTTATGGGTTTTAAGATGAGGGTCCCCAGGAAACAACTTCTCTACTTCTATGAGGTAGTGGTAAGGTCTGCGTACATTATACCCTCCCCAGACCCCACTTATGGGATTTCACTGGGTATGTTGTTGTTTTGTTTTGTAGAAAAGGAAATTATTTCCAAATTTACCTTATTTGGAAAAGCAAAAAAATAAAAAATAAAAAAATAAAAAAGGAAAATTTGACCCCACCCCCCTTCTTTTTTTTCTTTTCCCTTTCCTTTTTTTTTTCTTTTTCTTGGTCTTGTATGACCAGCCCCTTTTTTTCTTTTCTTTTTTTTTCTTTTCTCTTTCTTTCTTTCTTTCCTTTTTTTTTTTTTTACTTATTTTTTCTTTTTCCATTCTTATCTCTTTTTTTTCCTTTTTCTTTATGGACAACACCCTATAAATAGGGGTGCAATTATTCATATTTTCAATCAAAATTGAAGTCTAATCACAGATGTCTTTGTTGAGGTATGATTTTCTTCTTTTTCTTTTTTTTTCGTCCCTTCCTTTTTTTTTGTAGGAAAAGGGAGTGACATTTGTGCTTTGTGGATTCTATGATACAAGAATTTGATCTCAAGGTGTGAAGGAATATATTCTATGTCCCTACTTTGAGATCACCAATTTGATGGTTTACGCTGTTCGAAATGTTTAAATATAGGGGACCAACAAAATGAGGCTTTATGCTGTTCTAAATGTTTAAACATGGGGAACCAATAATACAATATTTTTTGCTGTTCTAAATGTTTAAACATAGGGGACCAACAAAACGAGACTTTACACTGTTCTAAATGTTTAAACATAGGGCACCAACAAAATAAGGCTTTACGCTGTTCTAAATGATTAAACGTAGGGAACCAACAATATGAGGCTTTCCGCTGTTCTAAATGTTTAATCATAAGGGACCAACAAAACGAGGCTTTACGCTGTTCTAAATGTTTAAACATAGGGAACCAACAATACGAGACTTTCCGCTGTTCTAAATATTTAAATATAGGGAACCAACAATACGAGGCTTTCAACTGTTCTAAATGTTTAAACATAGGGAACCAACAATAAGAGACTTTTCGCTATTCTAAATGTTTAAACATAGGGAACCGATAATATGAGGCTTTACAAAGCTCCCAATATTTGAACATATGGGATGCTCAACTAGCCATATTCTTTTATTTTGATTCTTGCCCCCCCTCTTTTTCTTGTGTACTATCTCTTTACAACAAATTTTAATGTGATAGAAAATAAATTGAAATCACATATAAAATATGAAGAAACAAAAATTTTATTGATAACAATGTCAGTACAAATCTGTTCCTTCCTTGATTCTTCTCTCATAAGATTTCTTTTCCATGATTCGAGGGCCGTTAGTGGCATATTTCCCAATGTAGGATGATATATTTTGATCCCTATGGGATATTTGAGATGCCTTTTCAAGGGAATATAATACCTTTTATATAGGCATGAATTAGGGGTAGGTTAGAGTAGCCTCCAATAAACCCTGACTGAAATAGGACTAATTTTGTAGAGTCCTACAAAATTTCAATGTCTACAAATGCCCCTGTTTCAAGGTTTGTCGAAGTGTAGACTTGATGAAATGCTAAGACGAGGCTTGAAGTACTCGCGACTTTAGGTTCATACTTTTTTTCGTGGTAAACTTCACAGGTGCCACATTGACATTCATGGATTCTTTGTTGTCGTTCCTGGGCATAAATTTTCTCCATTTCTTGGGATCTTGTTTGTCCTTTCCTTTGCGAGGATCATGAACAAGCATCCCATCCTTTCCGGCAGAAGACATTCTCAACTCCATATCGTGGGAACGAGTAGCCAAGTCTTCAAAAGACTTAGGCTTGATTCCTTATAAGATGTAAAGAAGCCCCCAATGCATCCCTTGGATACACATTTCTATAGAAAAAGCTTCACTGCTCATATCTTTGCAATTTAAACTTGCATATGTCCATCGATTTATGAAATCAATGACTGATTCATCCTTTCTCTGACGAGTATTCGTGAGCTCTACCATGCTCATAGTGTGTCTCGTGCTATAGAAGCAATTAAGTAATTCATGTTCTAGTTGCTCCCAACTATCAATAGAATTAGGCTTAAGATCAGTGTACCAGTCAAATGCATTTCCCTTTAAGGAGCAGACAAACTTCTTGACAAGATAGTCTCCATACGTCCCAACATTGTTACATATCTCTACGAAGTGCGCAACATGTTGCTTTGGATTTCCTTTTCTCTTAAACTGTTGGAACTTAGGAGGTTGATAACCGGTAGATCCTTGCAGTGTAAGGCTTAGCATACATGTGGGAAGACTTGGTGAAGACCTCATACTTATCCTTGATAGTCCCTTCAATGAACTCCTTCAATCGATCAAATGGGATCATCTCCTCAGGAGAGATCGGTACCTCCTTGATATGTGATGCTTGCTTTGTAGGATTTTCAGTCTCGTATACTTCAACGCCTTTTCAAGGCACATGACTAGATTCTCCATCTAGTAAACTATCCATCCTATCTATTAATTTTTCTATGCAGGATTCTTGACTTTGCACGTGCTTGGTTAATCCCTCAATCATCTTTGCCAAAGTTGTAAGTTGCTCCTCCATGGATAAAGCGTCAGTTACTATCGCTTGCATGACCATTGGCGATAGACTTTTGTGCGAGTCAATCTTCACAGAACTTACATTACGCAAGCCTTTCTTCGCGATGGATTTCTTAGAACCAGGAAGCTCAAGTGAAGCTAAAGTTCTTTCGATCTTTTCAGCAATACTGGTTCCTCCATCTGCAACATTTGTAGAAGATCCTACTCCTTTTAGAGTTGAAGACCCAAAGACAAGAATTGATGTCGATGACATATAAAGTGTTTGTTGTCCTAACAAGGTAGCATTGCTCCTCGTAATAGCACCAAAGCTCCCAAAGGTAACACCAAGAATTCCTTCCACTTCAGCAGAGAACTTGGAGTCAGCAGCCTTAGAGAAAGTTAATTGGGAGTTAATCTTCTTGGAAACCATTTGAATGCTCTTTGATGCTTGAAAAGTTGAGATGAGAGGTAGAGATTATTCCACCGGGCGTGTCGAAATTTGTTTACAACAAATTTTAATGTGATAGAAAATAAATTGTAATCACAAATAAAATATGAAGAAACAAAAATTTTATTGATAGCAATGTGAGTACAAATCTATTCCTCCCTTGATTCTTCTCTTATAAGATTTCTTTTCTATGATTCGAGGGCCATTGGTGGCGCATTTCCCAAATGTAGGATGGTATATTTTGATCTCTATGGGATATTTGAGATTTCTTTTCAAAGGAATATATACCCTTTATATAGGCATAAATTAGGTTTAGGGTAGAGTAGCCTCCAAGAAATCGTGACTGAAATAGGACTAATTTTGTAGAGTCCTATAAAATTTCAATGTCTACACTATCATCGATGAAGGGTGACACTTTTCTTTTTATGCAGCCTGAACAATGTTCTTATTCAAGGATTACACTTGCTCATCTTCTGGACTTAGATATCTCATAATTGGGTTGCAAGATAGCAAGGTAGAGACTAAGCTTTTAGTCCAAGATCCTCTAGTTGGTCGTTATGCTGATGCATGGCAACAATTAGAAACACAATTCATAAGGAGGATTGGACCTTTAAACACGACCACAAATCTAACAAAGCTTCCAAGGCATGGTATCTTGAGACACCAAATCTTCAAGGCACCATCTTGCGAGCACTCTTCCAAAATTAGGGCGTCGCATGATCCAAGAAGGGTTACGTTGGGGAGATAAAATTCTCTTTGAGGATGAATATCATTGCATCCCTAGATATTGGGAATGGACAGAAGATGTCCTTAGAAAAAATGGGCAGAGCTTGAACGATGTAACCTCCAAAATGCTGTAATTTTCTCTCTTTTTACTTATGTTCAGAAATCCAATATTGTGCAGGCCTTTTATGAGGCTTGGTGTCCCAAAACAAACACACTGCTTACGTCTATCGGAGAAGCATCCATATCTCTTTGGGACTTGTGTATTCTTGGAGACCTATTGATCAGTGGGTGTCCTTATGAAGTGATACCTAATGCCAAAGACCTTACAGGTCATGATGCAAAATAGGATAGATTTCTTCCTCAAACTTGTATGTATTTATTTGTTGCCTTCCATCATCTGAGAGAGAAGAAGGGTGATAGCTCGGGGATCTCTTTTAGTGACTGGATACAATTTTGGTGTAAACAAGACATCAAGTATGAGCTAGCTCCCCCAAGAAAAGAGAAGAAGGTTTGACGCTTAGCATCTACGCAAAACCCCACAGGTGATATATCAATGGAGGTGAGCACATGACTAAGCTCTCAAGAGATGACATTTTCTATGCTCGGAGCAGAACACCAAAAATGTGGGACTTATTTGGCAGCCTTCTTGTCATGTTGGTTATGCATCTTCGTATTTCCCTCTGAAGGGAAAAACCTTATTTGGCCTGAAACTTTTAAGATGGCAAGTTTGATTGCGAGTGGTCGAAGGGTTAGCCTTGCAATCCCGGTCTTAGCGAGCACCTATTATGGCTTAAACAAGATTTCAAATTCTTCACAATTTGATCATATTAAGGTTTCTTTCCCCATCCATTATGTTTATGGTTGGCTTGCTCATTATCTTAAGACACATTATCCTCTTACTGGTGGACCTTCCCTCCCGCGGATGACAATATTTTCTGGCGAGGGTACTGCAAAATATTTTGACAAAGATGAGGCATGACAGCGCGCCCATCGAGGTGAAAGCCTTGTGTGGACTGCGACCATGCTTACTAGGCCTCACCCGACTTATTATGTTGATGATAACAAAGATTCAGAGTTAGATCCATCCTATTTTATGAGCCTTTCACTTTAATTATCTTACCTTAAGGAAGGGGGACTCCTTCCTTATCAAGCCATACAGTCCCACTGATTTAGTCGTCAGGTTGGGTTCCATCAAGATACTCCTAGATATCTAGAACATGATATTTGTTCTGAATATCTTGAGGAGGGACTTAGGTATTAGAGGATCTATATCTCCCATACTACCATGTCAAAAGCGACATTTCCTCTTGCAGTTGCTTCTGCAAAGAGAATTTACTCCACTCAATACCTATCTTGGTAGGAAAGATCACACGGGAAGTTTCTTGAGGATAATATGGATACTTCATTAGAAAAGGCTGGGCCAAACTGCACCACTCTTTTAGGGGACAAAGGTTAAGATGTCGGAAAGAATCTCTTAATAGCTAATGCCCCACTTGTCCCACAATGTCAAAGCAAGAGGCTCAAGTCCTCTAAGGGATCTAAGAAAGAAGTAGATCGTTCTCCTACCGTTGCAAAGAGACGCCCCTTAATTCTTCCATCTACAAAGCACGCCTCTCAAGAGACTAGCAAAAGCAGCAATAGGGACCAATATTAGAAGAGGAAAAGATATAAACCAATTGCGCCCGAGGCTGTTGAGTTGGAGATTGTGGAGGAGCAAGGCATTGATGGTCCTCCAAAAGCATTAGCCATTCGGAATGAAAAAGGTTTCCCTTTGATCACTAATCCCTTTTTTTTAAATGAATTTTAAGAACAACTTATGGTTAACTAATTCGCTAATTCTCTTTCCCTCTTTTTTTGTGGTGAATGTTGTTGAGAATCCAAAGGAATTACTACAAGAGAGGCCGCAAATTAGTGTGGAGTCCATCGGGACATCGAAACCTGAGGCAGAGTCAACTTTAGCTATTGAGCAAGAATAGAGAATTGCAATTACTTCTCATGATCAAACTTTAAAAAGGTTGTCCCTTGATTCAAGTAATACTTTTCCACGTTTTTCAAAGCCATATGGGGCTAAGTCTATTTTTGAAGGAAAAAGCCTTGTTTCGACTCACAAAAAGAAGTATATCTTGGGCCTTTGGGAAGAGATTTGTAGCAAACTTCCGAGAACTTCTCCAGACTCAATTTCATCTTACAAAGAAGATATTTATGAGATTTTCCAAGAGATGAGTGGGATGCGTCTCATGGATCTTTCATCCCTTGAAGCATTTGGTGGAGTCTCTCTTTGAGCTTGATGCCTCCTATGATCAAGAACTTTCCACTTTTGTAGATAGGGTGCATGAGGACAAGAAATCGGAGTTGCTTTCTAAGACCAAGGAGGGTCTTGAGTCACTTAGAGCAGAGGAGGGCGAGAAGACTAAACGTGCTTCTTCTAAAAGGAAGTCACTAAAGAAAGTCAAGAA
The DNA here is from genome assembly GCA_011800125.2 of Solanum clarkiae. Lineage (NCBI taxonomy): Eukaryota > Viridiplantae > Streptophyta > Magnoliopsida > Solanales > Solanaceae > Solanum > Solanum clarkiae. The sequence goes on along the minus strand of JAABOM020000084.1, from coordinate 7,899,482 downwards.
GAAGTTAGCAACTCTACAGGTGGAGAAAGAGGAACTTGAAGCTGCTATAGGTGTTGCCAAGAAGGAGATTGAGGAGGTTCAAGCCAAGATCTTAGTTGCTGAGAATGAAGTGTCTTCTTATGAAAACATGGACTTCTTGACGACCACCTATTCGACTAACATAGAGCATAGGAGAGAGGGCTTAGAGGCCAGTCGTCAAGATTTGATCAACTAAAAATTATGCTTAGATTAATTTTTATTTATTTATTTATTTATTTTTGCTTCTTTTCTTTATTCTCTCAAGATTTAGATTGATATGTTAGACAATTTTATAGAAATAGAATTTCTCTAAATTTTTTTTTATCTCATATCTTAAATTTGTAGTTGTAACTTGAACTTCTTCACATGTTTTCTTTTGCTGCAAGCCTTAGTAAATCAAACTTAATTCATGTTTGGAATGCTAGTAAGAATGAAAATAGTAAAAATCCCTTCTCTTTTGAAATTTGTGCATTCGCCTTCACAAATTTTATGGAACTTAATGCTTTAACTTACAAAACGAATAAATTTAAAGAATATCAACACAAAATTTGAGAACATAAGAACCGTCACTGGCACACTTGCTTAATTTGGGAACTAACTTGTAGACCTTGGGGACTTTAGCTTGGAGACTTAGGGAATATGAAAATTTCAACTTGCAAACTTGATTAAATTTGAAGACTTTAAGCATGTCATCGAAGGAACTCACATTCCATAGGGGCGTTGCCCCAATGAGGAAACAAGTAAGGGGCATATAGTTTTTTAACACTCATACAACTGAACCTAGAATATAATTCCAAGTGCCTATGTACCTCAATAAGGAGGATCAAGTCACAACGTAGTTTTGAGGGAGTGTTTTATTTTTTTTTCGGTCCTAACTTTTGCCTAGGCCGCCTCTTTCGAGATTTTCAACCTAGCAGACACATTTTCTGTAGGGTGCCATACAAAGTTTATACTCTTGCGGGCCAGGAGTATCATGTATCTTTATACTCATACTTCAAGAAGCATTATTTACCTTAAGGATAGTACCTCTTAAGAAATTTTGCATTTATAGGACTGATCTTTATTCCATCTGCATCGACAAGCTTGTAAGTACCATCTAAGTATACTTCTTGTACCACATATGGTCCATCCCACTTCGAGGTAATTTACCCCCAAACTTGCGTGAAGTGATAATGGGCCTCCTTACTGCAAGGACTTGATGTCCAACTTGAAAACACCTCGAACAAACCTTTTTGTTAAAAGAACGAGACAAACGATCTTGATAACATTCAAGGTTTTGTTGGGCTTCCAATCTCTTTTCATCTAGTGCTTCTAACTCAGCAAGACGTAGTTGGGCATTTTCTTCTTCAGTGAGCCCTTCTTGGATAGCTAGTCTTAAGGAAGGTATTTGACGCTCAAGTGGCTGGACTGCCTCAACTCCAAAAGCGAGTAAGTATGGGGTTGCTTGAGTTGGTATACGGTATGTTGTCCTGTATGCTCACAAGGCTTCTTTCATTATTTCGTACCAGTCTCTCTTGGACTCAGAGACAACTTTCTTTAATAAATTGCACAAAGTCTTGTTGAATGCCTCAGCTAGACCATTGGCGGCAACATTGTACATAGAGGACTTTCGCTGCTCAAAGCCAAAGAGATCACAGATCTTATTTATCAACTTGTTATTAAATGTCTTGCCATTGTCCATTATTATGTTTCGTGGAATGCCAAATCGATGAACAGTGTTTACTCGAATGAAGTTCGCGACTCTCTCCTTCTTGACTTCTTTAAGAGCTACAACTTTGGCCCATTTTGAGAAGTAATTTTTTGCAACCAAGATGTATAAGTACACACCAGAAGATTTTGGCAGTGGTCCAACAAAATCTAATCCCCAAGCATCAAATAGCCACGATGCAATAGTTGGGTGTAAAACTTCAAGTGGTTGATGTATGAAATTAGCATGGAATTGGCAAGTCTTGCACCTTCGAGTGTAGTCTAAGCAATCATTCACCATAGTTGTCCAATAATACCCCATTCTTTTTATATGAAAGTAGAGTTTCGGTCCATACTGATGTGATCCACATACTCTTGAATGTGCCTCTTGCAAGGATTGAGCCGCTTCTTCCTCCCCCAAATACCGCAAGAGCATTCCCTCAAATGATTTCCTATACAATATGTCCTTTTAGTAGAGAAAACGAGGTGCTTGAAGCTGAATGTCAGTCCTTATTCTTGTATCTTCTAGGTGTATCTCATAACATAAGTAGTCGATAATAGTTTGGCGCCAATCATCTTTATCAACCTTGGTCATAGCAACGAGACGCTCTACTTCATATTTATCTTCATTTTGTGCTACAACCCATTTTTGACAAATAGTAACTTGTGTCTACTCTAGGAGAGTTAGAGCAGAGGCTAGAGCAGCTAAGGCATTGGCTATTTTATTTTCTTTCCTTGGCATATGTTGTAAAGTCGCATCTCTGAGCCATCCTATCAACTTCTGGCCATAACAGCGATAAGGATGAAGTTCAGGCTTTTTAACCTCATAGCTTCCCAAAAGTTGCTTGATTACCAATTTAGAGTTACCAAAGACTTGCAATTGTAATTGCTTCATGTCAATGGCCATTCCGAGTCCAAGTATTAGCGCTTGGTACTCTACGACATTATTTGAGCAACGTTGTTTTAATGTGAAGGAGAATGATAAGACTTCTCCTTGTGAAGTGACAAATTCTACGCCTGCACCAGCTCATCCATGATGTGCAGCCCCATCAAAGTACATTATTCCTCCATGATGCGCAGCCTTATCAAAGTACATTTTCCAAGGAGGTTGAATCTCGATGGCCAATACATCCTCATCGGGAAGCTCGTCAGTCAATTCCCAATCGTCTAATATAGGATGGTTCCCGAAAAATCTACTAATACTTGTCCTTTCACAACCTTTTGATGGATGAACACAATTTCAAATTATTGGAACTGAAGGTATTACTTTGCTAGTCAGTCACTAAGGACTGGTTTAGACATAAAAAATTTGATGGGATTTTCCCTAGAAATAAGATGGACAATGTGCTCTTGAAAATAGTGCTTTATTTTTTGAATTGAAAAGACTAGCGCGAAACACAACTTCTCGATTGATGAATAATTCAGCTCATTTGGTGTCATCATCCTACTCAAGTAATAAAGGGAATTTTCTTTTCCTTCACTATTTTCTTAAGCTATTAAGGCTACAGATCTTTCTTGTGCCACAATGTGAAGTATCAATGGCTTTCCAGGTACAGGGGCTGCTAGAACCAGAGGTTTACTAGGTACACCTTTATACTTTTAATGGTTTTGCTACATGTTTGATCCCACTTGAAAGGACCCCTTTCTTCATGATGTGACTAAATGGTTGGCATCTTCCAACTAGATTCAAGATGAATCTACTCAAGTAGGCTAACCTTCCCTGAAGGCTTTTCAACTCATGAATGTTTCGAGGCTCAGGCATCTTTAAAATTGTATCAACTTTGGCTTGATCAATCTTAATTCCCCGATGTCGCACAATAAAGCCAAGAAACATTCCAAAAGTGACCCCGAAGGCATATTTTAATGGAATCATCCTCAGTTGATACATCCGAAGCAACTCAAACACCATTCTTAAGTCTTTCAAGTGGTCACGCCTCCTTTTCGGCTTCACCACCAGGTCATCAACATAACATTCAAAATTTTTGTGGAGTAAGTTCTCGAATATATTTTGCATAGCCCTTTAATATGTGTCACCAACATTTTTAAACCAAAAGGCATTACCTTGTGGCAATAAATACCTTTAGGTGTGTGAAATGTTTTGAGTTCTTCATCCTTCGGTGACATTCAAATTTGATTATAGCCAGAAGAACCATCAATGAATGACATCCTCATAACTAGTCGTAGCATAAATCATTAGCTCCAGAATGGGCAACGAGAACTCATCTTTAGGGCACGCATTATTGAGGTCTCTAAAGTCAACACAAACTCGAATTTGGCCATTCTTTTTCCTTACGGGAACAATGCTAGAAATCCATGTAGGGTATTTAACTTCACGAATGAAGCCTGCCTCATTGACTTTGTTAACTTCTTTCTCAATCAATGGAACTAAGTCTGGCCTAAAATGTCTTTGAGCCTGCTTGACAAAATGAGCGTCGTGCTTGACTGTCAATTGATGGACTGCTATTTTGGGATTTAAGCCAGGCATCTCTTTATAGCTCCAAGCGAAGGCATCCCTATATTCTTTTATTATATTCATATAAGTTATTTCTTCATCAGCTTCTAGAAAAGCACTCAAGTAAGTTGGCCTTGGTTCTTCATCATTGCCAAGGTTAACTTCTTTTCGGGGATCTGTTGTTGTCTTCACTCCTTGAAATTCTAATGGGGACTCTCCAGCATCCTTCTCTTCCTGTGGATCATTATCATTAATAGATATATGATTGCACCAAACAATACCTCTCAACTCTTCATCAATCTTCATTTGACAGGAGGAATCATTCTCTATCTAATTTGTAACATGACATGAGGAGCCTATGCTTTCTTCATCTTCCTCAAACTCTTTGGTATAAACCACAGTGTGAGCCTTCCCTTTAGCACTTGTTTACATGAAACTATGAGTTCCACCCGTTGTTTCATTCTAGAAGGAATTACATTTTTGAAATCCTTTTAGATCATGGGTGAAGCAAGTGTCATCACTTTTAGGTAACTGTTCTGATGCATGTTATTCCTTTTTTTTCAATGGACCCAACCTTTCGAAAATATAAGCTCTCCCAACAGATTGTCTGAGTCAATCAAAGACAAAAATTCTTTTATTAGAAGATGCATAGTCATCTTCTGTAGCAATGTAGTTATTACTTGCCCTTCTTATGGCGATTAGAACTAGTGGTGGTTGGCTATAGCCTAAGCCTTCGCATGCTTACCTAGTTGTGCCTTCTGATGGTAGTTTCCCTAGCCTAGATGGCTCATTAGAGTTATACCTAGCCCTTGCAAATAACTTATAAGGATTTGGATCAAAGCCTTCCGTATGTCTTGTTGGGAGTGACGCATCTTGTGGCGTATTTTGATCCATAAAACTTCATAGCAGCATTGGGTACAAGTTTATTGCATCACTCCGTTTGATAGAAGGAGTCAACCCTCCTAACATATTCCCTTTCATACCAGATGATTGGTCCTCCTCTTTCTTCACTTTTGGGAGATAACGAAGTGTAGAGGCTGGCTTTCCCTTCGAGGGCATGGTCTTCCCCTTATTTAGACAAGTGTTAGGCTCCCCAATATTGACTTTGCGCTTTTCAATGGCCACATCAGTTGCTTGGACTTTAAGCTTATCAGATTTGCGGTTTGACACCCTCAATGTTTACCCCTTTTACAACATAACTCTTCAAATAGAACTTTGCATTGGCAAAATGTGACTCGACTTTAGTGAAAGGATTATCGTTAGCAACTATTTTCCTTTCAATTCAATTTTTGAGGTACTTCAAGCATTGATAATAAGAAGATGAAACAATTTTGTTCTCATGCACCCAAGGCCTTCTAAGTAATATGTTATATGAAGTCTTTGCATCAATTATATGCATCCATGCACTTGATCGCAAATCATCCATATGAATTTCCAGTTTAATAGAGCCTATAGACCTCTGCCCCTCTTGATTGAATCCTTGTACCAATAAATGACTTTCGCTAAGTTCTTCAGTTGTGATGCCAAACTCTTTCATCATATGGATGGGCTGAATGTTGACCCCAAACCTTTCATCTATCAAGATTCTATTTATCTTCTTCTCTAGTACGTGACCCACCATGTACAAAGGATGATTATGTAGAGTTTCACCAAATAGAAGATCATCATCTATAGATGTGATCTTTGTATCACATGCTTATAATTCTTGAAGAAGAGGTTCCATAGACTTCTCGAAATATGACGGGATGCTTTCGATGGGATTTCACCCATCACTTCTTCCTTGTCAGCAGGAAATGTCTTTGGTGAGATATCACTTGTTGTTCCTTCTTTGTCAACAAGAGACACCTTTGATGGAGTCTCATTCATTGCTACTCCCTTGCCAGCATTGAAACATGATGCCTCAACATTATCTTGAGTAGCCTCCATACAGAACCAACTTGATAGGAATTCCCCCAAAGTCACTGGACATCGCTGTTTTTGGTAGTGATGTACTTCTACCTCTGACCACTTTAGACGTTTGACTGACTTCTACTTCTTTGATCTCCTCACTACCCTTTGTCTGATCGGTTTCTCAAATGATTCTCTCCGTGGACTAGTCTTGTTGCATCTCTGCCTAGTCACAAGAATCCAACATTCATCATTATCTATATCAATTAGGGACTTTTCTCGCTCTAACGACCCTTCCTCTTCAGATGCACATATTCAGATTAGGTCAACCAAACCAAATATGATAAATATTTGATTAGAGCTCCGCTTTCCATCATCAACGACAATTTTCTTTTCGCTAGCCAATTGCATAACTTTATAATTGAAGACAAAATATTTTTCAAGAGGGTGACCTATAAGTCTATGATACTTACAATAATCTGGGTCATTAGTCTTTCCGGCTTCATCGGGTCGTTTTCATCTCTTACAACTCAATGAGATTTAACTCAATCAATTCATTAAAAATTTCAGGAACATCAGAATCCAGAAAAAGGTATTCCTTTTCTTGCATCTCCCTTAAGGTCAACTTTCGACTTGGACGCTCTTGAAAAGTTGTCTTTACGCTTTTCTTCTTTCTTTCTTTCGTAATAAACTTCACAGGTGCCACATTGACATTCACGGATTCTTTGTTGTCATTCTTGGGCACAAATTTGCTCAATTTCCTGGGCTCCTGTTTGTCCTTTCCTTTGCGAGGATCATGAACAAGCATCCCATCCTTTTCGATAGAAGACATGCTCAACTCCATATCGTGGGAACGAGTAGCCAAGTCTTCAAAAGACTTAGGCTTGATTCATTGTAAGATGTAAAGAAGCTCCTAGTGTATCCCTTGGATATACATTTCTATAGTAGAAGCTTCACTGAGCCTATCTTTGCAATTTAAACTTGCATTTCTCCATCGATTTATGAAATTAATGACTGGTTCATCCTTTCTCTGATGAGTATTCGTGAGCTTTACCATGCTCACAATGCGTTTCGTGCTGTAGAAGTGATTCAGGAATTCATGTTTGAGTTGCTCCCAACTATCAATAGAATTAGGGTCAAGATTAGTGTACCATTCAAATGCGTTTTCCTTTAAGGAGCAGAAGAACTGCTTGACAATATAGTCTCCATATGTCCTAGCATTGTTACATGTCTTTACAAAGTGCGCAACATGTTGTTTGGATTTCCTTTGCCCTCAAACTGTTGGAACTTAGGAGGTTGATAATTGGCAGTCATTTTGAGGTTATCAATATCCTTGCAGCGTAAGGTTTGGCATACATATGGGAAGACTTGGTGGAGACCTCATACTTACCATTGATAGTCCCTTCAATGAACTCCTTCAATCAATCAATCATCCCCTCAAGAGAGACCGGTACCTCATTGATATGTGATGCTTGCTTTGTAGGATTTTCAGTCTTGTGAACTTCAATGCCTTTTCCAGGCACATGACTAGATTCTCCATCTAGTAAATACGGGATTCTTGACTTTGTACGTTCTTGGTTAATCCCTCAATCATCTTTGCCAAAGTCGTAAGTTGCTCCTCCATGGATGAAGCATCAGTTACCATCGCTTCATGATCATTGGTGATAGACTTTTATACGAGTCAATCTTCACAGGACTCACATCACGCGAGCCTTTCTTCGCAATGGAGTTCTTAGAACCAGGAAGCTCAAGTGAAGCTAAAGCTCTTTCAATCTTTTCGGCAATACTGGTTCCTCCATCCGCAACATTTGTAGAGGATCCTACTCCTTTCAGAGTTGAAGACCCAAAGATAAGAACTGATATGGACGACATATGAAGTGTTTGTTGTCCTAGCGTAGTAGTCTTGCTCCTCGTAACAGCACCAAATCTCCCAAAGGTAACACCAAGAATTCCCTCCACTTCAGCAGAGAACTTGGAGTCAGCAGCCTTGGAGAAAGTTGATTGGGAGTTAATCTTCTTGGAAGCCATTTGAATGTTCTTTGATGCTTGAAAAGTTGATATGAGAGGTAGACATTCTCCCACTAGGCGTGCCAGAATTTGTAGACGATAAATTCACGTCGAGAAAATAATAATCAAGAACAAAAATATTACGAACAATTTGTAGTATTTGTTTTCAAAATGTGAGTGTTACAATCTCTATAAATCCCGATTCGCCTTTTCAAGTGTAAATTCAAGGGCTCTTGAGCTTGATCTTGAATTTAGAATTTGTTCTTGAACTTGATCTTGAAATTTGAATTTATTCTTGATCTTGTTCTTGAAACTTGAATTTGTTCTTGATCTTGTTCTTGAAACTTGAATTTGTTCTCGAGTTTAATCTTAAGTTCAAGAGCTTTTAAGCTTGTTCTTGAACTTGAGTGCTTGAATATTTGAATTCTTGAACTTTCTAGAGAAATTTGTGGTGTTTGATCCATGAGCTTTCTCTAGCTTTTTTGTTAAAATTCTTCTCTCTTCTTTGAGTTATGAAGACCTCTATTTATAGTTGTGGAATAGAGGAATTATAATAGGAAAGACTTTCCTTCAGCCAATCAGATTTAAGTGACATGGTATGTTGGGCTTTAATGAAATGAGCTTGTCATTTGGATACATGGCATGGTCCCATTGGCTTCTTTGTTTGACTTGACGTGTCACATCATTTGACACATGGCACCAAGATGGGCCTCTTGGATGAAACAATATTGAGCTTGTTAATTTGGACTCCTTTTTGTAGCCCAAATCAATTAATATGGATTTTAATTAAATTTGTATCTATTAGACTTAAATGATTAAGCCAATTATATTAATCCATAACATTTATTTGGACTAATACTATTTGATTTTGCTTTTGTTTTTTTGTAGTGCTGTAGTCCACAATCAAGGCTCCTAATAATGTCAAGTAAATGATAAACAAAACAAAGAAAAAAGGGAGGCAACGTCGGGCAGCTGTACAAGTGGTTGTACTAAATCAGGACAAACAACTTTGGTTATAGAGGTTTGGTTGTATTTTGCATTAGCTAGTAACAATCATTCATAATTTGCTTCTATTAAATTATTTCAAAATATAATTTGTCCAATATGTTTGGGTGAGGCAGGCTGGATTACTTGAGCCGTATGGACTTTTCTTAGACCATTCTTTAAATTCTATATTTACCATTCCAATCGACTAAATTTCACCTTTTAAAAAAGTGAGATACAAGTAGGAGTGCATATAATACCATAGGAAAATTTTACATGGAGAAGATTAAAAAAACTGAAGCATTACATAAGACGAAGCACAAATCTACATAGATTGTGCACTGGGCAAATCGTTGTAACTCAAAGTCTCTTAACAAATCTAGAAATCGTTCCATGCATATCATATTCAGAATTATGGCGCATTATGGAAAGGCTAAATTTTCGCTAAATTAATGGGCTATCAAGAAGTAGAGGTGAAAATGACTCACGTCTTGTTGTCGCAAAACTTATTATGGAGGAGGACATACAACATCATTATCTTAGAGATATTATCAAAGATTGTGATATATATTTGTCCAATGTCAGAAAGCCCTCTATTTATTAAACACATTTGGAGAGGGGCAAACCATTGTGTGAATTTTTTGGCAAATCAAAGAGCACAAAAATGAATTTGGACATGCTGAAGACCAAAAAGAAACTACATCAATTGCTAATTCCAAAGACAGAACACCAAAGAAATATTCCAGATCAGGCATGATCTCTGTTTCATCAACATGAAGAAATAATCTTCTGTGGTCCAGTGGCATGCAATTCATTATTGTTGTTACTTGTGTCTGTGACTTTGTAAGTTGTCCTTATACGGTAAATGTCCGCACCTCTTCTTTTTATCTTCTCAATCTCCATAGCAAACTCATTAGCAAAATTATGATTTGCCTTATGGAGTTGTTTCAATTGTTGGCATGCCCGGTCTGGGGAAAACAACTCTTGCCAAAAAACTTCATAGGCATGTCTGTGATTAATTTGTAGTCTATATTTCACAACAGCCAAGGGCGGGAGAAATCTTACATGACATAGCCAAACAAGTTAGACTGACGGAACAGGAAATGGTACATAACTTTTTGGTGGAGTCAGTAAATGTACTCTTTCAACCAATATATGTAAGCGCGAGCAAATTTGCTGATGATTGCAGTTAGGAAGATGTTGAGTGCAGAGATATCTCTTGATCTTTGGAGTCGGATATGTGACCATGCTCGTGATAACATGCATTTGACTGCAATCTAGACTAGCCTTTTTATATGATTATCGAAGAGCTTTTGCCTATAAGTAAGCCTTGGATTCGGAATAATGTTTTCTCAAGCAATCTTTGGTTCTGAAGCTAAACATGCTATTAGATAATTTTATTTGCATTTACAGTTTGTATTATTTTTCTTGTTCATGTCGCCGGATTCTAGCAAAAAAAAGGAAATGCAACTGAACCTAATTTAACTTGCCTTTAACTCTATTTTACAAATTCTGACTTAGTTTGTACCCATACGATTATTTATCTGGCAAACATATATGATATGTAAATGATATATGACAGGATAAAAAATACATATATGATAGGTGAATGATAAATAAAAGTGCCATGACTTATAAGGACCAAACATAATAATCAAACAACTAAATTCAATCTGAAAAAAACAAGCAATCTTTCTCAATGCTACACTTGAAGAATGAAGAAAACTAAAGGAAGCTGGATTACAATCTCACATAGTGCAAACAATGTAACTCATATTCCCAAATTTAAAGAGATATTACATGGATAAAGCACATCCATTAAGTGCCCCAATGATTGTAAGATCACTTGATGTTAATAAAGATCCATTCTGACCTCATGAAAATGAGGAAGAGCTTGTTGCTGCTGAAGTACCATATGTTAGTTCAATTGGTGCATCGATGTATCTTGCTAATAATTCTCACTAGATATATCTTTTTCTGTGAATTTATTAGCAAGATTTAGTTCCTCCCAACATGGAGACACTGGAACGGTATTAAACATATATTCAGATAAATTTAAGGAACTTTTGATATGGACTATTTTATTCAAAAGAATCAGGTTCACAATTAATAAGTTATGCAGATGCAAGATATTTGTTTGGTCCACATAAAGAACAATCTCAGATAGGTTATTTATTTACATGTGGAGGTACAGTCATATCTTCACGTTCAACAAAACAAACTATGGATGCTACTTACCCAAATCACGCAAAAATAATTACCATTCATGAAGTTAGTCTAGAATGTGTTTGGTTGAGATCGATAATTCAACATATCTTGAAAACGTGCGGTCTTCCTCTGAAAAGAGATATTCCAACAATATTATATAAAGACAACGCTGACTAAGAGGATGATACATCAAAGGAGACCGAACGAAACATATTTCACCAAAATTCTTTTTCACTCATGATCTTCAAAAGAAAAGTGAAATAGATGTTCAACAAATTTGTTTCAGTGACAATTTGGCAGATATATTTACCAAAGCATTGCCAACTTCGACTTTTGAAAAATTGAGATACAAGATTGGAATGCGTCATCTTCGAGATATGAAGTGATATTTTCATCAAAGGGAATAAATATGCATTATACTCTTCTTTTCCTAACCAGGTTTTATCCCACTGGATTTTTCTGGTAAGGTTTTTAATGAGGCAACAAAGTGTATTACTACATGGACATCCAAGAGGGAATGTTGTAAAGTGAATGTCCAAATAAATATGTTCTATATTATAACGTAAATGTGCACACAATATATTTTATTATAACATACATATCTATATTATCTTAAAAGCATGAACTCCCCAAAATGAATGTTAAATTACTATAATACCCCAATTAAAGAAAATACTTATTTCCTAAATATAAAAATTAAATTACCTAAGAACCCTTATTAAAAACCTAATTGTCTTACTTATAAATAGATTAAAAACCTACAACTATTCGCAAACGTATGGTTTCATTTGGAAGGATGCACTTCTTTGGATACGTTTCAAATGCAGGAAAGGAAAAATAGTAACTATCCATATTGTCTCCTGCAGTTTTCAATCTCTGTCTACACATGGTTAAGCATCATGCACATACATATGCTCATATTTGCTTTATTTTGTATTCATACAAGTGCTACCTGTCTAATTGCACTAGAGGGAAAACTAGCAATCTGAGCTGATTTCCTCCATTGATGAAGGTACTTCTCAGAGGAATGAGAAGAGAGAAATATAGAGTATGAGGGAATTTGTGTTGAATTCTCATTACCAAGAAAATTGACACTTCACAAGGTGATATATACACACATACAATCACACTAATCACATGATGGAACATTCTAGCAACTTTTCTAACTGACCAGTAACAAACTTGACTAACTACTTAACTAACGTCTAACAAACTAACTGCCACTTAACTAACTAATCATGTACAAAGCATGACTATCAGTGTATATTCTCATTAGCCCCCCCCCCCAAAGTTGTAGGTGACACAGACAACTTGCTTAGAACAGTGTTGTGCTTGACTCCACTCAAGGCCTTAGTGAATATATCAGCTAGCTGTGATTCTGTGGGGACATGATGAAGTGAGATCAGCCCTTGTTACAACATCCCTCGAACAAAATGTCAATCCACCTTTATGTGCTTTGTACGCTCATGGAAAGCTGGACTCTTGGTAATATGAATTGCTGCCTGACTATCATATAAAACATGAATTGGTAGAGGACAATCCACTATTAGTTCATCAAGCAACCTCTCAAGCCATATCAATTCTCCTACAGCCTATCTTATGGCTCTATATTCTGCTTCTGCAGATGACAATGATACTGTGGCCTGCTTCTTGAACTTCCAACTAATGGGACTGTCTCCCATAAGCACCAAATAACCACTTATTGATTTCCTTGAGTCAGGGCAAGCAACCCATTCTGAGTCACCATATACACTCACATTGAGCTCAGGTTTGTTAGAAATGAAGATTCCAAGTGTAGGATCCTGTTTCAAGTATCTAAGGACATGGTAGGCTGCCTTCAAATGTGGTTCTCTAGGAGATTGCATGAACTGACTTAGATGTTTGACACTGTATGCTAAGTCCATTCTTGTGTTTGTAAGGAAGTTAAGCTTGCCAATTAGTTTTCTACAGTGAGTTGGATCTGATAGGAGCTTACCTTCTGTAACTTTCAGTTTCTCATTAGCATCAAGTGTAGATGTAGTTGGTTTGTAACTCGTATCATATTCTTTCAAAAGATCTGCTGTGAACTTCCTTTGTGATATGAGAATACCATCTTGTCTGTATAATATTTCCAATCCTAAAAAGTAGTGTAGTTTTCCAAGATCCTTTATTCTGAATTGATCATGAAGGAATGCTTTTAAGGAAGTACTTGTCATGCCCCCGGAGGGTACTCTAGACGTGGCCGGTACTCGGAGACTATTGCTAGTCCCCAAGCGAATCGCTTGGCCTCATTACATTCATTCATTTAACAACAAATCAATCAGCGAAAGGCTAAAGATAATAATGGGCAATCTAAGTATCAAATATCATATCACATAAATGGGCTAGTAGGAAAGAAACTAACTCAACAAACTCTCAACATCAATAAATCAACTCTAGTCTATGAAGCCTCTATCACTATCAAATGGTGTCAATAACAAACCCATGGTTGCCTCAACTCAAAATAAAAGCTTCCTTAAGTCTTAACTCTATAAAGCTAGATGAAAATAAAACAGGATCCTCCGAAGTAAGGGAGGCTCATCAACTCAGCTGAATGCCAAGATCCTCAACAGTGCGCCTGTTGACGATCTCTAGTACCTGCCTCTACATCATAAAATAATGCAGTCCAAAGAGGACGTCAGTACGTGGAATGTATGAGTATGTATAATGACTAAATGAAACAGATGCAGGTAGAATTATATGGAAATAACATCAACTCAGAAGATACTCAATGAGAATGTCAAATGTCTATCTAAAGCAAGAATAAAGAGTAAACAAATGACCCATCAATACCAATCAAACCTCATCAATGAACTCAGCTCAACTCAACTCAACTCGAGTCAACTCAGAGTACTATCAATGTGGAACCTATCTGGGAGTTTCTCTTATTCGACAACAATCACTTATGAGCCAGTGATTGTATAACAATCTCGCTGACGTTGCCATAACCATTACGTACTTGCCAAGTAAAGAACAAAACGGATCCACTATGGATCTAACCGCAACAAGTCCTCTATTACTTTCAGGGACTTTAACTCAAAAGGGAACCTCAATGTAATGGTTCTGTCCTCATCTATGCTTGGTGCTCGATACTCCTCCCAAGAGTCAATGCTCATATAATCATCTTAATTAGCCTTATAAACGCTCTTATCATCTCAATTAGTCTCATAGAGACTCTCATCAACTCACTAAATCAACTCAATTTGGGCCTTTTAGCCTATCATCTCATTAACTCAATTCTCATTTAAAAACTCAAAGACTTAGATCAATCATTAAGAGGAAGTCAATAGAAAAAACTCTAGAACTCAATTATGAATACTCATGGGATCATCAAGATCAATTAACTCAACTTCATACTCATATCAAATCATACAATCAACATACTCAAGCCAAGGCTCTAGCCTCCATCCCTAAGTTCATTCATGCATCTTTTATGAAATAACATATGGGGCTTGTGAAAACAACTTATATAAAATATTAAATTAGTAAAACAAGTTTATGATGATCATCAACACATGAATATATACATAATCTACAAGAAAATACTAAAAAAAAACATGTACATAGACTCATAGACTCTCCCAACTCCTCTATTACCATCAATGGGGGCACATGGAAGAACATTCCCATATTTCAGTTTAGCTTTACATACCTGGTGTGAAACTTTTGACAATAAACCTCGAAGAACTCTCCTTAAACTCCTCGAATTTACGCTCCTCTTCTCTTATCTTTAGCCCTAGTCTTTGTTAAGAACTAGAAAGGCTTAGGAATGAGGATTAAAACCCTTTTTACACATAAAATGATCTATTTAGATTGTGTTTTAAGTTTAGGAGGGGTTGGGAAAGGTCTGAAATGCCCCTCACAAAATTGAAGAAAGTTCACCTCGAGGACCGGGGGTCTGCGACGCAGACTATTCCCATTTTTGGGTTTTTCGTTGAAAATTCTTTGATCAAGTTTTCTAATCCCATGGAAAATATTTGGACCAACTCTAAGTGTAACTCCGCGGTAAGTGCATGTCGCACACCTATCACACACTCATTCTGGAAATCATTTTCGCATTAAAAAATTATCTTTTGATCTGGTTGCTTTAAAAATCAACCAAAATCATTTATTTCACTCAATTATTTCATGCTGATCGCATTTCCGACCTCGCACATCTCTCTTTTAGGGGTATTTTGATAATTTTATTGGGTGTTACAGTAATTTCCTTTAAATCAGTTCCAGTTAGGATAACATCATTAACATATACAACAACAAATACTAGAGATCTTTTCTCCCCTTATAGAATAAGGAGTAATCAATATTTGAGTGCATTTATCCCCTTGAACAAATATTACTAGCCAGTTTTTCATACCACTGTCTGCTGGCCTGTTTCAAGCCATGTAGTGACTTCTTCAATTTACAACCATCTTACTGTTATCTACTATGAGACCATGTGGGAGTTCCATATATACTTCTTTATTCAGATCACTATACAGGAAAGCATTATTCATATCTAGTTGATGTAAGTTCCAACCCTTCTTCGCAGCTAAACAGATCAGTGTCCTAACTGCGGTCATCTTAACCACAGGTGAGAAGGTTTTTGCATAATCCAACCCAGCTTGTTAAGTGTACCTTTCACCACCAATCTAGCCTTGAATCTTTCTACACTTCCATCTGCTCTATGTTTGATTTTGTACCCCCATTAACTTCCAACAGTATTCTTTCCCTTAGGTAGTATCACCAATTCCCAAGTGTTATTTGCATATAATGCCTCAAACTCCTGTGTCATTGCCACTTTCCAAGAAGGATTCAAGATTGCTTCCTCATATGTAACAGGTTCACTTTCATGTGAAATGGCTTTCAATAAGTGCTGGCTATCAGAACATAGAGTTGTGAAGCAAACATAGTCATAAGTGGGCAAGAAAGAGGCGAATGAATGTTGTGTGGTACTAGGATCAGGTAAGATAGAATTGGTAGCATGTGTAGGGACATTGGATGTAGGTGACTCAGATTGTAGTCTTGGTAAGGTGTAGTTATATCTTTTAGATAGCTCGGAGTGTGAAGTGTCGTACTTGTTCTTCTATGTGCAGGTGGAGCATCAGTAGTAGACAGAGCATTTTGTTTCAGGTATAGATGTTGGTTGTGCATTGGTGTCTGGAATGTGTTCACTTGTATCAGTTGTGTTTTGATTGTGTGTGATCTCATGTGACATGTTGTTGTCCAGTAAATACTCATCATCAAACATGTTAGTTGTGCCATGCATACAAGTCAAATCTTGGGAATTTGAAACCAACAACTTCAGGACAGTACTAAAATCAGAACCAATGGGAGCAACAACAAAAGGAAACATATATTCATGAAACAAGACATCTCTAGACACATGAATCCTTCTAGTGGCTAAGTCCAAGTCCTTGTAACCCTTTGTATTGAAAGGATATCCAACAAAAATGTGAGGTGTTGCTCTACGTTCAAATTTATCCTTCTAAGATTTTAAGGTGGTAGGGAAGCATAGAAAGCCAAAGCTTTTGAGGTGAGAGTATGTGGGCTTGCTTTGTTATAGAACTTCATAAGGGGACTTGTGTTGGTGAGCTGTTGTAGCAATCTATTGATAATGTAGGTGGCAATTAGCACACTCTCCCTAGTACTTCAAGGCAATTTTGGTTGAAATAAGAGGGCTCTTGCTGTCTCAAGTAGATACTTGTGTTTTCTCTCTACAACACCATTCTGTTGTGGTCTGTAAGGACAGATTCTTCGGTGTATAATTCCTTTTTCTTCGAAATATTTGGTTGCCTCACTATTTGTAAACTCTAGCCATTGTCTGATCTGATGATCTTTAGTTTGGTTTAGAACTAGTTTTCTATGAGTGACACAAAAGCTTTCAAGGTTTAAAGTACATTACTTTTGCATCTGATCAGTTGTGTCCAAGTTGCTCTACTAGGGTCATCTACCATAGTTAGAAAGTAGTGATGACCATCATGAGTAGGTACATGATAAGGTCCCCATAGGTCAATGTGTAATAGTTCAAAGATCTTTTTGGTAGTTGTAGTGCTTTCAGGGAAAGGCATTCTAGTTTTTCTAGCCATGGGGCATATAGTGAAGGAAAAAGGTTGTCTGGTAGAAACTTTTATAGGTATTGTTGAAATATTCATCATCTTTATAAAGGGTATATGACCTAGTCTAACATACCACAAGAGTTCATCATTAGTATAATGAGCAGAATTAGCAACAATGGAACTGGAAACATCAACAACACAAGCTTATTTATTGCATGTTTCAGAGTATTTTACAATGGGAGATGAAGCTTGAAACTTACACTCAGCTAGACTCTCTTTGTTCTTATTTGTAGAGGTAACAGACAAAGATTTAGAAGGCATAGACAAATACTTTAAAGGAGAACATTTACTGACTTGACACCCAACATTACCATCACAGGATGAGGCACAATTGTGGCATTTGGAGCATAGGTAGTATAGTCCATTCTTAGCTCTACCAAGTCTTAGAGGTGTCACGACCCAAGCCTAGGGCCTAGACATGGAACGGAAAATAGGAACCCGAAGGAATCCAAACAATCCTCTTAGCATATCAATCACGCATCCTTGGTCGCGGAAGAAAAATAAACAACAACAAGAGATATAAATAAAGGGAAGCGAGACTAAGGGAAGTCTTTGATAATCATGAATGCATATAGGAGTCAAGCTCATAATCTAAGTACATTATAATATCCAACAACACCTCTAACATGGAATGGAGCGGGGGCCAAGACACTTTTCGAGCTCTTCCTCATAATAACAAGTGCTTAACATATAAAAGTCTCAAAATAACAAGAATAATGTAGATAGTGTCCTCGGACTTGAGGACTCATCAAAGCTTACTCCAAAGTACCAAACTAGCCACGTGGAGGATGATCAAAAGGTGCCTCGGTCCCTACATAGTAATATCATGTAGGCATAGAGTATGCGTTAGTACGTTTGAATGTACTAAGTATGTGGGATGCAATATAACAAGAGATGAGCCAATATAGTCAAAATGCATAATCATAAGCAATGAATATATAATTTCAATATGACATGCATGATCAATTCTCATAATAAAACATGCTTGTAAATCATTCATCTTGCACAATATATATATATATATATACACACACGTGGGAAGTGACCTCAACTAACATAGACCAAGTAACTACAACTTGGACTCCACGTCCTGACACCCCCTCAGTTCAGGTGACCGGGCATGACACCCCTCGGCGAAGTGTGGTCTACTTGTCAAGGAAAACCAAACATGATAACATAAACTAGATGGATCCACTAGTATAGTAAGGGTAATAATCATAATCCTATGGTGTCACATAGTTTAGAGACTAAAGACTTTATGTAAGGACCCCTTGAGTCGAGCCCCCATCTTAAGCCTTAATCGGTGCTAAGTCAAATCCCACTGAATACTTGAAATAATCATAACTTGTATAACTTGTAAGAAATATGAAAACATGATATGAGTAGCTCTTGAAACATGCTTGACCTCTAGTAGTGAGCCTAACTTGAACATGAGAGTAGATCATACTCATACATGAACTCTTGTTTTAACATGAATGGCTCACAAGTGGTAAAAATCTTGGAAATAGGGTTTAACTTGATACTTGTAAAATCGTAGATACTTTCCATGAATTCAATACATGCTTGAAAGCCCTTAATCATCATATAGTCACTTGACTTATAAATTATGAAATAGATCATCAATAACTTGAGAATTCTTGACTTGACATTTTATCAAACACATGGTGCATTCATGATACTTGTTCAAAATCATGCAATTCAAAAGTGAAATAAGATGAGTAAACTTAATGCAAATCAACCCACTAATATGTAGTAAAACCCTCATGTAAGGTACCTCAAAATCCATTACAAAAGCTCTTGATAAAGCATAACTTCATAGCTCAAAACATGCATAGTTCCAATAGATATAATCAAATCATAGTATAAGTTTGAAATAGATAGTCATGCATAATCAATCAATATTTCATAAAACCCCAATATGATTCATGCTCATAATTCATAATAAGAGATATCCATAGGTAACAACTTGAAAACATGCAATTTTCATGAAAAGGGAAGGTTGGTCTCCATGGGTGAAAGGGACCTAATGGATGAAACCCACATAACTTAAAGCTTGATTTTCTTGAAGTGAACTTGAAGTAATCTTAGATCTTGAAATGAATCCTGGAGTCCCAAAGTTGAGCTTGAGATCCTTAGATTTGGATGAGAGAATTGATAGAGCCTTAGAGGGGTTTGAGAGAGGGATTTGTGAGATATAAAGTCGAAAAATGGCTAAGTATGGGTGATTTCACGTTTTAGTGAGCATAGGGCTATGACCCCAATGCCCTTGGGCGCATAGGAAAATCTAAGGAAAACATTGTACTGTTCCACGTCTGGTCCGCGATGGGTCCACGATGTGAATCCATCGCAGGGGAAGTTTTTGTGCTGATCCGCGCCCAGTCCACGTCGCGGCTTGATGGCGGATGCACATTGGAAATTGAAAATTAGCAAAATTTATTTTTCGCAACGGATCCTCTATAATCTAGGTTATACTCATTTCCCACTCGATTTTACCCCCGATCGAGAATATGAGGTTGGATCTTCAATATCACATACAAATTTTGAGATATATGAAAATTATGACTATGGGCATTTCGAAGCACATTTTTGGGGCGTTTTAATATCTTCCCCTTAGGAACATTCATTCCCAGATGTCAGAAAAACATGCATAAGAGAAGTAATCATGAAGATTTTAGCCCGACATGAATTCAACAAATGCATTTAAACATCATTTTTACAAATCTCAACATGAACGTCAAAGATCACCATAAATAGTTAACATGAACCTGGATGCATGCAAATGACATAAGGGCTGAAACTTAAGACTTGAAATTATATAGGGGACTTAAAGTACCTTCGGCTTGAGTAGAGTGGAATAGATATGGGTATCGTTTTCTCATGTCCGCCTCGGCTTCCCATGTGGCACTTTCAACTTGTTGGTTCCTCCAAAGGACCTTGATGGAAGATGCTTCTTTGTTTCTCAACCTCTTCACTTGTCTATCCAAAACCTCCACCGGGACCTCCTCATAAGTCAATTATCCTCTACAACACCCACAACATCTAAGGGCACTATAGCACTTGGGTCACCCACACATTTTCTCAACATGGACACATGGAAGACCAGATGAACCATATTTATATCTATAGGCAACTCCAACTCATATGCCACCTTACCTACTCTCTTCAAAACTCTATAAGGACCCACAAACCTTGGGCTTAATTTCCCTTCTTGCCAAATCGGACCACAACCTTCATGGTTGAGACTTTCAAGTAAACCTAATCACAATCCTTAGACTCAAAATCTCTTCTCCTCAATCGGAGTAGGACTTTTGTCTACTTTGGGCTATTTTCAATCTCTCCCTTATTAACCTCACCTTCTCCAAGGCTTCCATGACCAAATCCAGGCTAGCAAAGCCATCTATCCTACTTCACACCACCCAACCGGGGATCTACAACACCTACTATATAAATCTTCAAAGGGAGCCATACCAATGTTTAAGTGGTAGCTATTGTTGTAAGAAAATTCAATACGTGGAAGACGTTCGTCCCGATTACCCTTAAACTCCAAAACATAAGCTCTAAGTATATCCTCAAGAGTTTGGATAGTCCTCTCGTCTTGACCATCTGTTTGAGGATGAAAAGTCGTGCTAAGCTTAATCTTGGTACCAATACCTCTTTGGAAGGACCTCCAAAAGTGAGAAGTGAATTGAGCACCACGATCAGAAATGATAGACAAGGGAACCCCATACAATCTAACCAACTCATGAATGTACAACTTTTCATAATCTTCAGCACCATAACTAGTTTTGAACGATAGAAAGTGAGTCGACTTTGTCATTCTATCCACCACAACCCAAATAGAGTCAAAATTTTCCTAGTCTTAAGCAACCCAACCACAAAATCTATATTGATCTCTTCCCACTTCCAAGTAAGAATCTCTATGTCTTGGGCTAGGTCACCCGACATTTGATGTTTTTCTTTCACTTGTTTGCAATTGTGACATCTGGAGATGAACTTGGCAATGTCTCTCTTCATACCACCCCACTAATACACCTCCTTCAAGTCTCTATACATCTTTTTAGAACCAGGGTGAATAGAATAGGATGAATTATGGACATCCTTTCAAGATCAACTCCCCTGAGTCACCAATATTAGGCACACACAACCTACCTTGGTACCTAAGGGCATCATCTCCCCCTTGAGAGAAAGCCTCCATTTTACCATCTTTCACCAAAGCCTTTAACTTTAACAATGCGGAGTCAAGATCTTATTTTGCCTTTACCTCCTCAATAAAAGAAGATTTAGAACCATCAACAGCCACTACACCACCATTTTCAACCTTATCCAACCTAGCCCCTAATCTATCCTACCGGTGAACCTCTCTGGCCACCTCTTTGCCACCATCATCAATATGAGTTAGACTACCCATGGATACACTGCTTAGAGCATTGGCCACAACATTAGCTTTGCTGAGGTGATAATGCACACTCATATCATAGTCTTTAAGGAGGTCTAACCACCTTTTTTGTCTCGAGTTAAGATCTTTTTAGGTGAACACATATTGGAGACTCTTGTGGTCGGTAAACACATTAATATGAACCCCATACAAGTAGCGATGCCAAATCTTCAAAGCAAAAACCACAGTTGCCAATTCAAGATCATGGGTTAGATAATTATTCTCATGCACCTTGTCATTTTGCATCAAAACACACCTAAAATCGATTTTTGAGACATCACAAATACCACAAACCCTTCCAACCCTTCCAGTAGAGCCAAGGTAAGAGCGGAGACAAGCTTATCTTTCAAAGTTTGGAAACTCTTTTCACAGTCATCGATCCACACGAATTTTTCCTTCTTTTGGGTCAACATTGTCATAAGAGAAGCAATAGAAGAAAAGACATTCACAAACCTCTGGTAGTAACCCGCTAAACCTAAGAAACTCCTATTATCAGATGGAGTCAAGGCTCTAAGCCCATTTCTAATCACCTCTGTCTTCGTCGGATCCATCTTAATGCTATCCCTGACACCACATGCCCTATAAAAGGAACCTCTTTCAACCAAAATTCACATTTTTCATATTTAGCATACAACCTCTACTCTCTCAAGATTTACCACACCACCCTCAAGTGTTCACATGCTCTTCCTCACTCCGGGAATAAATCAATATATCATCAATAAAGACACCACAAACATGTCAAGGTACGGTTTAAAGACCCTTTCATGAGATCCATAAAAATAGCGAGTCCATTAATCAACCCAAAGGACATAACCACAAACTCAAAGTGCCCATACTTATTCCGAAAAGCCATTTTCGGGAATATCACACTCCCTCACCTTCACTTGATGGTATTCGGACCGAAGATCAATCTTAGAAAAGTGACTAGCCCCCTTATAGTTGATCAAAAAAGTCATCAATCCTTGATAGAGGCTACTTTTTCTTTATGGTAACCCTATTAAGTTGTTAGTAATCAATGCACATTCTAAGAGAACCATCTTTTTTCTTCACAAATAACACCGTGCACCCCAAGGTGACTTACTAGGCCTTACGAAACCCTTTTCCAACAAATCCCTCAATTGATTCTTTAACTTCTTCAATTTCACCGGGGCCATACGGTAAGGGGGAGTGGAGATGGGTTGAGTGTCAGGAAGGAGGTCTATACCAAAGTCTATTTCCCTTTCGGGAGGAACACCAGGAAGCTCATCGGGAAAGACATCAAGAAACTTATTAACCACTGGAACTGACTCAATAGGAAGAACTTTGGACTCAACATCCCTAACCTTCATAAGATGATCAAGGCAACCCTTAGAAATCAACTTTTGGGCAACCCTTAGAAATCAACTTTTGGGCTTTAAGATAAGAAATAAATCCACCATTGACCACTATATCACAAATTTCCCACTCAAGGATGGACTCATTTCGGAATTGGAATTAAATATATGGGTTCTACAATTAATAGAAACATAATATGCATGTGATAATTCATCCCAAGAATGACATCAAAATCCACCACATCTAATTCAACAAAATAACAAGGCAATACGTTATGCAATATGAACATGAGAAAATATATATATATAGACTTTTTTAGCAACAATAGACTCACCAACGGGGTTAGACAGTTCATAAGGTTCATACAACAATTCGAGACTCACATTAAGCTTTTTGGCAACAAAAGGAGTAATGAAAGAAAGAGTGGCACCCGGATCTATCAATGCATACATATCAAAATGAAAAACCTTTAACATACCGGTGATGACATCAGACAACCTCTTCCACCCCTTGCCTTCCTTGAAGAGCATATAATTTATTTTGCCTTGGAGCACCCCCTTGTTTGCTTCACTTTGTCCTTGGACTTGCATTAAAACATGGGCCTTGTGGACAACCATCTCTACTTTGTTTTGAGCATGAGGATAATCAATAACCTTATGACCTATTTCACCACAACCAAAACAAGTATTAAAATTCTTCAACACGGACCACCATGGTTTCTTCCATACTTTTGGCACTTAGGGTGGGTCATCCCACCATTACTACCTTGGAATCTTGGATTATCATTAGTAAATCTCTTATTAGGAGCATTGGAAGACGCTTGACCTCGGAACTTATGGCCCTGAGGAAATTGGCCACCCTTGGAACTTTGGAAACCACCTTCAAAACTAACCCTTTTGGACTCACCAGTTCTTCTTTTTCTGAGTTTTTCCCCCTCTAGTTGCTCTGCATATGTCATGAAATGGGAAAATCCATATCACTCACCAGCATGGCGGTACGACACTTCTCATTAACCGAATCGGACAACCCCAGCACAAACTTGTTCATTCTAGCTCTAGGGTCTACCACCAAATGTGGAGCATACTTGGAGAGCTTATTGAACTCGAGGGCATACTCCCTCACACTCATGGAACCTTGCTTAAGGTTCATAAACTCCATCATCTTAGCCTTTTAGCTCGATAGGAAAGAACTGGTTGAGGAATGCGACTTTGAACTCCTCCCAAGGTATAATATCATCGTCTTTCCTCTCCAATTTCCATTGGGTGAACTAAATTTGGGCGACACCTTTGAGTTAGTAGGTCGTGAACTCCTCTTTGTCTTCCGAATTGACCCCTATGATAGATAGCACTTTATATACCTCATTGATGAACTCTTGGGGTCCTCATCGACCTTGGATCTATGGAACTCCGGTGGGTTCATTCTTGTGAAATCCCTCACCCTAGAGGCCGGAGTGAGAGCTTGAGGGGCTTGGGCCCCTTGGTTTATTTGGTTGGTCATAAAATGGGCCAACATTGTGATGGCATCTCGAAACTCTTCTCAAGCTACCCCTCCATCTTGAGGAGCTTGAGGAGCGGGACTGGTCGGTTGCTCTTTAGGAGTATGGGCTCTCCTTAATCTTCCCCTTGGAATCGGCATAATCTAGAAGGTAACAAGAGCATTCATTAAGAGAAAAACCTTATAGTTATACCTAAAGCACGATATAGACCATGAAGAAATGAAACATTTCCTAAAACCCCTCATAGCCTCCCGTTCATAGTTGTGGCGCATTTCACAAGCATGAATAAGACTCTAATCGACGAGGTCTGTTGGATTTCCGAGGAACATTAACAACTTAGAGCTCTGATACAAAGTTTGTCACAACCCAAGCCTAGGGCCTAGACGTGACATGGCTTATGGGAACCCGAAGATATCCAAAACAAGCCTCTTAGCATATCAATCACGCATCTTTGGTCGCGAAAGCAAAATAAACAACAACAAGAGATATAAATAAAGGGAATCGGAACTAAGGGAAGTCTTTGATAATCATGAAAGCATATAAGAGTCAAGCTCATAACCTAAGTACATCATAATATCCGAAAACACCTATAACATAGAATGGAGCAGGGGCCAAGGCACTTTCCGAGCTCACCCTCTCATAATAACAAGTTCTTAACATAAAAAAGTCTCAAAATAGCAAGACTAATGTAGATAGTGTGATCAGACTTGAGGACTCACCAAAGCTTATCTCCAAAGTACCGAACTAGCCACATAGAGGATAATCAAAAGGTACTCTGATATCTACATGTTAATATCATGTAGACATAGAGTATGCATTAGTACGTTTGAATGTACTAAGTATGCGGGATGCAATGCAACAAGATGATCCAATATAGTCAAAATGCCTAATCATAAGCAATGGATATATAATATCAATATGGCGTGCATGATCAATGCTCATAATAAAACATGTATGTAAATCATTCATCTTACACAATATATATGCATATATATATATAAAATATGTGGGAAGTGAACTCAACCGACATAGACCAAACAACTACAACTTGGACTCTGAAGCTAGACACCCTCTCGGTTCAGGTGACCGGGCATGACACCCCCTGACAAAGTGTGGTCTACTTGCCAAGACAAACCAAACATGATAACATGAACTAGATAGATCCACAAGTATAGCAAGGGTAATAATCATAATCATATGATGGAACATAGTTTAGAGACTAAAGATTTTACGTAAGGACCCTTGAATCGAGCCCCCATCTTAAGTATCAATTGGTGCTAAGTCAAATCCCACTGAATACTTGAAATAATCATAACTTGTATAACTTGCAAGAAACATGGAAACATGACATGAGTATCTCTTGAAACATGTTTGACCTCTAGGAGTGAGCCTAACTTGAATATGAGAGTAGATCATACTCATACATGAACTTTGCTTTAACATGAATGGCTCACAAGAGATAAAAATCTTGGAAATAGGGTTTAACTTGATACTTGTAAAATCATAGATATTTTCCATTAATTCAACATATACTTGAAAGCAATTAATCATCATGTAGTCACTTGACTTGTAAATCATGAAATAGATCATCAATAATGTGAGAATTCTTGACTTGACATTTTATCAAACACATGGTGGGTGCATGATACTTGTTCAAAATCATTCAATTCAAGAGTGAAATAAGATGAATAAATTTAATGCAAATCGACCCACCAACATGTAGTAAAACCCTCATGTAGGGCACCTTGAAATCCATTACAAAAGCTCTTGATAAAGCATAACTTCATAGCTCCAGACATGCATAGTTCCATTAGATATAATCAAATAATAGTATAAGATTGAAATAAAGTCATGCATAATCAATCAATATTTCATATAACTCCAGCATGATTCATGCTCATAATTCATAATAAGAGATGCTCATAGGTAATACAACTTGAAAACATGCAATTTTCATGAAAAGGTAAGGTTGAGCTCCATGGGTGAAAGGGACCCAATGGATGAAATCCACATACCTTAATTTCCTTGAAATGAACTTGAAGTAATCTTAGAGCTTGAAGTTAATCCTTGAGTTCCAAAGTTGAACTTGAGATCCTTAGATTTGGATGAGAGAATTGATAAAGTATTAGAAGGGTTTGAAAGAGGGTTTTGTGAGATATAGAGTCAAAAAATGGCTAAATATGGATGATTTCACATTTTAGTGGGCGCGGGGCTATGACCCCAATGTCTTTGTGCACATAGGAAAAACTAAGGAAAATGTTGTACTGGTCTGCGTCAGATCCGCAGTGGGTCTACGATGTGGACCCATCACGGAGTATGTTTTTGTGTTGATCCACGCCCAGTCCATCTCGCAGCCTGGTCGCAGATGCACACTGGAAATTGAAAATTAGTGAAATTTATTTTTCACCACATGTCATCTAAAATCTGGGGTTATACTCATTTTCCACTCAATCTTTTCCCTTGATCGAGAATATAATATTTGATCTTCGATATCATGCACGAATTTTGAAATATATTAAAATTACGATTATGGGATTCTGAAGCTTATTTTTGGGACGTTGTAAGAGGGATCTTCAGAGAAGGGCCTACAATAGAGAAGTTAAGCTGTTAAAACTCACTATCCTCTTAAGTTGCAAAGGCTAATCAATGAAGAGATATTAGATTGAACTTGAAACTAGGCACATATAACACATTGCATAGATTCAAAACTAGATTCAAATATGCATCTCCAATATGAGATACTCTTTGTATCTATTACGCAAGGTGACTAAAAAGGGATATTCTAGGTTCTTAATGTTTTTGAGGTTTCCTTTATTGTAAATCATATGTTGTGATGCTCCTGAGTCTATGATCTAAGATCCAACAGTCAATCTCACACATTTACATGACTGAGCAATTATCTCAGTAATAGAAGAGTCGCAAGCAAGTATACTTGCTAAGTTCACAACTCCATTTAGCATGTTTTCTGTACCATCACCTCCATTCCCAACCTGCAAAGTTCCTAGGAGATTGATCACCAGCTCATACTGATCCTTAGTCAGGTTCACAGGCACTTGTTCTTTTACATCATGACTCCCTTTGCATTGACTTTCTCCAACCTCAGACTTGTTTACATGTGCAGCTGATGTTGTGCCTTTTCCTTTGGAGAATATTAAGCCTGATGGATATCCATGTAGCTTGTAGCGCCTCTCTTTGCTATGTCCAACTCTCTTGCAAAACTCACAAAACATGTTGATCTACCTTGTGTGTGAGTTTCTAGAACCTGAACTTCCTCTAAACATGTTGTTACTACTAGAATTACCAGGACCTCCAGAATTGCTACCTCCTCTGTATGAGTTGTAGTTTGTCCTGAAAAGTTTGGTTCCACCACCATTGTAGGCTGCAACAGATGCATTTCGGGATATGGATTCTAGAATGGTTTCGTTGTGAGGTTTTACTTCCCTTTTTTTCCTCCTGCAGCAATATGGCAAATGCCTTGTGCCATGCTGGGCAAAACATTCATCATCAATATATTGCCTCTTATGGCAGGGTAGACTTCATTGAGTCGCATCAGAAAATGTATGAGCCTTCTATCCTGCTCAGCTTTGTGCATCTTTACTTTTCCACCATATGAGAACACACATGTGCATTGAGAACCAACATGAATAGTATTCATTTCTTCCCTAAACTTCTTCATTTTGGTATACTATTCAGTGACATCCAAACTTCCTTGTACCAAGTTATTTATCTCCTTCTGAAGTTGATATAGCTTGCATCCATTCGTTTGATCATACCTATCCTCTAATTCCTTCCAAAGCTCTTCTGCTTTGTTGACATACTGTAGGCTGTCCCTTAGATCAGGTGAAAGAGAATGCAGGATCCATGAGGTCACCATGTCATCACTTCTCTCCCATTGTACAAAGCCTGGATCATGGACTTGGTCTCACAATTTTCCCATTGATGAATCCTATTTTGTTGTTCACAGATAGAGCCTTAAGAACAACTCTTCTCCAGGATCTATAGCCAGATCCATCAAAAACTGAAGGAAGCAAGGTTGTGCTAGCATTTTCAGTAGGATGTAGGTATAGAGGTCTTGTGATATCCATTCTAACTCCAGATGCAGATGTAGTGCTCGGACTATTGTTATCAGCTTGAGTATCAGCCATTTCACAAGGATTGAATAGAATTAAGCTAGATCTCAATGTGGACTAATAGAGGAAGAACAACAGTAACAAATACAGAACAACAACAAAACGTGATCTGCAAAACAATAACAAACGCAGAACAACAACAATGTAATTTGCACTTTAGGATTCAGTGCAAGCTAATGATGGATGAATCAAAATGAACCTCAGGTGACCCTCGCTTTGATACCATGAGAAAAAGCTAGCAATCTGAGCTGATTTCCTCCATTGATGAAGGTACTGCTCAGAGGAATGAGAAGAGAGAAATATAGAGTATGAGGGAATTTGTGTTGAATTCTCATTACTAAGAAAAATGACACTTTACAAGGTGATATATATACACACACAATCACACTAATCACATGATGGAACATTCTAGCAACTTTTCTAACTGACCACTAACAAACTTAACTAACTTCTAACAAACTAACTGCCACTTAACTAACTAATCATGTACAAAGCATGACTATCAGTGTATATTCTCATCAGCGTTTAACAATGAATGGTTACTTTTGTGTTGATGGTATTGTAATGTTTTTCGGATGATAATTTTAGAATTTATTACTTTGATTGCATTACAAGGTGTTAGGAAATACGATCTGTAAATTGAAGAAGAAGAAGGAAGAGGAAGAACAACAATTCTGTTCTTTAGAGAGAAGGCAGAGAGAAAATGTTTATAGAGAGAGAGTATTTTCATGGTAATGCCCAATGGATAAATTCTACGGCGATAGGGTTATATATATTAATGATATCCGGATATTTTCAATTACAGTGAATACATTTATACACAGAGATTACTTGGGGAATGCTTTACAATTCTTACTTCTTGTAAGATTGTTGGATTTCTGGAAGCCTAACAAATGAAATGGCCCTCCTATTTATACAACTTCCTAAGGGCCCTAGCCGTTGCTACAATGCCATTTCTAGCTGTTGCTGCAGTGCCATTTCTAGCCGTTGCTACAGTGCCCTACCCGTTATTACAGTTCCCTGACCGTTGCTACAGTACCTAGCCATTGCTACAGTACCAGAGAGTTCTGGAGACTTCCAAGGCGCGTCAGACACGTTTCTGAGCACAGTACATAGATATAATATCAGGCTCCACAACCTAACAATCTTCCACTTGGAGACTGATCTACTCGGCCTCCAAAACTATAGATGTATTCCAAAAAAGTTTCTTCCTCTATCATCAATATCTTCACCCCATCGCAACACTTTCTTCTGTACAACCAACAGAAGACCAACCGAGGTTTTGCACAAACTCAGTTTTTCAACACCAACACACTTGGTCAATATGTCTGCTGGATTCTTTGCACCCTCTATCTTCTCCAAACACATGTCACCAGCTTCTACTGACCTCCAAGTGAAATGGTACCGTCTTCGAATGTGCTCCGTCTTCGAATGATATACTGGATTTTTCACCAACTGTATGGCACTCTGACTATCTGTATAAAGAATTTTGTCGCGCTGCTTCCTGCCTAGTTCTTCCAAATAATCGACCAGCCATATCATTTCTTTCCCAGCTTCAGCTATTTCTACGTACTCAGCTTCAGTCGATGAGAGGGCAACACACTTCTGAAGCTTAGACATCCATCTAACTGTTGTTCTATCTATAATGTAGATGTACCCGGATGTGCTCTTGCTCGAGTCCACATCTCCACTCAGATCAGCATCCACAAAACCCTGTAGGATTACCTTGCCATTACCATAACAAAGTGAAGTACTGCATGTACCTTTCAAGTATCTCAGAAGCCACTTCACAACTTTCTAATGCTCTTCCCTCGAATTTGCCATGAACCTGCTAACAACTCCCACTGCATGTGCTATATCAGGTCTAGTGCAGATCATAGCATACATCAAGCTCCCAACTGCAGAGGCATATGGAACTTGTGCCATGTGCTCACGCTCCTCAGTTGTCTTTGGTGACTGCTCCTTCGACAATTTTAAATGGTCTGCCAAAGGAGTAGTCTTGGGTTTAGCATCATTCATCCGGAATCTGGTAGATTTAAGGTGCCAGCTGATCTATCCCGAGAAATCCTCATCCCAAGAATCTGCTTTGCTGCAGCTAAGTCTTTCATCTCAAACTCTAATGATAGGGTTTCCTTCAAAGAGTTTATCTCCTTCATATTCGGTCCTGCAATCAGCATGTCATCCATATACAAAAGTAGAAATACATAAGAATCAGTGTATTGCTTGAAGTAGCAACACTGATCCTTTTCAGTCCTGTGAAAACCATTCTTGTTCATAAAGGAGTGGAACTTCATATACTACTGTCGAGGTGCTTGCTTCAGCACATACAAGCTCCTGCTGAGCTTGCACACCACATGTTCCTTGCCTGGAACTGCAAATCCTTTAGGTTGTTGCATATATATTTCTTTATCCGAATCTCCATGTAAAAATGCAGTTTTTACATCTATTTGCTTAAGATGCAAATTCTCCAATGCAACAATACTCAAAAGGATTCTGATAGTAGTTAATTTCACAATAGATATTTCAGCATAATTGATACCTTTTCGTTAGTGAATATCCTTTAACCACCAATCGATCCTTGAACCTCCTTTTTCCATCTGATTTAGCTTTGCTCCTAAACACCCATTTGTTCAGCAAAGCTTTTTTCCCTGCAGGCACCTCAGTCAACACCCACGTGTTGTTCTTCTCAAGTGAACTCATCTCATCATCCATGGCTTGCTCCCACTTGATTGAATCCTCCACCTGTAAGGCCTCATCAAAAGACTCTGGTTCTCCTTCATCAGTCAGCGGAAGATAATGTAATGAAGGTAAATACCTATCTGGTGCCCTGATGGTTCTGGATGATCTCCTCAACATCTTCTCTGGTGTTACTTGTTCCACCTCGGGTTCTTCAGCAATCGTCTTTAGAGTTTCTTAAGTTTCAGTGGCAACATTGCTAGGCGAACTCCTCTGTAACTCAACTTAAACTCCCACTTGCTTTGCATTCTCTGAACCTAACATATCCTTATTCTTGTACAAGACTTTCTCATCAAATGTCACGTCACAATGCCTTAGGATTTTTCTATTTTTATCATCCCAAAACCTATAACCAAATATATCAGAACCATAGCCTATGAAGTAGCACTTCACAGCCTTAGCATCAAGCTTGTCTCTCTTCTCCGGATCAATATGAAAGTAAGCCGTGCAACCAAAAGTCCTCAAGTGAGAATACTTGAGTTCTTTTCCCGTCCATACATCTTCTGGAATCTTGAACCCCAGAGGAACTGATGGTCCTCTGTTAATCAAATATGCAGGCGTGTTCACAGCTTCTGCCCAAAACATCTTTGGCATTCCAGAGTGTATCCTCATGCTCCGTGCATTCTCATTCAATGTTCTGTTCATCCTTTCAGCAACTCCATTCTTCCTCACCTTCTCGGGAACTTTTCTCAACATTTTGATTCCCTCAGTTGCACAGAGTGCCTTAAATTCTGACTTGTCATACTCGCCACCATTATCAGATCTCAGACATTTGATTTTCAACCCTG
>JAABOM020000084.1:7853686-7867129 GCA_011800125.2 Solanum clarkiae | reverse complement strand
TAAATATTTAGTTCCTTATTAGGCTAGTCTCATGCCTTAATTGAAGGCTTAGTTTTGTATATATTCTGACTTTGCATTTTGTGAATGGGTAAGGAAAATATTCCCCTTCTATCACAATATTTTAGAATATATATTTCAACCTCTTCGAGAGATTAACAAAAACACACAACAAATTATTTCACACAAACAACAAAAAGAATAGCCATGGATGCTAGGCTTCATGAGTCAATAGTTTTGTTTCCAAAGACTTCAACCTTGGTCGGTAGCGAAAATTCCAGTATAGAAGATTGTCAATGTTCCCAAGATAAGTAACCGGTATTAGAGTTTCACCATGAAGTGCACTAACAACATCGATTAGTCATAGCGGTGAGAAGTTCAACTAAAAGCCTAGTCAAGCTTCAGAAAAAAAACTACGTATATTACGTACATTATGCGCTGCTCGTTGAAAAAGGTTGTTTCTAAACCTTTTATAATTTTATCTCCATTATAGCTTATTATTTATTTTTACTAGTTCTAGTTTAATTTATTCCATATACATGTCTATGCTTGTGAGTTGTCTGTACGTAGGCCTTATTTATTGAAAATGAAGAGTGTGAAGCTAATCTTAATTTTTTCTTTCAAAAGTTCCTCGTGTTTACACATATACCAATGGCTATTAATTTTCTTTATTTTTACTTACAGCATAGTAGGAACACATAGTAGGAAAAAGCTTGTCCTTGAGGTATGTTCTCCTTTCCTCTTTGATTTCTTTAGTATTTTTATTTGTTAATGTCTAGGATTTTATATCAATGTTGTTCTATGTTTGTGTATATAGATATGTTTTCCATTAAAAGAGTCATCTAATTTTATTTTAGTTTTTGTTTGATTGGGTTTAAAGATACAAAGTTTTTTTTACATTTGTAAAGAAAGTTTGGTTCAACGTTTGTTTTTTAACACAGGTATTGTATTTTAGTTTGTTTGTTAGTTTGCTACGATGAGTATACTAGTTCGGCCTATTGAGTTAATAAGTGCATTTGTTTAAATGTTAGCACTGTACTTAGTGATTTGATTTTGATGAGTTGTTATATATTGTTTCATTTTTTTAATTATGGGATGCTTTGAAAATAAAAGGAACGCAAACTTGTGAGTTACTAAAATATTTTAAGCTAAGACCAATCTTGAAACTTATCTATTAATAATTTAGTATCTAGAAGAGGTATAAATTTATTTCAAGCTCGTTATATTGAGTAAAGAGAAGAGAGGAGAAGAGAAAATATTTTTTTCTATACGTGCTTATATCGATCAAGAATTGTTATAGCTATGTTATTTTTCTTTAATTCTTTTAATTACTTATATATTAAGAACAAACATACCCTCATCCACCTTTGTATATTTTCATGTGCACCACAATGGAATGACATCACTTGGAGTTCAATCATTATGAGTAGCGGATCAATGTGAGAAGCCCAACTCAATTCATCGCTCCAAACAGGCCAGGTATGTTTGGGACATGATGAAAACGCAAGCTAGCTGACTTCTTGTATGAAACGCACCTATAGCTTTATAAAAATTAAAGCAACTTGTTATTACTCCATTATTTTCTAAGTTTATGTGTCACCTTTTTAAAAAATCTAAAAGACTAGATAACTTTTCATTGGAACTTTTCGCTCATTCCCATTCATAAAAAGGATATGTTAAATACTTGAAATATTTCTTACAATCTAAACACCTAAAGTTTTATATGATTTTTTTTAATGTTGAAACATTTTATAATTATTTTGGTCTTGTCTTAAAGAATTTAGAAAGGTTGATCATAAGAAATTGAAATAAAGGGAGTGACATCGTATTGGGCCCTTTTTAGCTTTGCCATATATTGATCCCACACCTCTCTCTCTATCTCTCTCTCTCTCTCTCTCTCTCTCTCTCTCTCTCTCTCAATTTTAACTTTGTGTTGTCGAGTTATTCAAATTTCTATGTTGCACGATATATTTTATGCATTTGATTTAAAAGTGATCAGATTAGTTCTCAATTTTGTACTTTTTATCATGACTTTTATTTTTACTTTTGCATTAGCTTTTTCTTTTGTTCATATTATTCAACTACCTTAAGCATTCTATGGGAAGCAACTAGGCCAGTCTCTTGTACTTTTGTCATTAATATTATTTATTTTTATTTTTATCTAGCAGCTTAAAAATATGTTTTTCTTGGTTGAATTTAATAGAGTTTTATGACTTGAGTATTTTTGTATCTTATTTATTGCTTCTCATACATGTTAGAAATCTCATATTTAAACTTGACTTTAAATATCATTTGTTTTGAATATAGATTTAATAATTGATAACTTTTTAAGTTTTAAATGATATATGTTTTTAACTGTAGTAATAAACGAGATGTGTGTGATTATTTTTAAGTGTAGAATAAAATATTTTCCTTCATTTTTTTTTTTTTTGCTTTATCTGATTCACTTAGTTATTACGTTTCTTGTAATTATCTTATTATGTCACAAGTAACTTTAACGCTTTAGAATGTTATAAGAATGAGTTTTTTTTTTATGATAATCATGTATCTGTTTTTTTATGCTTTGATTATAAATAGAAGACTTTTATGTGTTTGGTACCTTATGTTTAGCCTAAAAGATTCAACAATTTCGTTGACCTTAGTTGTAATTTTCATCCCCACATAAAAAGTAAGATACGATCAGGACCAGCACTTGTGGACCTTGAAGGGTGTCTAACACCTTCCCTTCGAGGTTACTTGGACCCTGACCCGTTCTCTGGTGACTTGACCCTCATATTAGACTTAGTTTTAGGATGGTGTCCTAATACACCTTAATTCATTAGGTGTCGACTCTTCTCAATTTAAATTCCAATAGAGTCATTTGCCACGACGTCGCCCAAGTTCCTGTTTTTCGGAGAGAAAAATAGGGTCCGACATTGTGCGATGATGTCATACTAACATCAGCACCCACCTTGTATGATATATCAATGGTATATATATACCAATGGTATACATATACCAGTGGTATACATATACCAACAGGATATCATAGAAGATCAATCTCAACCCTATATGATACCGATATGAAATCAATATACCGATAGAGTATCACAAATATATATTTTCTATTAATTTAGAGTTTAATAAATAATTTTATAATTTTAATAATATTTTAGTTGTATACGATACCGATATGGTATAAATATATCGACGAAGTATTATAACGAATATATTTTCTACTAATTTAGAGTTTAATAATTTTTATATTTGTTTCTTA
This sequence comes from Solanum clarkiae, assembly GCA_011800125.2. Classification (NCBI taxonomy): domain Eukaryota; kingdom Viridiplantae; phylum Streptophyta; class Magnoliopsida; order Solanales; family Solanaceae; genus Solanum; species Solanum clarkiae. Next base: position 7,863,876 of record JAABOM020000084.1, on the reverse strand, counting down.
TTTATTTATTTCAAAAAATATAATCCTATATGATACCAATTGGGTATATATACACACACACACCGCCAGAGTATCATAGAGGATTGAGCTTATTCTATATGATACCGATATGGTGTATATATACTGCCGGAGTATATTTCATAGTATTTTATGCTGAAGCAGCAAGACGTCAGACGGAAAATAAAAAAGGGTAAGTGAGTAAATAGTTTGGGTCATGGGTCCATTAAGGATAAAAAATTTGACTTGGGTTTATTAAGGGTAAATAATTTCAAATTAAATCGTTCAATATTTAACATGATTGTCACGCCCCGAGAGGGAGCCCTAGACATAACTGACACTCAGAGACTATTGCTAGTCCAGAAGCGAACCACTTGGCCTCATCACATTCATTCATTCATACGTTCTACTAATAAGCGAAAGACATAAGGAAGTAAATGGGCACAACATCATCTAATCTCAAAATAATATTATAACAAAAGGCTAGTAGGAAGAACTAGCTCCCCATGTTACATCAATATTCGACTCTAGTCTATGAAGCCTTTATCACTACCAGGTGGTGCCAATGACAGACTCATGGCTACCTCAATTAAAATAAAGCTAATAAGTGTCTAACTCTAAAGCAAGATGAAATAAATATAATGAATCCTTTGAAGTAGGGGAGGCTCACCAATCAGCTGAACGTCTCAAATCATCAATGATGCGCCTATTAATGATCTCCAAATCTTGCATCTACATCATGAAACGAAGCAGTCCTAGAGGGGGACGTCAGTATGTGAAATGTACTAGTATGTAAAATAACTGAGTGAAACTAAAACAGGTAGAACAATATAGAAACAACAATCAACATCAAGGATAGTAACAATCAACATATCAAATGTCTATCTAAGCAAGAATATATAGTAGACAAGTGACCCATCAACCAATCAACTCATCTATCAAATCAGACTCATCTCAGAGGGACTCACCTTAAAGGAACTCAACTCAACTCATCTCATCTCATCCATCTCATCTAGACTCAGATTACTCAGTTAGGGAACTTTATGGGAGTTTCTTGGACCTGCATTTATTACCTATGAGCCGGTGACGGTACAATGAAGTGATATCGTTGCGGCATCTGACCAGTACTTTGCCGGGGTGAAAGGACATACATCTGTGGGTCTATAATAGCATCAAGTCCTCTTCTGGGACTAAGGAAACATCCTTTGTCACAGTCCAATCCTCTCCTACGCTGATCACATAATTATGCATGCGAGTGGGACTCACTCTTACCCATTTCAGTGCTCGATACTTCTCCCAGGACTTAATATGCTTATAGACATCAATCTCATCCAATCATCATCAATCATCTCATCTCAAATCAGCCTCATAGAGGCATTTATCATTCAATCAGTCTCACAAGGACTTCCATCATCTCATCAGTCAATATCTCAATCAATAGCTCAGGGTTTAGAACAATCATTAAAGACAATGAATGGACAATGGACAAATCGTTAGAGTTTATTTATGAAGACTCAAGGGACTATCAAGTTCTATCAATCTATCATCATTCTCACACTCACAATCACAATCTCTATCAACATTCTCAATCAAGGCTCTAAACTCAATCCCTTTCTTCATTCATGCAATCTTTACGAAATAATAAGTAGGATTTATGTAATATCTCATGAAAATATTTAATTCAAGAAAACAAGTTTATGATGATCATCAATGTATGGAAGTACATATAATAAATATAATTTCTCAAGAAAATAATCAAGAAATCATGTATGTAGACTCAAGAACTTTCAATTCACTTCTAAGACCATCTATGGGACACATGGGAGAACAATCTCATGCTTTTAGTTTAGTTTTACCTACCTGGTATGAAGAGAATGAAAATTGTGAAAAGAATTTGACCCTAGTCCTCAAGATCTCAAGCTTCTCTTCTCTTGCTCTCTCTCAAAATTTTCACCGTTGGAGGCTAATAAATGGGTTTAGAAACCCTTATTTCGCAGAAAAACGACCTTATAATCGTTTATAGGACTTGGGAGAGGTTGGGGATTTACCAAACTACCCTTTTCGAAATAAAAGGATAAAATTTCATCTCGGAATAGCCTGTCTGCGACACAGACTGGGCGTGCACCTATGTAATTTTTGACTGAAAAATTTAAAACACGTTGAAAAATTGTTTTCCAGGATAATACACATAAATCGCATTCATCAAAAGCGTTTTATGTGTAATTTTTCATAAATCACTTTTCGATCGATTTTTCCAATTCTGTCAAAAAAATTTAAAAAATATAAGTATAAGTCCGCGTCTCAAGTGCGTCACGCCTCGGACACGCACCGACACTATTTTAAAATTAATTTCAAAAAATTTTCTTTTGACTCGGTCACTCTAAAATCTGACCAAGACTATTTTTCCACTTAATTTTTCATGCTGATCACAAATCCGATTTTGAATTTTTCACAGCTTAAAAAAATGCGTTATGTACACGATTCCATTCTAGGGGTATTTCGGTAATTTTACGAGGTGTTACAATGATCTAATGGGATATTGCATTTGAAGAAATTAATTAAAAAATAAAGAAAAAGATGTATTTTCTTATCAAAAAATATGATAAATATTGTAGAGATAGTCTAAATATGGTAAAGTATATATTTAGATATTTCAGGTATTTTATTTCTTCTTGCTTCTTAATTTCTTATGTACAAATAGGATTGTAGTCTCTTGTATTAAATGATGAATAGAGTTATTAATTCTTCATATTTTCTTATGTTTCTCTGTCACGTTTTCTAACATGGTATTTAGGGGTGTTCATGGACCGGGTTGGTTTGAATTTCTTAAATATTAAATTAAGTCATTTGTGTCGAGTTTTTAAATATAAAAATCAAACCTAACTAAAAAAATTGAGTTTTTTAACCTCAGATTTTTTCGGGTTTCTCAGGTTTTTTGAATTTTTTTCAAATTTCTCAGTCTTTTGGACTTTTTTTTCTAAATTCTCGTGTTTTTGAGTTTTTTTAATATTTTGATAAAGTATCTATAAAAACATATTATTAACTTATCATTTAAATATTTCTTTAGTCCTACTAAAATACAAATATCCAAGTTTTTTTAAAGTAAAACACAAAATATGATATTCGTGAAGACACAAAAGTATTCAACAAAAAATAATAATGAGGTCACATAAAATAAATATTACAAATAAATAAGTCATAATGAAGATGATCATAATTTTAAAGTACTAAATCATACTACAATAAGTCATATTGAAAATATAATAACGCTAAAATAAGTGTAATAAGTACTTAATAATTACATGAGCAAACATTAAAGAAAAATTAAAATTAGGTTATGTATTTTAATTATCTAAACCAATGTAAAACTAGAGAACAAATATTCATTATTATTTTCACTTAGTGTTGGACTAATTTTTTTTGCTAGTATTAGAATTGATTTGAACTTTGATTTGAGCTTTAGAGTTACTAATATCGAAAACTTACTTAAATATACCATATTTAAAAATTATTTACCACTTACAGCCATATAAGCTAATCTTAATACATATACAATTCACTTTAGATAAATAAATTAATTTTTTATCAAAATAAGTCTAATATATTTTATGTCATTTACACTATATCTATATTGCATGCAAATTTATTTTTATACATAGTATAATACATAATACATCTATATTACATCTACGATTCATTTTTAACACATAATATTTTTTTTTTTTACCAGAGGAGAACAAATAGGTCATGCACCAGAACTGATCAAACCAGCAATTATACGACATAGGATATTCACGAGTAGGACACTCGAGATTCGTTTGGAACCTTATGAACACAAATCACACATGGAACCCACCAGAAATAATATTCCGAACTCAATGAAACAGTCAGAATTTGAATTGGGAACCTCCTTGGCCCAGAACCCAAGAATGATCGTTTAAACTAGTTTCGAACTCAAAACTCAAAAGATTCTTGAAAGCTCTAAATATTACAATACAGTCATTTATAGCGTTAGTTTCACTACTCGGACCACTGGAATTGACAGATTTTCGATTTGATCCTCCAAATTTTGAATGTTGACCAAAGTCAAACTTATGATCCAAAATGAACTAAAAAATGCAACTTTGGGCCTAAATCTCCGTTCTAACTCCAAATTCAGTTCTGCAAGTTCTACTAGACTAGATTCAGCATTCTGAAACTGATGGAATCAACAAAATCGAATTCTGACACACGAAACTCAAAATTTCCAACTTCAAGCCTTTTAAAACTTTTTCTTTAGCAAAACTCCAACCTTTTACAAGATTTTTAAGATTCGACTTTTGGACTGGACCAAACATGACTCAAAGCAACTTTTGGAAAGAGCAAAATGATAATTTGATCGAGAATGCCAAAAATGACCTTCAAGGTCATTACAAATAGATGGCCACTGGGCCAAAGTAATTACAAAACAATGGTTATTCATTGTATAAGCATGTATAGTTAGTGTGTATTTCACTTATAGTCAAAATATATTCAATTTTTGAGTGTATCATTATGTATATTTAGTGTATAACTCATGTATAAGTAATCTGTATTGTATAGTCAGTCTATATTTTCTATGACTTTTGGCAAACTAAATTTGTATAGTCATTTTTATTTTTGAATATTTCTTTATATAAATAAAATAAGGCTATATTTATAGTAAACTAATTAGTTTATGAGATAATTGCAAATACATGCAATAACTAATTAATTTACAACAAATGCAGCTATCTTTTATTTATATTAAAAAAATAATCATAGAAAATATACATGACTATATAATATAGGTCAAAAATTATAAAAAGTATACATTGAATATAAAATGCAATTTACTTATACATGAGCTATACACTCAAATGCATTATGATACAATCAAAAACTGAATATAGCTTAGCTATACATAAAATATACATTGACTATATATACATATACAACGAATGATCTTTTTTTGGTAATTATTTTGGTAGAATGGTCATGTACTATAATTATCTATTAGTTTATTGTATATATTTGAAATTATCCCAATTTTATTCTTCCATCTCCTTGAAATGTAAAATTGCTTTAAAATAAATTATAATTGATTTCATTTAGTAATTTTCTTAATTGATTATATAATCATACTCCAAATGTGTCACACTTCTTCAAATAGTTCTTTCTTTTTATACGAAACATATATTTTTTATTATAAATAGTACTTACTAAATATTTTTCTAAAAATAACCTATTGTTGCTAAAAAAAATATGAGGCTCCTCAAATTTGGAGGCCTAAAATGTTTGTCTCTTTTAAAAAACCTATTGAACCATCGTTAAGCATGTATTATATGAAAATGACGTAAACATATAAAATATTTGATTGACTTTTCAAATTTCATCTATATCATATAAGTTAAAACGAAAAAAAGTAGCATATATTGAGTAAGTGTGCTCCTATGTCTAGTATTAGTTATGTTTTGACTAGTTAGATAATTTTTCTAGTAGAGCTTACATAAATCACATAATATAAAGAGGTAATTACAATTTTTCTCTACTCTTTTTCAATTTACAGAAATTTCTTAAAGAATATGACAATCTGGATACATAAATTCATTAATCCGAGTACATTGATTCAATTTCAGATATAAAAAATGAAAATTTTTAAGTATCAGCAGGTAACATTTAAAGTATGATACGTTGAACATAGAGATAATTTAAGAATCAGAATTAATGTATCCGGATTATTGAATTAATTTAGTAAATTATTGAATTAATGTATTCGAATGAAAAGAAGAGATATTTGAAATTTTTTATAATGATAAATAAAAGAGTGTAATTAGATAATTATTAATTTTAGAATAACTTACATAAATTCCATATTGAAATAAAAAAATTTCAATTTATCCCAACCTTTTTCATATTTATAAAAATCCCATAGAATGTCAATTATGTGGATACAAAGAAGGAAAAGAGACTCATGTATGATTCATAATAGAAGATTCATTGTATTTCATTTCAGTTGTAATTTAAACGGAAGGTAAACAACAATGTGTTTCAGATCATATCAAATCCCTGGAATAAAGCAACAATGTGTTTCAAAAATAAATAATTCTCAATTATTCTTCATACTGTGACTAACAAAATTAAAAAAAAAAAGGTAGGTTAATTTTATCTTCCCCATTCCAATTTTATACGATTTCTTTTTGAAATTCACTGTAAATTGCATTTTTTTCAACTTTCATATCATATGGGTCCATCATCCTTAGCATTGGGCTCACTCAATTAGAGCAAGAACAAGATATCCTAATTTTGCAGATGAGATATTTGATAAAATGCTGATTAATTGAGACAGTATTCTGACTATTATTGATGATGATTCTTTGGGATTGTTATGGGAAGCTATTATGAATCACCATAAATATGCATTAGATTCATCATGATTATGTTAATTATTATATCATGTTCTATAACTTTTTAGGAATAATATATGATTCATTCATATATATAATGCATCCAATAAAATAATATGTATCATATGGTATGATATATTGAAATGTGTTTTGATGTGCGGAACTGACAAAATATGTCTTGGTTTGACAAAATTTTTTACAACTGCTATATAAATACAAACAAGTTTTCACAAAAATGAATTAAGATATATGATACACATATTTTCACAAAAAAAAATTGAAACTGGTACACTTCATATGTTAATATGGATAAGAAAACAAGCTATTGAGTTGATGTATCAATCAGCTTTCATTTATGATGAATATTGCAACAAAATAATTTAACACATGTCTCATTCAATTCATCAAATAACTTATATAGGTTTGTATAATAATTCATTGCAATAAAATAATTTAACACATGACTGATTCACTGTATTAGATATTTATACTTTAACCATGAATCTTTCAGGATGATTCACTGCAATAGATATATATACTTTAACCATGAATCTTTCAGGATGATTTATTGCAAGAAAATATTTTAACACATAGCTGATTCAATTATCCAAATAAGTACAAATGTTAGATGCATCAGACCCAATGAATCATCAACCTATACCAAACTTTCAGCTATGTATTTTATCAAACATCTCATGCGCACAATTTTTCATTACCCCAAAACTCATAAAAAATAAATGATGAAGGATCCATATGTATGAAGTATGTGAAGGTTGAAAAAAAAAGAATTTGCCAATGAATTTCAAGAGAACCGTATGCAATTGGAATGGGGAAGATAAGTTAACCTACCTTGATTTTGAAATTTAAAATTGATAATAGAGGAAGATGAGATGGGGAAGACGAGTTTTGATAGAATTCAAAGATAGTAAGGTAATATTTTTGAAAATGAAAGACGTAAAATCAAGGAAGAGAATTTAGGCAAAAAAGAAGGAGAAAATTTGTTGCAGAAAAAGATTGAATTTGTGAAGAGTTATGTATCCGTAATTAGAAGAGAATAAGAAAATAAGAAATTTTGAAGATTTATTAAAATTGTTGGGACTTTTAGAAATTATTATATTTATAAGTTGTGTATTTATGTAAAATTTCCTTAATTTTACAGGATTAGGCCCAGAATTAAAAGCCAAGGTGGCCCAAATTCAGTATTCAACGAAGTAACGAATCTAATAACAAAACTCAGAGCCCAAAACAAAGCCCTAACTGTTTCATCCTCTCTTCCATTAAAAACCTCTAGAGTCCAGAGTTAGGGTTAGGTTTCTCCCATTTCAGTAGAAGCAGAACAACATGGAGGCGGCAGCAGCGGCGGCGGAATCTGTTCAATGCTTCGGGCGGAAGAAGACAGCTGTAGCAGTAACCCACTGCAAACGCGGTAAAGGGTTGATCAAGATCAACGGTGTACCTATCGAGCTAGTGCAACCAGAGATTCTCAGGTACAAGGCTTATGAGCCTATTTTACTGTTAGGACGACACCGTTTTGCTGGTGTAGACATGCGGATCCGTGTCAAAGGTGGAGGTCACACCTCACAAATCTACGCTATTCGTCAGTCTATAGCGAAAGCTCTTGTTGCTTTTTACCAGAAGTATGTGGATGAGCAGTCGAAGAAGGAGATTAAGGATATACTTGTACGATACGATAGGACTTTGCTTGTTGCTGATCCTAGACGATGTGAGCCTAAGAAGTTTGGTGGTCGCGGTGCTCGTTCTAGGTTTCAGAAATCTTATCGTTGATTTCTTTTATCCTTCTTTTTTATTGCTATTGTTGGTCCCTTTAATGCCTAAGGTTTTGAACTTGTGCCAAGAATTTTGAAGTGTTTTCTATGTTTTGGATTTATAACTTTTATTGAATGATTGCAGTTTGACTTATTTAAATTATATTTTTGGCTTGCACTTAGTTTGATTCTTACAAACAGTATGGATGCATTTATGTGTACAATTGCCATTGTTTGGATTGAAGTGGAGCTCAAATGCTGAAAAAGCATATTTTACATCAGGTTATTTGTGTGCATCTGTTTTTTAGCTTTTAGATTCCTGATTCATGGTAGGTTTTTCATGCCCCATGCCCCTGCTTGACTCTCAATGTATGAATCATAGTTGGAAAAATGGGATAATCACAGTACCCTTTTGGCATGAGAACGCAGGTTTGCCTGGTTTCATTGCTTGTTTCCTAGTTCCTAATTTAGAATTTCAACATGAACTGAAAGTGATACTGGCATTTTATATGCGTGATTTCAGATGTTATAGTGATAGCTCTTTTTGTCTGAATAATTAGCTTCGAAACAGCCCATAGAAGCTGTGAACGGATGACGTTACTGTCTTTTCCTCATCAATTCTATCATCTGTGTCGTTTGAGCACAGAATTTTGTGTATCCAATTTTACCATCTAGATAGGCCTCATTTGTTTTCGCTCCAAGGACCATCGGGCCAACTTAAGGTGATTGATATTATGATTTAAGTGCTTATTTGGTCTAATTAGGCAATAAGAATTAAGGAGTCATTTGGGTGAGTCATGATAAAATGTCAGATTATTTTATTAAGTAATTTGTGAATTATGTATCCCACCATATTTGATGGGACAAATTATTCCAGCTATATTTAAATTGTTTCTACCCAAATGACCTCTATCTTGATGAAAGTCATTAACATGTATTTCACTCCTCACTCGGTCCACAACCATTAACCACCACCTCCATCATTATTGTCAACTTTCGCTATTGTTGCCAACCGCTGCCGCCATCACCATTTTCACTGATAACCATTATTGTCAATAACTCTCTCAATTGCCAACATATATGTTATCCGCTATCATCGCTGCTATCACAATTAGCCACTATCAATCTCTATTATCTGACATTATTGCTACCAACTATCACTAATAGAGTTTAAAATCTATTTAAGTCACAAATAGATTAAATTGACACAGCCAAGTCATAGTCCTAGAATGAACTAAAATAGATTTAGTGTAAAAAGTTGTTACATTTCATACTAATTTAAATGAAAAAAAGTTACACTTTATAAAGTGTAGGTTTTTATTGCACTTGAGGTGTTAAAAAATTTACACTTAATAAAATATTTTTATTCTTTGTTTATTTTACCAAAATATGCTTACCTTTGTGATAAAAATGAAGTTAGATATTTTTCGATTAAAATTAAACTATAATCGATATTATTTACACTCATTATTCTATAAATTAATGAATTTTTTTTTTTTTTGATATTGCGCATTAAGTGGATACTTGCATTGTGTTTGGTAGGATAACTATATTAAATAGTGTTCTGACATGTATAATTTTACTATTCTAATAATTGAAACTAATTTTTTATTCAAAAGACATTATTTATTATTGAAATTAAAAAGAAAACAGAGAATTAAAATTATTGAAGATGCCATGTTTGAGTATTTTTAAATAGAGATCAATAATAAAATAAAATAAAATAAAATAAAAGTAAATAATATAATAATTTAATTCATTTTTATGATGTGTCAAATCAATATAATTATATGATAAAGGCCGCAAAAATTGGACTTTAGAGGTCAAGAATAAAACAAAATAAAAATGAATAACTTAGTAAGTGTAAGAATTTTTTACACTTCATAAAAGTGCAATTTTTTTTTTTTATGTTTTACAGCAAAATTTGATATTCCATATTTAACGTCTGTCATTTTGAAGTTTGTATAAAATGAGTTATTTTTTACACTAAGTCTATTTTAGTTACATTATAAAATTTATACAT
>JAABOM020000084.1:7842891-7853586 GCA_011800125.2 Solanum clarkiae | reverse complement strand
CTCTTTGATCTCCAGATTGCTTTTGTTCTGCATCTCTCAGGAAAGACTGCATGAAGAGTAACTCATTTCTCAGCCATCTAACTTCATCTCTCAGACTTGTAAGCAGGGAAACTTCCTGCATGAGGAAATCACCCAACTTTTGAACTGCATATGACACAATGGCATCAGCCATCTTCAGAAATACTTCTTTTGATTGAAAAAAAAAGAGGTGTGTGTATATTGGAATAAAAGTTAGAAAATGAGAGATAGATACAAACACTCAAAACTTAGAAGCAGTACATATAAATAATGTGTTCAAACTTAAAGTTTAGAAAAAAGGAAGCATGACCATGTGATGCAAGCTAAGAGAATGGGGTCCTTTGATTCTTGAAATATGTACTAAAGTTTCTTTAACTGGGGACTTTAGATTGAGGAGGAGGTCGGATTTGAAGTTTATGTATTGTTATTGGGTTCTAAATAATAATTTATGTATATTCAATGAATTTTTATAAAATAAATGCAGAGTTTGAACCAAAGTTATTAGGTTCAGCCCTGTTGTTGAAGGGTGGTTCATCGAGATACTCTACAGTATTCAATTTTATGTATGATTTCGTTATTTAGTTTTTAATTATTAAAAAAGTGCATTCCATATATACTAAACACAATTTAATTTGGTTTTGATTTCGTAATGACCCTCTAGATCTTTCCTGTGTTTTTGCACTTTCTACATAGTTAGAACATCCGCATAGCGACCTCAAGTCATTTAAAACTTGCTGAACTTCTTATATCAGGAAATCACCCAATTTTTGGACTGCAAATGACACAAAGGCATCAGCCATCTTCAGAAATACTACTTTTTGACTGTATATGGGAATTACAATTAGGAAAATGGGAGATAGTGATATCCACTCAGAAACACATAAATAATTTGTTCAAAGGGTCCATTTATGTGATTAAAGTTTGAAAAAGAATTAGGATTAGAAGTTCCCATTATAAAAGAAGACAGAGATGTTTAGATTTTTGAAATTTCCCACTAAACAAAGGCACATTTTTGTATTGCACAATGGTCCACCTTATGATATTGACTAGTTTCTAGATACATGTGTTTCATGTGTCTTCCATATGATTAATTTCAAAAGAACTTTTTTTCCCGTATCACGTTATAATGACATATTTATTATAGATTAAGACCAGTTTTTAAGTTTAGAACAGAGGTATGGATGTTTCTTAAGTTATACTAACTAATTGATGTCTAAACTTGTAATCATTATTACATTATACTTACAGATGCACCAGTTGCGACTCTCGATTCTTCAGTGGTTGAGAAGAGGGTTAACAGACTCGTTGGAACTATGTTTCTTTCATTGGAGAATTTCATCGAACACGTTGATTGCATTAATCTTCTTCCTTGTTATTGCTACTGTTTTTGACTTACATTGAAGAGGATTGAGATTTTCTCCCACGGGGGAGATGGGTTACAAAGTCCTTTGTTTGTTTTCAACTATGATGGCTTGTGAGAGATGATTCTAAGTGAAGCTCATAATTTTTGATATTTTATTCATCTGGATTCACTACAGAAATTTATCGCGAAATGCCCTAATTGTCATAAAGAATGATACAACTAAATTTATGGTGGAATGTCTAAGTTGTCAACAAGTGAAAGTTGAACACCAAGAGTGACGGCTTATCTCAAGGCATCGAGAATTCAAAATATTGAATTGATTATATATATGTATATATATATATATTTCTTTTTTCCATCTATATACTACAATCGCAGGTCCTAATCAAGTAAGATTTTGCATAATTTACATAAGTAGCACAATTTGAATTTGTTAAACTTGAACTACACGTACCATGGCCATAAGCTAAAGTATCATTAGGGTAAGGAGATGTTATATAATAATTATAACCTTCACTAATTGGTGTCTCAGTTTGTAAACTTCAAGAACATAAACCAAACTTTTTGCAAAAGGACCACTCATGTCATACTTATTACCATTGCATATATTCACAACTTTCATATTTGGTTCACTTTTCACGAAATTAGTAAATCCCAAAAATCCAATAATAATAAAAGTGGTTAAAACTCTCATGTTTAAATTAGAATCCGTTCCTAATTTTTTTTTTTTTTTATCTATTACAATACCTTAGTTTCTAGTATTTATTTGGTGTTACAAATTTGGGTTTCCGAAGAATTTGTTTAAATAGAATGGTGATTGCATTGATTTCTCAACCAATAGAAACTATGTATTCTAATTACTTATTTATTTAGTACTAGTTGATGTAAATACTACAAGTATATATGAGGATTAAATAATGACAAGATTATCTAGTGAGTATATTTTTATCGCTAGATATTTGGTTCATTACAAGTTAAAAATATAGGTAAAACAACAACAACAACATACCCCAATGCCTCAAAAGGCTCCCGCTCATTGTAGGGTGAGGGGGGGTCGGATGTACGCAGCCTAACCCCTATGTTTAAAAACATAAAACGGCTGTTTCCAGATGACCCATGAGGAACGTCGAAAGTTGCATTGACTAACTGCTACTTCACAAATGAAAAAAACGCAGATAGTTTAAAGAGTCATTTTTCTTTATTCCATCATACTCCAAGGCCATGATGGAATAAAGCAAAATGACTCTTTAACGAAAAATGGTAAATAAAATACTCTCAAACTACGTGAAATGAATAAAACATCACCAGCTAATAATTAGGTTAAAAACTAATGATGGGGTTATTTGATCTTATATATATGACCTATATTATGATACATGGAGTTATTCTATTTTAATTATTAAAATGAGATTAACAAAGAATCGAAGTTCTCTTGGAATCAATTCCACAAGCCAAAAACAAAAAGAAATGAAACATTGAAAAAACAACTGAATGTGAGTGAAGCTTGGATAGCCCTAACTTCATCAATGTGAATATCTTCAAGTGAAAGCTTCGATATTAACCTTTGCTATGATAAAATAAGACTTTGTTCATGCTTCACGCCTTTCATTCTCTCAGGAATCTCCTTCAGCATTGGACACTCATTGATATAAAGACCTTTAATCATAGGCATTGCACTTGTATCTAAATACCATCTTTCTAGATTTGGAAGATACTCAAGACAAAGGAACTCGAGTTGACTGAAGCTGTAATCACTGCAAACTATTTCTTCTCCTTCATAAGCATCAAGAACCAATGCGAGATTCCTTAGGTTTGGCAACGCTCCCAAAATAGGCATCGGATCTTCCATCAGTTTTGAGTCCTCTAGACATATCATTGTAATGGAGTTTGGAAATAAAGGCAGTTTCTCTATTATTCCATCCAAAACCAATTTCTGGAGCTTTGGACAAAAAATTAGAAATTCAAGGGATGGGAATCGTTCCTCATTATTACAGAACAATCTGAGAGTGCCAAGGTTTCTCAAGCTCCTGATGTTGTTTAGGGAGTAAGATTTAGTAATAGCATACATGCTTAATTCTCGAAGATTGACTAAATCAACAGGGTCAACATGTTTCCACTGATCACATCCGATATATTGAAGAACATGAAGATTAGTGAGTTTGCTTATACGTTTCAGAGGTTCTACATACGGAGCAACTAAATGTCTTAGGTTTATTAGATCAGCTGTCTCAGGGGGTAGTTGGCATGAGAATGCATGGACACAAAGAGACTGTAACTTCTTCAGGTTGGCAATGGAGGAGGGAAGAGCAAGAATACGACCTTTTAGTCTTAAGAACTTGAGGTGGTACAACCTCCCTATGGCATCAAGTTCAATATTACCATCTTCAATATCCAGATACAGCACATGTAGATGTTGGAACAAACTACCAAACTTTATACGACTCATGTTACCATAATCTCGATTGAAGAACATAATTGACCTCAAGTTCAAGTTAGAAAGATCAACAGAGAGGTACCTTTCTCCTTGTCCATGAATGACATGTCTGATACATGAAGAGGATATGGAGAGCTTTCTTGGACCATAAATGTCAAACAAGTTTTCCTCCAATGCCTTTCGTATGGCAAGGTCACGAAGTAAATCATGAACCCGACATCGAGTAACTTTTTCCCAAAATTTTCCGGCCACTTGAACTAAGTTCCGTCTTATCAGCTCATGCAAGTAGCCTTCTGCGACATCCTCCATTCTTTCTTCTCCATTTGTTATGAAACCCTCCGCCATCCACATCCATATTATGTTTTCCACATTGACCTCTAGATCTTCTGGAAAAATACCAAAGTAGAGAAAACACTTCCTGAGAGCAGTTGATAAATCATGGTAGCTTAATAATAGTATGCTTGAGATTTCATTATATTTATCTTCAATAATCTTTTTCCAGAGGTGATCTTTCACCTTTTGCCATTCGTCTAGCCCCCAGTTATACGAAAGTAGCCCGCTCAATACAACAATTGCAAGAGGTAAGCCTCCACACTTGGCCACCATCTCCTTAGCTAGTCTTTTCATAACGGAGTCCATTGCTCGAACATCAAGTAGTTTCCTGCAAAAGAGATCCCAACTTTCTTCTTGGCTTAGGAAACGAAGTTTATGGACAAAACCTCTGTCGTCTGCTCTTTTAGCGACATCCTCTTTGCGTGTGGTGATAATAACTCTGCTGCCATTCTTGCTATCTGGGAATGCTCTTTTCAAACTCTCCCATGCTCCTATCTTCCATACATCATCAACCACCACAAGGTATTTGCGTTCCTTTAAACGATCACGAAGGTGAATTTCTAGATCTCCTTCTGTCATCCTCTCCAACCACTTTAGAATTTCCTTGGTGCGACCTTGGATGGATTTTATGATACTCCTTAGAAGATCCATTGTGTTGTACTCTTGAGAAACACGTATCCAAGCGCGTGTGGGGAAGCTATTGAGTATATCAGGATTGTTGTACAGATTTCTTGCAAGAGTGGTCTTGCCCAATCCACCCATGCCATGAATGGAGAGGACGCTTCGGCGAGGCTCTGGTTTGAGAAGTTCAGCTAGCAATGTTTCCACCACATCCTTAAGTCCAACAAAAAAGTAATCCTGGTCATCCACATATGAGGTAGTTCTCCTCAATGTTGTAACCTGATTACTTGGCCCTTCTCCTGCAGTATTATTGATATTTGTAATACCATAAGTCTCTCGTTTGCGAGAGATATCTGTGATTCTTTGCTTGAGTGATTGGATTTCCTCGGAGATATTGAAGAATTTCTTTTCCTTCCAACATATGCAAGCGCAACCCTTGAGACGACTAGCAAATCCATCGTCATCACCTTTACTAGCCTCTAAGCTGTATGTCTCGAGTACAGCAACAGCGTCATTAGCAATAGAATTGATCTCAATCACCCATTGTTGAAATCTTTCATCACCATCACATTGATTTTGTTCTGCATCCCTGATGAAAGCCTGCATTAAGCGTAGCTCATCTGTCAGCCATGTAACTTCATTTCTGAGACTTTTACGCAGGGAAAGTTGCTGTATGACGAAATTGCCCAATCTTTCAACTGCAAGTGACACAACAGCATCAACCATCTTCAGGAATATAATACTACTTTAGATTGAAAAAAAAGGGGGTGTGTATATTGGAATAAAAGTTAGAAAATGAGAGATAGATACACTTTCAGAAGTAGTACATATAAATAATGTGTTCAAACTTAAAAGTTTCTTGAAATATTAGTATTAAAGTTTCTTTAATTCGACTGGTGGGAAATTATACATGGAGAAACATGACCATGTGATTCTTGAAATATGTATTAAAAGTTTCTTCAACAACCATATGTGTGAAATTATGCATGGAGAAAAGTCTAAAATAATAATTATATGTGTTGTACACCTCATTAATGATATTGATGATTCAAATAGTAAAGCGTAGGTAAATTGAGAATTGACAAGTCAAGGTGATGAATAATGATTTTTGATTGTTGTGGTAATGGTGGTTAATTAGTCTTACAAATTTAATTGGGGACTTTTATTGGCTTCTAAATAATAATTTATATATATTCAATGAATTTTTTAGAAATAAATGTGAAGTTTGAACCAAAGTTATAAGGGTGGTTTGCCCTGCTTTAGATATTCTACGGTAATCAATTTGTCTTTCAATTATAAAAAAAAAAATACATTTTCTATATCGGTTAGAGCATTCCTATAGTGACTATGATTTCGTATGAGAATTTCAATTGAATCATTGGATCCGAAATGTTGAATTTGGTATAGTCACATAGTTTATTTCTGTAAATTAGATTCCGAACAAGTTCTGGACACTCCGTTGGAAAATGGAAATGGGGAAAAAAATTAGATGCCTTTATTGTAACCGGTTCCATCACTAAAGCGACCGGGCGTCGCTAAAGCAACACCTGCCCTTTTGGGGGTGGTTCACTAAAGTGGCCCTGGATCTGCTATAGCAAGGTCGGAGATTGTTTGTGGCACATCATTTGAGGTAATTCTTGATGTTTTTACTGCTATATAAGTTGAGTTTGGTTTCGGAACTTTGAGAATAGATTTCTTATTCCTATCTTGTATTTATTTTCACCTAACTTTAATAATAAGATGGATTAAAAATTTTTAATTGATGGATTCAACCTTTTGATTTTTCTTGTTAAACAATCGCACAATTCTCAATAGCCCTTTTAGAATTCCTTCTCTGATTGGAGTTTTGGTTCAAAAAAATTGTTGTTCATTGATTAGAAGTTCTAGACTACCACAAAAATCAAGTTGATTTTTAGGTCATTTAATTAATAGCTATTATTTCAATATATATTTAAAAAGGATTTTGGAATCAAGAAGAAATTAAGGTGACTTTCCTAGTATTTTGATGACTTCGTTCTGTTAGCTAGAATTGCAATATTTTTTTGACTGAATTTGAGTCTGGTGAGGTATGAGGTAATTTAAAAATGGATTAGGGTTTGAATTATGAGTTTGACTATTGATAGCCAAGACAATGAGGAGTTGTATGGATTTATGGAATTAAATTAAAGCAATCTCCCAAAATTGATCTTCAAGTGAAGGATTGATTTTAGAACTTTGTGATTTAAGGGCGTGTTGCAAAATAAGTGTTTGGGATGCAAATCCCGAGGTTCTGTCTTCGTGCAACCTACCACGACGGGGTTATTCCTGCTATGATGGGCAGTCATGACGGGATGTGGGTGGCGTAATGATGGGACGTACAGTTTCGAGTTTAAGTCAAAAAAATTCTAAAATTGTTTTTATTTTTCCACTTCATTTTTGAGAGACCAACACAAACCTTAGACTATTTTTTTTTTTAGTTTTTATCCTGTTTCTTTTGTAAAGGTAAGTTAATCATTTTTCTAATTTGTAATTCGATTTCTAGGCCTTAGAATGTACGAGGATTCTCTTAGGGGAAGGTTGTGACCTGAAACTAACGTTAAACGAAATTCTAGTTGGGGGAGACGACCATGAAAATTGCTCCATTATTAGGATTGTGATATAGTCTGCGTATTGTTGGTCAACATTGATTGATTGACCATATTTCTTGTTTGTTTAGTCTAAGAATGAGCCAGCAAGACTTTGAAAAAAGAGAAAACTCCAATACAATTTACAGATTTTCAAGGCTTGTTCGAGGTAAGTAACGGTTTAAATTTCATTTGTGTTATATGTGCTTGTTCTTGCATGTATGTGAATAGTGCTCATAAATCTAATGAAATGGCTGCCTCTGATCAAATTATATGCAATGAACCTATTACTTGATTATGCAAGTTGTAAAAATTTATAGTAGTTATGATTGTGATTGTTGGATTGGGTATCCTGTTCCGACATATTATTGGATCATGTGTTACATACAGTAGCACTAACAGTTTGTGGGTGAATTCCATAAGAGAATTTACTTGTTTATATTTCACATATTGGAATAGTCGCGTGACCCTACTAGTACCCGTTGTGGTTGTGTGTATTAATATTAGCTTTTTCTTTTCTTTGTTGGGAGATGTTGATTTTAAGAATAATACTATTAGTTCATGATAATCACCAGAATATGAATGAAATAACAAGAATAATAGTAAGATTTGGTCATATGATCCATGCTTAATTCTTGAAGATTGACTAAATCCACATGAAGAATTTAAAGAGTAGTTAGTTTGCTTATAGGTACAACTTTAAAAAAAAGGAAACAAGATCATGTGGTTTCTGAAAAGGATTAGGATTAGACAAGGCAAGAGGACAAAGAAGCAAGCTAATCAAAAGGTACATTAGAGTGATGGTCCTTTGATTCTTGAAATATGTATTAAAGTTTCTTCAACAACTTGTGGGAAAATATATATGGAGAAAAGTCTAATGTAATTACTAAATGTGTTGTAGAGATGGTCCACCTAATTGATTCACTTTTCACAAAACTAGTAAACCCCAAAAATTCAATAATAATAAAAGTGGTTAAAACTCTCATGTTTAAATTAGAATCCAAGCCTAATTTTTTTGTTTAGTATTAGTTGATCCCGGCAAGTGAGATATTATAATGTTTGATTGGCTGCTCAACAAGTATAATATGACGATTAGATAATGACGAGATATATATTTTTATCGATAGATATTTGGTTCATTGGACCACTAAAAATTAAACATACAAGTAGAATAATTAGTTAAACGTAAAACGGTTAAAAAAAAACTCTTACAGCATATGAATTGAAAAAAAAATCATCATTGATAATTTGATTAAAAAGTATTGTTGCATTCAATAGTTTGGTCAAAAAATATCTTATTATTACTTACAACAACAATATACTCAGTGAATTCCACAAGTAAGGTCTAGGGAAGATAGAATTGTACACAAACCTTATCGCTACCTCATATAAGTAGAGAGGTTGTTTACTGAGAATCGTTGTTTCAAAATCCCATAAGCAAAGCCTTTCTTATTACTTAATGGATCAAAATGCCCTTTTTCAAAAACATATATCATTTCTTTTTTTTTTCAACACTTCTTTTTCTAATAATGATTTTTCTAATTGGAAAATATTTGTCCTACTTCAAACTTGATTGATCCTTGATAGCCCAACTTCATCAACGTGAATGTCTTCAACCCCTTGTTTGGATGGTCGTTGCATTTTATTATACTGCTAGTTTAAATATAATATTTATTTTGATTGTTATTTAAATTTTATTATATCGTATATCGTTAAAATTCATTGTTACGTAATGACCATAAAGCTCATTTTATGTAACAATCGATTTGATATGAATATAATTTGCTCTATTTTTTATTGTATCTATTATATACCCTGCAATTTCTTATAGATTTATCATTCAAATTATAAATGTATGATATTATGTAAGAATGAAGAATGATACAATTTATCTAAATATTGTAATCATTAAAATAATATATTAGAACACAATACAATAAATTATAAAATAATATATAACAACCATTCAAACAAAGTGCAAGTGACAGCTTCTTGCTCCTGTTTCACTCAAATATTATTTAATTAAAACAAATTTGAATTAAAGCAAGAAATTTATTTGTATATTTATGTTTTCTATAATGAAATAAGACTTCACATCTGCTTCCAAGGCTTCACATCTTTCATTCTCTCAGGAATCTCATTCAGCGTTGGACATTGATGTATATAAAGACCTTTAATGAGAGGCATGGCACTTGAGGCTAAATGCCATCTTTCTAGGTTACGAAGACCTTTAAGACGAAGGAACTCAAGTTGAGCAAAGTTGTTATCACTGTAGTGTTGACACCCATTTTTACCCTCCAAGGTGTCAAATTAATCATCGGGGCGTTATTTTTATCTTTAACAATTTTTAAATAAATCTAAAAAAAAATTAATTCAATAATTTTTAAAACGGGAGCGTACAGTGCACACGCCCCTAATATTCCCCTTTACCCCGATCTTCCTCTTCAATTTCCCCAAATCAGGAAAAACTAGAAAAACCTAATGACCAAGACCGCCACCGCCGTCGTCCCTCACCCCTCACCGGCGAAGCCCTCGTCCTCCTCTTCTTCATTCCTTCTTTCCCTTCATCTCCGAAACCCTAGCCGACCAAACATACCTTCTGTTGATTTCGATTCCCAACTCGAAATCAAATCACACCCACGCCTCTCTGACAAGTCCATTGCACAATCCACACCTCTCTGTCAACCTGACAACGCACCACCTCACGCATGCTTAAACAATTTCGAGCCATACTCCCCTGTCAATTTTTGACCGTTGCCTCAATCCCTATAATTTCGAGGTTCAATACAAACTATGGGGGGCAGAGAGTGAAGGAGGAGTTTTAAGCATTGCAGTAGGAGATAATTTTTTTTCGAACGAGTAATTTCTAGAAATCATCGAACAAAGTTTCAAATCAAGATTCGAATCGAAGTTCGTGGTTTCACGATTCCTGCCGAAGCTCTTTGTCCTCAGTTTGCTGCTCAAAAAGAGGTGATACTCTAATTTTCTATTATCTACTATGTTTGTGTCCGATTGTGAGATAAATTCGAATGTTATGTTAAAATCCTTTGTTTGTCTTGCTTCGTTGTGACTGGAAATACTGTGATGTTAGCTCATTGAATTGATGACATACTTGTGTTCATTAAGATGATTTCGAGTTATTGTTATGATATAGATAACACATTGTCGTCAGAATTAAGGGTCGTATTTATCATCTCGTTCGAAATGTTCTGTTCAATTCTTGTCTGTCTCGATCGGGTTCAGCTGCATTGGTCTTAAGTTCATGATATTTTACACTCTGATTTTGCTGCAATATCTTTAATTGATATCATGTTGAGAGCATT
>JAABOM020000084.1:7811617-7832313 GCA_011800125.2 Solanum clarkiae | reverse complement strand
TAAAGGCACTTGCCAACTCCGACACAACTATTAACCATGTTTCTACTCTTTTACATGTTCATATGATTCCATACATAGTCACTTTCAAATCTGCACACATGTTTGGATACCAAGTTACATGAGTTCTTGTTACTAGATAAAGTTCACGAGTTGTTTCATCTCATACTCATTTCATTATTTGTGTAATGTACTCTTTTCATTGTCATATTCCTTGTATGATTATTTACATGTTACATGTTATATCTACAGTCCCAGAACTCCAATATTATGACCACCAAAAGAATCATCTCAAAAGTAA
The DNA here is from genome assembly GCA_011800125.2 of Solanum clarkiae. NCBI lineage: Eukaryota > Viridiplantae > Streptophyta > Magnoliopsida > Solanales > Solanaceae > Solanum > Solanum clarkiae. The sequence continues at coordinate 7,832,015 of JAABOM020000084.1, read as the reverse complement.
TTAAAAGATAAAGTATACAGTTTTTGATAGGTGGTAGCCCGAGGGGTGTAGATAGCACCTAGCCAGGGACAATCCTATCAATAGGGGCTAGCTTGAGGGGTTAAGTAAAACCTAGCTAGGGACGAACCCGATATAGTTTCACCACTGATCAGTTGTTTTACAGTTGTGCACAGATTCTACGGTAAAGGTAACGTAATATAAAGAGTATAAAGTACATGATCCCACGGTACAACTGAAGGTGGTCTCTTACATTGCACCAGTGTACAGTTTCATTTAAATTCTTACATTAGATGCAGTGTTTCCTGCCTTACATACCCAGTAAATTATCTCATACTGATATCCCTTACGGGGGACCTGCATTTCATGCTGCAGGTACAGGTGCCAGTAGATCTCCCCAGTAGGAGTACAAGACATTAGCTGTGGTTACCAAGCTCCAGGTTGCTTCGGAGCTTTGCATGTCTAGAGCTTATATGTTTATATTGTACCGATAGTTGAGGTGGGGTCTGTCCTGACCCTTATCTGATATTTTTATTTATTTAGAGGCTTTGTAGACTACGTAAATTAAAGTGCGATCATGTCTAGTACTTTAAATACCATGGCCCCAACGGCCTAGTCATATGCATTTCCTTTTGGCTAGTTATCACTGTTTATCTGCTTAAAGGCATGTCGAAGGTAGAAATCTCTTATAATATGTATAGAAAGCACATAGATTCAGGTTGGTTCTCCCGAGCCTTATCAGCAACGGGTGCCAGTCCATCCTAAGGGGGCTTGTGACGTGGCAGAAGTAGTATCAGAGCAGGTCATCCTAGGGAGTCTACAAAGCCGTGTCTATGTAGAATCTTATTTATCGATGTGTTGAGCACCACATTTATAAGCAGGAGGCTACATGGCATTTAGGATTTGTTACTTTCTTTCCATTCTTTAGATCGTGCCATAAAGTCAAGTGTAATAGGTGCATTATGTCTAATTCTAAATTGTTTTGTACAGCAAGTATGCCAGAAACAAGGCGGAATAAAGGTAAAGGGAAGGGAATAGAAGTGGTGGTTGGTATATCCAGCCAGGTGAGACAACGAGATGAGATTCGAGAGGAGTATTTGTCACAGACATCTCCAACTCCTCCATTTCCTGATGAACCCGAGAGTAGTGAAATTCCCCCAGATCTGAGAAATGCAGTCCAATTATTGACCCGTATAGTTGCTGGTCAAGGTCAAAGGCAGGAAGGTCCAATTATGGGCACCATGGTACAAATAGGGCAGTTGGTACTAGGATACGTGATTTTCTTAATTTGGACCCTCCAACCTTCACTGGGTCAGATCCTAATGAAGACCCCGAGGACTTTATTGATCAGTTTCAGCGTACTTTAGATGTTATGCACGTGAGTGGTACAGAAGCAGTCGAGTTAGTGACATATAGGCTGAAGGGTGTGGCTATATTGTGGTATGAAGCTTGGAAACAATCTAAGGATATAAATGCACCTCCAACTACCTGGAAAGAGTTCAAAGAGGCATTTCTTGACCATTATTAGCCATTAGAGATCCGAGAGGCCCGTGCAGATCAATTCATGAACCTCCATCAGGGGAATATGAGTGTGAGGGAGTATAGTCTCCACTTTAACTCTCTAGAAAGGTATGCTCCTAATGTAGTTGCAACAATGGCAGATACAGTCCATTGATATGTAGATAGGTTGGATACGTATCTGGTTAGCGACTGCACCATTGCTTCCTTGAACAAGTATATGGACATAGCAAGAATGTAGGCGTTTGCACAGAAATTGGAAGATCAGAGGCATAGGAGAAGGACACAAGAGTTGGAGAGGGAGCAAGCCAAAAGAGCCAGATCTACAGGGCAGTTTACACCACCCCAAAATGACCTTAGGCCTCGATTTTCTAATATACCTCCTAGGCCATCATCCTCTTACTCTATAGCCAGTGCTCCACCACAACTTCAAGGGTCTCAAAGCAATCAGTTTGGTCAATGAAGGGAAGGGCAAGGTTCTCGGATAATAGGTTATTCGGTAGGCCAACCAATGACTCCTAGGCAGCCATGTCAATAGTGTGGGAGGAGTCATTCGGGTATATGTCGTGTAGGGACAGATGTTTGCTATTGGTGTGGTATACCAGGGCACCTGATAAGGGATTGCCCAAGGAGACGTATGGGTGATATAGCACAAGTTATTGGCTCAGTTGTTGCCTCATCATCATCAGTTCCTCCAGAAGGTATGGGTCAGCAAGCACCTATGGGTCATGGTAGAGGTTTTAAAGGGATAGCTAGCTCTATCAGGGTCCAAAATCGCACTTATGCACTGGAGAGTCGACAGAATTTAGAAGCTTCACCTGGTGTGGTCACAGATACATTGTCCATCTTTCCACATAATGTATATGCATTAATTGACCCTAGTTCTACACTATCATACATCACTCCACTAGTTGCTGGGAAGCTTAAGAGAATGCCCAAATTATTGAACAAACCATTTGAAGTGTATACACCATCCGGTGAATCTATTATGGCTAGAAGGGTTTATTGTGAATGTGTAGTAATTGTTTATGACCATGGCATATTGGCTGCCCTTATTGAGTTAGAAATGGTGGAATTTGATGTTATAATGGGTATGGATGGCTAGCTTCTTGTTATGCCACTGTGGATTGCCGAACTAAGAGAGTGTATTTCCACTTTCCTATTGAGGTAGTTCTTGAATGGAAAGGCAATGTTAGGGTACTAAAGGGGAAGTTTATCTCTTACTTTAATTCTAGAAAGATGATATCCAAGGGGTATATATGTCATATAATTAGAGTAAGGGATATGGAGACAGAATCACCAACTCTCCAGTAAGTTCCAGTAGTGAATGAATTTGTTGATGTGTTCCCTGAAGATCTCCTAGGCTTACCTCCTGAACGAGAAATAGATTCTGGTATTGACTTACTTCCAGGCACTCAACCTATTTCTATTCCTCCATATAGAATGGCCTCGGCAAAATTACATGAATTAAAAGAGCAGTTAAAAGACTTACTGGAGAAAGGTTTTATAAGACCTAGTGTGTCCCCCTGGGGTGCACCAGTGTTATTTGTATGCAAAAAGGATGGCACCTTGAGAATGTCTATCGACTATCGAAAATTGAATAAGGTGACAATTAAGAATAAATAACTCCTCCCCAGGATTGATGACTTATTTGATCAGTTACAGGGTGTCAAATGCTTTTCAAAAATTAATTTGAGATCAGGTTATCGCCAAGTGAGGGCGAAGGAGCAAGATATACCCAAGACATCTTTCAGTACGCACTATGGTCACTTTGAATTTCTTGTCATGTCATTTGGGCTAACGAATGCACCAGCAGTTTTTATAGATTTGATGAATAGGGTATTCAAACCATTCTTGGATGTGTTCGTGATAGTATTTATAGATGACATTTTGGTATATTCAAGATCAAAAGAGGATCACGCAGATCACTTGCGACATTTGCTACAGGTTCTTCGTGATCGACAGTTGTATGCCAAATTTTCTAAATGTGAATTTTGGCTAAAGTAAGTGGCATTCTTGGGTCACATTGTGTCTGATGAAGGAATAAGGGTTGATTCACAAAAGATAGAAGCTATGAAAGATTGTCCAATACCAATAATACCCACGGAAGTTCGAAGCTTCCTAGGCTTAGTAGGCTATTACAGGAGGTTTGTTGAAGGTTTTGCTTCTATTTCTTCACCTCTAACAAAGCTGACACATAAGGCAAAAAAGTTCCAATGGAATGATGCATGTGAAAGGAGCTTCTAGGAGCTGAAAAATAAGCTAACTTCTGTGCCTGTGCTAGTACTTCCAAAAGGTACTGAGGGGTATGCAGTGTATTGCGATGCTTCAGGAGTTGGCTTAGGGTGTGTACTGATATAGTATGGTAGGGTAATTGCTTATGTATCCAGACAGCTATGATCACATGAGAAAAACTACCCAACACATGATCTTGAGCTAGCAGCGGTTGTGTTTGCTCTGAATATATGGCGCCACTATTTGTATGGGGTCCATGTTGACATATATACTGATCATAAGAGCCTGCAGTACATCTTCTAGTAGAAAGACCTAATCTTGAGACAGTGGAGATGGCTAGAGTTAATAAAGGATTACGACGTTGATATGCTACAGCATCCTGGGAAGGCAAATGTAGTAGCTGATGCTCTGAGTCGTAAGGCAATCATGAATACTAGTGATCAAGCTATGGTAATACAAGGATTGACTAAGGATCTACGTCAGCTAGCCAGTTTGGGGGTTCGCCTTCTTGAGACACCAAAGGAAAGGAGTATTGTGCATAATACTGTGGAGTCTTCCTTGGTAATGGAGGTGAAAGAAAAAAAGTTCAAAGATCCTATTCTACGATAGCTTAAGGAAAAGGTCCTATTTACCATAAAAGGCTTTGACCTCGCACAAAATGGAGTACTTTACAACCAAAATAAATTATGTGTGACTAATATTAATGGATTAAAAAAGAGAATAATGGAAGAAGCCCATCATTCCTGATATTCCATCCATCCAGGATCAACTAAGATGTACCATGACCTGAAGAGAATGTTTTGGTCTATAAGGCAGGAGGTTATATGCAATGTATAGAGCTTCCAACATGGAAGTGGGATATGATCAATATGGATTTTGTTACAGGTTTGCCTCCCTCATCATAGAAGTTTGACTCCATACGGGTAATAGTTGACAGACGCACAAAGTTAGCACACTTCTTGCCAGTCAGAAGTGATTATACAGCTGAAGAGCATGCCAAGCTATACCTCAGAGAGATCGTCAGGCTACATAGAGTCCCAATCTCCATTATATCTGATCGAGGAGCTCAGTTCACTGCAAAGTTTTGGAAGTCCTTACAACGAAGTTCAGGGACATAAGTGAATTTGAGTATAGCATTCCATCTCCAAATAGATGGTCAAGCCGAACGCACCATTCAAACACTTAAAGACATGTTGCGAGCTTGTGCATTGGACTTTAAAGGTAATTAGGTGGACCTTTTACCACTTATTGAGTTTGCCTATAACAATAGTTATCTTGCGAGTATCAAGATGGCACCTTATGAAGCTTTGAATGAAAGAAAATATAGATCGCCAATTGGATGGTTTGAAGTGGGTGAAACCACCTTACTTGGGCCAGATCTAGTACAATAAGCTATGAAAAAAGTTAAGGTGATGCAGCAGCGGCTAGAAACAGCCCAAAGTCATCACAAATCATATGCGGATACCAGGAGAAGAGGACTGGAATTCTTAGTAGATGATTAGGTAATTTTGAAGGTGTCTCCAACAAAAGGGGTTATGAGATTTGGTAAGAAAGGAAAGCTGAGCCCACGTTACATAGGGCCGTATCAAATTACTAAAAGGTTTGGACAGGTTGATATGAACTAGAGCTACCCCAAGATCTTTCAATGGTTCATCCAGTTTTTCATTTCTCAATGCTTCATAAATGCATAGGTGACCCATCCCATATCACTCCTATTGAGGATGTAAAGGTTACAGAAGATCTCACCTATGAAGAGGTACCTATTGCTATTCTAGATCGTCAAGTTAAGAAGCTAAGGAACAAAGAAATAGCTTTAGTTAAAGTACTTTTGTGGAACCAGCAAGCAGAAGAGATAACATAGGAGGTTGAGGATACAATAAAATCAAAGTACCCTTACTTATTTGAAGCTAAAGAGGAAGTTCAACACGCAGAATTGGGACACTTATAGGTACATGTGATTGAATACTTAATGTGTTGTCAAAAGTTTGTGTAAGTACAGGTTAAAACTTGGTTAAGATATCTAATTGTGCTAACATTCGAGGACGAATGTTCCTAAGGGATAGAGGATGTAACACCCTACACCTTACACTACTAGTATAATTCAAATGAAATATGACATGGTTTGGTCAAATTAGTGCTAATTTCCAGAAGTGCTTGAATTTTGTGTTAGTGGGCTATATGTGCGTCTAACGCTTAAGAGGGTCGGGTGTATACATGTTTTGTGTCGAATCGAGTAGATTATGGCCTTAAATGAAGTAAGATAATTGAGGTGCTTGTAGGACTTGGGAAGCTAGCAGGTGAATCACCTACTTGCTTTAGCTTAAATTTGCTAGCCAAACGAAGATGAGGCTTGACGTCGAATTTGTTCAAGTTCGATTATGAATAAAGTCCGTATTAATGGTATAACTTTAGCCCATGATTTAGCATCATAAATGGGATATATGATCAGCCCAAGAAGTATAAACAAAAAGGCCGAAAGACATCACAAGTTCTTGGAAACTTTAGGCCCAACCCAAGTGAACAAGAAAGCAGAAAATAGGCAGCCAAAGTCCAACCTATTTGGAGCCCCAAAAGACCCCAAAGAAAGGGGAAAGGAGGTACATCACCTACTTGGTGAACTAAAGCTGAGAATTCCTCATTAGTTCAGCCAAATCACACTATAAAAAGGGGCCAAAGCAGCTCCCAAATGTCATTTCTCAACTTGACCTCACAAAAATTAGATTTGCTCTCTATGTTTCCTCTCAAATTTTCTCAACTTTGTGAAGCCGCCAAATGACTCCTTTAGGGTTATTAAGGAGAATATATACCTCGAAGACAAAAATAAGTAATTATATTTGTGTATTTAGTATAGTTTCATCATGAAAAACAAGAGATAGATACTAGTTATGCTTGCTGAAATTGTTGGACAGCATGTGGGTAGAAAGTTATTGCACACTTGCCTCTTGTTTTGGTGATTGCTCTATGGTTTGTGAGTTGTATTATGAAGATAAATTGGTGTTCTTAACATGGTTTGAGTTATAAACAACACCCAAAGGATACTGCCCTGATTTTGGTTTCATTTAATAAGCGCGTTTTATCGAGTTATCTTAAGTGTCATGTTGATTGAAACTTGCGGGCTATTGTATGTAGGGCTATTAGCTCACGTCCTTCATGACTTCTTAAGTGCTGTTATAATACTATCTTTGGTCTGTTTATACGTGTAAATGTTGCTGGAACAGTTTGGTTAAAGTTGGAATAGGTTTGGAGTTATCAACATCAAAAGGTAGCGAAGGAAGGTAACGTTATGATGGCCATTTTTAGATTGTGTGGAATTGTGATGTGTTGTTCTTTGTGGGATGTTGTAAGACTTTTATGGAATTGAAATAGGTTGTACATGATGTGTACATGCTAATGTGTATAAAAAAATACGATTAGGGGCGGAAAGGTTAAAGGAATATGCTTGGGTTTATAATCACCCGCTTGCTTCCCATGTATTGTTTTCTTATGTGATTGAGATGCCAAGGTGCATCTATTGGCTATTAATACTATTTTTATCACCTACTATATTGTAGATAAGTATTTATAGGAATGGAAGGTTATCTCGAGGTAGTAACGAGGTCATAAAATGAGGTGTGTAAGGTTACTTGATTTCGTATCACTTGGCATGAAACATAGATCTCTCCTTGGTACATAAAGGCACTTGCCAACTCTGACACAACTATTAACCATGTATCCACTCTTTTACATGTTCATATGATTCCATAAATAGTCATTTTAAAATCTGCATACATGTTTGGATACCAAGTTACATGAGTTCTTATTACTAGATAAAGTTCACAAGTTTTTTCATCTCATACGCATTTCATTATTTGTGTAGCGTACTCTTTTCATTGTCATATTGCCTTGTATGGTTATTTACATGTTGTATGTTACATCTGCAGTCCCACAACTCCAATATTATGACTACCAAAATAATCATCTCAAGAGTAATTAAAAGATAAAGTATACAGTTTTTGATAGGTGGTAGCCTGAGGGATGGAGATAGCACCGAGCCAGGGACGATCCTACCAATGGGGAGTAGCCTTAGGGGTTAAGTAAAACCTAGCCAGGGACAAACCTGATACAGTTTCACCACTGATCAATTGCTTTATAGCTGTGCAAAAATTTTACATTAAAGGTAAAGTAATATAAAGAACATAAAGTACATGATCCCACAGTACAACTAAAGGTGTCTCTTACATTGCACCGGTGTACAGTTTCATTTAAATTGTTAATTCAGATGCAGTGTTTCCTGCCTTACATACCCAGTAAATTATCTCGTATTGATGTCCCTTACGGAGGACCTGCATATCATGCTGCAAGTACAGGTGCTAGTAGATCTCCCCAGTAGGAATATAGGACATTCAGTTGTGGTTACCAAGCTCCAGGTTGCTTCGGAGCTTTGCATGTCTAGAGCTTATATGTTTAGATTGTACCGATAGTTGAGGTGGGGCTTGTCCTGACCCTTGTCTGATATTTTTCTTTATTTAGACGCTTTGTACACTATGTAAATTAAAGTGCGGTCATGTCTAGTACTTTAAATACCGTGGCCCCAATGGCCTAGTCATATGCATTTTCTTTTGGCTAGTTATCACTGTTTATCTGCTTAAAGGCATGTCAAAGGTAGAAATCTCTTATAATACGTATAGAAAGGAAATAGATACAGGTTGGTTCTCCCGAAACTTATTAGCAACGGGTGCCAGTCCACCCTAACGGGACTTGGGGCGTGACATTAGGCACCAGGTATGTTGTTTTGACCCATTTGTGTTTAATTTTGCTTGGTTTTTATGCACTGGGGACAACACATATCTCTTTCGATGGGGTGTGGGTAGTTATAGGTCTCAGTGAAGTCTGAGTAGCTTGGGTCCATAACTACGCCAATTTTTTATCCCGAGGTTATCTTATCTGTGTTTTTTTACTTGTGGATATTTAATTTGTGTTTAACCGAAACTTTTAGGATGTTTAGATAATATTTGTAGCATATATTACCAATACTTATGGCATATAGTATGTTTTTATGTTTCGTTTGAAAATGATACCCACCAAAAATTGGTTTGTCACTAGATAGTAACTATGCATATTTAGGTGTGTGGCAATATTTGTTCTGATAAGTAAGGGTACATTGAGATAAAAAGCATGATCTGTAAGTATTTTTTTATAACGTATGAAGTGTCATGTGAGTGTGAGCATAATTTGATACGTTCGTGTGTTTTGTGCTAATTCAGAGTTTGCCCTGTTACTCTAAGTTAGTTGTAGATTAATTGGATTAGTATGAGATCTTAGGCTATTTTATTAAATAAGTCCACTTTAGCCTAAAAGTAAGCAACCAAAATGATTATATATCCCTTGTTCCTAATGTTTGAGCCTAACATGCACATATTCCATGAAAGCACCTGATTAACCTAGCCTTGTTAGTTGTTGAATCCTGAAATTGGCCTTGGTCTTTCCTTGAACATTGTGTACCTTGACTGAGGCAAAAAGCCTAAGTTGAGGGTGGCTATCAAAAGTAGCCCTGGTTCAGAGGATGGATATTGTGCACCTCAACTCAGGCAAAAAGCCTAAGTTGAGGGTGTTTGGTGCAAGGGTGAAACACACAAAAAGAGGGTGAGTTAGGAATAGGAGAAAAAGAAAAAATAGTGTACTGGGTCCAAGAAAAAAATAAGAGACGCCTTAGTTGGAAGCTAAAAAGCAAAGTGAAAGGTAAAAACAATACAACAACCTGAAAAATGAAAAAAAAAAGAAAGAAAGAAAGTAACACCCAGAATAGCTTGAAGTAGGAAAAAGAGAGAATAAGGTGAAAATAGCAAAGTTGGTAGCGTAAAAGTGTAGAAAAATGCAATGTTAAGGAGGGCTTTTCGTCACTGTTCTCCAAAATATCATCCAAAGCCCCTGAGCCTACGTTACAAACCTAGAAAGTCCTAAAGTGATCCTAGTTCAGTTAGTTGAAGGTTTGAGTCATGAGTATAAGGAAGCTTATGGTTATAGACATTATGCATGAATATCTTTTGTGAGAGTGAGTGTTTTTGAGTCCCAAGGTTAAACATGGAAACATGAGTGAGTGCCAAGTGTGGGACTTCTTTCTGTGAGATCACTTGTGTTGCATTGTTAGCAGTAGGCTTGTTCAGTGATTATGAATTGCTGATAGAACCTTGCTTGTCATAGTTGTGTTGTCACATGCACTAGTTTGCATTGGTTTGATAAATAGCTATCTAATCCTGTTTTGAGAAGTTTGTGTGGGTATCTGAGTCTGAAATTTATATGAAGTATTCCATGGAATTGAGGTCTGTGTGGTACAGTATTGTCTATATAGATTGAGTCTACCACTTGAGCAAACGCAACAATTTTAAGTTGAGGATGTTGATTTGCTGCCAAAACACAGCACTTTTCATACTTAAAATTTGGAATGTTATGTGTTCTCAATGCAATGTTTGTTGGTTTTATATATTTTTGTGTTTATATTTGCAGGATTATAGGTTGGCCATGATTTTGGGAAGTGTTATAGAAGTTGCTGCAGATTTGCTGTTATACGAGACCCTCTACGGGTTGTAGACCATTCTATGGGTTGTAGGGAGGTTTTGTGAAGATTTCAAGTGAGGGGCTGATTTTTGAAGTTCATTCTATGAAATGAAAATGAGTGATAGAAGAGTTTATGAGTCGTAGATGAGGATTCGTGTCCTGAGGATCTGAGAAGTGGACTTGTAGGAATGTTATCAGATGAAACCTCTTTTACGGATCATAAACCACTTTACGAGTCGTAGAGAGGTGTCATAGAGTTAAAGTCCAAAATCTTAGTAGCTGAGTACGAGACCCTGATTACGGGCCGTAAACTTCAATACGGGTCGTAAAGAGATTTTATATGGCATGCCGACCAGTTCTCCTTTTAGTTTAGGATTTGAATTTAATTATTATAAATAGTACTTTTAGGTTATTTTCAGAAGTTTCCGCCTAGTACTCAGAGAAATGAATATTTTGAGAGAGAAAATTATAAGAGAGTCTTTGAGAACACTTATGGTTGAATTTGATCATAAAGCTTATGATTCTTATTGACATTGGATTGCTTGTTCTTAAATCTATTGTGTAAGGGTTTAATTATGTATTCTCAATTCATAATTTATGGATCTACACATAGCATGAGTAGCTAAATCCATAACTAGGGTTATGAGAACCATAAGAACTAACAAAGTAAAATTGGATAATTCACGATTCTTGGAAGGTGTATACGCATGTATTAATTATCTCTCTTTGTTTAGCATGTTTTCTAATGGTAGCTAACATTAGAACCCGCCTAGTATTAGGGATTGCACCAAGGTAATAATGAATAGGAAAAGAGGTTAATTAACATGATTCGATTGATGTGTTCTCGTCTAATTAATCAAATTGGGTCAAGGGGAGGTTGTAGTGGGACTAATAAATCAAGGTTAGTAATGCACACTATGGAGATGGGTCAAGTAACATATTGAAATTCACCTCTCACCTTTGAACAAAGGGATTGGTGAACTTAAATTACTATCTTGCATGTTATACACAAGAAAAGAATTAGGTTATCCGATGATACTTAGTTGGGGAATCATGGGGAACACAATACCCTAGTTGCTCTCCACTAGTGGCTTCTCTCTTATGGTCGTTAGTTAGTTGACTTGTCTCATTAATTATTGTAATCTTCCCCCTTTAGGGAATTAAGTTGGTTAATTATTCAGATTGCAGATTGGTGAATTTTTGAGTCTACCCTGTGGGATTGACCCTAACCTTGATTTAGGTCTATATCTTGATGGCAATCACTTTATCCTCTAAAGAGAAGGTGTAACTTGGGCGACATCACATGTCTGCATACTTAGTATATTGTAACGTAGTAACGCATACTTTTTCCTACATGATCTAACCATGTAGGGATCGGAGATAACCTTCATCCACCATATGCCGGCTAGATTGGATCTGGAGATGGTCGTTGTAGTGAGTCCTATCTTCAAAGGACAAGCCACCCTTCCTATACCTATAAAGTTTTGTTTATGGTGTTTACTTTGAGAGTGAGCCTTGGACATGTTTTGGCCTCCGTCCTATCTTATGAATAGAGGCATTGTTGGATGACTTGTAGACTCCTTTATGTTTATATGATAAGTGTTGTATTCGGATAGCATGACTATGGATGTGGCTATCTATTGGATATAGTTATATGGATTGATTATGAGAATTATGATGTTTTTTTATGTTATGATGTCAAAGATCTTAAGTCTCGAATTACCCCCATAGAGTGAGTCATACTTACCCATCCCTTAGTCTTTATGTGTTACGTATTATGTGGATCCATGTTAATCCCTTTCTTTATGAAACCCCCTTAGCGTGAGTCCTTTTTCCCATCCCTTAGAACTATAGCGTGAGTCCTATTTTCCTGTCCCTTAGACTATGTGTTTACTATTCTTATACACTTCCAAACTGATGCTGTGAATATAGATTCTTTGAGGCTTGTTTGGGGATTCTTGGGTTCCCATTTGCTATATCACTCCTTAACCCTAGGTCCAGGTTGGTATTAGAGCACTAGATTTGTAAATGATCTTTGGAGTCCAACAGGCCATGTCTAGTAGAGTCCTATTCATAGATATAAAGTGCACCATGCCTATGAGTGGGAGGCTACAATGGCATTCTAGGAATTGTCTCACTTTTTCATGTCTTATGTCATGCTTTGGATCGTGTATTATGGTTTTCTTATCATGATGGTATCCTTGCTACATTACAGAAGATGCCTCTATGAAGAGCTCCCCAACAAAGAGGGGCCCCAGCTTGTGAGGACTAAGTTCCCCAAGGGCCTAGGGAAGAGCCTATCTCTAATGGTGAATTTCGCATGACCTTTCCTATGCTTTCACAAGTGGTGACTACTCAAACTAGGCCGGCTAGCCTTCCTCCCGTGATCCTACTCCTGCTTCTAGGGTGAGAGATTTCACTCGGATGAATCCTCCAGAGTTTTATGAGTCAAAGGCTGATGAGGATGCCTAAGAGTTCGTTGATGAGCTCATCAAGGTTTTGAATGTTATGGGGGTAACTTCTGAGGAGAAGGTTGAGTTGGTTTCATATCAGTTGAAAGATGTGGCTCTAGTGTGGTACACTCAATGGTTGATGAAGAGAGTTTATGGTAATATTGTTAATTCGGAAGAGTTCAGATTTGCATTTCTGGATCATTTCTTCCCTCTTGGACTTAGGGAAGCTAAGATGACCAAATTCATCAACCTCAAACAGGGTGGTATGAGTGTGAGGGACTATGCCCTCAAGTTCACTTAGCTCTCAAAGTACGCTCCCTTGCTTGTTGTTGACCCCCGTGCAAGAATGCACAGATTTATCTCTGGGATCTCTAACTTGGTTGTGAAAGAGTGTCATACAGATATGCTTATCCAGGACATGGACATCTCCAAGATCATGACATTTGCTGAATAGATTGGCAGAGAAAAACTCAAGGAAAAGAGGATGCATGATTCTAAATGGGCCCGTTACAATGATGGGTTCTCCAACTCTAAGGGTGGTGGTGGTTATGGTCACTTCAAACAGGGTCAAGGTTCTAATGCTAGGGTACCTCCTCCTAAGGCATAGGTTAGAGGTTGGCCAATGCCTCCCTCTAGTGCTAATTGTGGGAAGAATCACTCGTGTACTTGTTGGAGAAATTTAGGTGCATGCTTTGGGTGCGGTGATAGGAACCATAAGATTTTTTTATCAAAAGGTTCAATATCAAGTGGCTTAAAGTTCTCAAGGCCAACAAAGAGCTCCACAAGGTGATACCCTAAGGAACAACAATTTTATGCTCGTCATGGTCATCAGGAAGCTGAGGAGACTCCGGATGTTGTGATTGGTATGTTAAAAGTCTTTGATTTTGATGCTTATGCTTTGCTTGATCCGGGTTCCAATTTATCTTTTGTGACTCCTCTGTTTGCTATTAACTTTGGTTTAAGTCCCAAAATTCTAAGGGAGCCCTTTTTGATTTATACTCTTGTGGGTGAATCTATTGTTGCTCATAGAGTTATCTGGATTTTCCTGTTTCTGTTTTGCGTAAGGTATTCTCGTGTGATCTTATTCAACTTAAGATGTTTGATTTTGAACTGATTCTTGGGTTGGATTGTTTGCATGCCTCATTTGCCGTTAGAGATTGTAGAACTCGAAAAGTCAAGTTCCAATTTTTAGATGATGCCGTTCTTGAATGGAAAGGTAGTGACTCCACTATTAAAGGTCGATTTATTTCCTACCTAAAGGCCTGAAAGTTAATTTCTAAGGGGTGTGCTCATCACACAGTGAGGGTCAAAAATGTACAGACTAAGTCACCTACTCTTGAATCGGTTCTAGTGGTGAATAAGTTTCTGGATGTATTTCCCGAAGATTTTCTTGGTATTTCTCCCGAAAGGGAAGTAGACTTTAGCATAGATCTTCTCCCGAATAGTCAACCTATCTCAATACCTCCTTATCATATGGGACCGACTGAGTTGAAGGAGTTGAAATATCAATTGAAGGACTTGTTGGAGAAAGGCTTTATTAGGACAAGTATATCACCATGGGGTGCTTTGGTGTTATTTGTAAGAAAGAAAGATGGATCTCTTCAGATGTGATTTGCTTATAGGCAATTGAATAAGGTAACCATCAAGAATACGTATTTGTTGGCAAAGATCAACGACTTGTTTGATCAACTTCAAGAGGCCACCTATTTCTCAAAGATTGACCTTCCTTCCGATTATCGTCACTTGAAGATTATGGAGTATGACATTTGCAAGACTTCCTTTTGGACTAGGTATGGGCATTTTGAATTTGTGGTGATGTCATTTAGTTTGGCTAATACTCCATCAACGTTTATGGATCTTATGAATCGGGTGTCAAGCCATTCCATGATAGTTTTATGGTTTTCTTAATCAATGATATCCATATTTATTCTCGAAGTGAGCGAAAGAATATGGATCATTTGAGGTTAGTTCTTCAAACTTTGAGGGATAAGAAAATGTGTGCTAAGTTCATCAAGTGTGAGTTTTTAGTTGGGTGAGCTAGCGTTTCTTGGTCATGTGGTGTCCGGTGATGGTATTAAGGTTGACCTAAAGAAGACCAAGGTCATGAAGAATTGGCCTAGACCATTGAATCCTTCAGATATTCGAAGTTTTCATAGGTTAGCTAGTTATTATAGAAGGATTGTCGAATGTTTCTCATCTATCACATATCCATTAACCAAGTTGACTCCAAAGAAGGCCAAGTTTGTATGGTCAGATGAATGTGTAAAGAGTTTTCAGACTTTGAAAGATCAACTTACCTTGGCTCTTGTCTTGACTCTGCTGGATGGTTTATATGGGTTTGTGGTGTATTCTGATGCTTCTCGAATTAGGTTGGGTTATGTGCTCATGCAACATAGTAAGGTGATATCTTATGCATTAAGGAAATTGAAGGTGCATGAGCGTAATTACCCGATTCATGATCTTGATTTAGCGGCGGTGGTGTTTGCCTTGAGAATTTAGAGACGCTACTTGTATGGGGTGCATGTTGATGTTTTCACCGACCACATGAATTTGCAATATGTGTTTACTCAAAAGGATCTAAACTTGAGGCAGAGGAGATGGTTGGAACTCCTTAAGGGCTATGACATGAGTGTACAATATCATCCTAGCAAGCCAAATATTATAGTTGATGCTCTTAGTAGGCTATCTATGGGAAGTTTGGATCATATTGATGAAGGGAAGAAAGAGTTGCCAAAAGATGTTCACTGCGTGGCTAGGTTGGGTGTTAGGTTGTCCGACTCTAATAATCGTGGTATTCATGTTCAAAATAAGGTCCAATCTTCTGTGTCTGATGATGTTCACCCTAAGAAAGATCTAGACCCATCATTGGTTAAGTTGAAGAGGTTAGTTGCCGAAACGAAGATAGAGGTTTTCTCCTAAGGGGGAAATGGTGTGCTTCAGTATCAAGATTTGTTGTGTGTTCCGGATGTGGATTAACTTAGGAGGATGATCATAAGTAAAGGCCATAACTCTCATTATTCTATTCACTAGAGATCTACTAAGATGTATCAGGATTTGAGGGAAGTGTACAAGTCGCGTGGTATGAGGAAGGATATCGCCAAGTTTATAGCCGAATGTCCTAATTGTCAACACATAAAGGTAGAGCACCAAAGTCCTGATTGTTTGGCTCAAGATATTAAAATTCCTATTTGAAAGTGGGAAGATGTGAACATGGATTTTGTAGATGGTTTGCCTTGGACCCGGAGGCAATTTGACTCAATTTGGGTCATTGTTGAACAGATGCATAATTCGGCTCATTTCCTACCGATCAAGACTACCTTTAGTTTTGAGTATTATGCAAGGTTATATATACAAGAGTTGGTGAGGTTGCATGGTGTTCCTAGATCTATTATATCAGATTGTGGCACCCAATTTACATCTCACTTTTGGAGGTCGTTTCAAAGAGGATTCGGTTCTAGGGTGAAGTTAAGTACTGCCTTTCATCCTCAAACTGATGGAAAAGCTGAGAGGACAGTTCAAACTTTAGAGGACATGTTGAGGGCTTGTGTGTTGGAATTCAAGGGTAATTGGGATGATCATCTTCCACTCATTAAGTTTGCTTATAATAATATATTTCATGCTAGCAGTGGTATGGCACCTGCTCTAGCCTAAGTTACACCTCCTTTTTAGAGGATAAAGAGGTTGCTGTCAAAATATAAAACCTAACCTATGTTAGGGTCGAACCCACAGGGAATACATAGACTCATGAGAATCCACAATAGCAGGTAATTAATCAACTCAATTCCTCGAAAGGGGGTTGCAATAATTGATAAGAAAGTAAACTAAACTAACTACTATGGGAGAAAATCAATAATAGAGAGCCACTAGGACATTGTGTTTCCCATGATTCACCAACTTAGTATCCCCGGATAACCCAATTCTCGACTAGAGTATAGCATGTAGGACGGTAATTTAAGTTCACTAAGCCCTTTGGTGAAAGGTGAGAGGTGAATTTAACTATGTGACTCGGCCCATCTCCATAGTGTGCAATAACAACCATTACTTATAAGTCCCAGTCAAGCTCCCCTTGGCCTAGTTCGGTTGATTAGATGAGAACACATCATCGAATCTTGTTAATCAATCTATTTCCTATTCATTACTACCTTGGTCTAATAAGTAACACTAAGAAACTTCTTATGTTGGCCACCACTAGAAAACATGCAAAACAAAGAGAATTGATTAATACATGCAAATACCCACTCCAAGAATTGCAAATTATACGAGTTTACTTTGTTTGATCTTCATGGTTCCCATAACCTAGTTATGGATTTAGCTACTCATTTTATGGGTATATAAAGAAATTATGAATTGAGAAAATATAATTAAACACTAACCCAATTAAATTGAGAATCAAGCAAATCTAAAATTAATAGAGAATTACAAGATTTGAAGATCAAATTAATTCACAAGTGTATTCTCTTAATTCTAACACTAATTACAATCAAAATGACGACTCTCTGTAAAAAATGACCTAAAAATACAATTTATAGAAATTACAATCAAGTCCTTAATAAGATTAAAAAATTATTCGGCGACTTCTACGAAAGTTCTTTACAACTCGTAATGTGGTTTATGAGTCATAATCGAGGTCACGTAATCAACTTCTTAGATCTTAGACTTCTCTTCTACGAACCATCTTCACGACTCATAAACTAATTTACAACTCATACTTCTGACTCATAGGCTTCAACTGCTTTAAATTATCCCTCTCTAGAATTCTTCACGAAACTTGTCTATATGAATCGTAGAATGATATACAACTTGTGTAGAGGTCTCGTATAGCTAATCTTCAAATATTATCCTTCACTGGAATTTGTCATGAAACTACCTCTATAACTCGTAGAATGCTCTACGACTTGTAGAAGGTCTTGTAAATCACTAAAAACCAGAAAACTTTGCAAGTTTGCCCCAAGTCATAACCAACCTCCTTTCACGCAAAACGAAACACATAAAAACCATAAATGTGGTATTGAGAACACACAAAAGCCTATGTTTTAAGCATCAAAAGTGATGTCTTTTGACAGTATATCAATACCCTCAACTTAAAATTATTGATTGTCCTTAAGCGGCGACTAAATCTATATAGACAATACAGTAATTCATAGACCTCAACTCAATGGCAAACATCACATACAATTCAAACTTAGATACCCACATCAGTTTTTGAAAACAGGATCAGACAGCAATTTAGCAAGCCAATACAAACTGGTGGATGTGACAACACAAGTACGACAAGCAAGGGAATATCAACAGTCCACAATCACTAAACAAGTCAAATGCTAACAATGCAATGCAAGTGCCCTCATAGAAAGAAGTCCTATATTTGACACTCAATGATGATTTTATATTTAATCATGGGATTGTAGAAGAAAGAACACTCTCTCACTAAAGATATTCATGCATAATGACCAATACCATAGGCTTATCATTGTACTCATGACTCAGACCTTCAACTAACTCAACTAGGATCACTTTAGGACATTCTAGGCTTGTAACTTAGGCTCAGGGGCTTCAGTATGGCATTTTTGAAAAAATAGTAACTAACGGCCCTCCTTGAAGCTACGTTTTTCTACACTTTTTCCCTACCAACTCTATTCTTTTTACCTTATTCTCTCTTTTTCCCAATTTTAAGCTTTTTTGCGTGCTTTGTTCTCATTTTTCAATTTTTGCATTGTTTTTACATATCATTTTGCTTTTTAGCTCATATCTAAGGCATCTTTCATTTTTCTAGCACCTGGTACATGATTTTTCTTCATTTTCTCCTCACTCTTAACTCACCACCTTATTTTTGTGCTTTGCCCTTACACCACCACCTTCAACTTAGGCTTTTAGCCTATATTGAAGTATACAATATCTCTCCTTCGAACCAGGGCCAATTTTGGTAGCCACCTTCAACTTAGGTTTTTTGTCTCATTTAAGGTTCACGATGCTCAAGGAAAGACCAGGGCCAAATTCAAGATTTATCACTAGATAAGGTTAGGCAAATTAGGTATTTTGAAAGAATTGGTACATGTAAGGCTCAAATATTTGGAACATGGGACAAAACATCATTTTGGTAGGTTATTTAGGCTAAAGTAGACTAATTAAAGAACAAAGTCCTAAGATCCTTTCCTAATCCATTAAGGCTTTTTGCCTCATACAAGGTTCACGATGCTCAACAAAAGAATAGGGCCAAATTTAAGGTTTATCACTAGATAAGACAAGGCTAATTAAGTGTTTTGAAAGAATTGGTATATGTAAGGCTCAAATATTTGGAACAAGGGATAAATCATCACTTTGGTTGGTTATTTTAGGCTAAAGTGGACTAATCAAAGAACAAAGGCCTAAGATCCTTTCCAAATCCATTTAATGTACAATTTAACTTAGAGTAACAGGGCAAGTTTTGAATTATCACAAGATGCATGAATCTAGTGAAATAAGTTGTCACGACCCAAACTAGGGGCTAGATGTGACACGGTGCATGGGGAAACACAAAGGAACCCCAAGCAAGCCTCTTAACATATCATTACATATCCTTGGTCATGGAAGCAATTAAACATAATCAAAGAGTAGAAATAAGGGCACAGGGACTAAGGGAAAAGCTTATTTCATCACACATCAAGATAGTCAAGAGAGAGTAAGTTTATATCATCCTTACATATTTGTCAACAACACCTCTAAATATAGAACTTAGTGGGGTCCAAGCCAAACAATCGGGCTCACCCTCATACTAATGACAATAGGTAATCCAAATATAAAACATATATCTAAACATAAGCATGAGCGAAGATAGATGTTGTCCCCAGACTTGAGGACTCACCAAAGCTATCTTGAACAATTCGTCTAGCCATGTGGGGGAGATTCAACAGGAGCTTCGGTTCCTACATGGTAATATCATGTAGGTATAGAGTATGTGTTATTACATTTGAATGTACTAAGTATGTAGGATGCAATGCAACAATAGATAGGCAACATAGGAAAAATACTTAATAATATTCAATCGAAAACATAATTATAATATGGCATGTATGAATGATGCTTGAAGTAAAACAGCTTATATAGAACATAATATATATGTAAGGAGAGACCATTATTAGTGAATATATAAGGCCTATCACCTCCTTGGATAGGCGAATGAGGTATAAACCTATCACGCCCCAAAGTCCCGTTAGGGCGGACTGGCACCCGTTGCCGATAAGGCTCGGGAGAACTAACCTGTAACTATGTGCTTTTTATACATACTATAAGGGGTTGTTGCATTTGACATGCCTTTAAGAAGATAAACAGTGATAAAAGTCCAAAAGGAAATGCATATGACTGGGCCATTGTGGCAATGGTATTTAAAGTACGAGACATGACCATATTTTACTTTATATAGTCTACAAAGCCTCTAGATAAATAAAAATATCTGATAAGGGTCGGGATAGGCCCCGCCTTAACTAACTATACAATATAAACATATAAGATCTAAACATTCAAAGCTCCGAAGCAACTTGGAGCTTCGTAACCATAACTGAATGTCCTGTACTCCTACTGGGGAGATCTACTAGCACCTGTACCCGCAGCATGAAATGCAGGTCCCCCATAAGGGACGTCAGTATGGGATAATGTACTGAGTATGTAAGGCAGGATATACTGTATAT
>JAABOM020000084.1:7781678-7794779 GCA_011800125.2 Solanum clarkiae | reverse complement strand
AAGAATATATCTCATTCATATGAATTGCTGGACAATTATATTTACGTGATAAAAAAATAATAAAAAAATAAATAAATTAAGCTTATTTGTGCATTTAAAAGTTTGAATTTCAACTAGAAATTTGGATGCAATTAAGACAACTTTTGTCATTGCCTTCAGTTGCACCCAATTCCAACAGAGCCGAAAATTTCATAATCTATGCACATGAAAAAGGGAGAGGAAGCCACGAGTAAAGGAATACCAATCGATTGGGACAAGATATTCAACAACGACGACCCTACGCGGAGCTTGTGGTTAACTCCGCCTTACCACGGCTGCTTGCAGAAAAACATCAACTGATCGCCATGGATGGAGAAGAGCTCAACGAAGGACTTTCGAACTTATCAAATACAGAACTGACCGACAAAATTGCTAGGCTAAAAAATTCTCTGTTCGGCAGCATTGGTGCTAGGTTACCCGATGGAGGTGAAAAACTTAGGGCAAATATCAAACTGCACGAGGATGAATTAAAATGGAGGAAACGGCTCGATTCTGATCAGGTTTGATTTTTGACTTTTATAAAATTCCCCTTTGTTTATCACTGATTAATTTCACAGTTCCTTTTCTTCCTCGTGCATTCACTGCATTTGGTGAAATTCTAATGAGGGCAACTTGCTACAATTCTATTGTTGACTAACTTCTGATTAGTTCTATGCTTTACTGTCAGCAGTTTATTAAACTGCAGTGTGTAGCAGCTGCATGTTGGCCTTTTCTACTAAAAACAAGAAAAGGAAGTATGTAGCATCTTGTTACAATTCGGAGAAGTATGAACTAGGATTAGTGGGATTCTGAACTATGACGAGTACCCTTCCCTGCAAAGTGTGGGTTTTTATATGGATTTAGCATTCTCTACGAGTTAGGGTTGGAAAGTTCTCTATTATTATCACAATTTTGGTAGAGAAGGCAGTGAAGCCGATCACTCAGTGTTTGATTGTCATATTTCACTTGGTCAATGTGTTAATCTGGTGGTATATGTAGGCAACATAGTTATTAGACTCCTTATAGAATATGATTGAGGTCAACCAGTTAAAGAAATGTCTTGCCAGGAATTTTCAAGCCAAGGAGCTTGATCATTTAAACTCTACCTCCTTGGCATTGACATCACCTAGTCAAGAATGGTATATTATTATTTGACATATGAAGTATATGTTAGATATTCTTAAAGAGACCAATATGATGGACTGCAAAGCTGTGATAGTCCCATGGATTTAATTTATGTTTGTTACCTGACTAGGAGGATCCATGTCAGATCCTATAGGATAATGAAGTCTGATTGGGAAATAAACTATCTCACTCTTCTCAGTTCTCAGACTAGGCATTCTTTTCGCTATAGATATAGTAAGTATAAGTATATTCATGCAGTCTTCATGTGAGATGCTTTTTACAGATTTTAGGATAAATCAAGAAAGCACCAGATCAAGTATTGCTGTGTATGAGACCATGATAAAAAAGGAAAAACTCATAGTATAGGATACTTAAATGCAGATTAACCGGTTCACCACTTGATTAATTATCTATATCTGGACACTTACATCATCAAAAAGTAAGTGACAGAGCATTGTCACTTGATCTATCACCGAAGCTGAATATTGGCTCGCAACAACAGCTTGTGAGTTCATGTGGATGAAATATAATTAAAGAATTGAAGTCTACAGATGTATGGAAGAAAGTTATGTTTTGATAATTGAGAAGCATTGCTTATAATTCAGTTTTTAGTGAAATACTAAGCGTATAGAAATGGATTGCCACTTTAACAGGTTTCACCCTTAATTTGCTCCATTTTAAGGGAATCTTGAATATTAATGCTAATGAGAACAATGAAATCTAGAAGTCAAGCTTATTCATGATACCAAGTTGTGAAAGTAGCAAATCAACCTTGGGGAACTTATCTCATACAAGAATATACAGAAATTCTCTTGTATGCCAGAGAAGAAATGAAATTGCAGTGGAATTAGAATTAGGGTTTTTCTTTGGGAAGATTAAATGGGTAAAGAAGCCAAGTGGCCATTCAGATTGGAGCTGACTTTACACGTGTTGTGAGATCACTTTTAAATGAAGAGTAAAAAAACATTTTAAGTTAATCTGACAACTCAGAATATAAGGAACGATCTGGTATATCTTTTTGCTAGACTACAGCATTGTCACATTAATCCCCAGGCAGTTGATAAGCTCAAATGGGGACACGAAAATGGAGTTTTCGCAGTCAAGGAAGGGTATCAACAATTGTGCTTCAGGAACCCCATGATAGACTACTGGCCTTGGAAACTCATTTGGAGGACCAAGTTGCCTCCTAAATTTGCTTGGTTCACCTGGACAGCTCTATATGAGGCATGTCTTACCCAAGACAACATAAAGAAAAGGAAAATCCAGTTCCCAAACAGCTGCCATATGTGCAAAAAAGAGGTTGAAACCCCTAGACACCTTCTTCTTCATTGTGAGGTGGCCTCAAAATTATGAAGCATGTTTTTTAATCTGTCTGGTCTCAGGTGGACCACACCACTCACAGTTAAAGGATGCTTACGAGAGCTGGAGCCTATGGAAAGTAGGCAAAGCCATTAAGAAGATCTGGATTATGCTACCTCCTTGTATTTTTTGGAGTACTTGGTTAGAGAGAAATAGGAGATGTTTCGATGGAGAGTCAACTGCGTTAGGCATTTTGAAGGCCAAATGTATTGCAGATCTGTTTAGTTGGTCCAACTTGTATCCTGTTGTTAATGCAGAACAAATTCAGGATTATTAACTCACTAAATCTGGCTTAGATAGTTTTATAGTTAGCCAGAGACTTTTTCTAAGCTCAAATGCCATATCTTGTAATTTTTGCATCTTCTTGATGCGGTTATTAATATCACTTGCTTTATTACAAAAAAAAAATATAAGGGTTAGATGGAGTTTGGTTACACAGTTGGGCCAAGTGCCAATTAAAAAAGTCATCAACAGATAGGGTTGAGGCAGTTATGAAAATCTGGTAAATCCAATTCTCTTCTATCTTGTTTTTCTCTCTTCAATCTTCTTCTTCTTCTTCTCCTCTCTTTCCAGATCTTCTACCCTAATCTCTTACAGGATATTCACCATTGTTGGAAGAAAATTCAGCTCAAGATCAGCTTAGTTTGAGTGGGAATTGTAATTTGTAATAGCTAACTTCCAGTCAATAAAAGTTCAATTTATTAGCTGTAATTGTATCAATTACAATAAGCATTACAAGTGGTATCAGAGCAATTTTTGCCACCAATGGCTCATGATAACTATTGCGAAAACTCAAGCTAAAACAATGGAAGAAAATGTCAGTGTCTAGGTGTAGCTACAAGCACACATGGAGGAGGCACACTAGAAATTTAGCGCCAAATGGTGTAGCTGTTGCATCTACTCCATGATTTATTTAAGAGTAGGGTATCATCAAATCAAAATGGGGAACAAGGACATTTAAAAGCAACTTTTAGGACTCATTTGGGGCAGTATGAGTTTAAAGTTGTCTTTTGGGCTAGCTAATGCCCTGCCACGTTTCAATCATTGATAAATCGCGTTTCAGAAATATTTGAGGAGATTTCTCCAAGTGTTCCAATAATGTATATTAGAGTGATAAGGATATGTATGACTGAGCCAAAACTAGGTAAGAACGGTGGGAGGAGACTCAGAGTATTTTCCCGTTAAGATGGGACTTAATCAAGGATCTGTGTTGAGCCCTTTTCTTTTTGCGTTAGTAATGGATGAGTTGACACAATCTATCCAGGAGGAGGTGCTATGGTGTGTGCTATTTGCGGATGACATAGTACTGATTGATGAGACTTGGGCTAAAGTTAATAATTGATTGAAAGGTTTGGAGAAATACTTTGGAATCCAAAGGGTCCAAACTGAGCAGGACCATAACCAAATACTTGGAATGCAAATTTAGTGTTGCGAGAGATGAAGCAGACATTGAAGTGGCGCTTGCTACTCAACCTATTCAAAAAAGAGAACTTTAAGTATTTTGGGTCCATCATCTAGAGTAGTGGCGATGTCGACGATGATGTCACACATCGTATTGGGGCAGCATGGACGATATGGAGGCGTGCCTTGGGAGTATTGTGTGATAAAAAGATACCACCTAAACTTTTAAAGGCAAATTTTACAGTATGGTGGTTAGATCGTCTCTGCTATATGGGGTAAAGTGCTGGCAATTAAAAGCTCACATGTTCAGAAGATGCAGGTTGCGGAGATGGGGATGTTGAGATAGACGTGTGGACATACCATGTGTGATAAGATTAGGAATGAGACCATTTGGGAGAAGTTAGACGTGGCCCCTGTGGCTGACAAGATGAGGAAAGTGAGATTGCGATTGTTTGGACATATGAAGAAAAGAAGTATCGATGCCCCTGTTAGGAGTTGCAAGAGGTTGGATTTAGGGGTTATACGGAGGCGTAGAGGTAGACTCGAAGAAGTATTGGGGGGAGGTGATAAGACAAAATATGGCAAAACTTCATCTCATCGAGGACATGGCCTTAGATAGGAAGGAGTGGAGGTCACATATTAGGGTAGAAGGCTAATATGCTAGTAGGGCTGGGCTGATGTATGGTCTTGTGTTATAGTAGGTTAATAGAAGTAGTCGTGTCTTTGTATCCTGTGTTGTCATTATCCATCTTATATTTGTTACTTTATCGTATTTATTTACTATCATTTGCTTTTCACTAAAAGTCGTTTTCCTTTTTTTCTTTTCTTTTTCCTTTTTTGGGAGTTTTCTGGAAACAACCTCTCTATTTCCATGAGGTAATGGTAAGGTTTGCGTACATTTTACCCTCCTTAGACCCCACTTGTGGGATTCCACTTGGTATGTTGTTGTTGTTGTCTTTGATGATATATTAGTCTAGAGTGCTTCTACAGTTAATCACATACACAACCTCAGTGAGGTATTGACAATACAGAGGAGGGAACAACTATATGCAAAATTGTCTAAGTACTCCTTTGGGCAAACTAAAGTTGAATATTTGGGGCATATCATCACTGGTCAAGGGGTGTGGTCACAACCCCCTCAAAAATAGAGGCTATGACCAAGTGGCCTACACGCAAGTCATTGAAGGCCTTGAGAGGATTTCTTGGCCTAACAAGATATTATAGGAGGTTTGTAAAATCTTATGGAGTTATCAACAGACCTTTCACCCACCATTTAAAGGAAAATGCATTCATGTGGGATGCTCCGGCTGAGGAGGCTTTTCAAGAGCTTGAAGTGGCCATGACCTCTGCTCCGTTCTTGTGTTGGCTGATTTTACTAAACCCTTTATTATGGAGACAGATGCTTGCTCCAAAGGGATTGGAGCTGTCCTAATGCAAGGGGGAGACCCATTACCTATTTCAGCAAGGCTTTGGCTAATAAACACCTGGGATTGTCCACTTATGAGGAGTACATGGCTGTCCTAACTCCTATCAACAGTAGACTAGTGGAGACGCTACTTAAAGGTCTTTTTCGGAAATTCTCGGTAAGAAAGAGGGGGGTGTATTTTTTTTTTTCCGGTTTTAAGAAAAGGAAAATCTTATTTCCCGAATCATTGTACATTTCAATTTGAATTAGGAATTCTGTGTCCAACTCTAAGCAGCCCTTAACTACTTATGCATCTGATCATATATGTATTATCTATTCCAACAAATAATACAAAAGGAGGAGGTTTTTCAATGCGAGATCTAAAAACATATCTCTCTGTGGCATAGCTTCAAGTTTTTGTTCGAACAAAGAGAGGGACCACTGCATTATAGCAATAAGGGTCGACTGAACTCTTAGGCTTGGACTATGAGGTGCAACATAAAAAGGCAGCTGAAAACAAATTGACTGATGCACCATTGAGGAGGGAAGAAGAGGAATCTGCACTCAATGCCATCATTACCACTGAGTCCACTTTGATGCATGAGATTATCCAAAGTTATGAGCATGACCCTAAGTCATTACAACTCCTTATTGAGCTTATTACTGCCCCTTCTTCTGAGCCCTCCTACACTCTACGCCAGTGAATTCTCAGATATAAAGCCAATATTTGGGTGGACATAAATACTACTCTGGGACCCAGCTTTTTGAGGCTCTACATCAATGCCCCCTGGGAGGATATTCTGGCCAACTAGGAACTTATTAAAGGGTCCAAATGATCTTCTATTAGCCCTAGACGAAGTATGTAAATGGTGGTAGAGTGTGACATATGCCAGAGACTCAAGACCATTCCCCTGGCTTACTGCAACCCTTGCCCATACTTGAGGGTCCTTGGTAGGATATTGCCATGGACTTCATCGAAGGATTGCCTTCCTCTGGGCATAAGGATGCTACTGTAGTGGTTGTGACAAACTCTCTAAATATGGCTATTTCATAGTCCTGCAACACCCCTATGACTACATGGGCTTCCTAAGTCCGTTTTCATAGATAGGGACCCTATCTTTACCAGTTAGTTCTGGCAACAGCTGTTCAAGGCCTTGGGCACTCAGCTAAAATGTCTACTGCTTACCACCCCAAGCAGATGGACAGGTAGAGTGGCTGAATAGATATCTCAAATCATACTTAAGGGTCATGATTTTCTCTAACCCAAGGCATTGGCTTAAGTGGTTGGCCTTTGTCAACTGGTGGACAGAACCAACTACCACACTTCCCTGCGGACCACCCCCTTCAAAACTGTAGCGTGCGTAGCCCAAAGGCTGAATATGCTTCAGAATCTCAAAGACAACCTTGAAGTTGCACAAGCTCGCCTGAAATTCTGTGTTGATCATAACATAACGGACCATATATTAGAAGTGTGCGACTATGTCTAGCTTAAGCTACAGCCCTACCAACAGACTTCCGTGGCCATTCATAGGAATCTGAAGCAAGTGCAAAATTCAACGGGCCTTACGTTGTAGTGGAGTGTATTGGTACAGTAGCTTGCCATTTGACCTTGCTGCCGAAGTCATGCATGCATCTGGTCTTCCATATTTCTCAGCTCTAGAAACGTGTCGAACTCACCATCCCAGTGCAATTTCAGCTTCCTATTTGCGATTGAGAAGGCCGCGTGCTGATCCAACCCTTGCTATTTTACAGCATTGCATAGTGAAGTCAAATAATGCGGCAGTGGTGAAAGTGTTAGTCATTGGTTAAACATGAGCCCAAGGAGGTGACATGGGAAGATTGGGGCTATGTCCAAGGACAGTTTCCCAACTTTGTTGCTCATCTCCAACCTTGAGGACAAGGTTGATTTTGTCGAGTGGGCATCGTTATATGTCGGAGAAGAAATGAAATTGCGGTGGAATTTAGAATTAGGGCGTTTTTTTGGTTCGTTTAAATGAAGAGTCGAGATTACATCCAAGGAATTTAATCAGATGGCCCAATTAAAAGGGTTAGTTGGGCCAGCTTGAATTCGGTTATGCAGTTGGGGCAATTGCCAATCAATAAGCTATCAACAGATTGGGCTAGGGCAGTTATGAAAATCTGGTAAATCCAATTCTCTTCTCTTGCGTTCTTCTCTCTCCAATTTTCTTCTTCTTCTCCTCTCTTTCCAAATCTTCTACCCTAATCTCTTACAGGACATCCACCATTGTTGGAAGAAAATTCAGCTCAGGATCAGCTTTAGTTTGAGTGGGAGTTGTAGTTAGTAATAGCCAACTTCAAGCAATAGAATTCCAATTTCTTGTCTCTAATTCTATCAAGTACAATTAGCATTACACATACACAAAAGAAAGATTGCTTCAGCTTCTTAGCACACTATTCTTTACATTGAAAATATGTTGTTTGTAAAAAACAATGTTCTGCATAAGACACCTGTGTCCTAAGGAGCAAGCTTAAACTAATTTTTTTTTTTTTTTGGGTAAAAACAAAATTATATTGATACCAAAGTAATATTTACAACCCAACTAGGAGTAGACCTCCTTCTCAAAGAAAGTTTGCAGCTATAGCTATCTACAAGGACAAATATTCTGAAAGACTAGACTATTACAAGTAAAGAAACTGTACTACATCAACAAGTCAAACGAAAAAACAATTGTTCTGTTACAGGAACTAGCCTATAGATCAACAAAGTCATGACATGATATTAAGGCTGTTCAAGAGATCCTTCCACTTCTTGCTGTCTCTGCTTCAAATATGCATATTCAGTGCTTTCTCTGCAAATTCTAACCTCCTGGAAGTGGCCTTTTTGGAACCTGAGATTATTACTTTCCCTCTAGATGGGAGAAACTGTCATCGCAAACATATAACTTATAACTGCCTCTCTTCCAGTTCTTTTATTTGCCCACGCTAGCCCATAACTTCTTCTGGCCAACAACCAATACTCCTATGGAAGCCTAGCCATCAAGCATTCTGGCCCAAAAGTTAGTTGTACAGTGTCACAGAATACTCATTCCATTGGCACATGAATCCTAAACTTATGCAATCTATATACTGTGGCTAATCTTCTCTAAACAACTAACCGTAGACAGAATTTATGCTTAGGGGGAATATTTTGCTAAAAAACACTACCTTACCTTCTGATATGATGGCATGAGCTGAGTATAGAGTTTCATAAATGAGAATATGCCTCCCACCCCATGGATTAGCGTCTAGTTAAAAGGTCCCCTTAAAGTCAAGTAGCCTGCATTGCAATCCAGGATCTTCCTGACTACCCAAATTGCATAATCTGGGATAGTATGATTCTTCACATTCTCCCTTTTCAAATGATACTCATACACCCACTTGAGCCACAGACGGTCTTTCTTGGGAGCCACAACCCATAATTGTTTAAGAATAGTAACATTTTCCACAAGGCAAGATTCAGGATGTTAAGCCCTCCTGCAGCTCTTGGGGAGGAAGTCCTGTCCCAAAAGACAAGATACTTTCATTGACAGTGTTACTGCGCCTGTCCAGCGAAAGGATCTGCAGATCTCCTCTATAAGTTTCAATATCTTCTTAGGTAACACAAGGATTTTGCCCAGTAAATTTGAATATCAAAGACCACTGACTTAATTTATTGAACTCTTCCTGCATATGAGAATAACTTTGCTGGCCAACACGTAATCCTTTCTGTGATTCTATCACCAGTGACATGCATTGGCCAATTGTGAGCTTTTTGGAGGATGGGGGACACCCACTTATTTGAACGGGTTTTCTCCTTCATATAGCCAAGAATAGATAAGATTTCCGGTTTAATGCTTGATTCCCACCACTCAGATAGATTGAGCTTTTGTTTGGATTGGCCTGAAGTCCTGAGGCATCTGAGAACCTTTGACAGAACTTTGAAACTGTAGGAGAGCTGACAAAGCCATCAAAAAAGTCCGGAAGATGGTTACTGTAGGCATTGTTTGGTTTATTTGGAATGAGATAAACCACAGGTGTCTTGATGGGATTTCAACTCCTCTTCATACTCGATGTTCACTTTTTTTGTTCAGTTGGAGCTCTCTCCCCTATTAGTAGAATTGACAACTTCCTGGACTTTGTTAGCTCTGTGGTTATTGTGTAATCCAACTTTGTTTCTACTCCAAAAGCTTAGTAGATTTTGATTTTAACTTTTGCTTTTCTAATATGGCACCATCCAGTTGCTTGCCTTTTGTCAATGAAAACTTCTTACTTCATCGAAAAAGGCAGTCTTCCAATAATCCTCCTGTTCTTTCAGATCTTCAGCTTCATAAAATTATTCTTTTCACAAGGACCATTCTGAATTCTGTTGTGCTGCGTTCCAGCTTTTCCTTCTTGTATTGTAGATCCTAGCACCATAGTAAGATGGCATAAAGCTCTTACTGAAACCCATAACAACAATATTTCATAATGGAAGTTGCATGAGTCTTGACTTTAAATTCTGCATTTTTGTTGTTTTCCACAATCATGCCATTCATAGTATAGGTGGTTTCTGAATTTGATTTATAATGGTAATGATATTCTCAGTTATTCCACAGTCCACCTTCAAAAGAATATTTTTTTCCCCTCTTTAATGATAATATAGTTGAGCATCCTTGTTATCTTTGTGTTGACGCGAAGTTGATGGGTACGTGAGGCATGACTTCTGTTCAGTTGGTAAGGTCAATACTTCTGGTCTCTGTGTGTGTGTCGGGACTATGTTAAATTTTTCTGTTGTCTTTACTCTATAAGTTCTTATATATTTAAATTAAGGGAAATTCTTTTGGGGAAAATGGGAGTACAGAGGCAGAAAATCTTTGGACTTCGTGAGAGGTGAACGAGCATAATCAATTGTATCACATGAATTCTGCTTTGGTGTCAATAGGAACTTTTGAAAAGTTGGCCCAACATTTATTTTACAATCTTTTTCGTTCTTTAGCTTAACATCTAATCATCAAACTTGGGCTTACAACGATGAATTGTTTTCTTGATATCACCTAGAGGAACTATACTTGCATAGTTGATGCATCATTCTTTTATAGACCCTTCATCTTTTTTGCTGTATATTTGTTACTTTCAGCTTAATTCTAACAGACTCCAGGAGCTTTGCTCTCTCTTGAATTCCATGCTTCCATATAGTGCTGAAACTGATGCATGAATAAGTAGTGCACGTCCTGCCTATGCCTCGTGTGCCTACTGGCCATCTTGAAGAGATCTACAGTTCACTCTAGGTATTTTTGCCAGTTTCTTCATACAAACAGGCATGTATACGGGCAACTATGTGGGAATCAGAACTGAGTCTTATTTGTCACTTTAGTTTGCTTTACTGAAGTAATTAGTTCAAAAAGGAGAGCCTGAAAGTTGGATGCAACTTTGTAGATGTACCTTGTAACTTCAAGCCACAGGCTTCACTATCTGCGTCCTTTTCAAGTCCACCTTTTGCTGTTTATTTTTTAAGCAAGTTGAAAGCAGAAGGACAGTCTCATTCTTAAACTCATTTCTCTTCTTCCTCTTGAAGTCAACCATTAAATTTTGTTACTTTTGCTAATTGAATTGCAGGCCGAGTCCAAACCAGCCAATGCTTTCCAGGAAGAATTATATTCTCTGAATCCTTGTGACCGCAAAAAGACATTAAACAACCAGTTTTCACAAAGAAAAAGACACAAGCGAGAGTTGTCGTCACAGGAAGCACCTTATAAGTCTCCTGTAGACAAAGGTGAACAAGTTTTAAAAGTTGATCTAAAAGGAAGGTTTTCTTGTGCTCGTTCTAAAGAAAATATCACCAGGTCTTTCTCAGAGAAGTGTGTGTTTTGTTTTTTGGGTTCTATTTCGCCTAACTTTCTTAGACAATTTGTCGGCTCTATCACTTTATTCTTGCTGTTGTTATTTTGGTTATTACTTGAAGTTGTCACTCATTAATTAGTTTTTTTGAGATGAGATAATAAATCATTAGGAATTAGTGTAATTGAATAAGGTTCATTGCGAATGATGGGTCCACTAGTTTTTAGTTTAGATCAATGGGAGTGTCAAAGCTGCTCCTGTTTTTTCAGAGGCCTAAATTAGAAAAGAAAAAAAAAAGCTGCTCATGTTTTTGCTTGTAAGTTATGTACTGCTGAAAAGAAGAAAAATCATGTTTAATACTTGATATTTCAAACAAAAAGTTGATATTTCTACTTTGTGCCATCTGAAAACTTTGTCAACCTTCATGAAATAGATTACTTTGTCACGACTCCTCTGTATATTTTAAATATGACTTTTTCTCAAAAGGTTATGTACTGCTGTAAAATATGTGGAAGAGTCTTGACAAAGTATTCTATTTCAGGAAGGTGGGTGATGTTTTCAGATGGCCCAGAGTAGAAAATCTCAACTTTCAGTAATATACAACTTTCAGTAATATGGAGTATTAAATACGACACTGCTTCTTTTCAGCAGTTGTACTTTACTGACTTGCTGTAGAGTAACATACACAAGAGTGTATGGATTGTAAAAATGGTTTAATATATCTCTGAACAATGTTCATTTCTATGATTATGTGATTGTGCAGTAGCTCCTGAATGTGATCTCTGTAGTTCTTATTCTGCAACTATCCTTGACTACTTTAATTACACTCCTTTTGCTGCAAGTATTTCAAAAGAATTATAATTTTTAAGTTGGTAGTTATTATGAATATAAGCTGTAGCACAAAGGCATCTACTTTACAACATAAAGCATTGGGTCCTTTAGAATTTATGGCCAAGCAATGAGAAAAAGGAAATTTCTGCAGCCTAATATTTTGATCGCCCTACCTTTTTGTATATCATATTTCGTAATCAGTTTCATTCAACAATCGTTGTGTATAATTCTTTATCTTTGATGTTCCTACCCTTTCGTATACTGATGTTTCTTATTCACTTTCATTCAACTTTCTTTTTGGATAATACGTCTTTCTACTTTGTTAAAATAGGAATAGGAACAATAGTAGCGTGTAAAATCCTACTTAGTAATGGATTAGTATATAAAATCTTACTTGGGAAGAATTGTATTATAGTGTGTAAAAATAGAGTCTCCGTGTAGTTTTCTAAAGACACATTTCAATAGTATTCTTTTCCAATATTTCTCACATGGTATCAGAGCTTCTACGATCCTGATAGAGAATCAAAGAGCTTCTGCTATCAATGGGCGGTTATGACCCATATATGCCGCCTGTCTGGCAAATGGTTATGTTAGCAAAAGTAAGGGCAATGATATATGCATGATCACCATATTCAGGAAAGAAAGCTCAGTCAGACAGGTCACCGTGCAGCATTTCTGGAGACTTTCTATGTCTTTTTTTTATGTCAATCCTGTGTCAATTAGTGTTGCGTAGCACCATACATCTTTTTAGTGAATACTTTCTCATATTCGATTTGCATAGTTCCATGCATCTTTTCGATGACTACTTTCTCATATTTGATTTGTGTAGCACTGTGCATTTTTTTAGTGACTGCTTTCTCATATCTGATTTTGCGTCGCACTGTGCATTTTTTCAATGTCTACTTTCTCATATCTGATTTGTGTAGCATTGTGCATCTTTTCAGTGACTACCTTCTTATTTGATTTATGTAGCACCTTGCATCTTTCTGGACTATATTCTCATATCTGAGTTGCATAGTGTCATGCGTCTTTTCAGTGACTTCTCATATTTGATTTGTGTAGTTCCATGTACTTTTTCGGTGACCTTTCTGTAGAAAAACATAAAGAAAAAAGAACACGAATGATTTACGAGGTTCGGCAAGTGATGCCTACATCCTCGGGCAAAA
>JAABOM020000084.1:7761619-7772451 GCA_011800125.2 Solanum clarkiae | reverse complement strand
CAGAATATCTGATTGGCATCGTATCCCTATAATTGATCCTATAATTCTTAAATCCCTATAATTAAGGATTCTAACACCTATCTTAAATTTGAGAATTGGTGGATGGAGGTAGCAGGTTTAAATGAAAGGGTGGAGGAATGGTGGACATCTTGTGAAACCTCAGGTAGACCAGATTACATCTTGGCCAGCAAATTGAGGTTTTCGTGAAATCAAAACTGAAGGAGTGGAGTGTTTCAAATAGGGTGAACCCTAAAGACTAAAAAGGCTGATATCCTGTACAAAATCAGCTCTATGGATCACATACAAGAGCAAAGATCCTTAACAGAGGATGAATTATTATTGAAAGGAAGTTTACAAATGGAGTATCATGAAGTGGCAAAAGAATGAGGAAATCGCATGGAAACAAAGATCTAGAATATTATGGCTGAATCAAGGAGATAAGAATACTAAGTTTTTTCAGAGAATGGCCAATTTTCATAAGAGATATAACCACATTGATAAGTTAGAAGTGCAGGGAGATGCCATCATCGATCCACAAAGTATTAAGGGAGAGACTATGGAATTCTATTAGAAACATTACAGTGATGCAGAAGCTTGGAGACCCAATTTCGACTTTCAATAAGTTACTGAAGAGGAGAATGAATGGCTACAGAAGGAGTTTGAAGAACAAGAGGTGTTAGAATGTCTGAAATTATGTGCTGCTGACAAAGGCCTAGGCCAGATGGCTACTCTATGGGATTTTTCAATTGTTGCTGGGAGATTGTGAAAGATCTGATGAATACTACTAGGAATTTTCATAGAAGTGAATACTTTGAAAAGAGCTTTAATGCAACTTACGTTGCATTAATTCTCAAGAAGAATGGTGCTAGCAGACTTAAAGTTTTCAAAGATTTCAGTCCTATTTATTTGATTGGGAGTGTGTATAGAATCATATCTAAGCTATTTACAGAAAGGCTCAAGAGATTGATCAACAAGCTGGTAAATGGTCACCAAATGGCTTTCTTAAGAGGTAGGCAAGTTATGAATGCAGCCTTGATAGTCAATGAGTGTGTTGATTCCAAATTTAATGGACAGGAAGCAGGCATCCCATGTAAACTTGATATTGAGAAAGCCTATGACAATGTTAATTGGAACTTTCTTAAAGTTCTAAAATATATGGAATTTGGTGTCAAGTGGATCAAATGGATCTCTTTTTGCATAAAGACTGTTAAATTTTCACCAATTTTTAGTTTTGGTGAATGGGTCTCCAAAAGTTTTTTTCTCATCAAAAAGAGGTTTGAGACAGGGTGATTCTCTCTCACCTTTTCTATTTCTTATTGTGATGGAAGGGTTGAACCAGATGTTTCAGATAGCAAAGGAAAGGGGCTTCTTGAAAGGGTTCAAAGCTGCAACTGGGGAGAACAATGGTACTGAGATCACTCATATGCCTGATGATTTACTGCTTTTTTGTGATGCTGATATCAACCAAGTCAAATTTAGAAGAACCATCCTGGTGATTTTTGAAGCAGTATCAGGGCTACGTGTAAACTGGAACAAGAATGTGCTTTTCCCAGTCAACAAAGCGGATATCCGAGTTTTGGCAGGAGTTCTAGGGTGTGAGGTGAGATCCTTACCTACTGTGTATTTAGGGCGGTCTTCGGGTGCAAAGAATAAAGTGTTGCAAATCTGGAATAGTGTTATAGAAAGGTGTGAAAAAAGGCTTTCTAATGGGAAGAGGCAGTATTTATCATTGGGTGGTAGGATCATTCTATTCAATACTGTATTGGATGCTCTTCCTAATTATGTCATGTCTTTGTTTCCTATCCCTTCTAAGGTTTTGAAATGATTTAGGCTCCTTAAGGAGGAATTTCATTAGGCAGGGCAACAAAGTAAAGAAAACTATTCATTTGCTCAAAAAATGGGAATGCCTCATCTCCGGCAAAAATGATGGAAGACGTAGCGTTAGAGACCTCAAAGCCCATAATCAAAGCTTGTTGATCAAATGGTTACGGAGATATAACTTAGAGGCTAATGCATTATGGAGGAATGTGCATGATAAATATGGCCAAGATGACCACCGGTGCTCTAATTCAGTGCTTTGTCCCTTTGGAGTTGGAGTTTGGAGAGTCATTAGATCGTTGTGGCCATCTTTGGCTGGAAATATCATTTCAAAGTTGGCAACGGGAGGAAAATTCTCTTCTGGCATGACTACTGGCTTGAGCATAGTCCCTTAAAAATTTTGTTCCCACATTTGTATGCTACTTTACCAGACATTAACCTTGAATCAGCTAAAGGAGTACATGGGTGGCATATTATTTTTAGAAGATTATTACATGATTGGGAATTGGAAAGAGTTGTTGACTTTTTCCATACCTTGGAATCTTTCCAAAGTTTCAAAGAATCTGAGGATACTTTGTGCTTGGAAACCTGGAAGTGATGGAGTCTACACTGTCAAATCCATATACAACTATCATATTTGGCAAAATGCATATTTGACCAATCGCCATGGCAGTTCATCTAGAAGACTAAGACCCCTTACAAAGTCTTATGTTGTTCTTGGCTTAGCGAAAAAAGCATGTCTCGCTCAAGAAAACGTACGAAGGGTTTTCATCTATGCTCTAGATGTTAAATGTGTGGTGCAGCCAGAGAAAACAGTAGCCATTGTTTCTACATTGCCCTATAATTGGACAGTTGTTGCAACTTTTTAAAACTTGGTACGACTTAGATGGTCCATGCCAGCAACAAGCTGTGATTTATTGAAGTGCTGAAACCTATGTTGATGGGGCTCTTCAAAATGTCCATGGGTGCAAGTGGGATCCTCCAAAAATAGTGTATTTTTGAAGGATCCGACATGGATGCAGCAACATTTTTGGAGAGTCCGAGCAACTTAGGATGGAACTATAATGGTGGTGCAGTGAGACGACAGAAGTGGTGGAAGGTTGTCCCAGCTTATATATGGTGGACAATTTGGAAGAAGAGGAACTATAGAATTTTTGAAGACGAAAGCAATTCTGTACAGAAAGTCAATGAATTGTATTCTTTTGTTTCATTTTTGGTGTAAAGAAAACTATATAGAGGAGACTGAATCGCTAGTTGATATGCTAGGTTCCTTGTAAAGCAATACTCCTAAGCATGGTTGGGATCTTGTAATTATAGATAGCACTGTTATGGTGCAGATCTAATATATACATATATATGTATACTGTGTTATGCGGACTCTTCGTTTTTATTGCCATACCCATCTCGACGCGGTACTGGTGCGGATGCCGGCGCGGGGTGCGTCTCCCATTCGGTCAATTCTGTTTGGATACTTTGACCAGGGTCGAGAAAAATTTTGGGAAGAAGAGAGTAATTTTATTTCATCGCCGCTTCTCCGACGAACTTGATAAAGAATAGGTAATAAAAGTTGCAGTCACCGACAAGGACTTTGCTGGCAATGGGGACTTCACTGGTGACAGAGACTTGCCGGACGCCCGCAGATCAGCGACAAACTTGCACTTTGCCAGCAGATCAGCGACGAACTTGCACGTTGCCAAAAACGTTGTCTTGGAAAAGAACAGAGAGGAGCTTCAGCGAAGAGTTTTCTTGGGAGAAGGAACTGTGAGACGTGAGCTTTTTGGGACTTAAAGTGGACGAATTATATTCTTATTTATTGTACTAGTGACAAACTGATGATAGATTGGGCTTTACCAAGACCTAACATGATCAATAAAATTATTTAATTTATTTTACTATATTATAAATAGGATTATTTTCAAATTTATTAATTACATGTTCTAATTTTCAATGTAATTTTTGATTTATGGACATAAATTTTCATATAGTGCCTTTTACTCTCCGTCCTAATGTATGTGACATTTTTCCTTTATCAAAAGATAATTTGATATGTGATTAACTCAGTATATTTTAATATAAATATTAAAGAACTTCAACAACCATAGTTTCCTCCATTTTCTCAGTGTTTGTTAAGTTTTAGAAGCCTTAAAGCAAATATAAACTAATCATTTTATCTTTTTGTCAACATTTCAAAATTTTTGGAAAAACAGATAATGCAAATTTTATCATAATCATATATGATTTTTCATATTTCAAGTAAATACTCTATCAATGACAAAATAATTTATTTTAATTTTTGACAGTTAATTTGACAAATTTTTAAAATTAAATTAGATTAGACAAATTTAATATTTTTTTAAAAATAAAATTTAAATATTTAAAAGTTATACAAAAAGTAGAATGCATGTTGTTTGAAAATCATATTATTATAATATTTTTATAACCCTGCACCCGTATCCATACTCGGATTCGTAACCCCGAATCTTAAAATTTAGATTTTGCCGAATCTGACTCGGATTTGCATCTGTCTCGAACACTCGCACCCGAGTCCGAGCAACTTAGTATGTATATAACATACATACTTATGTGTTACCAGTTTTAAAAAGAAAAAGATCCAACCTCTAGATCTGCATCTGGATTGAACACCCACACCCGAGTCGGAACAACTTAGACCGACAGTATGAAGTCCAGTCTTTATCAATTGATGGTCACCTCAGTTTCACTTTCACCTAGCTTGAAGGTTTAAGCATGTCTCACGAAAGCCTTTAGCAAAACATGGTCTGGTGCACTGGGGGTTCTTCTCCATTGTCATACCAACGAACCATCCTAGGAAGGAGCTCTGTATCAAGGCAGACAGGCTGGTGAAAATCTCTTTCTGAAAATCTTCTCTATTTTCCCACTTGCACTACTTAGAAGTCTCCGGCACACGTACCAGGTTTCTGTCTTGGGTGGTTATCCTTGTCAGCAGCCACATCCAATCTATATAGCTGGTACATAAGCAGGTCAATCAGCTTAGCCAATAATCCATGTACATTGAGCAGTTCAAGTGGCAGTCCTTGTTAGCCATTTCTAGTCATTGCTCATCCCCCACCACCAAATCAATCCCAAAAGGAGAAATTGTTTCTGATTTTCTCGACAATGTCAATTCTTTTTTCTGTTGGGATTTGGTTAGATTCAAACGGGAGACCATTATGGATCACCCATTCCATAAAAGGCTGATGTGGGACTCTTCAAATGTAACCTGAACACTTTAGTTGAAAGGAGTGTTAGAATACAAAAAACATCTACTGCATTGTTGTAAGGTAATTATGGAACTACTTTTTTGTTTTGGTAGAATAGTTTCTATTGATGGTGGAAAGGGAACTCTATACAACTGGTAACTTCCGGAATTTATTTACCTTTTCTATCTTTTGTTAACTAACAAAGTGATCTTAATTTTTCACAAAATGGAACAATAATAATAAAAAGAAACTTAGATATCCTTTCTATTAGTAGTTGGCAGAGGGGTTCATTGACTTCATTCCAAGTTATTTTTGTCGGTTTTGGTGCATTTAAGATAGCTCTTTGTCTTTTACACTATTTCTTTTGAGCTGCTATTGATGTCCTTGTGTTGATTCTTCTCCTTTGTAGTCTTCATTGGAGCTTGGTTATAATTTGCATACCAGATAAAGAGGACCAACTGGGGCCAATTTTGCTTCACTTGGATTCATTAGGGTTTCACTGCAGCAAGTCCCTTTTTGCTACCATAAGAAAGTAAGCTGAACTCTGTCATTGGCTATAAAATAACGTGACATCCATGCTACAGAATTTACTTCTTGTGAATTGTTGTCTTTAATTCATAATGACTGCAGCTACATCTTGTTTTGGTTTTCCATAACTATACCGTTATCATGATTATAATGCATATGCCAGTACCATTTTGACATTATTCCTGAATATTGGCATTGTATAGGCTATAATTTGACTATTCAAAATCTTGTGCTATGTTTTTCTTGTTTATGTTATGGTACAATATAGGAATGATAATTAATTATCGCATAAAATGGTAACAGCTTGAGATCTAAAGGGGCAGAAATTAGTTCTGTTATCATACTTGTGCTGGAAAGAAATGTGAACTTTATCAGGCTGATCAAAATTGCATGTTAAAATTCGTGACACTTGTGAGGTTAGGTGGGAAGACACCAATACCAAATGGGAATTCTCGCACAGCTATATCCATGCTAATTCATTTCCATTCAATATGCCAAGGGGAGAAAATAGTTTTCTGTTGAGATCTGGAATGCATCGATGGAAAAGTTATTATTGCTTACTAATTTGTCTGGTTGGAGTGAGAAGTTGACAGGGGTAAAAAGTTTGGTCATTCTTTCAGGTTTTCCATTGAGGGTTAAGAAGTCTGGTCATCCATTCGTACCTTGGATATCTATATATTGTTTGGATGGTTTTGATTGAGGCTCTTTTGTCATGTTACAGTGTTGTAGCTTCACAATCTCAATATTACGATCTTGGATATTTACTCTATTATAAATATAATCAATTTTCACTTCAAACTCGCAGTAGATAACATTTTGTACTGGAAGCTTCTTAAACCTGGAGATTATTTCCTGCAGATTTTTGGTAGAAGAATGGAAATTCTTAAGACAAGGAGAAGTGCCAGATCTTCCTATTTCAGACAAAATATGGGAAAATCTTCCACGAAGAATTGGTGAAAACATCATTCAGGTATTCTTTCATTTGAAACTTATAGCATGAAGCAGTCATTGGAATTGTTTTCATACTAGAAGCTATCTTGTCCATTCAAATACCTTGTAATACAGAGAATTCAGTTTGGCTGGTATAGGATGTGAGTTCTTGGTTTTGGAGGCCGTTTTCTCAGAACCTGGGCTGTGTTTGGAGTTTGTGGATAATTCTTTTCAGCTATATTGATGTATATACCATTTTGCAGATTTGTATGATAAACAGTGGTTTCTCTAGTAGTGGAAAACATCAACCTTTGTTGCTTAGTTTGATGATCATATGTTTTATGGGCTTGAGTTGTCTTGAAGTTAAATTTTCCCATACTGATACAGTTATTCCTTTTTTTTTTCTTTTTCTTTTTTTCGTGTTTTTTCTTGGTTAAAAAGGATATCCTAAAAAACAAATAGTAAACTTGGGGAAGGTGTCTAAAACATTTGACTCAGTTCTGGATATTCCATTTAAGAAATTTATGAAACCTATAGAAGCAAATTTGGGTATATATATCATGACTCTCTCTGCAAGTTTACAGCAAATGCTTTCCTTGACATTTTATGGTAACAGGTCCCACAACAAAGAAATGAGTATGACTGTGGCCTCTTTGTTCTTTTCTTTATGGAGCGTTTCATTGAAGAAGTACATAGAAGGTTAAAAAGGGAGGATTTCACGATGGTATAACTTTTATTTTACTTATCGCTTTCTCCAGTTTTTGGTTGTTGAATAATTGCATTAGTCCTTGATTTAAAATGGTCCTACTTTCAGTTTGGGCAAAGGTGGTTTAAACCTGAAGAAGCCTCTTGTTTGAGGATGAAAATCCGCAGAATACTTGAGGAAGAATTCAAGAATGTGACTGAGGAATGATTGATATTCTTGGGATTGATACTGTGTACAACTGTTCCTGCTTAAAGAAATCCGTTAGCAGGTTTTGGCCTAGACAAGGAACTGCTAGCAACCAAAGCTCATGACATGCCTGCCTGCCTGCCTTGTATAGCTGCAAAGTTGGATACTGTCGTTAGTCACACATCAACCAACATTTTAGGAGAATTGATATTGGGCATCCAATGGGAAGGATAAATACACGAGACTTCCCTGGGCAATGTAGACATAGTACAGAAATCATAATTGAACAATCACCAAAGGGAAAAAGACCCAGAAGATTTGGGTGAATCGGTATTTGACCATCTCTGTGCTGAAGCAAGTAGCCCCTAAAACCAGAATCTGCAGCCATGTACATTTCAAAGATGGAAGGTCTATGTGGATCACCTCCCCCCAAAGCCCATCCCCAATTTGTGGCAGTTTCGTTCTATTAAAATAGTTTCTCATGGTTTATGTAAACTTTGCATTGAAACGAACAAATTAAAAAAGTAACGTGAAAGCTTTAGTAGCTAAAAGAGCAGTTTCTCACGTCCTTTTGGTTCATGTAGCAATTTTTACGGCTGTTTCCTGCTTGATAGTTTGTCAAATTAGCCAATTCAGTTAGGATCCTGTATTAGTCGCTTTTTCATATCCAAAATTTGTTCTGCAACTATATTTTGACCTCAGTAATTATTTGCAGAAAAAAGATAAGAGGGATTCTTTACTTACCAAACAAACCCTCCTAAACTTTGGTTTATCTGGATGTACTTGAATTGTTATTTTTTTTGATCGACGGACAGAGATAGGCTAAAACCGATATTTTGATTATATAACAGATCTTTCCTTCTAGAGTAGAGTGTTTTCGCCAATGTTAACTACAATGAAGAAGTTGATTCCGAAATAAGGGTGTGTTTGTATTGCAGGAAGAAAGTTTTTAGAGATGGAGATCCTTCGTTGCAAACACACCCAAGCGTATTAGAGATGAGCAGACATAATCAAGCCACTACGCATATCCAAGCAAGCAAAACTACAACATTACACACCGGATTAAAATGACCAAATTCCCATTTGAAATTTGACAAAAATGTAAAAAGTTATTAAGGAAAAAGAAGAATGATTTCTACAAAACAATAAAATAATTGGTCCTATACAAAGCTTCAATGGCCAAAGTTAATGTATTGTGTATTATAATAGTCCTTCTGATGGAATCAAGCAAAAACAACCCTTTTGTGCAACTTGTGATGTGTCGATGGCTTCCAACATGAGCACCACCTCCTGCATCTCTGGCCTCTCTTCTGGGTTTGCATCCCAACATTGCTTCATTATATTGGCCAAAGCACTTGGGCAACTCTTTGGTATTTCAGGCCTTCGACTCTAAATTTACAAGAATTAAAATCAGTAATTGCTACGTTAGATGTGACATTCATGAATACAACATAAAAATTGAAAAACATACCATGTAGACAGTTGGACTTGTGTGAGAAGGAGAAATTTGTCCGATAAACGCAATTGAACAACAATATATCTCCCACAAACAAATTCCAAAACTATAGACATCACATTTATGATCATACGGTGAACCACTAAAAACCTGTATGAAAAAAACAATTAACATAATTGGTAACAAAGTTTTTTGTAAATACATGTTTAAAAGACAGTGAAATTAAAGAGAGAGCTCACCTCAGGAGCCATGTAACCGGGGGTGCCAGTTTGGGCAGTCATTTCAACAGGACATGAAACTCCAAAATCAAAGCCGAGGGTGCCAGTTTGGGCAGTCGACTCAATTCGAGAAGTTCCAAAATCAATAATTTTGATTCTTCCTTTCTTGTCGATGATTAAATTCTGAGTCTTTACATCTCTATGAACAATTTTCAAAGAGTGAAGGTAACTCAACCCGCTTGCACATCTAATGCTAGTTGAATAACAGATTTGAATGGCAACTTTTTAAATTGTTTTTTAACAGATGTGATCTGAGAGTGCCTCCAGAGACATATTCAACCACCATACAATATTCAAATGGTTGTTTTGCCAACGAACGATTTCTCGCCCATGGGTTGTGACTGCTCACCTCATTTACCCATTTTTTCCATCCATCCTTTACCATTTGTAGATTCAGGTTTAACTACTCTCTTTGAAGCTCCGATTAGCTGATACTATTATATGTGATAAGTTAAATCATCGACTCCAATAAATTCCACACTCTTTTTTTCTTAACTTTGGCTGTAAAAATAATTAAATAAGCCTAACAATATTACAAGAGTCAAAGTGGTTAGTATAAGAAAGAAGAAGGTAGATGAGAATAATAAAAGCATTGGTGCATGTAAAAACTAACATTGCATACTATATACCTGCGACTTGTCTTCCATCATAAACACCTTTGTACACTGATCCGTATGCTCCTTGACCGATAAGATTGTTCACTTTAAGTTTCTTAGGATCCAACTCCCATTCTTCGTTGTGGCAGTTACTATGTTTGCCGTATAGTCTGTCTAAATGCCTCTCAAGCTGCTCCTCCATTCTTCTCAAATCTATCTCTGCTATAATTCTTGATTTTGCCATAGTTGGAGTTACCTAGATATTTGGACACTTGTGCTATATTTATAGCTATCGAAATCAAATTTGAAAGGAAACTTTTGGAATTAAAATCGAACAAGATTAGGAAAAGGAAACTTGGGATATTTTATAATTAAAATATTTGGTGCACAA
Source organism: Solanum clarkiae (assembly GCA_011800125.2). Classification (NCBI taxonomy): domain Eukaryota; kingdom Viridiplantae; phylum Streptophyta; class Magnoliopsida; order Solanales; family Solanaceae; genus Solanum; species Solanum clarkiae. The sequence goes on along the minus strand of JAABOM020000084.1, from coordinate 7,762,344 downwards.
TTATATACTAATATTTAATTTGAGTCGATTAACGAGGAAAGGATTGGTGGTTTTGGGTCCACAAATAAATCTATGCAATTATTTGGATAAAATTAAATATAAGCTCATTTTTTTTAATCAAATAACAATCTAAGATATATTAGGTTAGTCAAAATTGAGTGTCAGCATTCTTAATAAACATTACTGTGAGTAACACTTTAAACATAAAATGTACTTGTGAGTAACATATTATAAAACATTACTCACACAACGTTTTACGCTTAAAACATTACTTCTGGTAACATTTATTTATTTAACACCGTCATATCTATCAATTTTTTCCCGTTAAACTTTTTAAAATAAAATATAGCCTAAAACGTTACTGAGAAATATGTTTAGAGCCCGTTTGGATTAGCTGAAAAAAGTGGCTTTAAAAAAGTTTTTCAAAAGCACTTTTAAAAGTGTTGAAACGTATTTTAAACATAAGCAGTCACGTGTTTAGATAAAAGTGTTTAAGCTGAAAAAAAGTTGGTAATTTGTTTGGCACCAAAGTGCTGTTAAGTACATTTTTTATCAAAATACCCTTAAACTGTTACATATTATAAAATATTAATTATTACTCTAAATTTTTGGTTCTAAATTAGATTAAATTAGAATTAATTTATTTTAATTCATTTTCAATATAAATTGATTATATAAGTTAATTTATACGTCTCAGTTATTTTTCATTTTTAAAATATATAATT
>JAABOM020000084.1:7716520-7761519 GCA_011800125.2 Solanum clarkiae | reverse complement strand
TTTGGTTGTAATTTTGGACATTGGGCTAGTTGAATAAAGGGTAAAAGTATGTTCCGTGAAGAATATGCAGGTACATGGCTAAATCAGCCATTCATGGCTGAAAAGGCATCAGGAAGTGCCTCTACAACTGTTCTATGTGTTGTACATCACTCTACGACCCATACACCATCTCGTAGATACTTCTAATTGTGCAATGCAGTCCACGAGCCAATTTTACAATTCCTAGACAAAACTACTGGTCGTGAATGAGGCTTGTGGATCCTAAGTAAGTTTTCTAAATTTTTGATCATGTGTTGAGGTCTCTATGACCAACTCTACGAGTTGTACTTCATTCTATGACTCATAGACTGGTCCGTGGAACCAAGTGTTAGAAACTAGGGTTTGGAACCTTCTACAAAACCACAATTCATGAGCCATAAAACACTCTACGGCACGTAATCGGGGTTCGGTAGAGTCCAAGCCCATCAGTTTTAAATTAACCATGTCAAACTGTAAATATTGGGTTAAAATATTTTGACCCATTTGAGCCCTAATTCATGAATTCTACCTCATCAATCCCCACACCAAAACTTTCGACCAACGAAGACAACACCTCCTCCACTTTCTGGCAAGATTTTCTGGCAGCTTAGGGTTTCTAGTGTCTCCTCACCTCCTTTATCTTCTACAATCTAATCATGCAAGTTGGTATGTTTTCGATTAATTTGCCAATTATTGTATGATTAAATTGAAGATTTTGTCGGGCATGGTTGTGTTAGACATAAACCCTTATGTGAAAGTTGACATGTGGATAACTGAATTATAGTTGCCCATGTTTGAATATATGTGTAGGATCAGAATTTTGTATAGTGCCTTTGTCCATGCTTGAATGATGTGTTTCAATGCCCATGTAATCACTCACCATATGAATTAAATTGATTATATGTTTGATAGTTGGTGTGTGATGGCATGGGTGAGTGTTTTCATTGTAAAATTCTTCAAACGGGGTTGAAAGGCATGGAAAAGCATGTTTTAATTATTCTCGATGGGGTATATGTGCTAATCATCGTGTCGGGGGGTTGGCTGTGTGCTGAGAATCATGTGGGTGTGTGGGTATTGCTTCGATGCTAGTAGAATAGGTTTAAAGAAGTCATATAGGGTTTGTTTTGATGAACGTAGAAACTCAGATGACTGAGTTTTCTGGACTACGAGTGGCTTTTACAACCCTTAGAACATTCCATGAGTCATACTTGCCCTTCATATAAGATTCCAGAAACCTGAAATTTCTGAGTACCCATCAGACAAGACCTTCTATGAGTCATAGAACACTTTACGACTCGTAGAAAGGTCTCAGGGATCCCTGTCTGAAATTAATTCAAACACTGGAATCATCTATGACTCACTCTACGACTGTTAGACCTTTCTACGAGTCTATCTGGTCTCGTAAATGCATTTCTAGTAAACAAAAAATTTGTGAACCCTATTTTACGAGAGTCTTCTATGGCTTGTAGTTTTCACTATGACTCGTAGGGGTGCTTTTATAGACCCGCAACTAAGTCTGAGTTGTTTTGCGTTTCATTTTTTTATTCATTGGAGCTAACCAAGGTGCATAAATATTTATGTTTTAAGTACTATGGCCCTGAAAGAAAAATGTGAGAAAATTAGGGCCATGCAGAGGAGGCTAAGGGATGAAGCCTCGAGGAATGAGCAGACCCCACCCAGAGTGGATCACTAGAGGACCTCACTATCCAACCCGATTCAGAGGCTAAAAGACCACAAATGAGGGTTGTCGTTAGAGCTGGGTAGACTTAGGCCCTTATTGTTCGTACTCCCCAGTCTGACGAGGGAGACCACTACAGGAGCAACTCTATTCAGATGACTCCATCCAAAGAAGAGTCTAGCTTAGAGTTAGGCTCCGGTGATAGGTCGGAGACAAAGTCCTCTGCCGTACTGCTGAAATCACCATCTCCACCAGATGCTCTTACTAGTCAGTAGTGTGTCACAAGTATGCAAGATATCTACATAGAGGACATCCAGACTACAGAGTGGGGCAAGCCAGCCCGCTCCATTTACGAGGAGCCCTGAGTCATCCCAGACAGACTAGATAGTATCCTTGGTCTCTAGGACACTATAATTAGATACGGGCTCCAATAGCTGACCAGATCACTAAGGAGATACTCCCCAACCATGGTGAGGGAGTTCCATGCATCATATGCAGCCACCATTCACAGTACTTTTCCTAAGGGGAAGAATCCCTTCGCTCAACCCAGACTGATGGAGATGGGATGACGGGTGGACATTTTGGAGAGCACCATCCATCATATGCTATTTGTGCCAAAGTTCCCCGACCTCAGATCCACGGCTGAGTTTGACCATAGAGTGGGGCAGACGAGGGACTTGACGGTGATGCGAGATGCACATTGCAGAGCTAGCTTGATGAGATGGGTGGCCTATTTGATTGCTGAGAAAGGTCCAGAACCTGCATGGGTCACCACTTACTCGGAGCCTACTATCAAGGCTTCTCTCAATTTTCACGCCAAATTTTGGTGGCGATTGTCAGAACATGCATCCGACCGATAGTTAATAATACTTTAATATCAGAGCGTGTAGTGCTAGTTACCAGTATCTTAGTTGGCTACGAGATGATTGGGCCTGCCTCATCGCCAAGCAGATCCATGAGTTCTCCCTGAAGAGTCCACCTCCATCCCCTTTCCATGCTTGATCCACAGACTCTATCTAGAGTTGGGGCTGGAGAGTTTACACCAGATGGACTCACTGATCGAGGTCCAATGTACTTTTGATGCTAGACTGATCAAGGCTGAGGAGAACCCGATAGCACTCTGGCGAGCACTGCACCAACTTGCTCCCATGCCAGAGATATTCGCACCAGTGCCACCACTAGAGGTTCCACAGACCACCACCACTACTGCTGCCACAGAGGATAGGCCCCTACAGATCGAAGCAGATGAAGAGAGGGGGCCCACTATTTCTGCTCCTACACCACATGACACTTCATCACAGGTTGCACCCGCAAGCATGGTTTACATGTTCATAGTATCTATACAATCCATGACACAAAGATTATCATATGCTTAGTCGTAGTTGACTCAGCTAGTTTTGCATATTAGGCCTTGGGTCTGCCGACAATTTTATAGTCAGAGGGTTGTATGTAGACATACACAGTCGCTACTATTCAAGATCGTCTTTCCTTTGTAGATGTCTGCATTGATATTGTTGAGATGAGGGATAGCAGAGCCTGAGCATGAACTAACCAACAAATTTGACAGCCATCCAGTTAGAGATCTAGCGGCTCCCAGTCGATATGACAGCGATACTCACAACACCGATGACACCACCATACACTATACTCCCGATGCCGGTGGTAGATCTATTTGCTCCTAAGGAGCACACAGTCTTCCCATGTGAAGGGGCCCATCCAGATAATGATCCTGATGCCATACATTTTCGTGCAGGGCTGACAGAGGAGGAGGAGCTCGAGCTTGTCTTGAGAGAGTTGAGACAAGAGGCATAGAGACAACAAGCTTTTTAGCTTGAACAAGTGAGGGATACTGGCCCCTCTAGATAGAGTGCTACTACTGTGGAGGACACAACACCGGTTGAGGGTGGTCAGAATTAGCAACACACCGGCGCTTAGGCACCCAGGTATGTTTTTGGACCCCAATAATTTGTTTTGCTTTGATTGTGTACATTGCAGACAATGTACCTCTTTTTGGATGGGGTGTAGCTAGTTATGGGCCTTAGTGAAGTCTGAGTAGTTGGATCCATAACTACCCCAATTTTTTTATCCTAAGTTAATTTTATTGCCTACGTTCTTTTTACCCATGGATTTTTAATTATTTTTTGAACCAGCGTGTCTAGGATGTTTTAGGTAGTATTTGTAGGATATAGTATTGGTATCTGTGGCATATGTATGTTTTTGTGTTTTTTGTGAAAAATGATAGCCACCAAATTTTGATTAGTTAAGCTATATAGCAACCATGCACTTTGAAGTGTGTTGACAATACTGTTCTGATAAGCGAGGATGAATTGAGATAAAAAGCATGATCTGAGAGTTGTTGGTAATGTAATCAGTGTCATGTGAGTGTGAGCTTAACTTGCTAAAATCATGTGCTGTTTGGTAATTCATAACTTGCCCTGTTACTCTAACTTAGACTGTAGATTAATTGGATTAGAAAAGGATCTTAGGACATTGTTCTTAAAAGCCTACTTAGCCTAAATAACCAATAAAATTTGCAGAATTATCCCTTGATCCTAATGTTTGAGCCTTACATATACCTATTCTTTGTAAACAACCTAAGTGACCTAGCCTTGTTAGTTGTAAAATCCTAAAATTGCCCTTGTCCTTCTTTGAACATTATGCACCTTGATTTAGGCAAAAAGCCTAAGTTGAGGGTGGCTACCAAAAGTGGCCCTGGTTCTGAGGATGGATAATGTGCATCTCAACTTAGGCCAAAAACCAAAGTTGAAGGTGGCTGGTGTAAGGGTGAAGCACAAAATGAGGGAAAAGTTAGTGATACAGGGAAAAGGACAAAAATCATATACTAGGTTCAAGAAAAATAAGTGATGCCTTAGTTGTGAGCTAAAAAGAAAAATAAAAGTACAACAGCAAGGCAAAAAGCTGAAAAATGAAAAGAAGCACCCAAAAAAGCTTGAAAAAGGACAGAAGGGAGAATGGAATAAAAACAACAGCGTTAGTAGGGCAAAAGCGTAGAAAAACAGTGTCAAGGAGGGTCTTTAGTCACTATGTTCCCAAAATAGCATACCAAAAGCCCCCTGAGCTTACGTTACAAGCCCATAAAGTCCTAAAGTGATCCTAGCCCAAGTAGCTAAAGGTCTTAGTCATGAGTATAGGGGAAAGCCTATGGTATTGGGGATGATACATGAATATCTTTTGTGAGGGTGAGTGATTTTGCATAGTAGTGAGATTATACATGAAAACATCATTGAGAGTGAGATATGGGACTTCTTTATGTGAGGGCACTTGCATTGTGTTGCTAGCGTTAGACTTATTCTATGACTGGCTTGTTGATAGTACCTCATTTGTCATAGTTGTGTTGTCACATGCATTAGTCTGCATTGTTTTGCTGGATGGCTGTCTGATTTTGTTTTGAAAAGTGGTATGGGCATCTGTATTTATGATTGATGTGATGTATGCCATTAGGTTGAGGTCTATGTGTTACTATACTGCTTTTATTGACCGAGTCCGTCGCTTGAGGACAAGCAACAATTTTAAGTTGAGAGTATTGATGTACTATCAAAATACAACACTTTTGATACTTAGAACTTTTTGTGTTCTTAATGTGATGTTAGTGAGTTTTATGTGTTTTTGTATTTTATTTGTAAGATTCCAGGGTTGGCTTTGATTTTGGGAAGATTATGCAGAATTCACTATTTTTGATGATATACAAGACCTTTTACGGGCCGCAGTTCATTCTATGGGCCGTGAAGGAGGTCTTGTGTACAATTTCAGTAAGGGGCTGGTTTTTTAAAGTTTACTCTACAAACATATTGATAGGTCTTAAACTATTTTACGAGTAGTAGATCGTGTTTCATTCCATGAGGATCAGATAAGGAGGACTTTCCGAAGATTCATCAGATGAAACCCCCAAAGGGTTGTAGACCACTTTACGGGCCATAGAGGGGTATCATAGATCACAAGTCTAGTTTTGCAGTAACATATTACAGAAGCCTGATTACAAGCCGTAGAACACAATACAACCCGTAAAGCAATTCATGAAGCATGCCTACCTAGTTATCTTATTTTCTTTAGGACTTGTATTTTAAACATTATAAATAGGTGTTTTAGTTATTTTTGTTAGACAGTTCGATCAGCTGAGGGAAAAATAGTAAGATTGAGTAGAGAAACATTGGACAGTTTTGAGAAACACCTATACTTTGATTTAATCTTATAATCTTGTGATTCTCATTGAATCTTGGATTTACTTTTGCTTAATTGAATTGTGTAAGTGCTCTATTATGTTATTCAAAAACTTCATAAGTCTTGCATCTACGCAAAGCATGAGTAGCTAAATTCACACCTAGGGTTGTGGAAACCATGAAGAACTGACAAGGTAAAGTCGAATAAATCATAATTCTTGGAAAGCGTGCATGCATATGTTAATTAACTCTCTTTGTTTTGGATGTTTTCTGATGGTGGCCAACATTAGAACCCGCCTAGTGTTATTTACTCAACCAAGGTAGTAATGAATAGAAAAAGAGATTAATTAACATGATTCGATTGAAGTGTTCTCGTCTAATCAATCGAACTAGGCCAAGGGGGGGTTGTACTGGACTAATAGGTAGGGTCAACAATGTCACAAACTATGGAGATGGGCCAAGTCACGTAGTGAAATTCAACTCTCACCTGAATCAAAGGGTTTGGTAAACTTAACTTACCGTCCTGCATGCTACACACTAGAAAAAAATTAGGTCATCCGGTGATACTAAGTTAGGGAATCATGGGAAACACAATACCTTAGTTTCTATCCATATTGGTTAAACTCTTGTGTTAGTTAGTTTACTTTTCTACATGTTACTACAACCCCCCCTGCCTTTTTGGGGAGATAAGTTGGCTAATCACTCAAATTACATTAATTAAATTCTCCTAAGTCTACAGTATTCCCTTGGGTTTGACCCTAACCTTGGTTCGGTTCTATTTCTTGACAATGAACACTTTATCATTAGAAGAAGGTATAACTTAGGCGATATCACTCATGTGGGCCAAAGGGTTTGGTGAACGTAGCATACCATTCTACATGCTACATACAAGAAAAGACTTCGGTTATCTGGTAATATTGAGTTAGGGAATCATGGGGAACACAAAACCCTAGTTCATCTCCATACTAGTTTAACAATTGTTTTAGGTTAGAATTACTTTCTTACTAGTTATTATCAACCCCCCTCTGGGGAGATAAATTTATTAATAAACCCAAATTGCAATTGAATTCCTTTAAGTCTATCATACTTCTTTGGGTTCGTCTTTAATCTAGTTAGGTTCTATATCTTGACAATGACCACTTTCGCCTAAAAAAGGAGGTGTAGCTAGGATGACATCAGAGCCAAGGCAACTTTTAGTAGCCACCCTCAACTTAGGCTTTTACCCTTTCTGCTGCTCATCGTTTTCAGACCCATATTAGTGCCTCAGTCAAGGTGCACAATATTCAAGGAAGGACAAGGGCCAATTTCAGGATTTCACATCTAAAAAGGCTAGGTTACTAGGTTTTTACAAAGAAAAGATGCATGCAAGGCTCAAACATTAGGATCAAGGGATATTTCACACATTGATTGGTTATTTAGGCTAAGTGGACTATTATGAACAATGTCCTAAGATCCTTTCCTAACCAATTAGCCTACAGTCTAAATCAGAGTAACAAGGCAAGTTTTCAATTGAAACACAATACATGAATTTAGCAAAGTAAGTGTACGCGCACATGGCACTGATTACATTATTAACACAGACTCTCAAATCATGCTTTTCATTTCAATTTTATCCTCACTTATCAGAACAAGCACTGTTAACATAATTAAACATGCATGGTTGCTATCTATACTAACTAATCAAAAAATTTGGTGGATATCATTTTACACAAAAAAAAAAAAAACACAAAAGCACATATAAGCCATAGGTATCAGTACTACATGCTATCAATACTACCTACATCTTTCGCATAGGAGCTGGTTGGGGCAGTGCTTGCCAAAGTGCCACCTAGTTCTCCTCAGCCTTAATCAGGCTGGCATCTAAAGTGTGCTGGACCTTAATCAGGGAGTCCAACTAATGTAGTCTCTCCACCCTGACTCTAGAGAGAGTTTGTAGATCAAGCAAGGAAAGGGGATAGAGGTGCACCTCTTCAAGGCCACGTCATGGATCTGCTCTGCGATAAGACTGGCCTAATCTATCTCATAGCCAACTAAGATACTGGCAAGTAGAACTATATGGTTTGGCGTCAATATGTTGTCTGAAGCATTGGTTGGATATGTTATCTTATAGTAGCCCACCAAACTTTTGCATAGAAGCTAAGGGAGGCTTTCACAATGACCTTAGAAGATGTGGCTACCCATACGGTGTTCGGGCCTTGCTCAGCAATCAAACCTGCCACCCATCTCATCAAGCAGGCACTACTACTTGGTTTCTCATCAGACCCACGTCCTTGGTCTACCCCACTCTGCAGTCGTACTCTGTTGAGGATTTGAGGGCTGGGAACTTGGGCCCGAATAACATGCGACGGATGGTAGTCTCTGAGATGTCCACCTGACGGTTCCACACTCTAGTGTGCGTCAATTTGGGCTGAGCAAGGGGCCGTTTGCCTGTATGATCTAACTATATAGGGATCGGAGACTACCTTTATCCACTATTTGACATCTACATCAGATTTGAGATAGTTGTTGTGGTGAGTCCTATTTTCCAAGGACAAACCATCATTCCACTACCTATTTTACTTTGTTTATGTTATTACTTTAAGGGTGGCCTTGGGAGATGTCTTGGCTCCCATCCTATCTTATGACTAGAGGCTTTGTTGGACATCCTGTAGACTTTGTACGGATATATGTTATGTGTTGACATTTGGAGCTTATGATTATGGTTATCTATTCGATATGGTCATTATGATTTGATTATGATAAGATGTGTATGTATGTTTTGATATAGAAGTGTGGAAGATCCTAATTCCCGTTTTCCCCCATAGAGTGAGTTATACTTACCCATCCCTTAGTCCTTATGTGCTACGTGTTGTATGAATCCATGTTAATCTCTATTCCTATGACATCCCCATAGTGTGAGTCCTACTTTCCCATCCCTTAGAATTATGTGTTTACTACTTTGCATATGCTTTCGAATCGATGATGTATGAATGGATGCTATGAGGCTTCTTTAGAGTCCCCATTTGCCATGTCACTCCTAGACCCTAGGTCAGGGTTGTGACAAAGTGGGGATCATATTTTGAGAGCTTGTTGAACTTGAGGGAATACTTCCTCACGCTTATGGATCCTTGCTTGAGAGTCATAAAACGAACATATTTGGCTCCCTTAGTTCAATAGGAAAGAAAAGCTTGAGGAAGGTTTCTTTGAATTCTCCCATGTGATAAGATCATTATTCTCCCTTTCATTTTTCATTGAGCAAACCAAATTTGAGCAAGGCATTTGAGTTAATAGGCCACAAATTTCGTTTTCTCTTCCGAGCTTACCACATAAAACAGAAAGCACTTTGTACACCTCATTAATGAATTCTCGAGGGTCTTCTTTAACTTTGGAGTCATGAAACTTTGGATGGTTCATCCTTGTGAAATCTCTCACCTTTGAGGCCGGAGTAGGAGCATGAGCACTTGGACCCCTTTGTTGGCTGCGACCCTTGCCAACAAGGTAACAACATTCCAAAACTCGGCATGAGTGACCCCAACTTCTTCTTAAGAAGGTGGTGGGGCCAGATCACCCTAGGGATTAGGAGCTCTTTGTCCCATTCTTCTTGATGGCATAGTCTAGAAGTGTAAAAGGCAACCATTAGAGAAACTAAACCTTGAATTAAGTTCTAAAGAACGACATAGATCATGAAGGGGTGAATCATTCCCTAGAATGCCTCATAGCCTCCTATTCATAGTTGTGGAGTTCTTCATTACCATGAACAAGACTCTACTAGACATGGTATGTTGGATTTTCAAGGACCACTAACAAGCCTAATGCTCTAATACCAAGCCTGTCATAACCCAAGCCTAGGGCTTAGACGTGACATGATGAATGGGGAACCAGAAGGGACTCCAACTAAACCTCTAAGCATAAGTAGCACATCCTTTGTTGGAGAAGGATAAACAAAAATCAAACAAATAATTTTAAGGGAAGTGGGGCTTTGGACTCATGCTATGGGGATAGATAAGGGAATGGGGTTTCCATGATGACATAATAAGCAAGACTAAGGGGAGGGTAAATATGACTCACGTTATGGAGATGATAGGGCCTTAGGACTTTCATCACTTGCCATAACTTTCATCAACACATAAAGGGATAGAGACTAATGGAAGTCTACCATGACTACCTAAACATTATGGGAGTCAAGCTTATCACACATATCTATATCCAACAACATCTCAAACATGAGTGGAATAGGGTCCAAGACATCTCCTTGGCTCACCCTCAGAAGTACATAATAAAAAATAAATAAGTCTTTAACATAGCATGAAAGGAAAATGGATATTGTCCCTGCAATGGAGGACTGATGAATAGAAATCTTTAATCGAACCAACTAGCCACATAGAGGAGGATGAGAAGGAGCTCCAGTCCCTACATGGTTAGATCATGTAGGAAAAGGTATCCAATAGTACTTGGAATGTAATAAATATGTAGGGTGCAATGCAAACAAGGAACATAAGCCATAGCAAGATGCCCATCACGAACTTGTTCAGTACATATCACCGATCAACATAACAGACCAACATTCTTCACTCACTAAGTCAAAAATCCCCATCAAGAACTTGTTCCTTCTCGACCTTTGGTCGGCAACCAAGTAAGGAGAAAACTTTTAAAGTTGGTTGAACTTGAGGGCATTGTGACACCCTATAACTTTATGCTCTTGTATATACATGGTTTAAGCCTCATTTGGATAGGTTGGGCGTGCATTAGGTTCATGAGAGACTCCTAGTACCTAAACGAGTTCAAGACTTCTCTAAATGTTGAGTTTTGGGTGATGGTTTATGCAAGGGTCAACTTTAAACTAGCATAACTTTTAGCACATTTTGAATTGAGTGGCCCACATATGTCAAATGAAATCCCTTTTAGTTAGCTTCATAACACACTTGTTTTCACCTATTATGAGGTCGGATGAGGGAGTTATGATTGTTTTCGTATGACCCTCTCGTACAGTGATGTCACATAGGCACCTTTATGGGTAGTGGTGGCTTGTGCAGGTTATGTGAGGCATGTGAGGCTGGGAAAAACCATTTTGACCCTAAGGCATGGACCATGACCAGTGGCAAGGGTCGTGAGGCTTACCACTGGTTGTGAGGAGGGGCGTGAAGGTGAGTAAGGGAGGCTTGGTATGCGTCGAGGTGAGTTTGAGGCTAAGGCATGGACCACGACCGTGTGGCACTCCACGGTCTTTTATGAAAATGCCATTAGTGAACGGATAGAAAATTTGGCAAAGTGTTGCCCCATGGTAGGTCCCATGGGCAGTGTGGCACTCCACGAGCCGTGTGGAGAGCCCATGACATGTTAACCTTCCTAAAAGACCTAAACAAGGTTCCAAAGGATCAAACTCAATACTCTCATCTCAAATACACTCTCAATTCTCTCAAAAGCCTCCATCAAGCTCTAATTCAATTTCAAGGAAACCCAACAACAAGATTGGATTCAAAGATCATTTCCAAGCCTCCATTCTTCCCAATCACAATTCCAAGCAACTCTAGACCTAATGTATGTGGGTTTCTTTCATGGGTTCCTTTCATCCACGATAACCAGCCCTCCTTTTACTCAAATTGCATGATTTAAAGTTGATTTACAAATTGGTCTTGATTATTATGAAATTCGCTGCACACTAATTTAAATCTATGTGAAATTGTGATTGTTTGCTATGTTTTGAGCTATAAACCCTTGATCTATTGTAAGATCTGGGGAGGGGATGTATGTTTCTGGAGAGTGTTGCAAGGTGTTGATTTATGGTTTTACAGTAGATTTTCTTGCATGATTTCATCTCTATATTTCATGGTCTTATACAAGCATTACACACCCTCTAAGTGTTTGATAAAATGTCTGGATGTAGTTTCTTGAGGTGTTGAAGGTCCAAAGCATGAGATATAATATGATTCACTATATGATGATGAAATGAGCTTATGTACATGATATACTCTATAAATAAGTGTTGCATTAGACTATGCCCAATCCGGGGAGTATAAGAATCTGGATAACTGAGATGGGGGTTTGTACTCATCAACCGAGGGAAGGATTCGTACTTCTCCACCTAGGTGATGGGGTGACATTATCACTAACCGAGATGGGAGTTTGTACTCATCAACCGAGGGAAGGGTTTATACTTCTCCACCTAGAGGAAGACTATGAAAGGGGAAACATTTCCTAATCTGACGCGGATGCAACAAATGTATCTAAAACATGATTTTTAAAAGTCTCAACATGAACATCAAAATTTCCATAAAACCTTGCCCATATAAACATGAATGCATGCAATGGCTTAAGGCCAAAAATTATGACTTGAAATCGCATAGAGGACTTAGGATTAGTACCTTATGCTTGAGTGGAGAGGGAAAGATAAGGATACCGTATTTGCATGTCCGTTTTGGCCTCCCATGTAGCAATTTTGACTTGTTGGTTCTTCCAAAGGACTTTAACAGATGTCACTTCTTTGTTCCTCAATCTCTTCACTTGCCTATCCAAAATCTAAATTGAAACCTCCTCATAAGTCAAGTTATCCTCAACAACGCCCACCACATCAAGAGGTACAATGGCATTAGGATCACCAACACATTTTCTCAACATAGAGACATGGAACACTGGATGAACCAAACTCAACTCACTAGGCAACGTCAACTCATAAGCTACCCTGCCAACCCTCTTCATCACACCTCATAAAGAACAACATATCTTGGACTCAACTTCCCCTTTTTACCAAAACGGACCACATCTTTCATTGGAGAAACTTTCAAATAGACCCAATCACCCACTTTGAACTCAAGGTCTCTTCTTCTCACATCGGCATAGGATTTTTGACGACTTGGGCCATTCTCAACCTCTCCCTAATCATTCTAACCTTCTCAAGAGCCTCCTTAACTAGATCTGGTCCCAATAAAGCCACTTCTCCAACCTCAAACCAACCCACTGGTGATCTACAACGCCTCCCATAAAGAGCCTCAAATAGAGCCATACCGATGCAAGAGTGATAGCTATTGTTGTAGGCGAACTCAATCAAAGGAAGATGGTCATCCCAACTACCCCTAAACTCCAATACATATGCTCTAAGCATATATTCAAGGGTTTGAATGGTTCTTTTGGCTTGGTCATTCGTTTGGCGGTGAAAGGTCGTACTAAGGTGAATTTTTGTACCAAGACCCCTTTGAAAAGACCTCCAAAAGTGTGAAGTAAATTGTGCACCCCAATCCGATATGATGGATAAAGGAACCCTATGTAATGTCACTAACTCATGGATATACAACCTTGCATACTCTCAGCCCCATATGTAGTCTTAACTGGTAGAAAGTGAGCCGATTTCATCATCTGATCAACCATCACCCATATGGAATCAGAACCTTTTCTAGTCTTGGGCAACCCAACCATGAAATCCATATTAATCACCTCCCACTTACAAGTAGGAATCTCTATGTCTTGGGTTAGGCCACCCGACCTTTGATGTTCGGTTTTGACTTGTTGACAACTATGGCAATCGGAAACAAATTTAACAATGTCCCTCTTCATGCCTCCCCACCAATACATATCTCTCAAGTCCCTATACATCTTGGTGGAACCGGTCTGGATAGAATAAGAAGAATTATGGGCCTCATCAAGGATTTTCTCCCTCAAACCATCAACACAAAGCACGCACAACCTACCTTAATACCTAAGGGCACCATCTCCCCCTTGGGAGAAAACCTCTACTTTTTCCTCTTTCACCAAGGCCTTCAATTCAAGCAAGGAGGAGTCAAGATCTTGTTTTTCTATCACCTCATCAACCAAACAAGATTTGAAACCATCAACAAAAGCCACACCATTACTTACCTCTTCCAACCTAACCCACAATCTTGCCAATCGATGCACCTCCCTAGCCATCTTCATATCACCACATATCAACATGAGCTAGGCTACCTATAGACACCCGACTCAAAGCACCGCCACCATATTTGCCTTCCCAGGATGGTAATGCACACTCATGTCATAGTCCTTAAGAAGTTCTAGCCACTTCTTTGTCTCAAGTTGAGATATTTTTGGGTGAAGACATATTGGAGGCTCTTATGATCGGTGATACCTCGACATGCACCCATATAAAAAATGACGCCAAATCGTTAATGCAAACACAACGGTATTTAACTCAAGATCATGGGTAAGGTAGTTCTTTTCATACACCTTGAGTTGCCTAGAAGTATAAGCTATGACCTTACCATTTTGCATTAGCACACAACCCAAACCCACTGTAGAAGCATCACAATACACAACAAATCCCTCAAGCCCATCCAGTAGTGATAATATAGGAGCAAACACAAGCTTATCTTACAATGTTTGGAAGCTCCTCTCACATTCATTGGTCCACACAAACTTAACCTTCTTTTGAGTCAATTTTGTAGTAGGGGAAGCAATAGAGGAGAACCCATTCACGAACCTTCTATAGTAACCCGCAAGGCCCAAGAAGCTCCTAACATCCGACGGGGTCAATGGTCTAGGCCAATTCCTAACCACATCGGTTTTCTTAGGATCTACTTTTATACTATCCCCCGACACCACATGACCCAAGAATGTAACCTCCTTCAACCAAAATTCACACTTTTCATATTTAGCATACAATTTCTCCTCCTCAACCTTTGCAACACAACCCTCAAATGACCCATATGCTCCTCCCTAGTATGTGAATAGATCAAAATATCATCAATAAAGACCACAACAAAGGAATCAAGGTAGGATTTGAAGACCCCATTCATTAGGTCCATGAAGATGGACAGCGCATTACCCAACTCGAAGGACATCACCACAAATCCATAATATCCATATCTAGTCTAGAAAGCTGTCTTGGAAATATCACACTCCCTCACCTTCACTTGATGGTACCTGGACCATAGATCAATCTTAGAGAAAAAGCTAGCCCCTTGCAATTGGTCAAACAAGTTATCAATTCTTGGAAGGGGATATCTATTCTTTATAGTGACCCTATTGAGTTGCTGATAGTCAATGCACATTCTAAGTGACCCATCCTTCTTTTTCACAAAGAACACCAGGGTACCCCAAGGTGATTGGCTAGGTATAATAAATCCCTTCTTCAACAAATCATTCAATTGCTGCTTTAACTCCTTCAACTTTGCCGAGGCCATATGGTAAGGGGGAATGGAGCTGGTTTGGGTATTAGGAAGGAGATCTATACCAAAATCTATCTCCCTTTCGCGAGAGACACCGAGAAGGTCATTTGGGAAGACATAAAGAAACTCATTTATAGTAGGAACCGACTCTATAGAAGGGACTTTGGACTCCACATCTTTAACCCTCACGAGATGGTAAAGACACCCCTTAGAGATCAACTTACGGGCTTTAATACATGAAATGAATCTACCCTTGACGACCACATCTTGACTTTCCCAATCAAGGATGGGTTCATTTAGGAAGTGAAACTTGACCCTATAGGTTCTACAATCAATAGAAGCATAGTAGGCATGCAACTAATCCATTCCAAGAATGACATCAAAATATGTCTAATTCAACAAGATCGCAAGGCATCAACTTTTGCAAAATGCAAATAGCACAACTTTATAAACTTTCCTAGCAACAATAGAGGCACCAATAGGAGTAGATACTTCATATGACTCATGTAACAACTCAGGGTCAACATGGAACTTTCTAGCAACAAAAGTGGTAACAAAGGAAAGAGTGACACTCGGATCAATCAAAGCATATACATCAAAGTCAAAGATTTTCAATGCCGGTAACAATATTAGTAACCTCACCAAGCCTTTGCCTCCCATGAATAGCATAAAATTGATTGTGCTGTGAGGCACCACCTTGAGGACCACCTCCACCCAATAGAACCACCTTTGCACCCCGAATTTTACTATGATTTATTGGACAATCTGTCTTCTTGTGACCTAGCTCCCCACAACCAAAGCATGCATCCCTTCAAACATGGGCCATTATGACTCTTCCCACATTTAGGACACACATAATTAGGGGCCACACCACCAACACCTGAGGCCTATAGAGGTCATTGGCGAACCCCTTATATTATCATGATGAGACCCTTGACCTTGATGAAATCTAGTACCCTTTCGAACTTTCCCTCAAAACGAGTCCTGTTGGCCTCATGGCCCTGCTCTTCTTCAACTTTTCCTTCTCCATTTGCTCGGCATATGTCATCAATCGAGATAAGTCCATGTCACCAATTGGCAAGGCGGACCGGCATTCTTCACTTACCAAGTCGGAGACCCCTATCACAAATTTATTCATCCTAGATTTAGGATCAGCCACCAAATGAGGAGCATACTTTGAAAGTTGATTAAACTTGAGGGTACACTCCCTCACACTCATAGCACCTTATTTCAAGTTCATAAACTCCACCAACTCTGCTTCCTTACACTCAAGAGGGAAAAAACAATTGAGGAAATCCAATTTGAACTCCTCCCAAAGTATCACATAACCATTTCCCTTCTCCCCCTTTCATTGATCATACCAAATTTGGGCTCCCCCCTTAAGTTGTTATCTCGCCAACTCTGCCTTTTCATTCGGCCCAACACCCATAATATTCAAGATTTTGTAGACCTCATCAATGAAATCTTGTGGGTCTTCCTCCCTAGCTCTCGGGGTAGTAGCATGAAGGGCTTGGGCTCGTTGTTGGACTTGGTTGGCCACCACTTGCGCAAGCATAGTAAGAGCATCCCGGAGCTCACCATTGGTAGGTTGCTCCTCGGGGGTTTGGGCACGTCTTCCTCTAGTGTTTGGCATGATCTAGCATAGCAAAGAACAATTGTTAAGGGGGGAAAAACTCACCACAAACCTATAGCACAACTTAGAATATGAAGAAGGAAAACATTTCCTAATCGAACTATGGAGAAACACACCAGTGTGTACCCTTGGCGCGTCGCGCCAGGGGCGCGAAAAGCTCTCTGGAATTCATTTTTTGGAAAATCAAAATTGCTAATTGATTGCTCTTAAATGGGGATTAGGCCCATTTACCACTATAAATGACCCCCTGAACAAGAATATGAAGTTGGATTTTGATAGCGTGTAAGAATTTTGAGATATATGAAAATTACGATTTCGGGCACTTCCGAGGCACATTTTTGGGTACCTTTTGGGGTCGTTTTCAATATCTCCCCCTTGGGAACATTCATTCCCAAATGTCAATGAAATGTATATGAGAGTCATAAACATGACAATTCCAACATAAGAATGCAATAATGCCCTTAAACATCCTTACAAAATCTCATCATAAGTATAAAATCATCATGAACTTACTCAATTTAAATATGAACATATGCAATGACACGAGGGCTGAACTTAAGACTTGAAATCATTTAGAGGACTTAGATCAATACCTTAGGCTTGATGGAGTGGAAAAGGTAGGGATATCGCTTTTGCATGTCTGGTTCGGCCTCCCAAGTAGTACTCTCAACTTGTTGATTCCTCCAAAGGATTTTAACGGAAGCCACCTCTTTCTTCCTCAATCTCTTCACTTGTCTATCCAAAATCTGAACCGAAACCTCTTCATACATTAAATTGTCCTCCGTAACACCTACAACATCAAGAGGCACACTAGCATTCAGATCACCTACATATTTCCTCAACATGGACATATGGAACACCGGATGAACCAATTCCATTTCTCTAGGTAATTCCAATTCGTAAGCTACCTTGCCAACCCTTCTTATCACCTATAAGGACCCACATATCTTGGGTCAACTTGCCCTTCTTACCAAAACGGACCACACCCTTCATGGGTGACACCTTCAAATAAACCTAATCACCATCTTGGTATTCAAGATCCCTTCTCCTCACATCAGCATAGGACTTTTGGCAACTTTGGGCCGTATTCAACCTTTCTCTAATCATCCTAACCTTCTCAAGAGCCTCTATAACCAGATCAGGTCCTAATAAATCTACCTCACCAACCTCAACCAACCAACCGGTGATCTACAACATCTCCCATAGAGAGCCTCAAATGGAGTCATACCGATACTAGAATGACAGCTATTATTGTAGGCAAACTCAATCAACGGAAGATGATCGTCCCAACTACCTTTAAGCTCCAAAACATATGATCTAAGCATATCCTCAAGGGTTTGGATGGTCATCTTGGCTTGGCCATCCGTTTGAGGATGGAAGGCCGTAGAAAGCTTAACTCTAGTACCAAGATCCCTTTGAAAGGACCTCCAAAAGTGTGAAGTGAATTGTGCCCCACGATCTAATATGATGGACAAAGGAACCCTATGCAACCTTACCAAGTCATAAATGTACAACCTTGCATAATCTTCAGCCCCATATGTCGCCTTAACCGGTAGAAAGTGAGCTGATTTTGTCATTTTATCAACCACAACCCAAATGGAATCAAAACCCTTTCTAGTCTTGGGCAACCCAACCACAAAATACATATTTATCCAAAAAAAAAGCACTAGTGCGCACCCTTGGCGCGTCGTGCCAGGGGCGCAAAAAGCTCTCTAGAATTCATTTTTTGGAAAATCAAAATTGCTAATCATTTACTCTTAAATTGGGGTTAGACCCATTTCCCACTCAAAATGACCCCCGAACAAGAATATGCAATCGAATTTTTGATATAGCGCACAAATTTTGAGATATATGCAAATTATGATTCTGGGTACTTCCGAGGCACATTTTTGGGCACTTTTTGGGTCGTTTCAACCCCCTTGAGTTGGTAAGATGCCAACTCCGACTTCTCCTCCAATCGAGCATCCATAATAACCAAAACCTTGTAGACCTCGTCAATGAACTCTTAAGGGTCCTCATCCACCTTTGACCCATGGAATTCCGGGGGATTCATCCTCGAGAAATCTCTCACCGAGATTCCAGAGTAGGAGCTTGAGGTTCTTGGGCCCCTTGATTGTCTTGATTAGCCACAACTTGTGCAAGCAAAGTGAGAGCATCGTGGAGCTCATCATGAGCCGGTTGGTCCTCGGGAGTGCGAGCTCTTCTTCCTCTTGTGTTAGGCATGATCCAGCACAGCAGAGAACAATCTTTAGGGGGGAAAACCTTATCTCAACTCTATAGCACGAATTAGGACATGAAGAAGGAAAACATTTCCTAAAATGCCTCACGGCCTCCTACTCATAGTTATGGTACACAACACAACCATGAATAAGACTCTAATTGACGCAGTGTGTTGGACTTCGAGGATCTAACAACCTAGCGCTCCGATACCAAGTTTGTCAAGATCCAAGCCTAGGGCTTAGACATGACACGTCTATGGGGAACTCGAAGGGACCCCAAGCAAGCCTCTTAACATATCATTACACATCCTTGGTCGCGGAAGTAATACAATACAACAAGAGATAGTAAATAGGGACAAACTGGCTAAGGGACAATCTTTATATCATAAACATCAAGAGTCAAGAGAGAGTCAAAGCTCATAGCTCATAGCATAATACAAACATGTCTAGCAACAAATCTAAAACTTAGATACTTAGAAGGGGCCAAGACAAGCTACCAGGCTCACCCTCATAGTCAACATATACATAAAAGAAAGATAGTCTTAAAACATAGTATGAGATCATAAGCATCGTCCACGAAATGAAGGACTCACCAAAGAGCTTGAGAGATGTCGTATTAGCCACATGGAGGAGAACGATCAGGTGGGGCTCCGGTTCCTACATGGTAACATTATGTAGTGCATGGAGTATGTATTAGTACATTTGAATATACTAAGTATTTAGGATGCAATGCAACAAAAGATAAGCATCATAACCAAAATGCATAATAGTAGGCAATAGATAGCATATTAGCAATATGACATATATGATCAATGTATAGCTAAGACATGTTGACATAAAGTATAATACAAGGTGTAATATAAAATCTGTAGGTTACCAAGGTACAAACCCCTTTGGTTGGTTGGTGGATCGTCTCACTCTACCACCTTGGTGACCAAGGTACAAACCCCCTCGACATGGTTATCAAGGTACGAACCCCTTGATTGGTTGGTGGATACTCACACCCTACCACCCCTGGTAATTGAGGTACTAACCAATCAACCTGATTAATAAGTCACCAGCCCTTTGATTGACGATCAAGGTATAAACCCCTCGACATGGTTACCCGGGCTCTTGTCCCCCCAAGTCGGGCATGGTCACATTCAAACACTATATAGGAGAATATCATGAACATACATTCCTTTCATCATCATATAGTCATTCATCTCGTAAGACATGCGTTGGACCTTCAATTCCTCCAAAATACATTAACCAGACTTTTTATTAAACACTTGGCGGGTGTCTAGTACTAGTGTAAAACCATTCAATTCAAGAGTGTAATCATTCTAGAAAATTCAATATAAAACCACCAATAGATACTTGGTAATACCCTCAAGAAATATACATCAAAACCTTTCATCAAATCTCACAATAGACCTTAGATTCATAGCTCAAAACATGCTAAAATAATCATAATTTCATGAAACCCCAAAATAGTGCATAATGAAATTCATAATAAGTAAGACCCATGAGTAAATCAACTCTATATCATGCAATTTTAAATAAAAGGAAGCTTGGGTATCATGGGTGAAAGGAACCCATGAAAGAAACTTACATACCTTAGCTTTGGAGAATTCTTGAAGAAAATTGGAGATGGAGACTTGAAGCTTGAATGAGAATCTTAGAATCCGGATGAGTTTTGAGACTTGAAATTTGGAGATGAAATATTGTCTAAGTGTTTGGGAATGTCTTGAATAATATGAGGGTGAAATAAGACTAAGTATAGGTATTTTCACGCCTGGGAACATTTAGGCACAAAACCCAAAAGCCTTGTACCAGAAAAGAAAAATAGTGCATAAAATACACCGTAGCACGCCCTTGGCGCGTTGTGCCAGAGGAGCGGATCGTCTCTAGAAATCACATTTTTGCGATTTTCAAATTTTGCTATGGTTGCTCTAAAATTAAGGTTAGACTCATCTCCCACTCAATTTGACCCGGTGAAAAATCATATGAAGTCAGATTTTTGATATCGCACATGGATTTTGAGATATATAGGAATTACAATTTCGGGCATCTCCGAGGCACATTTTCGGGCACTTTTTTGGGTCGTTCCAGATGGAGAGGTGCTCCGGTTCCTACATGGTAATATCATGTAGACATAGAGTATGCGTTAGTACATTTGAATGTACTAAGTATGTAGTATGCAATCCAACAAGACATAAGACAACATAGTCAAAATGCATATTCATAAGCAATGGATAAGTATAATATCAATATGGCATGCATGATCAATTCTTGAGGTAAAACATGCTTGTAAATCATATAACTTGCAAATGTAGATTACATGTATGGAAGAGACCATAATCATAGATCAAGCAACTACTACTTGGAATTCGTGGCATGTCACCCCCTCGTTGAGGTGGTCGAGGTATCTACCCTTTACATGGTAGTGCGGGCATGGCACCCCCCGACAAGGTGGTCAAGGTATCTACCCCTCAACATGGTAGTACGGGCATGAAACCACTGACAAGTTGGTCAAGGTATCTACCCCTCAACATGGTGGTACGGGCATGTCACCCCCGACAAGGTGGTCAAGGTATCTACCCCTCAACATGGTAGTATGGGTATGTCACCCCCTGACACGGTGTGGTCAACTTGTAACACTATGGATAATTTTCATGAATTCAATGCATACATACAATCCCTTAATCTTTATAAAGTCACTTGACTTATAAACCATGTAATAGACCACCAATAACTTGAGAATCCTTGTCAAGATATTTTATCAAACACTTAGCGGGTGTGCAATGCTAGTTCAAAATCGTGCAATTCAAGAGTGAAATAATATGAAAAAACTCAATGTAAATCAACCCACTAAAACATAATAAAACCCTCATATAAGATACCTTAAAATCTATCTAATAAACTCATAAAAGATCGTAGTTTCATAGCTCAAAACATGCATAGTCTCAATAGACAAAACCAATTCATAGTATAAGCTTGAAATAGATAAATATACATATTCAATCAACATTTCATAGAACCCTAACATAATTTATAATAAAAAATCCATAATAAGAGACACCCATAGAAGATGCAACTTGGAAACATGCAAATTTTCATAAAAAGGGAGATTGGGTTCCATGGGTGAAAGGACCCAATGGATGAAACCCACATGCCTCAAACTTGGGTTTTCTTGATGTAGACTTAAAGAAGACTTGAAGCTTGAATGGAGTTCTAGCAATCTGGAATTAAGCTTGGGACTCTTGAACTTGGATGAAATATTTGGTTAAGTCTTGGAGAGGATTTTGAGAGTGTCTTCAGTGATATAGAGTTGAAAAATGGCTAAGTATAAGTATTTTTACATATAAGTGGGCATGGGGCTATGACACCAAGGCCCTTGGGCCAAAATGAAAAATGAAGGAAAAACTTGTACTGGTCTGTGTCGGGCCGCGAAGGGCACTCCAACACCGATCTGTGCCACTGGCGTGTCGAGGCCAGGGCGCGGATGTCTACTGGAAATCAAATTTTTGCAAAAATTATTTTTTGCTATGAGTCCTCTAAAATCAGGGTTATACCCATTTTCCACTCAATTTTACCCCCTTATCATGAATATCAAGTGAAATTTTAATATCACGCATGGATTTTGAGATATATGAAAATTACAATTATGAAATTTTCGAAGCACATTTTGAGGCATTTTTGGGGCATTTCAGAAATCTTGGATGGGCAAATGAAGAGGCTTCATAACAAGGATATTGCTTCAATTTAAGTGTTTTGGAGGAAACAAAATGTTGAAAGTGCTATATGGGAAGCGGAATCGAGTATGATGTGATGATACCCCTATGTTTTTCAATCATCAAGCCTAAGTTTAAAGGTTCTTCTTGGTTAAAGGGTCTGAATTCTTTTATTTGCATGTTCTTGTGCCATAACATGCATTCTCATCAAACTAGTTTTAAATGATGTTTTGATGGAGTTTTACAGGATTTCATGACTTTGATGTAGAAAAAAGTTGCTTTATGCACTCATGTGGGCTGTTAATGTTTGATTTGATCTATTCAAGCTAGCTTGTTTCTCATTCGAGGACAAATGATCTTGGGTGGGGGGCCGGAGATTGTAATACCAGGTAAGTCGTAATATCGGATCAAGGATAGAATTTCATTTCTTGGAGAAGTTTTGAAAATATTCAGACATTATAAGAGTGAACCAAGGTTGGATATAGTTTTTCCAAGGATTTTTGGCCAGGAGTACCTTCCAAGGAGCCCTTCATGAGATGTGGAAGGTACCACTAGCCATTAAATGGGTCATGGAGGTTGTATTGGCCTGACAGTTGGATACGCACCACATGCTACTTCACAAGCTGTCATGCACACCAGGCCACCTAAAGGGCTCTGTGGTGAGCCCATTTGCCCTATACCAGTACCCCTTACGATTCACGGCTCATGAAGTGTGTCGTGGAGTTGCATTGGAAAATTTTGCTGAGTCATTTTCGAGTTCCTAATTAGGTATGATGTTTACGGACTCCATTCCCCTCCAACATTAGTTTCAAAGCAATTCATATCACCCTATACACTCCATAACTCTTAGCCTATCATTCACTCACTCAAGACACTTTCTAAATCGTCCTTCCAAGATATAGTCAAAGCATCTACATGGAACCTTCAAGATCAAGCTATATTCACTTTCAAGCTTTTAATCCAAGCTTAGGTATGTGTTTTATGGTCATTTTGATCTCTTACATCAAGTCAAGCCCAAAGGAATTTCATTGGCTAAGTTTTTCGCATTAATTGGTATAAGGATCAACTTCAAATGGTCACTACTTGCACAAAAATAATTAGGTGCCCCATCCTACAAAATTAAAGCTCACTGAATTAGATTTCTAACTCATCTAATTTTCACCTTATTTCATGTTTAGATCAAGAACTGTTTTTGTAGAACCTATAACTGTAGGGTCAGTTTCATGGACCTTGAAAAGGTTCACAACCAATAAAGCCATCCCTGGTGTTTTTCGGGTCAACGTTTAAGGCTTGTTTTATTAAGGTATTTTTGGTATTTTCCCCTGATTCTAAGGAGATTTTTTACCTCCTATGAATACAATATCCTTCTAAATCAACCCCTATATATTTCATATCACTTCATTCAAGCCTAACACTTAGTTTCTAGAATTAAAACACACTCCAAGTCTCATCTTCAAGAATTCAAATTAGGATTCAATTGGGGTTTCAATTTCAAGCTAAATTCTTCTCAAACTCATCTTTCTAAGGAAGGTATGTATGGTTTTATCCATGACTACCTTCCAATCATGAAGCTCAAAAATCTATTTCTTACATTTCATGACTTGTAGGTATGATTTACAAGTAGGTTTTGTAATTTAACTTCAAATTGAAGAAACTATGTTATAGGTTGATTTCAGTTGATGATTTTAGAATGATTTAAGTATTATTATGTCAATTTATATGGATTGTATGAGATTTGAAATTTGAATATCCCTTTAATTTATGAATTTATGCATGGGTAATTCCAGGTATGATTTAAATATTGATTTCTTTATGGATTAAGTATGACTTCATCTTGTTATTATATTTTAAATATGAAATTCAAATACCCATGCTATTTTCTCATTCCTCATGGCATGAACATGCATGAACAAGGTTTGTGATGTGGGTTCTTACCTAATTATGTTTATGACTATGTTTTCAAGGCAAGTAAGGTTATGATATGAATGTGATCACATAATGTCTATGATATGGCTTTAAGCACTTATGCGTGTGTATAGACCATCATGTACAAGTATGAATGATCTATTCCTGTGCATGAAAGTTATGAATTCAAGTATCATTTGCCTTTTAAGCCCAAGTATGTATCATTATGATTTGAAATGATTTGTCATCCTATTTTAAGCATGTATATGTATATGTATTCCTATAGGATAATGACTTAGCACTGAGAGGATCATGAGATTGAGGCTTATCCCCTTAGTTGAGGCATGAACCATTAGGGGAGAACCCTATTTTCCCATAAATTCATGCTACTGTACTCAAAGGATGACCCGTTATATGAGCTTGATTCCTTAAAAAGATCACCCGTTAATTGAGGTTGACTCCTTAGAGGGATCGTTCGTTAGATCAGACTTGATTCCCTAGATTGACCACCCATTAGTAGAGGCTTGGTTAGTTATGTAGCTTTAGTGGATCCACTTAGGCATTATGGATGTTCACCTTAGCAAGTGACTCCTCTTTTCCTACGGTGTAGGGGTAATATTAGGATTTCATGTTCACATGTCCTGTAAGGTCCCATCCCTGCTATCTTTGTGCATTATGGTATTCATGCATCATGGTTTTAAGTCATCTAGATATGGTATTCTTTCCTATATACTCCTTTCTATATACATGTGCCCTTATCATCTAACATAGAAATGCAGGTTCACATGTTTAAATGCATTGCATGCCCACATACTTAGTACATTTAAATGTAATAATGTATACTTTTTCGCTACATGATCTAATCATGTCAGGACTGGAGCCTTTCCTCATCTACCTCTTTGTGGCTAAGTTCGATTGTTGAAGTTTGCTTGTGGCAAATCCTCTATTTCAAGGACAATACCCACCTTCTACCTACTTATTCTATGTTATGACCAATTTATGTTGCTTATGTTTAGGGTGAGCCTGGGACAAATCTTGGCCCATATACCTCTATGATTAGAGGTTTTTTGGGATATTATGTTATGTATGAGTCATGCTACACTATGTATCTGTGGAGGTTATCCTCAAGTCCCTTCCTTATGATTTGTTATTACTTGTGATGTATGGCAAGATGATGAAAGTCGTAAGACCCTATTTCCCATAGAGTGCGTCTCATACTCCCTTCCATTAGACCTACTTGTTGAAGTTGTGTAATGGTAATTCCATGTCCTTATTTCGTAGAGTGTGTGTTACGTTCCCTACCCCTTAGTCTTGTTTGATGATGTTTACCCCATGCTTTCTAACCAATGATGTGCTTAATTATGCTACGAGGCTTGTTTGGGAACCTTTGGGTTCCATTTACCATGTTGCACCTAGGCCCTAAGCTTGGGTCATGACACAATTGGAAGGGTCAGAATAAGGATGGTGGTCAATAACTCCTTCAGCCTCAGAAAGCTAGCCACACACTCCTCAGACCAGACAAAAGGTACACCATAACGAGTCAAATGAGTCAATAGTGCTACAGTAGTAGAAATCCCCTCAACAAACCATCTGTAATGTAGACAACCGCTCAACAAATTGTCTATAATGCTATGCTAAACCAACAGAAATCCTAATGTCATTGACAGAATTCGGCTTGGGTCAGTCACGAATTGCCTCGATCTTAGCTGGATCTATCATAATGCCCTCTTTGGACACCGTGTGCCCTAAGAATGTCACAAACCCAGGCCAGAACTCACATTTAGAATGGTTATCATACAACTTGTGATCTCCCCAGAATATTATCAATGAGAACTATAAAAATGGAACCCAAGTATGGCATAAAACACACGAGTCATCTGAACCATAAATACAGCAGGGCATTAGTCAGCCCAAAAGACATCATGAGGAACTCATAATGGCCATAGTGGGTCTGGAAAGCAGTCTTTGGAATATGCTCCTCCCAGATCCTCAACTAATGGACACCCAACCTTAGATCTATCTAAGAAAACACTGCTTATCCAAGTAACTAATCGAACAAATCATCAATGCGAGGCAGAGGATAATGGTTTTTCACCATCACCTTATTCAGCTGCCTATAATCAATACACATCTAGAGAGTCTTGTCCTTCATTTTAACAAACAGAACAGGGGCTTCCTAGGGAGAAACACTCGACCGTATGAAACCACATCTAGAAGACCCTAAAACTGAACTCTGAGCTCTTTAAGCTTGTAAAAGCGAACGGTACAAAGTAATGGATATGTACTTTGTGCCTGGGTCAATCCTCCATAGCAAAATCAACATCCATCTTTAGCGGCAACATAGGAAATAAGCGGTAACACACCTGGGAACTCACAGACCGCTGAAACTGACTTTATGGTAGGAGCCTCAGCTGTCACATGACAAACATAAGCCAAGTATGCCAAATAAGAAGTAGAAATCAAACTTCGAGCCTGAATGTATGACATAATATCAATTGGTGTAGGGCTAATAGATCCTTGCCACACAACTAGAGATATTCAAGGTATAGCCAAGGTAATAGTCTTGGTGTAACAATCTAACACAACATGCTGCAGAGCTAACCAGTCCATACCTAGGATAATATTGAAACCAAGCATATCCAACAATATCAAATCTACACACATATCAAATCCCTGAAGAGTGACAACACATGATCTACAAACTTGATCCGCTACTAAGAAATCTCCTACCATGAGTTAATAGACGAATCTAGGATAGAAGGGACTCGAGACTTGCACCTAATCGAGAAGCAAGGTAAATATCTACAGATGAATATGTAGAACTAAGATCAAATAATGTTGAAATCGGTTGCTGGCTCAAAGTAATAGTACCGATAATGGCCCCATTTGATGCCTCAGCCTATGATCGAGCTAGAATTACATAGAAATGGCCCTGACGGCCTCCACCACTGGTGTTACCTCTACCCCTAGCTCTACTACCTCTAATGATATCTCTAGACCTTACTGATCTTTCCAAGAATTTTGCTGATCACCTCTATGCTCATATCAATCACCTCTGCGACCTTAATCTAGACCTCAATCTGGACATCTGCCTCTATGATAAGTGGGGGAGCTAATCTGGTGGCCTGTAAAGCTAAGTATGCTGCTTTGTGATCTAGGAAATCCCTAGACCAGTGATCTAATATTCCAAAGTCAAAAAAATCCTGAGAGGCTCTGTCTACTAAGCCCGACTATATTGACTTGACCCGGAAGCTCTAGAACTCTAACCGGTAGAATAAGATAACCCGAAGTCACAAGGGAGTAGGTCCCAATCCTCAGTTGAGCCATCTTCAGTAGGTATAATAGATGTGACATACCTAGAGAGCTGAAACGACCCCAAAAAGTGCCCGAAAATATGCCTCGAAAGGGCCCATAATCATAATTTCTATATATCTCAAAATCAATGTGTGATATCGTAAATCAAACTTCATATTCTTTATCAGGGGACAAAATTGAGTGAAAAATGGGTCTAAACTCAATTTTAGAGCAACTGTATCAAATTTTGCAATTCCAAAGTGGGCGATTTCCAGTGAGGAATCGCACCCCAGGCGCGACGCGCCAGGGGCATACCTCATTGTTAAAATTGCCCAGTTTATTTAGTTCGGTCCAAGGCTTTTGGGTCTTGGGCCTAAGTTTTCCCATACGTGAAAACACCTATACTTAGTCATATTTCACCTTCATATCATACAAGACGTTCCCCAATATTCTCTTAAACACTTAGACAAATATTTTACTCAAAATTCAAATGTTAAATATCATTCCAAATCATAAGGAAATCACTCAAGCTTCAAGTTCTCATCTCCATCTTCGCCAAGGAATTCTCCGAAGTTGAGGTATATGGGTTTCAACCATTGGGTCCTTTCACCCATGGTGCCCAAGCTTCCGTTTTACCTAAATTACATGTTTCTAAGTTTATTTTACTTATAGGTTTTCTATTATGAATTTGACTATGAACTATGTTGGGGTTTTGTAAAAGTGTGACTACTTAAGCATTTTTTGAGCTATGAATCTTTTATCTGTCTTGAGATTTGGTGAAGGGTTTTGATGTATATTGTGCTTGAGGGTACTAACAAGTGTTGGTGGGTGGTTTTACATTGAATAATACTTGTAATAATTTCACTCTTGAATTGCATGGTTTTATACTAGTATTACACACCTGCCAAGTGTTTGATAAAATGTTCGGATTATGTTTCTTGTGTTGTTAAAGGCCTAATGCATGGTATATGTGTTGAGTGACTTTATGATGAAGAAAGGATAGTATATATGTGTTGATTTCATGAGAAGTATCTATTGTGTTGTGAGTTGACCATAGCCAATTGAGGGGTTGGTACCTTAATCACCTCAGATGGGGGTGGTAAGCCATCAACCAACTAAAGGGTTGGTACCTCAATCACTTTCGACGGAGGGTGGTCATGTCCGTCAACCAATTGAGGGGTTGGTACCTCAATCACTTTCTATGGGGTGGTCTACTTTGGATTTCAAGTACTAAGTTTGCTTGGTCTATAGAGATGGTCTCTTCCTTCATATTTAATATAAACATGTTTACTTCAAGCATCATTCATACATGACATACTGTTATTATGCTATCCATTGGTTATGATATTGCATTTTGCCTATGCTGTCTATCTTTTGTCGCATTGCATCCTACATACTTAGTACATTTCAAACGTACCAACGCATACTTTATGACTACATGATATTTCCATGTAGGAACCAGAGCTTCCATTGATTCTCCTTCACGTGGCTAGACGGATTGTTCAAGTTAGCTTTGGTGAGTCCTCATGTCCGAGGACAATATCTATCTTCTTTCATGCTTATGCTTAGGCCACACCTTGTATATTTCAAAATACTTATGGACACTACTATGAGGGTGAGCCCGGTTACCTGTCTTTGCCCCCACTAAGTTCTATGTCCAGAGGTTTTATTGGACAAGTTATGTATTATGCTTGGATTTTGACTCATCTATATTATTTAAGTATTAAACTCTCTCACTTAGTCTCAATTTCCGTTGTTTATGTTTTCTCTTATTGTTTATCTTGCTTCCGCAACCAAGGATGTGTGTATGATATGCTAAGAGGCTTGCTTGGGGTCTCTTCAGGTTCCCTATTCGCCGTGTCACATTAGGCCCTAGTTTGGGTCGTGACAAGAGCTCCTGAAATCTTCTCTCATACTCAGACACTATCACAATGCCCTGCTCCAGACGAATGAACTAATCACTAAGCATATCCCTAAGGCTTTGGGGAATAATTCAGGTCATAAATACCTCCACAACTCAACCCAAGTCACAAATGGTGCCCCAGCTGAGCTCGCATCTTTATAAGTCTGCCACCACTGTCTAATTGGCCCATCTAGCTAGTATGCCACAATCTCTTCACCTTTGGACTTTAATAGACTCAATGTTTCTAACCTCTCCCTGCAGGCTGTTAAGGACTCGTGTGCATCCTCTCCAATCGCCCTTGAAAGTATCAGTAGAGTCAACCTAAGAAAATATTCAAGCATCTGCTGGTCCTAGAAAGATATGGATCCCTCTTGTTGTGCAGCTAGAGCCTTTAGAGTGGTGTGCTTTGTTGAGCATGGCCTAGAGGCTATACTGGAGAAACCAAGGTGGGTGTTGGGCCTTGCTGAATACCCCAAAGTGCTACCAATAATAGACCCATAGTTGCCTACACCTTAGGAGTAATCACCAAAGCGAATGGGGCTAAGAGGGGCTGGTACCTCTGGCTGTGGGGGAGTCGGGACATCCTGCCACTGCTTAATAAGGTCACAGGGCTATTCCTCATTAATAATCGGTGGCACACTCCTGACTCTACCCATAAACTGACTTCTACACTACATATCAATGAATGAGTGAAACAATCAGACTCCAGGGAACCAACATACACAACTGCATGAATAGAATCAACAACAAGGAATTTTCTAAACATCCTATTGCCTTATAAAGATAAGTCACAAACGTCTCTTCTCCATCTGTAGAACTCAACTAGATGATAGCTTTGTATAGACGAAACCGATGAACCACGCTCAGATACCAACTTTTCATGACTTGGCATTAAAGGTCATGATGGTTCCTATTATATCTTGTCTATAGGCAAGATAATTCAATAACCAAGGTAACTTGTCTAGGAAACTACGTCTAACTATAATTAAACAACAACAATACAAGCCAAAAACTACCTATCCAAAAACTTAAAAGTTAACTGTACAAAGCTACAGACCAACATAAAAATATATAGACCCCGAATAAAAAAAATATAAATACAAATCAAAACTATATACCTAGGCAAGTGTCTGGATACAAATACAACCAACTAGACAGAAGGAGACTGTAAAAGATCCGAAAAAACACCTGATGCTCATCACAAGTCTCCTACAACGATAATGATAGGTCAAAGTCAACAATGGTGGCTCGTGCTTGGAGCTGCACCACAGACAGAT
The DNA here is from genome assembly GCA_011800125.2 of Solanum clarkiae. Taxonomy (NCBI): domain Eukaryota; kingdom Viridiplantae; phylum Streptophyta; class Magnoliopsida; order Solanales; family Solanaceae; genus Solanum; species Solanum clarkiae. The sequence goes on along the minus strand of JAABOM020000084.1, from coordinate 7,730,585 downwards.
GCAAAAAAGTAGGGGCGAGTACAAATATAAGGTACCCAATAGACATCATCGGTCGACTGAGTGAAGTACAACAAATATTGTAATAATGACTTCACTATGCACTGTCAACACTACCTGCCAAACTAAGAGTATAGTGATAACTATTTGTAGATTCAAGTAACCTAACTACCAAAACTAGGTGACATATGTCTATACTATAGACACAACCAGGACGAGGTCAAGGTATAGAAATATACATAGGTGTAAGGCCTTAATGTTTATGCCTATACACCAACTAGGCTTCATAAGCTCAGAAGGTACACCAATACACATTATAGGATATATAGGTCTATAGGTACGGGTGTTAATAATGAATTGAGATCTTAAATGGAATATAACCCCAAATTCATATCGAACCTCTAACTCCCAAAATATGCGTAGCCTTTACTAGACATCTTCCCAACCTGGCCTCCGGTCTGGGAAGTCAACGTGGGCCATGTGGTCTGTCAATTAACTGGGACTCTAACCCAGGAACAACAAATTGAGAATCTAAATCAAGAACAATCAACTAAACCTCTAACTTAGGAATAATCCATTGAGCCTCTAACTCAAGAAAAATCAACTAAGACTTTAGTCTATCAAACGTAAATACACTAAGCTAGCCTAAAAGGATCTATGTCTATGGAGTCACACCAAGTGTATTTGTAATAGTTACTGGCTCTAAACAACAGAAATCTAGGGCATCATTAGCCTAGGCTAAGGCTCAACAAGTCAACCTATAGAACTAGCAGTACAACACATAGGCAGGATATCACACAGAATCTCAACAGGTGATCAGAAGGATAGAAGACAACCAAGTTTCAGGATACAACATTTTTTCAGTACCAGACATCCCAATAAATTTAACAGGTATTCAGATAGTAAACATGTTGGGCTAATAGTGCAATTACTCATTTAGCCCTTACTATGCTCATTCCAAATTTTCCCATCTTTACCTAATTCATTGCCAAAATTATAGCCTTTAATAGAGTTGTTTCAAGAGTATTACCTTTAACAAATTTATTTACAGCCAAACAGCACAAAACACAATTACTACAAAAAAAATGGTCATTAATCTGCTCAAATAGGAATCACAGCCTCGAGCAAGCATAAACATCCTTTAACTCAACAGTTTTCAAAAATACTAGGCAACCATTATAGTGGATAACCAGAAATAAAGTAGCTAACCAATATAGAGCTCACAGATGATAAGAATACAACAACAAGTATATCTGGACAATCTCAAATATCAGCTAGTACAGTATGTTCAATAGATATAATCTCAAATATAATAGGAGATTAATATATAGCCTCAGTACAGACAATCTCATTACCAAAACCTTCAATATAAAAACATTTAACAAGTAAGGTCTCTAATGCAGCAAGTATAGTCCTCAGCGTAACCAACAAGTATGGTTATTTAAGCATCAACTCCAGCATTTTCTCATGCTTTCCAATCAACATTCATATATTCATCTCAGTCTAGTAGGAGAGAGAAATGCCTAGCCTACCTGTTGAATGTCGATCACACATGCTCCTATCCGATACACGGGGATTGTATTCATAACGAACTTATTCTTAAATCATATATTCACTTTCAAAAAGGTATTTCCTTTAGAAAAAATTAACCCCTACTTCATAACTCTTTGACTCGAACGGTATCGTTACAGGAATCAATTTTCGTGAATTATAGAAAAGAAAATAGGGAGGAGTTTGTCTTAGTGTAATTTGGTTTAATATTATAAAAATTATATATATTATACAAGCCTTAATAATAGAGATTAATATGTGAGGAAATAAAAGGGAATAAAAAAAAAGAAATATGGGTAGCCACCTTTTTTTGGGCATCCTTCTTAATTTACTTTTAGTATAATATATCATTTCCTCTAAGGTAAGTTGGTTCCAAGAGTGAGAGGAACATTATAAACTCCTTTATATCAGTATACTTCAAACAAATCATGAAAGGAACTAGTCCCTTTGAGAAAAAACTCAAGAAACCCTCTACCTATTGATAAGTAACTAAATTACATCGCGTAACAGTTAGTAATTTTTTAATATCTTGATGTGTACAAAATTGTTTTGGTGTGAAAATATGTTTTTGAAATCTAATACATGTACCTAAAAGGGGATGATACACGGTGAAAGTTCTGACCAGTTTTTCTGTCCGATAAACCTTCTATGTATATTGTTAGTATTTGTAGCATATCTTGATTTATGGGTTGTATTTTGCCATGGTTCATGGTTCTTTACAACTACAAGACATGTATCTACAATTCTTATAATTATATTAAGACCTAATTTGGTATTTGTGGATTCAAAACAGTGGATACAATTTAGGACAATGTATATCCAGATTTTTTACTTAGAAATTCCTTGTGTGTGCCTTTAGTGTTTCGACTATAAATTCTTATACAAAAGATATTTTTCAGTGATTATTGATCGTTTACAACCTAAATTCATGTACCTATAGCTTTCATGTAGACTGAAAGCCTCACTTTTCCATTTACTAATTCAAAACCTAGTTATAATGCAAGGCAGTCAAGCTGCCCAGAAAGGTGTGATTTACACAAATAAAGTTCACATTTGGTCTATCTTGTTAGTTTTTACCTATTGAAAGTGAAAATTTTAAATTAGTATTTTAGTTGAATATTAAATTGCTTACGCTCTTGTACAATCTTAAGGAAATTGCTTGAAGAAGCTGACGTTGTGTTGATCCACAACTTGAACTTGGTAAGGTCTGTTGTATGCTAAAATATTAAGGTTCGTGTAAAATCTTGTTCTTGTGCTCTTATTACCTACTGGTATATTTGAATGTTATCTTGGTATCTCAAGTATGTTCTTGTCATTTATCTTGCTCTGTTGCTATCTTCTAAGACTTGCAAGACACTTGCTTAACTTACCCGTTTGTACAGATTGCCCAATCACATGAAATTCTTGTGTACTTTGTCCTTCTTATGATTGTGACTTTGTCACTATTGGCAAGTCTGTCGTTCATATTGATTACTATCTTGACTGTGGATTTGTGATTCGTCCCAAGTGTAGAAGCAGTCCATTTTAAGCATGAACTAGAAAGCCACTCTTAATATTATTTTTAATTCTCTTGATTATTACATTTTCATCCTTCTTGATATAGGGCTTCGGTCCTTCTTGATACTTGATTATGTTTGGTGTGACAGCATGACATACATATTGGGCGAAACTTGTCATTTGAATGTCTTGTAAAAATGGTTCTAAGAACTCTTGACACTTAACCTTTAAATAACATACTTGATACTATTGATATATTTATTCACTTGGTCTATTTATTGTACTGCAATTGTGTTGCCTTTGACTTAAGAAAGGTAAATTGAGAAATCTAAAGGTTCCAACTTATAACTTTTACACCACTAAGATTTACGCTTAGAGATAGTTGTTTTTATCGTAAGGAATGTCTAAGATGAATCTTGAGGATGTCCATTGGAGATAAATTTTGGGAGCTACGAAGAGGATCACATTTGCATCTATAGAGTAGTAATTTTTCGATATGTACATGATTCTCGTGTTGTATATATATATATGTAAATTCTGAAGGCTAGTGTAAATTATAAAACCATGGTTGTAACTTAAAGTTTTTGCATATTTAGTTGGTTTAGAGTCAGTAAACTTTTTTTTTTAAAACTAGTAAATTTTATAACTTTGTATTGTAACATATGCAATAATTTATAGCATGCACTATAGTATTATGGGTAATGTATAAAAATCTCATTAGATATTGGGTTAAACTATTTTGAAAGTTGTTATGCCACAAACTGGAATCTGAGGTCAAATGAACTACCAAAAAGAAAAATCCTACACCTGTAACTATTTTGATTTTACTAATAAATTATGATTTATATGTCATGTATTAAACTCTTAATATGTTAACAAGTATTATATAAGTCCAAACTGTAAAGGAGTAGCATCCTACCACTAGAGTTGCTGTAGTGTTTGCATCAGAGCCTAGGCTTCTGATTCGAGGACATTTGATGTGAATTACTTGTATACTTGTATATTTTGTAAAAGTTCCAAGCTATGTTATTTGTTCACTTATATGATTAATACTATTATATTGCATATAAAGTGCATATGCATCATGTACATGTCCCTAATGTATTGTGATCTTCCCTTTTAAAGGAATTAAATTATGGCCTCTTCCCTTAATAGACCTATGAAAGTTGTACGGGAAGGATCAGATGACTCTTATTCCCAATTACATGCATTAGAAGGGGTTGGTGAACATTTCTCGAATACATACATCCCTCGCACTAGTGGGTTTGAGTGGGAAACCAACAGGGTGTAAGACCTAGCCGACATCCTCATATGAGCCATAGTACGCAAGTTATAAATCCTTCTTTCCAATGGATGACTGAATTCTTCCACCACATGGTTGAAGTGATACATGATCCCAATGGAATAAACTTTGAGAAAATGAAGAAAATGGATGGAGTCGAGTTTGAAGACACTGTTGATCACACTGATATTGAACAATGGTTGGAACGTTTGGAGAGGGTGTTTGAGCGATTGGAGTATTTACATTTTTCCAAATTCAAGTATGTTGTCTCGCTATTACACAAGGATGCTTATGATTGGTAGGTAAGTGTTCCAAATGCAAAGGTAAACCCTCTAGCTCTTACTTGGGATGATTCTATTAAGGAATTTCATATGAAGCATGCTCCACCTACCTACTATGATGTGAAGAAAAAGGAATTTTTAAATTTGAGGCAACGAGGCATGCGTATTGCTGAATATCAACAAAAGTTTCTAATGCTTTCTCGTTATGCTAGAGATATCATTAAAAAGGAGAAAGATAAGTGCGGGAGATTTGAAGATAGTTTTAATAATTCCATCAGAAAGAAAGTGACAATTTTGCAACATGAGAACTTTTGTAAGGTTAGTTTCTACTATCCTTACTTGGGAAAGACTTGATAAGGAAGAAGCTAGTGGACATGAAAATAACCTCTGGAAACCCAGATCAGATTTTGGAGGTCCATAGTCATCTCAACCCAAGCAAAGCCGATAAGATTTTTCTACAGGTAGCACTCCAAATAATGGCCAAGGCAGGACTTGTGTTCTTACATATGAGCAATGTGGGAAGAATCATTATGGTATTTGTAGAAGAGTTTCTGGTGCATATTTTAACTACGGTAGCTTCGATTTTGAAGTGAAGGTCTGTCCTAAACAAGTTCCTTCCTTGCACAGTAAAAGCTCAGTTCAGAAGCCTTCAATAAATCCTCCTTAAACTAATAAAGGTACAAGACTAAAAAATAGGAGTAAGAGGAGCAAATCAACCTAGTGGGCCAAGGTCTACTACAAGAGCTTATGCTATGAAACAAAGGGATGATCAAGATGGCCAAGTTGTGGTTGTTGGTAAATTTCACTCATTTGGCTTATGTGTGTTTACATTGTTGATCTTGATTCTAGACATTCTTATATTTGTTTGTCACTCATTCTTCCTAAGAATGTGAAATCTGTGAGGCTTGACTATAATGTGCTAGTTGAAAGTCCCTTGGGCTACCAATTTATTTGTAATCAGATGTTGTTTGTAATTGGAATTACCGAACTTGTCCCATCATGATCAAAGACGTTATCTTCCCAGCTGATTTGGTTGGAATATCCTCTTCCAAGGTTTTGATATTATTATTAGGATGGATTGAATTTATAAATATCACGTAGTAGTAGATTGTAGGTCAAAGCATGTGACCTTTAAGGACCCTCCATTTTCACATATCATTGTACAAGGTGAAAGATCATTGACATCCAGGATTATTTTTGTGGCCTTGGCAAGAAAGATCATTGAGCAAGGTTGTGATGCATACCTTACTCACATAATTGATATATCATTGGGGAGTCCTAATCTTAAGAATATACCTGTGTGTTATTTTCTAGAAGTATTCCCAGAAAATCTTCCTGGGTTACCCCCGTAAAGGGAAGTTGAATTTCTAATCGAGCTTATTCCCAAATCTACTCCTATTTCTATTACTCCTTATAGGATGGTTCCAGCAGAACTAAAGGAGTTGAAAACTCAGTTCCAAAAACTTCTTGAGAAGGGTTTTATTCGTCCCAATATTTCTCCTTGGGGAGCCCCTGTTTTTTTGTAAAGAAGAAGGATGTAACTCTTAAGTTGTATATTGACTACTAACAACTGAACAAAATAACAATCAAGCATAGATATCAACTACCAAGGATTGATGATTTACTTGATCAGTTGAGGGATACTAATTTATCCTCAAAGATCAATTTGAGGTTTGAGTATCATCAACTGCGCATTAGAGAGAAAGATATTCCTAAAACTACTTTTACAACTCTGCATGGTCATTATGAATTTTTGGTGATGCCATTCGGATTAACTAATGCTCTCATGATATTCATGGATCTAATAAATAGAATATTTATGTCATATCTGGATTAATTTATGGTAGTTTTTATATATGATATTTTAGTGTATTCCAAGGGCAGTAAAGATCATGATAAGCACCTCCAAATTTTTTGCAAATTATGAAAGAGAGAAGAACTTTATGATAAGCTTTCCAAGTGTGAATTTTCACTAAATGAAGTGACCCTTTTGGGACACGTTATGTCAGCCGAAGGTGTAACGGTGGATCTTTGCAATATCCAAGTAATTATTGAATGGAAACCTCCCAAAAGTCCAATCGAAGTAAGAAGCTTCCTAGCTTGGCAGGATACGATAGGAGGTTCATGAAAGGCTTCTCCATTATAGCCTCCCCTTTGACCAAACTCTTAAAGAAAGAGAAAAAGTTTATTTGGAATGACAAATTCCAAGAGATCTTTGAAACTCTTAAATCCTTGTTGACACAAGCTCCTGTACTTACTCTACCAATGCAGGGGAAGGAGTATGTAGTATGTGATGACGCTTCTCATCATAGTCTAGAGTGTATTTTGATGTAGGAAGGAAAGTTATTTCTTATGCCTCTCAAAAATTAAAAACACATTAATTGAATTATCCTACTCAATTACTGTAGATGCCTTAAGTCGTAGTTGCCTTAACTCACAAATCCTTTGCAAGCCTATCCATGAGTCCATTGCCTTTGCTTCTTAGCAATCTGGATGAATTATTCACTTGAGAGGTTCGCAAAATTATACATTAATGATATTGTAAGGCGACATAGAATCCCTATCTATTGTCTCTGACAGAGACCTAAGGTGTATATCTAGATTTTGGTCCAGCTTGCAAGAGTCCTTGGGTACCAAGTTGAATTTTAGCACCTCGTTTCATCTTCAGACTGATGGTCAGTTACAAAGAATGATACAAATTTTGGAGAATATGATTCGAGTTTGCATCATGGAGTTTGAGGATAGTTGAATAAACATTTGACTTTAGTAGAATTTGCTTAAAATAATAGCTACCAATCGAGTATTTGAATGCTCTATAAGAAGCCTTATATGGAAGAAGATGTCAAACTCCTCTTTGTTGGAGTGAAGTCAGTTAAAGAAAACTTATTGGTCCTGAAATTGTGCGGCAAACAGAAAACAAGGTAAAGGTGATCAAGGATCGTCTGAAGATGTCTTCAGATAGACAAAAATCATATGTTGATCTTAAAATGCATAATATGTTGTATAAAGTTGGTGATAAGGAATTCTTAAAGGTATCTCCATGGAAGAAGATTATTAGATTTGGCCAAAAAGGAAAACTTAGCCCCCGATTCATTGGACCTCATAAGATACTTGAAAGAGTGAGACCAATTGCATATAAATTAGCATTACCACCTGATTTGGACAAGATCCACAATGTCATCCACATGTCAATGCTCAGAAGATACCGTTCCTCTTATGTCCTACCAGTTGAATTTATTGAGGTTAATCAAGACTTGAAGTATGACGACAAAGCTACGGTTATCCAAGCTTGGGAAATAAAACAACTTAGAAATAAGAAAATTCCCTTAGTGAAGGTATTTTGGAGGAACCATTCTGGAAAAGAAGCCACCTAGGAGAGAGAAGAAGATATGAGGACCCAATATCCACACTTATTTTGGGACTAGCGTAAAGTAAATGTAGAGATGAAATTTCTTAAGTGGGAGAGAGTTGTAGTGCACTTATTATTAAATCATGTATTCACTTTCAAAAAGGTATTCCCTAAAGATAAAATCAACCCCTGCTTCATCACGCTTTGACTCTAACTTGTGTAATCACAGAAAATGATTTTCGTGAATCATAGAAATGGAAATAGGGAAGGGTTGGTCTTAGTGTAATTTGGTTTAATTTTATAAAATTTTATACATTATACAAGCAATAATAGATATTAAGGTTTGTGGAAATAAAAAGGAATGAAAAAAAAAGAAAAAAAAAATTTGGGCAGCCACCTTTTCTTGGGCAGCCTTCTTAATTTACTTTTAGTGTAATATATCATTCCCTCTAAGGTAAGTCCGTTCTAAGAGTGATAGTAACCTTATAAAATCCTTCATATCAGTAACTTAGAAAGAATCACAAAAGGAACTGGTCCCTTTGAGAAAAACTCAAGAAACCCTCTACTTATTGGTAAATAACTAGATTATATTTTGACACTACGTAATAGTTAGTAATTTTTGAATATCTCACTGTGTCTATCTTTATTTTAGGTATGAAAATATGTTTTAGAAATTTAATATATGTACCTATAACTTTTATGTTTGGGTGTAAGTCAGAATTTGCTTGTATGGTATTGAAAAAGGGGATGAAACACGATGAAAGGTTTGGCTATTTTTTCTGTCTGAGAAACTTTTTATGTACTGTTGCTAGTACTTGAACCATATCATGATGTATGAGTTGTATTTTGTGATATTTGTTTGTTTTTTGCAAACTCTAGAAATGTATCTACAACTCTTATATTTATATTAAAACCTAATTTGGTAGTTATGAATTCGAAACAATGAATGTAATTGAGGACAAGTTTTGTCAAGATTTTTGACTTGGACATCCTTTGTGTGTGTTGTTAGTATTTTGACTATAAATCCTATACAAAAGGTATTTTGCAATGATTTTTTATTGTTTGAAACCTAAATGAATGTACCAAAAGTTTTCATATATGTTACGGAAAAGCCTTACCTTAACTTCTGTAGCACGACGTAGATCATGAAGAAGGGAAACATTTTCTAAAATGCCTCATAGCCTCTTGCTCATAGTTGTGGTGCACTTCACAACCATGAACAAGACTCTAATCGACACGGTGTATTGGATTTTGAGGATCATTAACAACCTAGTGCTCTGATACCATGTTTGTCACAGCCCAAGCCTAGGGCCTAGACATGACACAGCGAATGAAAACCTAAAGGGACCTAAACAAACCTCTTAGCATATCAATTACACATACTTGGTCACAGAAGCAAAGTAAAAACAAGCATATAAACAAGGGAAAGAGGGACTAAGGGAAGTCTTGACATTTATGAGACATAAAGAGGCAAAGCTCAAAGCAAAGATACATCAATTGTTCCAATATTACCTCTAAACATAGATTGAATGGGGGCCAAGATACTTTTCGGGCTCACCCTCATATTATCAAAGGTAAACATAGAGAAATAATATAAGTAAGAGTAGCATAGCTAGTGTCGCCAAACTTGAGGACTCACCAAAAGCTTATCTTCAAGATGCCAAAACTAGCCATGTGGATAATGATCATGAGGTGTTCCAGTTCCTACATGGTAATATCATGTAGGCATAGAGTATGCATTAGTACGTTTGAATGTACTAAGTATGTAGGATGCAATTCAACGAGACATAAGCCAATATAGTCAAAATGCATAGTAATAGGCAATAGATGAGCATAATTTCAATATGGCATGCATTATCAATACTTGAAGTAAAACATGCTTGTAAATCATTCAACTTGCATGGATCATAATACATGTGTGGAAAAAGACCTCAACTGACAGAGAATAAGACCAAGTGAGCTATGACTTGAAATCCTAATGACTACCCCTCCAGGTAAAGAGGTGGTCTACTTGCCAAGGTAAACCATACTTCACCTTATGGGAGCCCGTTCTATTTCGGAGAAGTAACCTTCCTTACGGGAGCCCATTCCATTTCGAAAAGGATTTCATGAGAAACTTCATCTTATGGGAGCCCATCCCATTTCGAGAAGAAATTTAAGAGAAATTGCACTAAATGGATCCACTAGTATAGAAAAAGTATAACATAATCCTATGTTGGCACATAGCTCAAGGAAAGAGAGCAAATGCTCCATCCATCGATGCTAAGCCTAATCCCACGAAATACTTATAATAATCATACTTTAATAACTTGCAATAAATATGGAATCAAGACATGAGGAGCTCTAACATACTTGACATCTAATGGTGAGCCTAACTTAAAACATGAGAATAGATTGATCATCAACAAACATTACCCTTGCATTAACATCAAAGGCTCACAAGAGGTCAAATCTTTAAAATAGGGCTAAACTTCATACTTGCATAGTCGTAGGTAATTTCATGAATTCATAACATACTTGATAGCCCATATTCATCATGAAGTCACTTGACTCATAAAGCAAGTAAATAACTTGAGAATCCTTGACTTGATATTTTATCAAACACTTGGTGAGTGTGTAATGCTTATTCCAAAATATGCAATTCAAGGGTGAAATCATGTGAGAAAACTCTATGCAAATAAACTCATCAACACATTGCAAAACCCTCATGTAAAATACCTTGAAATCCATCATCAAATCACATAATAGATCATAGTTTCATAGCCCAAAATGTGCATAGTCTCAATAGAAAAATCAACTCATAATATAAGCTTGAGATAGATAGACATACATATTTAATCAACATTTCATAAAAACTTAACATATTTAATGCTTATAATTCATAATAAAAGATACCTATAGATAATTTATCTTGAAAACATGCAATTTCATAAGATAGGAAAATTGGACAAAATGGGTGAAAGGACCTAATGGTTCAAACCCACATACCTTGAATTTGAGGATTTCATTGGTGTAGACTTGAAGAGAACTTGAAGCTTGAATGAAGTTCTTGAGATCCGAAATTAGCTTGGGACACTCGAATTTGGATGAAATATTTGATTAAGTGTTAGAGAGGGTTTTGAGAGAATCTTGAACGATATAGAGTTGAAAAATGGGTAAGTATAAGTATTTTTATGCATAGGTGGGCATAGGGCCAAGACCTCAATGTGTTACGCGGAAACTAAAAAAAATTAAGGAAGTCACAAACTACTCCACCACAGCTCCGCGTTGTGTTACGCAGAAACTAAAGAAAATTAAGGAAGTCACAAACTACTCCGCCACAGCTCCGCGTTGCAGATCTGTCGCGAACAACTTCTCGAAATGAAATTTTTTTAAAATTATTTTTTTCTACGGTCCTCTAAAATCAGGATTTTACCAATATGTCACTCAATTTTGCCCCTTGATCAAGAATATGAAGTCAGATTTTTGATATCACGTATGAATTTTGAGATATATAGAAATTACAATTATGGATATTTTCGATGCATATTTTCAGGGCGTTTTTGGGGCGTTTCAATATCACAAGCATACATCCTTAATTAGAAGACAGATCTAGCACTCTTAACTAAATTCAACAAAAGCGGCGCAAAAGATTTCAAGGACAAAAGACCAAAGTTCAACGAAGACACACAAAAGGACAAAATGGCATTTTCAAGAAATGGCATCTTTGCCATCTTTAAGAAATGACATCTTTAGGAAGATTTTGTGAAATAATACATGTTTGGTAATCAGCTACCTAGGGATAGATATTGGTTATGTTTTATAATTCCAGCTATGTGTAAAATAAATAGTGTGTATTAGTCTATGTACACATTTAAAATAGATAAAGCATATTAGAAATTGGTCATCATGTACACGTGTAAAATAGGAAAGGCATATTAGAAGTTAATCAGCATTTCTGAGGCCTATTTAAGGCTTTCAACTTGTATTAGAAAAGGCATGCAAATACTTGCCCCTACAGAATCTCTATACTTCTCTTCATTTTCCCAACTTTCTATTTCCCTTGTACTATCTCTTCCCTTAATAAAAATTAAAAGTTTGTAAGTATATTTTCTCCACTGTTATTTTGATTTACTATTTTAAAATATTATTGTACTGTTTCAGTTTGTTCTTATTAAATCTACTTTCAGTGTTATTTTGTTTTAAGTTTTTTTAAAATTTATAAATTCTTGATACTCCCTCTTACTCTGGGCAATTTTTCGTAGTTGGCCTCAGAAAATGCTGACTAACTTTTAACATGCATTACCTAAGTTACAAGTGTATTTACATTAATACACACTCTTTGTGTTACATGTAATATAATTATTACATGTAGCTGAATTTTATACACATATTAATAATTGTTACACATAGTTGGAAAATCATCTTTATAGTTGTCATGTTTATCTCGGAGTTGCCTTTTTCTTTATGATTGGGTTTCGGGACGGACAACTATGGAAATTTGGGCAGAGTACGGGGAGGAGCAAGGACATATAAATTCTCAAAATAAAATTTATATAAACATAAATTAAAATTAATAAGAATAAATTAGAACAGTATAACAAAATTAAAACTTTAAAATATTAAATCAAAATAATAGTAGAGAAAATATATTTACAAAAGTTCTTTATTTATTTAGGGAAGAGAGAGACACTACATGGAAAGGAAAGTGGAAATGAAAATGGGAGAGAGAGTCCATACAAAGTTTGGAAATTGGGCAATGTTAGCATGTCTTTTCTAATACAAGTTGAAAGCCTTAAATAGGCCTCAGAAAATGCTGACTAACTTTTAACATGCATTACCTAAGTTACAAGTGTTCTGACATTAATATACACTCTATTTTATCTGTAACTATAATTATTACACATAGCTGAAATTTATTAGACGTGTTGATAATTGTTACACGTAGCTGGAAAATCATCTTTGTAGTTGTCATTTCTATCTTGGAGTCGCCTTTTCCTTTGTGACTTGTAGGGTCCATTTTTGTTGAAGTCTTGCTGGCTTCTTCCTTTAATTAAAGAAGATATTTTCCTCTTTGCTTTGTTCACTACTCTATGATGACTCGGTGTCTAATGACTCTATAATTTTCTCAGAACTGGGATCTTTATCCAAACTTGACAAGGCTTCTTCAATCCTTCTTTTAAATTCTTCTTTTGAAATATTGAATTTCTTACGTGAAGCTGATTTTTCTTCATGCTCTTTTGGTGTCCATACTTTAATTCTTATAGTTTTACTCAGATACTTGATCCTTTCAAATTCATGAATGAAGGACAAACTAATAATATAAGATATTCTTTTTTGTAAAAATGATTTACATAAGCAGCAGCGTTTGAGAGCCTTTATGAAGAGTTAAGTGATAAAGGCGGGGAAAAGAGATTGTATAGGCTCGCTAAAGTTAGAGAAAGGAAAGCCCGCGACTTGGACCAGGTGAAGTGCATCAAGGATGAAGAGGGCGAGGTGTTAGTGGATGACACTTCCATTAAATTAAGGTGGCAAGCTTACTTCCATAAACTCTTAAATGGAAAAGGTGATAGGGATATTGAGCTGGGTGAGTTGGCAAGCTCCGAAAACCATCATGATTTTGGATACTGCAGGCGGTTCAGAGTTGAGGAGGTAAGACAGGCTATTAGTAGGATGAAGAGGGGGAGGGAGATCGGTCCCGATGAGATTCCGGTAGACTTCTGGAGGAACATGGTCAAGGATGGCATTGAGTGGTTGAGTAGACTGTTCAATGCTATTATGAAGACTGCCAGGATGACTGATAAATGGAGGAGGAGTATAATGGTTCCATTATACAAGAACATGGGAGATATTCAAAGCTGTAACAATTACAGGGGTATCAAGTTATTAAGCCACACTATGAAGGTCTGGGAAAGAGTAGTGGAGATGAGGGTACGAAGAGTAGTATCTATCTCGGAGAACCAGTTTGGATTCATGCTGGGGAAGCCGACTACTGAAACAATCCTTATTGTTCGGAGATTAGTAGAGAAATATAGGGAAAGAAAAAAGGATATTCATATGGTGTTCATTGATCTCGAGAAGGCTTACGACAACGTCCCAAGGGATGTCTTATGGAGGTGTCTAGAGGTG
>JAABOM020000084.1:7648017-7716420 GCA_011800125.2 Solanum clarkiae | reverse complement strand
GTTAAATTGAAGGTAAAACATGAAAAGAGGGTTGGTTGTTAGTTAAATTATGAATTTCGAATTTGGGGTTTGAATTGGGGACAAGCTTGCATATGAAAATATATTGATTTATAGTTGTGTGTTTGTATTTATTTGGCATGAAAACAGTCCTTGTGGGGCTAAAGCGGACAATATGTGCACGTGTGGGGCCGTTCGTCACATTATCATTTTGCTTCAACACACAACCCAAATCAACCCGGGAAGCATCACAATAAACCACAAATCCCTCAATCCCTTCCGATAGTGACAATACAGGAGTGGACACAAGCTTATCATTCAATGTTTGGAAACTACTCTCACACTCATCAATCCACATAAACTTAAAACTTTTTGAGTCAATTTTCTCATAGGTGAAGCAATGCAGGAGAACCCATTCACAAACCTTCTATAATAACCTGTTAGGCCCAAGAAGCTCCTAATATCCGACGGGGTCAATGCCTTAGGCCAGTTCTTACTCACATTGCTTTTTTTAGGATACACTTTTATACCATCCCGTGACAACACATGACCCAAGAATGCAACCTCCTTCAACGAAAATTCACACTTGTGATATTTGGCATATAATTTCTCCTCCATCAATCTTGGTAACACAACCCTCAAATGCCCCATATGCTCCTCCCTACTATGTGAATAGATCAAAATATCATCAACCAAGACCATAACGAAGGAATTAAGGTAAGGTTTGAAGACCCTAGTCATTAGATCCATGAAGTTGGTCGGCGCATCAGTCAACCCAATGACATCACAACAAACTCAAAATGCCATATCTAATCTGCAAGGCCGTCTTGGGAATATCACACTCCCTTACCCTCACTTGATGATACCCGGACCGAAGTTAATTCTTAGATAAGAAGTTATCCCCTTGCAATTGGTCAAACAAGTCATCAATCCTTTGAAGAGGATACTTATTCTGGATGGTGACCCTATTGAGTTGCCGGAAGTCAATGCACATTCTAAGTGATCCATCTTTGTTTTTCACAAATAACAATGGAGCAACCCCAAGGTTATTGGCTAGGTTTAATAAATTCCTTCTCCAACAACTAAATCAATTGTTCCTTTAACTCCTTCAACTCCACTGGGGCCATATGGTAAGGGGGAATAGAAATGGGTTGTATTTCGGGAAGGAAATCTATGCCCAAATCTATTTTCCTTTTTGTAGGGACACCAGGAAGGTCATTTAGGAAGACATCAAGAAACTCATTAACCAGAATTGACTCTATGAAAGGGACTTTGGAGTTCACATCTTTACCCTCACAAGATGATACAAGCACCCCTTAGAGATCAACTTACAATCCTTAATGCAATTGATCAATCTACCCTTGACCACAACATCTTGACTTTCCCACTAGGGGACAGGTTCATTAGGGAATTGAAACTTGACCCTATGGGTTCTATAAACAATAGAAGCATAGTAGGTTGCAACCAGTCTATCCCAAGAATGACATCAAAATCGACCATGTCTAATTCAATAAGATCACAAGGAAACAACCTATAGAAAGTGCAAATAGGACAACTTTTATACATTTTCCTAGCAATAGTAGAGGCACTTTTAGGAGTAGACACGTCATATGACTCATGCAACAACTCGGGGTAGACAAGGAACTCTTTAGCAACAAAAGGGGTAACAAAGGAAAGAGTGGCATCCGGATCAATCAAAGAGTATACATGAAAGTCAAAGATTTTCTACATACCGGTAACAACATCGGGAACCTCACCAACCCCTTGGCTCCCATGTAGCGCATAAAACCGATTGTGCCTTGGGGAACCACCTTGAGGACCACCTCTCCCCAATGGGACCTCATTCTCCCCCGGCCTTTGCCACAGTTTCTTGGACAATCCACCCTTCTGTAACGAAGTTCCCCACATTGATAGGATGCATTAGAACCTTTCCAATATGGGCCTCCATGGCTCCTTCCACATTTAGGCCACACATATATAGGAGCCACCACACCAACACCTTGAGGCCTAGGCATGTCATTGCCAAACCCCCTATTAGTAGCGTAAGAAGGTCCTTGGCCTTGACGAAATCTATTACCCTTTTGGAATTTACCACCGAATAGGGCTCTCTTGGCCTCATGCCCCCTTCTCTTCCTCAAATTTTCCTCCTACATTTGCTCGGCATGGGTCATGAATAGAGACAAGTCCATGTCATTAATTAGCATGGCGGACAAACATTCTTCACTTAACAAGTCAGAGACCTCCATTAAGAACTTATTCATCCTAGATGTTCGATCGGCCACCAAATGATGAGCATACTTTGAAAGGTGATTAAACTTGAGGGCATACTCCCTCGCACTCAAAGCACCTTGTTCAAGTTCATGAATTCTACCATCTTAGCTTCCCTGAGCTCAAGAGGGAAGAACCGATTAAGGAAAGCCAATTTGAACTCCTCCCAAGGCACTACATTAGCAATTCCCTTCTCACCCTTCCATTGGTCATACCATATTTGGGCTACCTCTTTGAGTTGGTATGCACCAACTCTGACTTTTCATTCGGCCCAACACCCATGATATTCAAGATCTTGTAAACCTCAACGCTTGTGGATCTTCATCCACCTTTGACCCATAGAACACCAGAAGATTCATCCTCATAAAGTCCCTTACCTAGCTCCTGGGGTAGTAGAATAAGGGGCTTGGGCCCCTTGATTTACTTGGTTGGCCACAACTTGGGCAAGCACAGTGAGAGCATCCTCGAGCTCACCATTGGTAGGTTGCTCCTCAGGAGTTTGGGCTTCTTCTTCGAGTGTTTGGCATGATCTAGAATAGCAAAAAATAATCATTAGGGGGAAAAACTCACTACAATGCTAAAGCATGACTTAGAACATGAAGAATGGAAACGTTTCCTAAAATGTCTCATAGCCTCCTATTAATAGTCACGGGGCACTTCACAACCATTAATGGGAATCTAATCGACGCGGTGTGTTGCACGCCTAGGGCCTAGACGTGACACGGCGAATGGGGAATCTGAAGGGACTGAAAACAAGACTCTTAACTTGTCATTATACATCATTAGTCATGGAAACATATAAATGGCATAAAGAATAAGAGTAGGAGCAAAGGGGCTAAGGGGAAAGCTTGAATAACATCATAATCAAGAGACAAGGATTCAAAGCTCATATCATAGATACATTACATGTCCAACAAACACCTTTAATACATAGATAAAAGCAGGGGCCAAGACAAAGCAACCGGGCTCACCCTTTTAGTCAAAACAGAAATAATTAGATATCATAACATAACATGAAATAATTAGATATCATCTTTGGAATTGAGGACTTACCAAAGCTTTCTCCGAGAATCGAATAGCCACTTAGATTAGGATGATTAAGAGAAGCTCTGGTTCCTACATGGTGATACCATGTAGGCATAGAGCATATGTTAGTACGTTTGAATGTACTAAGTATGCGGGATGTAATGCAACAAAGACATAAGCCATCAAGTTCGAAATACATATATATAGGTGATAGATATAATCTCAATATGACATGTATGATCAATGCGTGTAATAACACATGCATGTAAAACAATTGACTTGCACAATATATATACATATGTGGGAAGAGACCTCAACCGACATAGAGCAAGCAACTACAACTTGGACTCCGAGGCCTGGCATCCCCTCGGTTCAAGTGATCGGGCATGACATCCCCCGGTAAAGTGTGATTTACTTGCTAAGGCAAACCAAACATGATAAAGTGCACTAGATGGATCCACTAGTATAGCAAGGGTTATATATAATCCCATGGTAGCACATAGTTTAGAGACTAAAGACTTTATATAAAGACCCCTTGAGTCAAGCCCCTATCTTAAGCCTCAATCAATGCTAAGTCAAATCTGATGGAATACATAAATAATCATAAATTTAATAACATGTAAGAAAGATGCTTGACCTCTACTAGTAAGCCTAACTTGAACATGAGAGTAGATCATAATCATACTTGAACTCTTTCTTTAACATGAAATAGCTCACAAGAGGTAAAAATCTTGAAAATAGGGCTGAACTTGATACTTTCAGTGAATTCAATACATGCTTGAAAGCGCTTTACCATCGTGAAGTCACTTGACTTATAAATTATGTAATGGATCATCAACAACTTGAGAATTCTTGTCATGTTATTGTATCAAACACATGGTGGGTTCATGGTACTTGTTCAAAATCATGCAATTCAAGAGTAAAACAAGATGAGTAAACTCAATGCAAATCAACCCACTAATATTATAGTAAAACCCTCTTGTAGAGAACCTTAAAATCCATCACAAAAGTTCATAACAGATCATAATAGACAAAACCAATTCAAGGAATAAGCTTGAAATAGATACTCATGCATAGTCGATCAATACTTGGTAAAAGCCCAACATGATTTATGCTCATATTTCATAATAAAAGATATACATAGGTAATACAACTTGTAACTATGTAATTTTCATAAAAAGAGAAGGTTGGGCTCCATGGGTGAAAGGACTCATGATGAAAAACCACATACTTAAACCTTGAATTCCTTGAAATTAGCTTGAAGTAGAGTTAGAGCTTGAAATGAGTTCTCGAGTTCCAAAATTGAGCTTGAAATCCTGGAATTTGAGTGAAAGATTTGATGAAGTCTTGGAGAGGGTTTAGAGAGGATTTTGTGAGTTATAGAATTAAAAAATGGCTAAAAATGGAAGATTTCATGCTTAAATGGGCATGAGGCTATTACCCAATGCTGGTGGATGAAATAAGAAAAACTGGGAAAGTTGTACACTAGTCCTCACCCAGGCGCGGTGTCGACCAGATGAGGAGCAGGATTTACACTAATTCGCGCCCCAGGCGCGTCGCAACCTAGGCGCTGACAGACACTGAAATTCGGAAATTAGCGAAAATTATTTTTCATTATGGGTATTCCTAAATTCGGGTTAGACCTATTTCCCACTCAATTTTTCCTCCTAATCAAGGAAGTTGGATTTTTAAAATCACGCCCGAATTTTGAGATATATGAAAATTACGATTATGGGGCATACCAAAGCACATGAGGGGTGGGTCATACCGAAGCACATGAGGGGTGTTTCAATATCTCCCCCATGGCATCCTCGAATGTCAAAGAAAGATGTATAAAAGAAGTAGTTATGAAGATATCATCCCGACATGAACACAACAAATGCACATGAACATCATTTTCAGAAAGCCTTAACATGAATGTCAAAAATCACCATACACTTGTTATCATAAACATGAATGCATGCAAAATGACATGAGCGCTTGAAATCATGGATAGGACTTAATTTGTTATCTTAGGTTTGAATAGAGAGAAAGAGGTGCAGATATCGCTTCTTCATGTGTACCTCGACCTCCTAAGGGATACTTTCAACTTGTTGATTGCTCCACAGGACCTTGAAGGATGCTAAATCTTTTCTCCTCAACATTTTCACTTGTTTATCAAATATCTCCACCGGGACCTCCTCATAGGTCAAGTTATCTTCCACAACACCCACAATCTCTAAGTGCACTATGGCACTTGTATCACTTACACTCTTCATCAATATCGATCCATGGAAGACTAGATGAACCATGTTAATATTTATAGGCAACTCCAATTCATATGTAACTTTACCAATTATCCTCAAAACATTATAAGGACCCAGAAACCTTGGTCCCAATTTCCCTTTCTCGCCAAATCGATCCAGACCCTTCATGGGTGAGACCTTCAAGTAAACTCAATCACAAACATTAAACTCAAGATCTCTTCTCCTCATATGGGAGAAGGATTCTTGTCTACTTTAGACCATCTTCAACCTCCTCCTTATCAACCTCACTTTCTCCAAAGTTGCAACAAGTAAATCCGGGTTTAACAAAGCCATTTCCACCATATCATACCACACACCAATACACCTCTTTCAAGTCTCTATATGTATTTACTTTATTACTAAATAATTTAGTCACTTTTAAAAAGGATATTTCCTCAAGATGAAGTCAACCCCTACTTCACAACCCTTTGACTTGAAATTTGTGTCGCGAGAGGAATTGAGTTTCATGAATAATAAAAAGAGGGATTTAGGGAGGGGTTTGTCTTAGTTAATTTTATCTTTTATATGCAATTATACATATTAACAAGCCTTATTAATAAGTATTATGTGGGAACAAAACAAATAAGGAATGAAAAAGTAGTCTTGGGCATCTACTTTTGGTAGCCCTCTTTAAGTTGCTTTTACATAATATATGAAAATATACATGTGTATTGCCCAAAGTTAAGTCGGTTTTAAGACTTATATTCAATTTATAAACAGCCTCACATTTGTATATTTGGTCAAAATTACGAAAAAAGTCACTTTGCTTGGGCGATAATCAAGAAGCCCTGTCCTCTGGTAAGTAGATAAATTTTGTCTTGAAATTGTGCAATGTTTAGTAATTGGGGTATATCTCTTCATAGACAGCTTTGTTTTTAATGTGTAAATATTCTTTACAAAGCTGATTCATATACCTACAACTTTTATATTTGTTGAAAAAACTGAATCTTCTTGTATGGTGTCAAAGTATGCGTGAAACACAGTGAAAGTTCTTTCTAGTTTTTTGTCTGAGAAGCATTTTATGTACTGTTGTTAGTGTTTTAATCATATCTTGACGTGTAAGCTGTGATTCATGATTCTTCTTAGTTGTTTCCAACCCTAAGACATGTATCTACAACTCTTATGTTTATGTGGAGACCTAATTTTGTAGTTATTGATTCATAACATTGGACATAATTTAGGACAAGTTCTGTCTAGAGTTTTGACATAAAAATCCCTGGGGGTGTGTTGTTAGTGTTTCGATCATAAATACTTGTACAAAGAGTATTCTGAAGTGACTATTGATTTTTTCCAACCTATATTCATATACCTACAGTTTTCATGTAGACTAGAAAGCCTAGTTTTTCCATTTACCATTCCAAAGTCTTGTTGCATTGCAAGGTAGTAAAACTATTGAGAAGAGCATGATCGGCAAAAATAGGACTTAGTTTTGGCATTTCTCTTGTTAGTTCTACCTGTTAAAAGTACTGAATATTAAATAAGTATGTAACTGAGTATTAATGTGCTCACACTCTTGCACAATCTTAAGAAAATTGATTGAAGAAACAGATATCATATTGATCCATGACTCAAAATTGGTATGGTCAGTTGCATGCTAAAAGGTTCAGGTTCATGTAAATACTTATTTTTGTACTTTTGTTACCTACTGGCATATTTGAATGTTATCTTGGTATCTCATCTATGTGCTTGTCATTTTATCTGGTTGGGTTGATATATACTACAAATCACAAGGAACTCACTTAATTTGCCCATTTGTACGAATTGCCTGATCACTTGACATCCTTGTGGACTTTGTCCATCTTGGGGTTGTGACTTTATCACCATTGATATGCCTCTTGCTCGAAACAACTGTCATCTTGATTGTGAATTTTTGGTTCATCCTATGTATGGATGCAGTCCATTTTATGTACGAACTAGAAAGTCAATCTTAATATGGTTCTTGGTTCACTTGATAATTGGGTTTTCACCCTTCTAGATACAGGGCTTCGGTCGTTCTTCATACTTGATTATGGTTGGTATGACGGCATGACTTACATAGTGGGTGAAACTTATCATTCAAATGTCATGTTAAAATTATTCCAGGAACCCTTGATACTTAGATCTTTAAATATCCTACTGGATACTATTAGTGTATCTGTTCACTTGGTCTATTTACTATGTTCCAATTGTGTTTCTCTTTAACTTAATAAGGGTAAATTAAGGGATTTAAGATTCTCATCTTTTAGCTTTTACATCACTAAGCTTTATTCTTAGCGATAGTTATTTCTATCATAGGGAGTATGAAAGATGATCCTTGAGGGTGGCCATTGAAGATAAATTTTGGGAGCTCTGCAGAAGATCACTTTTGCATCTAGACATATATATATTGTAGTAGTTTCGGGATATCTACATGATTCTCCTATTTCATATATATGTATAAATTTTAAATGCTAGTGTACATTATGGAACCACGGGTTGTAACTTTAAGTTTTGCTTGTTTGGTTAAATTTGAGTGTGCAAACTTTTCTGTATTAAAACACCAGTCATGTTAAGATACGTATGAAATGAAAACTAGTAAAGTTTATGTCCTTGCATTTGAATATCGGTAATACTTTTCAGCATGCTGCAACAATTTGGGCATTATATAAATATCTCACAATATAGAAGTTTAAATTATTTGCAGGGTACTCACGCCAAAAACTTAAGCTAGAATAAACTGCACAACCTTTAGAACAAAATCCTATAACTCAAACTATTATGAATTCATTACTTAAATATGATCAATAGGTCACGTGTTAAATTTCATCATATGTTGGTAAGTCTAGAATGTACAAAAGGGCATCCTCCCGCGAGGGTTGCCACAAGTGCTGGTATCAGAGCCCAGCCTTTTGATTCTAGGACTTTTGATGTGAATTACTTGTATACTTGTATATTTTGTAAAAGGTTCAAGCTATGTTATTTGTTAATTTGCATGATAAATACTATTGTAGTGTTGGTAAAGTGCATATGCATCATGTACTTGTGCCTAATGCAATTTGATCTTCTTTTTTGATGGAATTAAATTATGCCACTTCCTCTAATTGACCTACCGAAGTAGCACGGGAAGGATCAGATATCTCTTATTCCCAACCTCGTCCATTAGAATGGGTTAGCGAACATCTCTCAGGTCAATACGTCCCCCGTACTGGTGGGTCTGAAGTGGAAACCAAGGTGTAAGACCTATCCCACATCTTCAGATAAGCCATAGTACTCAGGTTTTGAATCCCGCTTTCCAACAGATGGCTGAATTCTTCCACCATATGGCTGAAGCGATGCATGATCCTAATGGGATAAACTTCGAGAAAATTAGGAAAATGGGTGGAGTAGAATTTGAAGGTAATGTTGATCCCACTGATTTGGAACAATGGTTGGAACGCATGGAGAGGGTGTTTGAGCAATTGGAGTGTTCAGATGTTGGAAAATTTAAGTATGTTTTTTCACTATTACAAAAGGATGCTTATGATTGGTGGGTGAGCGTTCCAAATGTGAAGGTAAAACCTCTAGTTCTTACTTGGAATGATTTTGTTAAGGAGTTTCGTATGCAGTATGTTCCACCTCCCTACTGTGATGCTAAGAAAAGGGTGTTTTTAAGTCTGAGGCACCGGGGCATGTCTATTGTTGAACATCAACAAAAGTTCTTAAGGCTTTCTTATTATGCTGGGATATTATTAAAGAGGAGAAAGATAAGTGCAGGAGATTTGAAGATGGCTTAAATGATTCTATCAGAAAGAATGTGGCAATCTTGTAACATGCGAAGTTCTGTAAATTAGTTTTCGTTGCTCTTACCGGGGAAAGACTTGATAAGGAAAAAGCTAGTAGATATGAAAATAAACTTCGGAAACCAAGATTAGATTTCGGAGGTCCATACAATAGGGGAAGGTTTGACGACTCTAAGGCTAGTGGTATGAATAGGTCACCTCAACCCAAGCAAAGCAGATCAGATTATTCTACAAGTAGCACTCTAAATAATGGCAAGGCAAGATTCATGTTCCTACTTGTGAACAATGTGGGAAGAACCCGTATGGTGTTTGAAGGAGAGCTTCTGGTGCATATTTTAACTGCAGTAGCTTTGGTCATAAGGTGAAGGACTGTCCTAAATAGGTTCCTTCCTTACGCACTGAAAGCTCAGTTCAGAAGCCTACTACTATTCCTCCTCAAACCAATAGGGGTGCAAGACAAAAAAAATTCCAAGTGGCTGGAGCAAGTAGAGCAAATCAACATAGTGGGCTAAGGGATACGACAAGAGCTTATGCTATGAAACAGAGGGATGATCAAGATAGCCAAGACGTGGTTGTTGGTAAATTTCACTTTTTTGGCTTATGTGTGTTTTTTACATTGTTTGATCCTAGTACTACACATTCTTATATTTTTTTCATCACTCATTCTTCCTGAAAATGTGAAATCTATAAGGTTTGATGATAATCTGCTAGTTGAAAGTCCCTTGGGCTACCGAGTTGTTTATAATCCAATTTACTAAGCTTGTCCTTAATGATCGAAGACCTAGTTTTCTCGGCGAATTTGATTGAAATCCTCTTCTAAGATTTTGATGTTATTATTGGGATAGATTGGCTTTATAAATACCATGCAGTATTGGACTGTAGATCAAAGCATGTGACATTTAAGGACCCCGTATTTTCTCATATTACTGTACAAGGTGAAAGATCATTGACATCTAGTATTATTTCTGCGGCCTTGGCAAGAAAGATGATCCGGCAAGGTTGTGATGTGTATCTTGCCCACATAGTTGATACACGCTTGGAGAGCCCTAGTATTAAAGATATACCTATTGTGTACGACTTTCTAGAAGTCTTCCGAGAAAATCTTCCTGGGTTACCCTCGGAAAGGGAAGTTGAATTTCCAATCGAGCTTATTCCCAGATCTACTCCTAATTCCATTACTCCTTATAGAGTGTCCCCAGCAGAACTAAAAGAGATGAAAACTCAGTTATAAGAACTTCTTGAGAAGGGGTTTATCCATCCTAGTATCTCCTTGGGGAGCCTCTGTTTTTATTTGTAAAGAAGAAGGATGGAACTATTAGATTGTGTATCGGCTAAAGACAATTCAACGAAATAACAGTCAAGAATAGATATCCACTACCAAGGATTAATGATTTATTTGATCAGTTGATGCGTGCTAATCTATTCTCAAAGATTGATTTGAGGTTGGCTATCATCAACTTCGCGTTAAAGAGAAAGATATTCCTAAAACTACTTTTAGCACTTACTATGGTCATTATGAACTTTTGATGATGCCATTCGGATTGACTAATGCTCTTGCAATATTCATGGATCTAATGAATCAAATATTCAAGCCACATCTAGACCAATTTGTGTTAGTTTTTATAGATGATATTTTAGTATATTTCAAGGTAGTGGAGATCTTGATAAGCATCTCCGATTGTGTTGCAAATTATCAAGGAGGAAGAACTTTATGCAAAACTTTCTAAGTGCGAATTTTGGCTAAGTGAAGTAGCCTTGTTGGGACACGTCATGCCAGCTGAAGGCGTAAAAGTGGATCCTAGTAAAATCCAACCAATTATTGAATGGAAGCCTCCCAAAAGTCCAACCGAAGTAAGAAACTTCCTAGGCTTGGCAGGATACTATAGGAGGTTCATGCAAGGCTTCTCCATTATAGCTTCTCCATTGACCAATCTCTTGAAGAAAAGAAGAAAAGTTCATCTAGAGTGACAAATTCCAAGAGAGCTTTGAAACTCTTAAATCTTTATTGATGTAAGCTCCGGTACTTACTCTGCCAATAGAGGGGAAGGAGTATGTGATATATATTGATGCATCTCATCATGGTCTAGGGTGTGTTCGGATGCAAGAAGGGAAAGTTATCTCATATGCCTCTCAGAAATTAAAACCACATGAATTGAATTATCCTACTCATGATCTGGAACTTGCTGCTATAGTATATGCCTTAAAGATATGGAGATATTATTTGTATGGAGAAAAATGTTACATATTCACCGATCACAAAAGCCTAAAATACTTGGGTACACAAAAGGAGATGAACCTAAGGCAACGTCTATGGCTTGAGCTCATTAAAGATTATGATTGCACAGTTGATTATCATCTAGGAAAAGCTAATGTTGTTGTAGATTCCTTAAGTCGCAAGTCCTTTGCAAGACTGTCATTGAGTCCACTACGTTTGTTTGTTGAGTTAAGAGAAATGAATTCTCGTATTGTACTTCATTCATCTAGCTCGATTATTTGCCAACTTCAAGTTAAACTTGTATTGCATAAGCAAGTTAGAGAAGCACAAAATTTAGATGAGAAACTCACGAAGCTGATAAAAAAGGTTCAAGAAGGAGAAAAACATTATTTTTCATTAACAGAGGATGGCATCTTATCTTATCAAGATTGGTTGTGTGTCCCTAATGATGAAAAATTGAAAAGAAAAATCTTGAATGAAGCACACACTTCATCATATTCCATGCTCCCTAGAGGTATGAAAATGTACCGGACCCTTAAAGAACACTACTGGAGGAATGGTATGAAGAAAGACATTGTGGAGTACATTTCAAAATGTTTGGTTTGTCAACTAGTAAAAGCAGAACATCAAATTCTAGTTAAGGTCCTGCAACCCTTGCTAATGCTAGATTAGAAATGGGAGAGAATAATAATGGACTTTGTTTCTGGACTCCCTCCGACTCAAAGGAACCATGATGCAATATGGGGTGATAGTTGATAGATTAACAAAAAGTGCTCACTTCTTAGCAACTAGGATAGATTATTCACTCGAGACATTATCAGAACTATATATTAATGAGATTGTAAGGCTGCCCGGAATCCCAATCTCTATTGTCTCTGACAAAGACCTTAGGTTTTCATCTACATTTTGTTCTAGCTTGCGAAAGGCCTTTGATACCAAGTTAAATTTTAGCACCTCATTTCATCCTCAAACTGACGACTAGTCATAAATAGTGATACAAATTTTGGAGGATATTCTTCGAGCATGCGTCATGGAGTTTGAGGGTAGTTTGGACAAACATTTAGCTTTAGTTGAATTTGCTTACAATAATAGCTACCAATCAAGTATTGGAATTCCTCCTTATGAAGCCTTATATGGAAGAAATGTCAGACTCCTCTTTATCAGAGTCAAGTTTATGAAAGAAAACTTACTGGTCAGAAATTATGCAACTAACAAAATACAATGTAAAGGTGATCAAGGATCGTCTAAAGATAGCTTCGGATAGGCAAAATCATATTCTAATCTTAAAAGGCATGATATCGAGTATCAAGTTGGTGATAAGGTATTCTTAAAAGTATCTCCATGGAAGAAGATTATGAGATTTGGCCAAAAGGGAATACTTAGTCCTCGATTTATCGAACCCGATGAAATACTTGATAGAGTGGGACTAGTTGCATATAAATTGGCATTACCACCTGAATTAGATAAGATTTGTAATGTCTTCCATGTGTCAATGATCAGAAGATATCATTCCACCCCATCTCATGTCCTACCAGTTGAATCTATTGAGGTTAATCAAGACTTGGCGTATGATGAGGAACCTATCCACATTAAAGCTCGGGAAAATAAGTACTTAGAAACAATAAAATACCCTTAGCAAAGGTACTTTGGAGGAACCACTCAGGAGAAGAAGCCACCTGAGAGAGAGAAGAAGACATGAGGACCCAATATCCACACTTATTTCGAGACTAGCGCAAGGTAAATTTCGAGATGAAATTTCTTCAGGGAGAGAGAGTTGTAATGTCCATATTATTGAATAATATATTCACTTTTAAAAAGGTTATTACCTCAAGAGGAAGTCAGCCCCTACTTCAAAACTCTTTGACTTGGAAATTTGTGTCGTGAAAGGAATTGAGTTTCATGAATCATAAAAGGAGGGATTTAGGGAGGGGTTTGTCTTAGTAAATTTTATTGCTTGTATGCAATTATATATATTAAAAAGCCTTAATAATAAGTATTATGTGGGAACAAAACAAATAAGGAATGAAAAAGGAGTCTTGGGCAGCCACTTTTCGACAACCCTCTTTAAATTGCTTTTACATAATATATAAACATATATTGTCTGTTTCCCAAAGTTAGGTCGATTTCAAGACGTATCCTCACCTTATAAACACCCTTATATTTGTATATTTTGTCAAAATCACGAAAACAAAGTCACGTCCCTTGGGCAAAAATCAAAAAGCATATCCTCTGGTAAGTAGATAAATTCTGTCTTGAAATTGTGCAATGTTTAGTAATTGGGGTATATCTCTTCATATGCAACTTTGTTTTTAGTATGTAAATATGTTTTGGTAAGTTGATTCACATACTACAACCTTTGTGCTTATGGAAAACTCTAAATCTGGTTGTAGGGTGTCAAAGAAAAAGCATGAAACATAGTGAAAGTTCTGGCTAATTTTTTGTCTGAGAAGCCTTTTATGCACTGTTGTTAGTATTTTAATCATATCACGGTGTGTGAGCTGTGAACGTTGATGCTTTTTAGTTCTTTACAACCCCAGAAAATGTATCTATAGCTCTTTTGTTTATGTTGAGATCTAATTTTGTAGTTATGGATTCATAACATTGGACGTAAGTTAGGACAAGTTCTGTCTAGAGTTTTGATATAAAAGTCCCTGGGGGTGTGCTGCTAGTGTATTGATTATGAATACTTGTACAAGGAGTATCCTAAAGTGATTCTTGATTATTTGCAACCTATATTATTATACCTAAAGTTTTCATGTAGACTGAAATGCCTAGTTTGTACATTTACCAATCCAAAATATAGTTGTATTGCAAAGCAATAAAATTGCCGAGAAGAGCTTGATCTACAAAAATAGGACTCAATTTTGGAATTTCTCTTGTTAGTTGCAACCTGTTAAAAGTGCTGAATGTTAAATAAGTATGTAGATGAGTATTAATGTGCTCACACTTTTGTACAATCTTAAGGAAATTGATTGAAGAAACAGATATCGTATTGATCCACCACTCGAAATCGATAGGGTCGGTTACGTGCTAAAAGGTTTAGGTTCATATAAAGAGTTTTTCTTGTACTTTTTGTTACCTACTAGCACATTGGAATGTTATCTTGGTATCTCAGTTATGTGCTTGTCATTTTATCTTGTTGGGTTGATATAGATAGCAACTCGCAAAGCACTCACTTAATTTTCCCATTTGTACGAATTGCCTGATCACTTGACATCCTTGCGGACTTTGTCCTTCTTGTGGTTGTGACTTTGTCACCATTGGCATGCCTCTTGTTCGGATCAACTTCCATATTGATTGTGAATTTTTTATTCGTCCTAAGTGTGATGTAGGCCATTTTATGTACAAACTAGAAAGTCACTCTTAATATGGTTCTTGGTTCTCTTGATAATTGGGTTTTCACCCTTCTTGATACAGGGCTTTAGTCCTTCTTGATACTTCATTATGGTTGGTGTGATGGCATGACTTACATACTGGGCAAAACTTGTCGTTCGAATGCAGTGTTAAAATTTTTCCAGGAACTCTTGATACTTAGATCTTTAAATATCCCACTGGATACTATTGGTATATTTATTCACTTGGTCTATTTACTATATTCTAATTGTGTTTCTCCGTACCTTAAGAAGGGTAAATTGAGGGATTTAAGGTTTTCAGCTTTTATGTTTTACACCACCAAGCTTCATGCTTAGCAATAGTTATTTCTATCATAGGGAGTACGCAAGATGATGCTTTAGGATGACCATTGAAGATAAATTTTGGGAGTTGTACAGAAGATCATATTTGCATCTATATATATATATATATATATATATATAGTAGTTTTGGAACATGTACATGATTCTCCTGTTGCATACGTATGTATAAATTTGAAAGGCTAGTGTAAATTATGGAACCATGGGTTGTAACTTTAAGTTTTTGCTTGTTTAGTTAAATTTGAGTCGGCGAACTTTCCTATATTATAATACCAGTCATGTTAAGACAATTGTATGAAATGAAAACTAGTACAATTTATGTCCTTGCATTTTAATATCAGTAATACTTTTCAGCATGCTACAACAGTTTGGACAATATATAAATATTTCGCAATATAGTAGTTTAAATTACTTGCAAGGTACTCACACCAAAAACATAAGCTAGAATCAACTGCACAACCTTCAGAGCTAAATCATATACCTTTAACTATTTTGAATGCATTATTTAAATATGATTAATAGGTCACATGTTAACTTCTTCATATGTTAGTAAGTGCAACGTAATCCTAGATGTACGAAAGTGGCGTCCTCCCGTGAGGGTTGCCACACTATACATCTTTTTGTGGAACCAGGGTAAATAGAATAGGATTAATCATGGTCCTCCTTCAAAATCAACTCCCTCAAGTCATCAACATTAGGAATACTCAACCTACCTTTGTACCTCAGGGTACCATCTCCCCCTTGAGAGAAAACCTCCACTTTACCATTTTTTATCAAAGCCTTCAACTCTAGCAAGGGGGTTCAAGGCGTTGTTTTGACTTGACTTCCTCAATCAAAGAAGATTTAGAACCAGCAACCTCTACTACACCACCATTTTCAACTTCATTCAACCTAACCCACAACCTAGCCAACCCGTGAACTTCTCTAGCCACCTCCTTGCCACTAACATCAATATTAGCTAGGCTACCCATGGACAATTTACTTAGAGCATCGGCCACAACATTAGCTTTGCCGGGATGATAATGTACACTCATGTCATAATTTATTAGGAGATCTAATCATCTTCTTGGTCTTAAGGCAAGTTTTTTTGTGTGAACATATATTGAAGACTCTTGTGGTAGATAAACACATCAATATGAACCCCATAAAAGTAGTGACACAAAATTTTCAAAGCAAATACCCCAGCCGCCAATTCAAGATCATGGGTGGAATAATTCAGCTCATGCACCTTATGTTGTTTAGAGGCATATGCTATCACCTTGCCATTTTGCATCAAAACACACCCTAAATAAATTCTTGAGGTAGCACAATAAACCACAAACCCTTGTATCCCTTCCGCTAGAGCTAAGATAGAAGCGGAGATAAGTATGTCTTTCAAAGTTTGAAAACTCTTTTCACATTCATCGGTCCAAACAAATTTTTCCCTCTTTTTAGTCAACTTTGTCATAGGGGAAGTAATCGAAACCATTTACAAACCTCCGGTAGTAACCCACTAAACCTAAGAAACTCCTAATATCCGTCGGAGTCAAGGGTCTCAGCCAAATTTCTTAACACCTTCATTTTATTAGGATCCACCTTAATGCCATCACCCGACACCACATGCCTTAGAAAAGTAACCTCTTTCAACAAAAAATCACATTTCACATATTTAGCAAACAACCTCTCATCCCTCATGATTTGCAACACTACTGTCAAATGATTCACATGCTCCTCTTCACTACTGGAATAAATCA
Source organism: Solanum clarkiae (assembly GCA_011800125.2). Taxonomy (NCBI): domain Eukaryota; kingdom Viridiplantae; phylum Streptophyta; class Magnoliopsida; order Solanales; family Solanaceae; genus Solanum; species Solanum clarkiae. The sequence goes on along the minus strand of JAABOM020000084.1, from coordinate 7,699,467 downwards.
AGATCTTATCAGTAAAGACCATCACAAACATATCGAGGTAGGGTTTTAAGACCCTATTCCTGAGATCCATAAATATAGCCAGTGCATTAGTCAACCCAAAAGACATAACCACAAATTCAAAATGAGCATACCTAGTCCGAAAAGTCATCTTAGGAATATTACATTCCCTCACCTTCACTTGGTGGTATCTAGACTGAAGATCAATCTTAGAAAAGTGATTAGCTCCTTGTAGTTGATCAAAAAGGTCATTAGTCCTTAGTAGAGGTTGCTTGTTCTTTACGGTAACCCTATTAAGTTACGGGTAACCAATGCACATTCTAAGGGAACCACCCATTTTCTTTACAAACAACACTGGTGCACCCCAAGTTGACTTGCTAGACCTTATGAAACCCTCCTCTAAAAAATCCATCAATTGATCCTTCAACTTTTTAAACTCTGTCGGAGCCATACGGTAAGGGAGAGTGGAAATGGGTTGTGCATCGAGAAGGAGGTCTATACGAAAGTCTATTTCCCTTTCGAGAGGATCGCTGGGAAGCTCATCGGGAAAGAAAACAAAAAACTAATTGATCACTGAAACCAACTCAATAGGAAGGATTTTAGACTCAACATCCCTAACCCTCATAAGATGGTATATACAACCCTTAGAATCAATTTTTATGCTATAAGACAAGAAATGAATCTACCCTTGACCACCACATTACAACTTTCCCGCTCAAGGATGGGTTCATTAGGAAATTGGAATCTCACTCTCACAATCAATGGAAGTATAATATGCATGTAATCAATCCATCCCAAGAATGATATCAAAATCCACCATGTCAAGTTCAACAAAATCACAAGGCAAGACTTTATACAACACAAGACACGAGACGATTTCTGTAGACTCTTTTAGCAATAATGGACTAACCAACGGGGGTAGACACTTCATAAGGTTCACACAATAACTCGGGACACACATGAAGCTTATTGGTAACAGAAGAAGTAATGAAAGGAAGAGTGGCACCCGGATCTATTAATGCATATACATCATTATCAAAAATCTTCAACATATTGGTGAAGCACTATGCCAAGTCTAGTGGCCCTTAGAGGGGTATGGTTGAGATGCTTGACGTTCATCCTCAAAATTTCTTGTATCCTATGGACAATATTAGCTTGTGATCCATTGCGACACACTCGAAACAAACACTCAAACCGGCCAAACAATATCCCAGATGGTATCTTCCACTCTTGTGGAACGTAGGAGGAACTTGAACACCAACACATTTGCCCTTCATAAGAGCATATGGACAATCAACAATCTTGTGGATCATCTTTCCACACCCATAGCAAGCATTCGAATACCTCAAGCACCTTCCATTATGATTCCTCCCACATTGTGGGAAACTTGGAAAACTTACCCCACCATTGCCACTTTCGAATTGAACCCTTGTTTTTCCTTCCCTTGAGGCCACCGGGAAAACTCTCATCTTATGCCCAAACATCGCCACACTTGAAAAAACCCTCGATACCCACCAAACACTCCCCCTGATGCTTCTTGCCACAACCTTGACAAATGATGACATGGACCTTTTCCTCTTTGTACTTGGGCACCGATAGTCTAATAGATGATGAACCATCCTCAACTCGAGCTTGCTTGGTCTTTCTCTACTCCCTCTTATCATTTGAGGTCTCCGGGTACCCACCGATTGGTTGAATTGAGTTGTTACAACCTTGGCCAATAGCCATAGAGTATTGCGAACCTCCACATTTGATATGTCACTGTTGAGAAGTTGATCCTCGAACGAGAGATAGTTACTGTCTTGCCCACCATTCTGGATAGCTTGATACGTATTCTGAAATATAATGGTTATTACTCAGAAATAGCCTTAGAATACCTAGCTCTACTGCATGACATAGATCATGAAGAAGTGAAATATTTCCTAAAATACCTCATAGCCTCCCATTTAGAGTTGTGGCGCGCTTCGCAATCATGAATAAGACTCTACTTGATATGATGTGTTCGATTTTCTAGGACCATTAATAACCTAGTGCTCTAATACAAAGTTTGTCACCGACCCAAGCCTAGAGCCTAGATGTCACACGGCGAATGGTCAACCCAAAGGGACCTCAAATAAGCCTCTTAGCATATCATTCACACATCCTTGGTCACGGAAGCAATGTAAGACCATAATAAGAGTCCATTAATAAAAAGGGGAAGACGGGACTAAGGGAAGTTTTGATAATCATAAAATTAAGAAGTGTTAAGTTCATTGTTTGCCAACAAAACCACTACTTTACAGTGGAGCAGGGGCTAAGACACTCCCCAGGATCACCTTCATAATAATAATTATTCAATATAAGGAGTCTCAAGATATCATGAAATAGGTAGATATTGTTCTCGTAATTGAGGACTCACCAAAGCTTTCTCCAAGAACCAAACTAGCCACGTGGAGTAGGGTGATCAAAAGGAGCACTGATTCATACATGGTGATGTCATGTAGGCATAGAGTATACATTAGTATGATTGAATGTACTAAGTACGCGGGATGCAATGCAACAAATATATAAGTCATCATACTCGAAATGCATACATATAGACAATAGATATCATTTCAATATGGCATGTATGATCAATGCATGTAATAACACATGCATGTAAAACATTTGACTTGCATAATATATAATACATATGTGGGAAAAGACCTCAAATAACATAGACTAATCAGCTACAACTAGGGCTCCGAGGCCTGAAACCCCCTCGGTTAAGTGACCGAGCATGACACCCCCGACAAAGTATGGTCTACTTGCAATGGCAAACCAAACATGATAAACATGATAAAGTGCACTAGATGGATCTACTAGTATAACAAGAGTAATATATAATCCAATGGTGGAACATAGTTTAAAGACTAAAGACTTTATATAAGGACCCCTTGAGTCGAGCCCCCATCTTAAGACTCAATCGGTGCTAAGCCAAATCCCACAGAATACTTGAAACAATCATAACTTTAATAACTTGTAAGTAACATGACAACATGACATGAGTAGCTCTTAAACATGCTTGGCCTCGACTAGTGAGCCTAATTTGAACATAAGAGCAGGTCATAATCATACATGAACCCTTACTTTAACATGAAACGGCTCACCAGAGGTAAAAATTTTGAAAATCGAGCTCAACTTGATACTTGTAAAATCATAGATACTTTTAATGAATTCAATACATGCTTGAGAGGCCTTTATCATCATGAATTCACTTGACTTGTAAATCATGTAATAGATCATCAACAACTTCAGAATTCTTTTCATGTAATTTTATCAAACACATTTGGGTTCATGGTACTTGTTCAAAATCATGAAATTGAAGATTAAAACAGGATGAGCAAACTCAATGAAAATCAACTCACCAATATTGTAGTAAAAACCCTCATGTAGGATACCTTAAAATCCATCACAAAAGCTCATAATAGTTCATAGTTTCATAGCTCAAATCATGTATAGTCTCAATAGACAAACTAATTCATGGAATAAGCTTGAAATAGATATTCATATGTAGTCAATCAATACTTGGTAAAACCCCAATATGATTTATGCTCATATTTCATAATAAAAGATACCTATATGTCATATAACTTAGAACTATGCAATTTTCATAAAAAGAGAAGGTTGGGCTCCATGGGTGAAAGGACACATCGATGAAGACCCACGCACTTTAAAGCTTGAATTCCTTAAAATGAGTTTGAAGTAGACTTAGAGCTTGAAATGAGTCCTTGAGTTCAAAAATTATGCTTTAAATCCTTGAATTGAGTGAGAGATTTTATGAAACCTTGGAGTGGATTTTGTGAGTTATAGAGTTGAAAATTGGCTAAGTATGGAAGATTTCATGTTTAAATAGGCATAGCGCTATTACCCCAATGCTGTTGGATGAAATAAGAAAAACTAGGAAAATTTGACACAAGTCCGTATCCCAGGCATGACGTGGACCAAATACAGAGCAAGGATTTACACTAGTCCATGCCCCAAGAGTGTCATGGCCTCGGCGTGGACAGTCATTGGAATTTACAAATTAGCGAAAATTATTCTTCGCTATGCATTTCCTAAATACAGGTTATACCCATTTCACACTGAATTTTGAGCAAATCAACAATATAAAGTCAGATTTTTGAAATCATACACGAATTTTGAGACATATGAAAATTAAGATTATGGGGCATTCTGGAGCACATGAGGGGTGTTTCATATTAGTAATATATGCGACAAATACTACCTAAACATCCTAAACATGCTGGTTCAACAAAAAATAAATATCCTTGGGGAAAATGCATGCAAGAAAAACCTAGGATAAAAAATTAGGGTAGTTATGGATGCAAGCTACTCAGACATCACTGAGGCCCACAACTATCCACACCCCATCGAAAAAGATGTGCATTGTCCCCAATGCACACAATCAAAGAAAAACAAAACATAAGGGGTCAACAATCATAACTGGATGCCTAAGCACCGGTGTACACCTTGGGTTAGCTTCTAAGCAGCACTTGATTTATTGTCGCAGCATGACATAGATGGCTTGAGTACTAAAGCTTCCTCAAGCTTTTTCTCTACCTTATCAGTAGCTATAGGAGGTTCTTGGGTGCTTCCCTCAGCACTAGTTATCATCATCTTGTACTATTCAGTGTCCTTTGGATATAACTAAGCTGTTAGGCATTATGCCTCTCCAGAACTGGATCAGTTGGGGTGATACGTGTCAAAAATGGTGGTCTAGCCATTTGATTGCAACAGAATGTTGTTCCATTTACTGATTTATGATGAGGATATCTGACTTAATCTCACTCAAGGTATTATCCTATGCATTAGCCCTCCTCAATAACTAGCCAAGCATCACCTCAATTATGGAGTTCCTAGCACCCACATCTTGATTGTAGAGAGCACTTAATGGCCGCTTATACGTCCATTCTTTTTACTCCGCTCTGTGTCTTCTTGTTGTGCCCTCTGTAAGGTGCGGTTACTTTCTTGAATGCTTCTAGCCCTGGTTAGCTCTCGTATTTGCCTCACTAGCATCTCCATATTTGTATTACTTTGAGCAAGCATCCACATGAACTCCTTATTTATTCTTTCTTTCTCTAAGCTTATGCCAGCCGCACCTGGGCATTTTGTCAAAAGTGCATTCATGTGCCTCAACATATGATTCAGTCTGGCCACCATATCCATCTACTCAATAATTTATGTGTATGGTTGCTCTACAAACAGTTCTCCAAGATGGTGTTGGCACAAGCTTGACTATTTGCATCTAAGGCTCAGTAAAATATCTCAATCAGGACATTGTCCACAATGTCATGGCCCCAAACATTCCTCAAGAACTCATTAAACAGCTCCCAAGTGGTACAAATCAAATCACCAGGAAGTTGCTCAAATTTGTTGATTTGGTCTTTCAACTTGAGCTTTTTCAATCTGAGGAAGCACCTCTCCAAAAAGGCCTTCTACGAATCTGCCCAACTGGTGATCAAACTCTGCGGGAGCTCAGATAGGCATAATGTTGCATTTCTTGTAAGGGACAATGGGAAGATACGAAGTCCCACAATAGCCATAGACAGATTCTGTGTTCACATTACACTCTTGAAGATAAATGCAACATTATATAGGTGGCTATGTGGATCCTCCGATGGTAAGCCCGCAAATAGCCCATAATTCTGTAGCATCTAATGTAACCCTCTCAAGACTGTGAACTTTGTGTACCGATAGTGTTGGCAACACAGTGGCTTCAATCACCTAAATACCAATAGGATTCAGCCTGTATTGGTTCCACTGATAAGTATTGGCATTAAAATCTTGTGGCTGAGGAGCAATGTCCTCAAAAGAATGTGACTTCTTGTGATCAGCATTCTCATTCTCATTTCTGTTCAGAGCTGCGTTGGCCACCTTGTTGGGATTGTCTTGGGCCATTCTCCTAAGTGTGCAGTGAATCTCTTTGTCAAATGGAGTCAAGGGTCCACCTCAACTTTGTGTATTGGGCACACACTACACGTACACCCTACAACGAAAACAAAAACAAACACAAAATGTGAAATGTGGGGAAGAAGTATTAACACCCAAATCACTATTAATTAACTAAGTTTAGTTGTATTCCCTGGCAATGGGGCAAAAATCTTTGATGTCACCAAAGTTGCACCTCCTTTTAAAGGATAAAGCAATCGCTATCAAGAAATAGAACTTAACAAAGGTTAGGGTTGAACCCACAAGGAATATATAGACTTAAGAGAATTCAACGCTTACAATTCATGTAATTAACCAACTTATTTCCCCAAAGCGCTAGGGGTTTGTAATAATCAATTTAAAGTAAAACTAAACTAACTAACACAAGAGAGAAATAAAAATAAATATGGAGAGAAACTAGGGTATTGTGTTCCCTGTGATTTCCTAACTTAGTATTATCGAATAACCTAATTTTTTTCTAGTGTGCAGCATGCAGGATGGTAAGTTATGCTAACCAAGCCCTTTGGTCAAAGGTTAGAGGTGAATTTCACTATGTGAATTGGATCATCTCCAAAGTGTGCATTACTAACCCTTACCTATTATCCCAGTACAACCTCCCCTTGGCCCAGTTTGGTTGATTAGACGAGAACATATTAATCTTTTTTCCTATTCATTCCTATTCAGCCAGTAATACGAGGTGGGTTCTAATGTTGGACACCACTAGAAAACATGAAAAATGAAGAGAGTTAATTAATACATGGATGCGCACTTTCCAAGAATTATGAATTATCTGGTTTCACCTTGTTAATTCTTCATGGTTCCCGAAACACCCAAAAAAGGACCGAAATTGTGCTTCGAAAATGCCCATAGAACCAAAAGCCAGGGGGTTATATGCAATGTATAGGTCTTCCAACATGGAAGTGGGATATGATCAATATGAATTTTGTTACCGAGTTGCCTCGCTCATTTCAGAAGTTTGACTCCATATGGGTAATAGTTGACAGACTCACAAGGTCAGCACACTTCTTGTCAGTCAGGAGTGATTATACAGTTAAAGAGTATGCCAAGCTATACCTCAAAGAGATAGTCAAGCTACATGAAGTCCCAATCTCCATTGTATCTGATCGGGGAGCTCAATTCACTGCGAAGTTTTGGAAGTCCTTCCAAACGGGTTTAGGAACACAAGTGAATTTGAGTACAACTTTCCATCCTCAGGCAGACGGTTAAGCAGAACAAACTATTCAAACATTTGAAGATATGTTTCGAGCTTGTGCATTGGACTTTAAAGGTAGTTGGGTGGACCATTTGCCACTTATTGAATTTGCCTATAATAATAGCTACCACTGAAGTATCAAGATGAAACCTTACAAAGCTTTGTATGGAAGGAAATATAGGTTGCCAATTGGATTTTTGAAGTGGGTGAAACCACCTTGCTTGGGCCAGATCTAGTACAACAAGCTATGAAAAAAGTTAGGGTGATACAACAATGGCTAGAAACATCCTAAAGTCGTCGCAAATCATATATAGATGCTAGGAGGAAAGGACTGGAATTCTCAGTAGGGGATTGGGTACTTTTAAAGGTGTCTCCAATGAAAGGAGTTATGAGGTTTGATAAGAAAGGAAAACTGAGCCCACGTTATATAGGTCCATATAAAATTATTAAGAAGTTTGGGCAGGTTGCATATGAATTAGAGCTACCCCAAGAGCTTTCAATGGTTCATCCAGTTTTCCATGTCTCAATGCTTCGAAAATGCATAGGTGACCTATCTCATAGAACTCCTATTGAAGATGTACAAGCTACAGAAGATCTCACCTATGAAGAGGTACCTATCACTATTCTAGATCGTCAAGTTAAGAAGCTAAGGAATAAAGGAATAACTTCAGTAAAAGTACTCTGGAGAAACCAGCAAGCAGAAGAGATAACATGGAAGGCTAAAGAAACGATGAGATCTAAGTAACCTTACTTATTTGAAGCCAAGGACGAAGTGCAACATGCAGAGTTGTGGGCATTAATAGGTATGTGTGTGTTGCGTACTTAGTGTGTTTTCAAAAGTTTGTTTAAGTAAAGATTTAAACTTGGTTAAGCTATCCAATTGTGCTAACATTCAAAGATGAATGTTCCTAAGAGGGGTAGGATGTAACACCCCACATCTTACATGTACTAGTTCTATGCAAATGAAACATGATATGGTTTGGTCAAATTAGCGCATATTTTTAAAAGTGCTTGAATCTCAGATTTGAGAGCGATATGTACGTCTAACGCTTAAGAGGGTTGAGTGTATACAAGTTTTATGTCAAATTGAGGAGATCACACCCTAAACAAAGTAAGAGAATTGAGGTGCATGCAGGACTTAGGAAGCTAGCAAGTGAGTTACCTACTTGCTTATCTTAAATTTACTAGCTAGACGGAGATGAAGCCCGATGCCAAATCTGTCTGAGTCTGTGTTAAGGGTGTAAACATTAGCCCAAGTTTTACCATCATAAATAGACAATATTCATAGCCCAAGATGAATAATAAAAAGGGCCTAAGTACATTCACAATCCACTTGTTGATTTGGGCCCAAACTAAGTGAAGAAAAGTAAGAAAATGGGCAGCCAAGGCCTATCCACTTTGAAACCCATTTAGGCCTAAGTGAAAGGGATAAGCTGCTGCGTCACCCCCTTGATAATATGATGCTTAAATCACACGAAAATTTGGCCAAAGGGTCCTTTAAAAAGGCTTAAAGTAGCACCTTTAAGTCATTCTTAACTTGGAAAAAAATTAGCTTTTCACGAGCTTTCTCTCTACACTTTCTTAACTTTGCTAAGCATCCATAAGGATACTTTTAGGGCTCTTGGAGAAGATCTACACCTTAGGTTAAAGGTAAGTAAGTTTGCTTATATGTTTAGTATGGTTTTCTTATGAAAAACAAGAGACTAAACTGGTTATGTTTGTGCTGAAATTTTTGGACAGCATGTGTCCTAAGGATTGTTGTGCACTTCTCTTGTTGATTAAGAGGCTTTTATCTTTTTGGTTGGCTGGATTATGAAGTAATACTTATGTTTTTAACAAGGTTTAGTTTATTAGTGATGTGATCAGGCTGCTGCACCACTTTTACAGTCTGCAAAAATAAGTTGTTATACGATGTCGTACTTATGCTCATAATAGAAACTTGTGGGCTGATAATCGGAGATTGTTGTTTCATGTTCTCTATATACTTTAGAACTATTTTATCACTATTTTAGGACAGTTTGTATGTGTATATACGGTGTGGACTGTTTGGTTAAAGTTGGAACAGGTTTGGAATTATCGACGTCGAAATGTAGCGAAGGGATGTAACGTTATGCCGCCCACTTATGTATTGTGTAGAATTATTATGTGTTGTGCTTCTGGACTGTTGTAAGACTATTATTGCACTAAAATAGGCTCCACATGATATATATATGATAATGTGTATTAGATAGTACGATTAGGGGCGAAAAGGTTGAAAGAATACGCTCGGGTTTGTAATTATATGCTTGCTTCCCGTGTGTTATTTTTTTATAAGATTGGGCCGCCAAGATGTATCTATTGGATGATAATGCTATTTTTATCACCTACTATATTATAGATAAATATTTGGAGGAAGGGAAGGTTATCTCGAGGTAATAGTGAGGTCGTACAGTGAATAGTGCAAGGCTACTCGATTTTGTATTACTTGGCATGAAATCGTGATTCTTCTTTGGCACATAAAGGCACTTACCAACTCCGACACAACTATTATCCATGTCTCTACTCTTTCACGTGTTCATATGCTCCCATACATAGTCACCTTCAAATTTGCATATATACGTAGATACCAAGTTACATGGGTTCTTGTTGCTAAATAAAGTTCACAAGTTGTTTCATCTCATATGCATTTCATTATTTGTGTAACATACGCTTTTCATTGTTGTATTGTCTTATATGATTATTTACATTTCACATGCTACATCTATAATTCTGCATCTCCAATATTATGACCACCAAAAGAATCATCTCAAAAGTAATTGAAAGATAAAGTAGCTTATTGATGGGTGGTAACCTGAGGGGTGGAAGAATCACCTAGCCAGGGCTGATCCTGATATAGATTTACCACTGATCAACTGGTCATTTGTATTACATGTTGTGCACAGATCATAGAGTAAAGATAAAGTAATAAAAGGAACATAAAGTACATGATCCCATAGTATAACTAAAGGTGGTCTCTTACCCTACACTAGTGCATAGTTTCATTTGAGTTGTTACTTCATATACAATATTACCCACCTTACATATTCAGTATACTATCTCGTACTGACATACCTTATGGGGGACTTGCATTTCTTGCTGCACGTACAGGTGCTAGTAGATCTCCTTAGTAGGAGTACAGGATATCCAACTGTTGTTACCAAGCTCTAAGTTCCTTCGGAGCTTTGTGTGTCTAGAACTTATATTTTTCTATTGTTAGTCGAGGCGAGGCCTGTCCTGACCCTTATCAAATACTTTTCCTTATCTAGAGGTTTCGTAGACTATGTAAATTAAAGTAAGATCATTTCTCGTACTTTAGACAAAGTGGCTCCAACAGTCTAGTCATATGTATTTTCCTTTGGCTTCGTATTACTTTCTACTTTCTTAAAAGCATGGTGAATATGGAAACCCCTTATAATAGGTATAGAAGGTGCTTAGGTACAGGTTGGTTCTCGCGAGCCTTATCGGCAACAAGTGCCAGTCCGCCTTAATAGGACTTTAGGCATGACAGTTGTAATTCTCGATAGGAGATTGGCTATTGTTGAAGGTATCACCATGAAACACCCCTCATGTGCTGCAAAATGCCCCATAATCATAATTTCTATATCTCACAAAAACCATGCGTGATTTTGGAAATTCGACTTCCAATGAGCATCCGTGCCCTCAGCATGACAAAACCTGGTTATGGATTAGTGTTGGATTCTTCTTCGCATTTGGTCCGCATCGTGTACTGGATACGGACCAGTGTAATTTTTCCTTTTTATTTGATATTTCATCCAAAGGTATTGGGGTAATAGCTCAATGTCCATTTAAACGTGAAATCCTTCATTCTTAGTCAGTTTTCAACTCTAGAGCTCACAAAAACCCTCTCTAAACCTCTTCAAAACATTATCAAAACCTCCATCAAAATTCAAGGATCTCAAGAACAACTTTGGATTTCAAGGATCCAATCCAAGCTTCAAGTCTCCTTCAAGTTCACTCTAAGAAATTTCAAGTTTAAGGTATGTGGGTCTTCATCTGTGGGTCCTTTCACCCATGGAGTCCAACCTTCTCATTTTATGAAAATTGCATGATTTCAAGTTGTATTACTTATGGGTATCTCTTATTACGAATTATGAACGTAAATTATGTTGGGTTTTATCAAGAATTGAATGATTATGCAAGAATATCCGTTTTAATCTCATACCGAGAGTTGATTTATATCTATTGAATCTATGTATGATGTGAGCTATGAAAACTATGAACTATTGTGAATTTTGAGATGAATTCCAAGATACCCAAAGTGAGGGTTTTACTACAATATTAGTGGGCTGATTTGAATGGATTTTACTCCTTTGTATACTCTTGAGTTGCATGATTTTGAACATGTGTCATGAACCTACCATGTGTTTGATTAAATTACATGACAAGAATTCCTAAGTTGGTGATGAACCATTACATGATTTACAAGTCAAGTGATTTCATGATAATTATGGGCTTCCAAGCATGTGTTTAGTTCATGAAAGATATCTATGATTTTACAAGTGACAAGATGAGTCCTATTTAAAGATTCTATCCTCTTGTGAGCCATTCATGTCAAGTTGATGGATCAAGCATGATTACTATTTTACCCTCATGTTCAAGTTAAGCTTACTAGAAGAGGTCAAGCACGTTAATGAGCTACTCATGTCATGATTCATGTCTCTTACAATTTATGCATGTTATGATTAAACTAATGATTATTTCAAGTACTCTGTGGGATTAGACTTGGCACCGATTGAGTCTTAAGGTGGGGGCTCGACTCAAGGGTCCTTATATAATGTCTTTAGACTCTAAACTATGTGTCACCATAGGATTATACTAATTTCCTAAATGAACTTTACTAGTGGATCCATCTAGTTCATGTTATCATGTTTGGTTTACCTTGGCAAGTAGACCACACTAAGGGGGTGTCATACCTTGTCACCTTATCGCGAGGGTGTCATGCCTCATCACCTTTCTGAGGGGGTATCATGCATTGGATTCCAAGTAGTAACTCAGTTGCTCTATGTCAGTTAAGGTCTCCTCCCACATATGTATGATCTATTATGCAAGTTAAGTGTATTACATGCATGTTATATTACAAGCATTGATCATACATGTCATATTGAGATTATATCTATTGCCTATATGTATGCTTTTTGAATATTATAGCTTAAGTCTTTGTTGCACTGTACCTCGCATACTTAGTACATTCAAAGTACTAACGCATACTCTATGCCTACATGATATTACCATATAGGAACTGGAGCTCCTATTCGATCCTCCTCCTCCACGTGGCTAGTTCGATTCTTTAAGAAAGCTTTTCTGTGAATCCTCAATTCCGGGGACAATATCTATTTTATTCATGCTATGTGGAGACTTGGTGATATCACATATGAAGATCTACTCCATCGAAGGACAAGAATGAAAAGGATGAAGCTTTAGAAGATCAAAGGAGGCCCATAACAAGATCTCAAACCAAGAAGTTTAATGATAAGCTCAATGGGCTTCAATTGCAGATCCAAAGGTGTCTTGTTGGGGAAGAAGAGCTAAAGCCCAAGAAGGATAAATTTTCCAAATGGTACAATTATTTGGTGGCCCAAATTCAATTTCAAGATGAAGAATTTTAGGGTTAAATTTTGTGCAAATAAGTCCAAGAAGAGTCTAAGAATTAGCCACAACAAAGGTTGCTTTCTGCCCAAGTTTGCAGAGAAGACTAGTCAAAACTTCCAAATTTGTCAAGATTCTTTTCCTAGTTGAGTATTACCTTTTTTCATTATTTATATATAGGCTATTAATGTTTTCCTTTTTCTATTTAAGGTATCCTAGTACCATTTAATGCTTTCCTAGAACTACTAGGTCTATTCCTAGTTAAGATATCTTTATTTCCTTTCTAGAGTAGGATTTACCATGTAATTTTCTTTCTAAGTTTTGGATACTCCTTGGGCCTAACCCAAGGAGTCTTGTACATCCAAGGACCCTATAATATATATAGGAGTCTTTTTTCTTTCATTAAAGACAATCACATTGATGTTTAATAATATTTGAGAGAGTTCTATTAAACCTTTGTGACTTGTTTTTTGAGAATTTATCTTTAAACTTTTACTTGTTCACAGTTTGAGGTATAAAGTACTTTCTTTTTGTGATATATTTGATTTCTTTTTGGTATTCTTTAGAAGGTGATTTGTTTACATGCTAATTATTATCTTTAGATACTCATAAAGTGGTCAAGATCCGAATCTAACTTTTTCATTCATTTTCGCAAGTAAAGGTATTGGATTTCTTCCATAAATCTTTACATTGTTATTTGGATCTTTTCATGGCCTTAGAATATCAATTTCTTGGAAATTCTTGGATCTTCCTTTGAATTTTTCATATTCTTAATTAATTTGTATCTTTCTTTTTTTGTTGTTGCTTCCGCATTCTAGTACTCACTTCATCTTAGTATTGTTTCTAACCTCGATCCTATCAAGTGGTATCAGAGCAGTTCTATCAAGATTCCGTTCTTGGTAAATCTTGGAATTTCTTAAATATAAAGAGCAAACAAAAGTTAAAAAAAAGTTTTAAATAAGGAGATAACTTTCTCCCTAAGAAATCCGTTTACTTATCCTCAAAATCATGCATTAATTATTTCCAAATAAAAAGGAATTAAGAAGAGGGGATTCTAAATCTTTGAGGATACGAAAATTTTTTTTGCTTATTCTTATATAATTCTAAGTAATTTCCTTTCTATTCGTGTTTTGTTTCAATGAAATCCTACTAGGACTAGTTCTTTACTTTCTTTTGCTCCCCAAAAATCTACACTTTATTACTAAGAACTTGATACTTGTTTTGGTTTAATTATAAGCCTACAAAGTACTCTTGTTCAAAGATTATTTGAGGGGAAAAAGGCCAGTGTGAGTGAGTTTAAAAGAGGGTAAAAGCCATATTAAGTGTGTGATTGATATTTTCCTTTAAGATGTCTAATTCAGGTGCTGATGAAGAAAGGGCTCGTTTAGAAGCTTAGATCAAAGGATGGAATGACCTCACCCTTCAAGCTATGCACCAACAATTCGAGAGATGGAACCTTCAATCTAAAGAGATGAGAAATATGATTAATGAGCAAAATGAGACCATAGCTGCAATTAGGATGAGAATAATGTTTTACCACCCAATAATGTTAGACCCCTAGTTAGAAGAAATGTACCCCATGCCCCTTTTGTAAATCTTGAATATGATAATGATGATTTTGATAGTGAACTTAATCTAGAAAGAAGAGATAAGAGGGGACAAATAGGTAGAGTAGAAGATGATTTAGAACTATCCAATTAGTATAATTGGAGTAGTTAAGAGAATTATGACCATTAATTTGGGTACTAGTGATGAAGGACAGAGTGAGAATTTGTTCCATACTAGATGTGGAATAAAGGGGAGGACTTATTCTATGATTATTGATGGGGGAAGTTGTGCAAATGTGGTGAGTTCATATTTGGCCTATAAGCTAGGAATTGCATGCATGAAACACTCTACCCCATATAGGCTTCAATGGCTGAATAATAGTGGAGAGGTAAAAGTAAACAAACAATGCATGATTTCATTCAATGTTGGTAGGTATGAAGACAAAATTCTTTGTTATATAGTTCCAATGCAAGCATGTCATGTTTAACTTGGCCGACCTTAGCAATATGATAGGGATACTACTCATCATGGGAGAAAGAATAGGTACAGTCTTCTGCATAAAGGTAAGAAATTTACTCTTGCACCATTATCTCCTTCAAAGTGTTTGAAGATCAGAAATGATTAAGGGAAACAATGGTAAAGCAAAGGGAAGAGATAAAATTGAGCTTGAGATAAAAGAAAAGGACCAAGAGATAGAAAAAAGAGAGATGGCCGAGAAAAAGAGAGAGAGGGCAAAAAATTGAGTAAAGAGGTAAAAGAG
Source organism: Solanum clarkiae (assembly GCA_011800125.2). NCBI lineage: Eukaryota > Viridiplantae > Streptophyta > Magnoliopsida > Solanales > Solanaceae > Solanum > Solanum clarkiae. The sequence goes on along the minus strand of JAABOM020000084.1, from coordinate 7,684,375 downwards.
GACTTGAGCAAAAAATAAAAAGTTTTGGTGAGAGGAAAGAGGCTAAGGAAAAGAAAAAAGAGTATCTTTCTGTAAAAGCCAAAGAGTGTCTGAATGCTAGAAAAGAGGGTTACCCATAGTACTACTTACTTACAAAGAAGTGTTGATTAACTTTGAAGAACTAACTCCTTCTTTACCAAATAGTGTTTCTTCTCTTTTGTAGAGTTTTAAAGATGTTTTTCCTGATGATACTCCAAATGGGGTTCCACCTTTGAGAGGGACTGAGCACCAAATAGACTTGTGCCTGGGTATCAACTACTCCATTGAAGGACAAGGATGAAAAGGATGAAGCTTTAGAAGATCAAAGGAGGCCCATATGAAGATCTCAAATTAAGGAGTTTAATGATAAGCTCAATGGGCTTTAATTGCAAATCCAAAGGTGTCTTGTTGGGGAAGAGGAGCTAATGCCCAAGAAGGATAAATTGTCCAAATGGTACAATTATTTGGTGGCCCAAATTCAATTCCAAGATGAAGAATTTTAGGATTAAATTTCATGCAAATAAGGCCAAGAAGAGTCCAAGAATCAGCCACAACAAAGGTTGTTTTCTGCCCAAGTTCGCAGAGAAGACTAGTCAAACTTTCCAAATTTGTCAAGATTCTTTTCCTAGTTGAGTTTTACCTTATTTCCTTATTTATATATAGGTTATTAATATTTTCCTTGTTCTATTTAAGGTATCTTAGTACCATCCTAGAACAACTAGGTCTATTCCTAGTTAAGGTATCTTTATTTCCTTTCTAGAGTAGGATTTACTTTGTAATTTTTTTCTAGGTTTTGGATACTCCTTGGGCCTTACCCAAGGAGTATTGGACGTCCAAGGACCCTATAATATATATAGGAGTCTTTTTTCTTTCATTAAAGACAATTAGATTGACATTAATAATATTTAAGAGAGTTCTATTGAACCTTTGTGACTTGTTCTTTGAGAATTTATCTTTAAACCTTTATTAGTTCATAACTTGAGGTATAAAATACTTACTTATTGCGATATCTTTGATTTCTTTTTGGTATTCTTTAGAGGGTGATTAGTTTACATGCTAATTATTGTCTTTAGTTACTCATAAAGCGGCCAAGATCCGAATATAATGTTTTGATTCATTTTCTCAAGTAAAGGCATTAGATTTCTTCCATAAATCTTTACGTTGTTACTTGGATCTTGTCAAGGCCTTAGAATATCAATTTCTTGGAAATTCTTGGATCTTTCCTTTGAATTCTCATATTTTTAATTAGTTTTTATCTTTCTTTTTTTTTGTTGTTGCTTTCGCATTCTAGTATTCACTCCATCTTAGTATTGTTTCTAACCTCGATCCTATCACTCGTTCCTTATGTTGGATACTTATTATCATGAGGATGAGCCTGGGAAGTGTCTTGGCCCCTGCTCCATTCTTAAGTAGAGATGTTGTTGGATACTATATGCTTATGAGCTCGACTCTTCTTGTGTTTTATGATTATGAAAGACTTCCCTTAGTCCCACTTCCCTTTTGAATAATTGACTCTTGCTATTGCCTTATTTTGCTTCTGTAACCAAGGATGTGCATATGATATGCTAAGAGGCTTGTTTGGGTTATCACGAAACTTTTCATTTGCTGTGTTTTATCTAGGCCCTAGGCTTAGGTCATGACAAGCTTGATATCACAGCATTAGGTTGTTAATGGTCCTCAGAAATCCACACATCTTGTCAAGTTGTATTCATGGCTGTGAAGCGCGCTGCAACTATGAATAGGAGGCTATGAGGTGTTTCTGGAAATGTTTCACTTCTTTATGATCTATGTCATGCTTTAGATGTAAATACAAGGCTCTCCGCCTAACAAATGCTCCTCTTCTAGATCATGCTACTACCTAGAGGAAGACTAAGGAGAGGTCGTACACCCGAGAAGCAACCGGCCCCTCCCGCTCCTCAAGCTTTTCAAGATGGAGGGATGGCCCAAGATATTCCGGAATGCTATCACTATGTTGGCCCATGCTATGACCAACCAATTGAACCAAGGGGCCCAAGGTCCTCATCTTCCTACTTCGGCCTCAAGGGTGAGAGATTTCACAAGTATGAACCCTCCGGAGTTTCATGGGTCCAAGCCAGAGGAAGATCCCCAAGAGTTCATTGATGAGGTGCTATCTATCATGGGGGTGAATTCAGAGGAGAAGGCTAAATTAGCGGCCTAACAACTCAAAGGTCTGGCCCAAATTTGGTTCGATAAATGGAAATTGGAGAGGAGAAATGATGATGCTATTCTTTGGGTGGAGCTCAAATCTGCATTCCTCAACTAGTTCTTCCCTATTGAGTTGAGAGAGGTTAAGATAATGGAGTTCATGAATCTTAAGAAAGGTTTCATGAGTGTGAGGGAGTATGCCCTCAAATTCAACAAGCTCTCAAAGTATGCTCCTCATTTGGTTACCAACCCTAGATCAAGGATGAACAAGTTTATGTCGAGGGTATCTAACTTGGTGAATGAAGAGTGTTGTACCTCCATGCTAGTGAGGGATATGGACTTGTCTCGGCTCATGACATATGTCAAACAACTTTAGGGGGAGAAACTTAGGAAGAGAAGAAGTGGGGAGTCCAAGAGGGCTCAGTTTGAGGGTGACTTCAAAGGTTCCAAGGGTGGCTGCTTCCAACAAGGCCACAAGTTCCAAGGTCAAGGGTCCTCTAATGCTCCTAACAAGAGGTTTGCTAATGATAGGATGTCTAACCCAAGGTTCTAAGGTGGCAATGGTGGAACGACTAATCCTAGGTGCTAAAAGTGTGGGAGAAACCATGGTGGTCCATGTTTGAAGAACTCTAATGCTTGCTTCGGTTGTGGTGAATTAGGTTACAAGATTGTTGATTACCTTCATGCTCAACACAATGGTATAGATCATCATCCTCAAGTCCAAGGTGCTAATGCAGGTCAAAGGGCAAAAGGAGGCCAACAAGGGGTTGCTCCAAGGAAAAATAGGTTCTATGCTCTCCAAGGAAGGTAATGAATGGATGAGGTGCCTGATGTTGTTACCGGTATGTTAAAGGTTTTCGATTATGATGTGTATGCTTTGATAGATCCGAGTGCCACTCTTTCTTTCATTACTCCTTTTATTTTCAATAAGTTTCATGTGTATCCCCAATTGTTGTGTGAACCTTATGAAGTGTCTTCTCCCGTTGGTGAGTCCATTATTGCTAAAAGAGTCTATAGGATTTCCCCTTGTTCATATTGCATAAAATTTTGCCTTGTAATTTTGTAGAACTTGACATGGTGGATTTTGATATTATTCTTGGAATGGATTGGTTACATGCATATCATGCTTCCATGGATTGTAGGACCCGTAAAGTGAGATTCCAATTCTCTAATGAGCCCGTCCTTGAGTGATAAAGTTGTAGTCTGGTGGTTAAGGGTAGATTCATTTATCATCTTGAAGCCCAAAAATTAATTTATAAGGGTTGCATTTACCATCTTGTAAGGGTTAGGAATGTTGAGTCTAGAGTCCTTCCTATTGAGTCGGTTCCGGTTGTCAATGAGTTTCTTGATATATTTCTCGATAAGCTTCTCGGTGTTCCTCCCGAAATGGAAATAGACTTTGGTATAGACCTCCTCTCCGATACATAACCCATTTCCATTCCCCCTTACATAATGGCCCCGGCGGAGTTGAAGGATTTGAATGATCAATTGAGGGATTTGTAAAAGAAGGTTCATAAGGCCTAGCAAGTCACCTTGGGGTGCACTAGTGTTTTTTGTAAAGAAAAAGGATGGTTCCCTTAGAATGTGCATTGATTACCGGCAACTCAATAGAGTCACTATAAAGAACAAGTATCCTCTATCAAGGATTGATGACCTTTTTGATCAACTACACGGGTCTAGTCACTTTTCTAAGATTGATTTTCATTCCTTGTACCACCAAGTGAAGTGAGGGAGTGTGATATTCCCAAGATGACCTTTTTGACTAGGTATGGGCATTTCGAATTTGTTGTAATGTCTTTTTGCTTGACTAATGCACCGGCAATATTTATGGATCTTATGAATAGAGTCTTTGAACCCTACCTTGATATGTTTGTTGTAGTCTTTATTGATGATATATTGATTTATTCCCAGAGTGAAGAAGAACATGTGAATCATTTTAGGGTGGTCTTGTAAATTTAAGGAATGAGAGGTTGTTTCCTAAATATGAAATGTTTGAATTTTAGTTGAAAGAGGTTCCATTCCTAGAGCATGTGGTATCGGGTGATGGAATTAAAGTGGACCCTAAGAAGATGGATGTGATAAGGAATTGGCCTAGGCCCTTGACTTCGATGGATATTAGGAGTTTCTTGGGCATGGTTGGTTACTATCGGCAGTTTGTGAATGGTTTCTCTTCTATTGCTTCCCCTATGACAAAGTTGACCTTTAAGAAGGCATTATTTGTTTGGACCGATGAATGTGAAAAGAGTTTCCAAACTTTGAAAGATGACTTTATCTTCGCTCCTATTTTGGTTTTACCGGAAGGGCTAGATGGGTTTGTGGTTTATTATGATACCTCAAGGATTGATTTGGGGTTTGTTTTGATGAAAATGGCAAGGTTATAGCATTAGGAAACTTATGGTGCATGAGTGAAATTATCCCATTCATGATCTTGAATTGGCGGTCGTGGTGTTTGCTTTGAAAAATTGGCATCATTGTTTGTGTGAGATTCATGTAGATGTGTTTACTGACCACAAGATTCTCCAATATGTGTTCACACAAAAAGATCTTAACTTGAGGCAAAGAAGGTGGTTAGAACTCCTTAAGGACTATGACATGAGTGTACACTATCATCCCGGCAAAGTTAATGCTATGGCCAATGCTCTAAGTAGAGTGTCCATGGGTAGTCTAGCTTATATTGATGTTGGTAACAAGAAGGTGGCAAGACAAGTTAACCGGTTAGCTAGGTTGGGGGTTAGGTTGAATGAAGTTGAAAATGGTGGTGTAGTGGTTGTTGATGGTTCTAAATCTTCCTTGATTGAGGAAGTCAAGTCAGAACAAGACCTTGATCTCTCCTTGCTAGAGTTGAAGGCTTTGGTGAAGGATGGTAAAGTAGAGGCTTTCTTCCAAGGGCGAAATGGTGTCCTTAGGTACCAAGGTAGGTTATGTGTGCCTGTTGATGACTTGAGGGAGTTAATTTTGAAGGAGGCCCATAATTCATCCTATTCTATTCACCCCGGTTCCACAAAAATGGATAGAGACTTGAGAGAGGTGTATTAGTAGGGTGGTATGAAGAGAGATATTGCCAAGCTCATCGCTGGGCGTCACAATTGCCAACAAGTGAAAGACGAACATTAAAGGCCAGGTGGCCTAGCCCAAGACATAGAAATTCCTACTTGGAGTGGGAAGAGATCAACATGGATTTTGTGATTGGTTTGCATAAGACTAGGAAACACTTTGATTCTATTTGGGTTGTTGTTGATAGGATGACTAAGTGGGCTCACTTTTTACTAGTTAAAACAACTTATGGTGCCGAAGATTATGCCAAGTTGTCTATTCATGAGTTGGTTAGATTGCATGGGGTACCCTTGTCTATCATTTCGGATCATGGTGCTCAATTCACTTCTCATTTTTGGGGATCCTTCCAAAAGGGTCTTGGTACCAAAGTCAACCTTAGCAAGGCTTTTCATCCTCAAACGGATGGTCATGCTAAAATAACTATCCAAATTCCTCAGTATATGCTTAGGGCTTGTATTGTTTAAGGTAGTTGGGATGAACATCTTCCACTTATTGAATTTGCTTACAACAATAGCTACCACTCAAGCATTGGCATGGCTCCTTTTGAATCTTTATATGGTAGGCATTGTAGATCCCTGGTTGGGTGGTTTGATGAAGGGGAGATGTTTTTGTTAGGCCCCAATTTGGTTATGGAGGCATTGGAGAAGGTGAGGTTGATAAGGGAGAGGTTGAAGACGGATCAAAGTAGACAAAAGTATTATTCCGATGTGAGGAGAAGAGACCTTGAGTTTAATGTTGATGATTGGATTTACTTGAAGGTCTCACCAATGAACGGTGTGGTACGGTTTGGAAAGAGAGGGAAATTGAGCCCAAGATTTGTGGAACCCTATGGAATTTTGTGGAGAGTTAGTAAAGTTGCCTACGAATTGGAGTTTCCTGCGGATATCAACATAGTTCATCTGGTCTTCCGTGTATCTATGTTGAGGAAGTGTGTGGGTAACCCAAGTGTTATGCCCTTAGAGGTTATGGGTGTTGTGGAAGATAATTTGACCTATGAGGAAGTCCTGGTGGAGATATTGGATAGACAAGTGAAAAGGTTGAGGAGCAAAGATGTAAGATCCATCAAGGTCCTTTGGAGAAATCAACAAGTCGGAAGTGCCACATGGGAAGCCGAAGCAAACATGAAAGCGATATCCGTACCTCTTTCACTCTACTCAAGCCAAAGGGAATAAATTAAGTCCCATCTATGATTTCAAGTCTTAAGTTTCAACCCTCATGTCATTTTTGCTTGCATTCATGTTTATGGTAACAAGTTTATAGTGATTGCTGACATTCATGTTGGGACTTTTTGAAAATGATATTTAAATACATATGTCTCATTCATGTCAGGCTGAAAGTGTCCCGATCAAAGCCTAGGACCTAGATGTTACACAAAAAATGGGGAGATTGAAGGAACCCTAAACAAGCCTCTTAGCATATCAATCACACATCCTTGGTCGCGGAAGCAAAAAACATCAACAACAAGTGACATAAAGAAGAGAAACGGAACTAAGGGAAGTCTTTCCTATCGAGAAAGAAGAGGCATAAGCATCGCCTCTCGATCCAATCCTTGGATAATCATAAAATACTTAAGAGTTAAGCTCAAATATAAATACATCAATTGTTCTAACAACACCTCTAAACATAGATTGGAGCGGGGGCCAAGACACCTTCCCGACTCACCCTCATAGTATCAAGTGTCCAACATAAGGAAATAACAAAAGGCAAGAGTAACATAGATAGTGTCCTCGAACTTGAGGACTCACCAAGCGTATCTCCAAAGCACTGAACTAGCCACGTGGATGATGATCGAGAGGTGCTCCGATTCCTATATGGTAATATCACGTAGGCATAGAGTATGCATTAGTACATTTGAATGTACTAAGTATGTAGGATGCGATGCAATAATACATAAGTCAATATAGTCAAAATTCAAATTCATAAGTAATGGATAAGTATAGTATCAATATGGCATGCATGATTAATGCATAAAGTAAAATATGCTTGTAATTCATATAACTTGTATAGAACATAATACATGTGTGGTAGGAGACCATATAGACCAAGCAACTATTACTTGGAATCCACGGCATGTCACCCCCATGGAAGGTGATTAAGCTACCTACCCCTCAACGTGGTAGTACCGGCATGTCACTCCCAGACGAGGTGGTCAAGGTACATACCCCTCAACGTGGTAGTACGGGCATGTCACCCCCGATGAGGTGGTCTAGGCATGTCACCCCCTCAAAAAGGTGATTGGACATATCACGCCCCAACAAGGTGTGGTCAACTTGAAACACTATAGATACTTATCATGAATTCAATACATACATATAATCCCTTAATTATCATAAGGCCCCTTGACTTATAAACCATATATTAGATCATCAATACCTCAAGAATCCTTGTAAAGACATTTTATCAAAAACTTGGTGGGTATGCAATGCTAGTTCAAAATCATGCAATTCAAGAGTGAAACAGTATGAGACAATTCAATGTAAATCAACCCACCATAATATAGTAAAATCCTCATGCAAGATACCTTAAAACCCATAGTTTAATAGCTCAAAACATGCATAGTGTCAATAGATGAAACAATTCATAATATAAGTTTGATATAGTTAAACATGCATAATCAATCAATCAATCTTTCACAAAATCCTAAATTAATTTGTAATCAAAATTCATAATAAGAGATAACGATAGATGATACAACTTGAAAATATGTGATTTTCATAAAAAGGAGAATTGGGCTCCATGGGTGAAAGGACCAAATGGATGAAACCCACATGCCTCAAATTTGGAGCTTTCCTTGATGTAGAGTTGAAGAGAACTTGAAGCTTGAATAGAGTTCTTGAGATACAAGATTAAGATTGGGACACTTGAATTTAGATGAAATATTTCGTTAAGTGCTAGAGAGGTTTTTGAGAGTGTCTTGAATGATATAGAGTTGAAAAAATGGCTAAGTATAGGTGTTTTCATACAGGTGCGGGAATGGGGCTATGTACCCAAGGCCCTTTGGGCCGAAATAGAACTTTCAAGAAAAATTAACACTAATCCACACCCCTGGCGCATCGTGGCCAATACGCGGATTGCCATTGGAGTTCGAATTTTTGCAAAAATGATTTTTCACTATCGAGTCCTCTAAAATCGGGATTATACCCATTTTTTACTCAATTTTTTCCCCTGATCAAGAATACGAAATTGGATTTTTGATATCACGCGCGGGTTTTGAGATGTATGGAATGTCACGACTTAAGCCTAGGGCCTTGACGCGACACGGCGAATGGGAACCCAAAGGGACCCTAAACAAGCCTCTAAGCATATCATTTACACACCTTTGGTCGCGAAAGCAAAGTAAGCAACAATAAGAGAGTATAAACAAGGATGAAGGGACTAAGTCTTTATAAGCATAAATCATCAAAAGAGTCAAAGCTCAAAGTATAATTACATCACTTGTCCAACAACACCTCTAAAACTGGAATTGAGCGGGGACTACGACACTTTCCGGGCTCACCCTTGTAGTATCAAAGTTCAACATAAAGAGATAGCAAAAGTAAGAGTGCAAAGCTAGTGTCCCCGATCATGAGGACTCACCAATAGCTTATCTTCAAGATGATCAACTAATCCCAGGGAGCATGATCGTAAGGGGCTCCGATTTCTATATGGTAACATCATGTAGGCATAGAATATGCATTAGTACGTTTGAATGTACTAAGTATGTATGATGCAATGCAACAAAATATAGGTGATATAGTCAAAATGCATAATTATAAGCAAAGGACAGTATATTAACAATATGGTATGCATGATCAATGCTTGAAGTAAAACATATTTGTATAGAACACATTACATGTGTAGGAAGAGACCATCATCATAGACCAAGCAAAATAGTACTTGGAATCCAAGGTATACCATCCCCTTGGAAGGCGATTGAGGTATCTGCCCCTCAATTGGTAGTACGGGCTTGCCACCCCTCGACAAGGCGATTGAGGTATCTACCCCTCAATTGGTAGTACGGGCTTACCACCCCCCGACAATGCGATTGAGGTATCGAACCCTCAATTGGTAGTATGGGATTACCACCCCCCGACAAGGCGATTGAGGATTAGCACCCCCTCAACAAGGTGTGGTCAACTTGCTACACTATAGAATTTTTTAAGAAAATAAAAATACATTACTTTCATCATCATAAAGTCACGTAGTTCAAAAGTCATGGAATAGATCATCAGTAACTCAAAAATCCTTGACTAGACATTTTATCAAACACTTGGTGGGTGTATAATGCTAGCTCGAAATCATACAATTCAAGAGTGAAATCATGTGGGAAAACTTAATGTAAGTCAACCCACCAACACTTGGTAACACCCTCATGCAATATACATTGAAACCCTTCAGCAAATCTCAAAATGGATCATAAATTCATAGCTCAATATATGCTTAAACAATCACATTTTTATAAAACCCCAACATCGTTCATAATCAATTCATAATAAGAAATACCTATAGATAAATCAACTTGAAAACATGTAATTTGCATAAAAACGAAGGTTGGGCACCATGGGTGAAAGGACCCAATGGTTGAAATCCACATACCTCAACTTTGGAGATTTTCTTAATGAAGGTTTGAATGAGGACTTGAAGTTTCAATGAATTCCTTGTGATCTGGAAGTGAGTTTGGGACACTTGAATTGGGTGAAATATTTGGCTGAGTGTTAGAGATGGTTTTGGGGAATCTCTTCAATGAAGAGAGCTTTGGGGAATGTCTTCAATGATATGGATTGAAAAATGACTGACTAAAGTATTTTTACGATAGGAAGGCTTATTCCAATGCCTCAAAGCCTTGAACCAAAATAGTGAAATGGAAACAAAAACACTCAGGTCTGCGCCCTAGTCCTGTCGCGCCAAGGGCGCGGATCGATTTTGGATAAGAAATTTTTTGGAAAATCAAATTTTGATACGGTTGCTCTAAAAATTGGGGTTAGACTCACTTTCCACTCAATTTTGCCCCTGATCATGAATATGAAGTTGGATTTTCGATATCACACATGATTTTGAGATATGAAAATTACGATTATGGGCATTTCGAGGCACATTTTCAAGAACTTTTTGGGGCATTTCAATATCCCTACCTTGGGAAGATTTGTCCACGAATGTCAAAGAAGTGTACATAAGAAAAGTAATCATTATGGGATCAGCCCCAATAAGAATGCAACAATGCACTTAAACACCAGTTTCAAAAATGTCAACATAAGTGTCAAAATCACCATGAATATTGTGAGTCATTAGATTGACGATGGCACCTAAATCACATAATGCCTTTGTGAATTCCACATCTCCGATGGTGCAGAGTATGGTGAATGCCCTAGGATCCTCTTTCATCTACACCAAGTACCTTGTTACAATAACACTACGATGTTGAAGCTCCTGTTAGAGATCTTAGCTTATAGACCATTTCTTTGCCACAAAGTTCATCATGAACTTTGTGTACTCGATATTTTCTGCAACGCCTCAATAAGAGGAATGTTGATCGTAAGTTGCTTCAACATAGTGATTAAGTGCTGTAACTTACCTTCCTCCTCCTTCTTTTTGAGTCTTTGAGGGAAAGGAGGTGGAGATCAAGGTATGGGTTTCAATTTCCTTGGTGTCACTACCTCATTGCTCACCCCATCCTTGGGGTTAGCTTCCTCAGTATCTACATCTTTGCTTTCTACCATCTCTTAACGAACCTCATCATCATCAAAGGGCATCAGTGGGTTAATGATCTACTTGCTAACACATGTTATCATTATCATGCATGCACTGCCCATCATTCTTTAGATTCTGCAGTATGTTGCTTGGTAATGTACCTTACTGATGCAGGTTTAACTAAGTAGACATCTGATCAAACTGTCACTCCAATTGCTTGATAGCAATGACATGAGAGTCGATCTTTTGATTAATGCTTAAGATGTCAGATTTCCTCCCCTTCATGGTCTCGCCCTGAGCATCAGCCTTCTTTAACAATTTGTTAAACATCTCCTCAATCCTAGAACTACCAGCCTCAGAATCACGATTGTGTGGTGGAACATAAGGACCATTCCTATAACTATCACTCCATCCCTAATCAGCATCTCTGTCCTGGCCTTTATTCCTATCATAGTAACTCTTTCCGTTGTTGTTTCTGAAATCACCATCCCTATTGAAGTTCTGGCCTTGATTCCCTTGACCTTGGCGCCAATAGTTCTGATTGGACCCTTGGGCATTTGTCCAGAAACCCCCTATTTGATCAATTGCAAAGCAAGTGTCTTCCTTATAATAGAGCTCCTCATACATGGGTACTTATGGACGTGATCATTGACGGCATTTACATGCTCTTCACTTTGATTCATCAACAACCCCACATTAGTACCGATCCGAGCCAACTTTTGCATCTCTTCATGTATCTTTGCTTGCTCTGAATAGTACTAAGTAAAAAAGACATTTTAGTTATTGATCTTTTGAGCCCCATGCATGGTTCATCTTTTCAACCTTTTTCAGTTGTTCATCCACAACAAAAAATAGACAATCTAAGAATGAGTCGCCAGTGATTATGTCGGCCACCGCTTTGTAATTATCATCAAGTGCTCGATAGAAGATCTCTACCAAGGAATCATCAGTGATTTTGTTGTCTGAAACACTACAAAATACTTTGTAAATCTCTCCCATGTGTTGATCGAATCACCAGATAACTCCTCAAAATTTTTGATCTGTTCTTTCAACTTCAGTTTCTTTGACCTAGGAAAGAACATCTCCAAAAAGGCTTTTTGCATATCTACTCAGGTGCTGATTGAACTTTGTGGGATTTTCGATAACTGTAGTGTCACTTCGCCTGTTAGAGACAATGAGAAGACACAGAGCTCAATGATATCCATAGATAGATTTTATTTCTCGTCATACTCTTATAGATGAAGATGATTTTGTGTAGATAGTTATGTGAATCCTCTAATGGTAAGCCCGTGAACAACTCTCTATTCTACAACATTTGTAACAAACCACTCAAAACAACAAATTTTATGTCATCTAGTAAAGGAGGTAACACAATAACTTTGGTCACATCCACCGCCATAAGGTCAAGTCAATATTGATTCCATGTGTTGGTAGCAACTCAAAGATCCTATAGTGGCGGATACGCATCCTTAAGTAGTGGTGGGTTATCATTGTTTTGATTCAGTGTTACATTTACAACATTATTTGCAACATTTTTCATGTTTTCTTAGGCCATTCTTCTCAGCGTTTGCTGGATCTCTTGGTCAAACACAGTCAAGGGATTGCCTCGACTACGAGTTTTGGGCATACACTACACCCGCATGTTGAAACAAAACAAAAACATAAAGAAATATAAAATAGGGAAAATAAGAATTTATTTGAAAATTACCCAAATGAAACCAATCCAAAATTTGTATTCCCCTGGCACCAAAATTTTGATGTCACCCAAACTACACCTCCCTTTAAAGGTATATGTTGTCATTGTCAAAATATAGAACCTAACAAAGGTTAGGGTTGAACCCACACGGAATATGGTTTATACCTAGAGTAATTACGAGCAATTTGTATGAATTAACCTACTTATCTCCCAAAAGAGGGGGGTGGTTGCAAATGCAATAAGTAAAATCTAAACTAGAAGCAAGTGTTATGAATTAAGTGAGAGAAGTAATTAGGGTATTGTGTTCCCCATGAATTCCTCACTCAGTATTGCCAGATAATTGTGATCTTTTCTAGTGTGTAGCATGCATAATTTGGTAAGTTATGTTTACCAAAACCTTTGATCCAGGAGAGAGGTAAATTTCGATACGTGATTTGATCCATCCCCACAGTGTGGCATTACTAACCCTTATCTTTTGTTCTAGTACAACCACTGTTTGTCCGGTTAGGTTGATTAGATGAGAGGTATCACATCAAATCTTGTTAATTATGTCAAGACCCAAGCCTAGGCCTAGACGCGACACAATGAATGGAGAACCCGAAAGGACCCCAATCAAGCCTCTTACTCATATCATTACATATCCTTGATTGCAGAAGCAATAAAACAAAAATAAGATATAGTAAAGAGGGGATACGTAGCTAAGCAACATCCTTCATATCACAAAAAATCAAGAGTTAAAGGGAGTTAGCTTTTAGCTGATATCATTACATAACTTGTCTAAAAACACCTCTAAACATAGACATAGCAGGGGTCAAGACAAGCAACCGGGCTCACTCTCATAGACAAAGCATACAATAAAGAAAACATAGTCTATACAAAGCATGAATCAAGAGAAGTTTGTCCTCAAAGTTGAGGACTCACCAACTTGCTTTGAGAGATATCGCACTAGCCACATGGAGGAGGAAGATGATCAAGTGGAGCTTCGTTCCTACATGATAACATCATGTAGGTATAGAGTATGCGTTAGTACGTTTGAGTGTACTAAGTATGTAGGATGCAATATAACAATAGATAAGCAACCTAGTCAAAATGCATAATTAAGCAATAGATGATCATATAGCAATATGGCATGCATGAAATGATAATTGAAGTAAATATGCTTATATATGTAACATATTACATGTGTGGGAATAGACCATCATCATAGACCAAGCAACTTAGTACTTGGAATCTAAGGTAGACCACCCCTTAGAAGCGATTGAGGTACCAACCTCTCAATTGGTTGACATACATGACCACCCTCCACCAGAAGTGATTGAGTACCAAGCCCTCAATTGGTTGATAGCTTACCACCCCCATCCGAGTTGATTGAGGTACCAACCCCTCAATTGGTGACCACCCTCCACTGGAAGTGATTGAGGTATCAACCCCTCAATTGGTGACCACCCTCCGCCAAAAGTGATTGAGGTACCAACCCCTCAATTGGTTGATGGCTTACTACCCCCATCCAAGGTGATTAAGGAATCACCACTCAATTGGCTATGGTCGACTCACAACACAATAGATACTTCGTGGAATCAACACATACATATCACTATTTCATTATCATAAAGTCACTTACCTCATATGCCAAGCATTAGACCATCAACAACTCAAGATACATTAACCAGACATTTTATCAAACACTTAGAGGGTGTTAAATTCTACTGTAAAACCATATAATTCAAGAGTGAAATCATGCAAGTAAATTCAATGTAAAACCACCCACCAACACTTGATAATATTCTCATGCAATATATATCAACACCCTTCATCAAATCTCAAGACATATCTACGATTTGTAGGTCAAAACATGCATAAACTGTCATAGTTTTACAAAACCCCAACATAGTTCATAGTCAAATTCATAATAGAAGACCCATAAGTCAAATCAACTTAGAAGCATATAATTTAAGAAGAAAAAAAGAAGCTTGGGCACCATGGGTGAAAGGACCCAATAGTTGAAACCCACATACCTTATCTTTGGAGAATTACTTGATGAAGATTGGAAATGGTGACTTGAAGCTTGAATAAATGTAACAACCCCAAAAAGTGCTCAAATATATGCCTCAAAAGTTTTCGAAATCATAATTTCCATATATCTCAAGATTTGTGCGTTATTTCGAAATTCCGACTTCATATTTTTGTTCAGGGGACAAAATTGAGTTCAAAATGGGTCTAACCCAAATTTTAGAGCAACCGTAGCAAAATCCAAATTTTCAAAGTGAGCCAAAAATAGTGTATGTGCGCGTTCATGGCGCGACACGCCTCTGTGTTATTGTGGTGCCAGTTTTCAAGTTCTGTCCAAGACTTTTAGGTCTTCGACCTAAGCCTTCTCATACGTGAAAATACATATATTTATCCTTATTTCACCCTCATATCATCCAATACATTTTCAAATACTCTCCCAAACACTTAGACAATATTTCATCTCCTAAATTCAAGTCTCAAAACTCATCTATTCAGGTCTCCATCTCCAATATTCTTCAACGATTCGCCAAAAGCTAAGGTATGTGGGTTTCTTTCATATGTTCCTTTCACCCATGATGCCCAAGCTTTTTTTCTTAAAAATTTGCATGATTAAAGTTGATTTACTCATGGGTCTTATTTTTTTATGAAATTTACTGCACACTATGTTGGGGCTTATGAAATTATGATTGTTTGGCATGTTTTGAGCTATGGATCAAAGACTATTGTAAGACTTGATGAAAGATTTTGATATATATTGATTGAGGGTGTTACCAAGTATTGATTGATGGTTTTACATTAGATTTAATTGCATGTTTTCACTCTTGAATTGCATGATTTTACACTAACACTACACACCCGCCAAGTATTTGATAAAATGTCCGGTTTATGATTTTTGAGTTGTGAAGGCCTAAAGCTTGGCATATAAGATATATGACTTTATGATGGTGAACGTATGTTGTATATGTGTTAATTTCATGATAACTTCTCTAGTGTTACATATTGACCATAACCTTGGTGGGGGTTCGTACCTTAACCATTTTAATCGAGGGTGTTAAGTCCATCAATCTTGTTGAGGGGTTAGTACCTTGGACCACTTTTATGGAGGGTGTTAAGTCCATTAACCTTGTTGACGGGTTTTTACCTTGGCCACTTTGATGGAGGGTGTTAAGTCTATTAACTTTGTTGAGGGGTTGGTACCTTGACCACTTTGATGGAGGGTGTTAAGTCCATTAACCTTGTTGAGGGATAGGTACCTTGACTACTTTGATGGAGGGTGTTAAGTCCATTAACCGTGTTGAGGGGTTGGTACCTCAATCATTACCAAGAGGGTATTAAGCCTTGGATTCTGAGTACTAGTTGCTTGGTCTATGATGATGGTCTCTTCTTATCTACATAATGTGTTTTAGATAAGCATGTTTTACTTCAAGCATCATTCATACATGACATATTGCGACTATGCTATCTATTGATTATGATTATGCACTATGTCTATGTTACCTATCTCTTGTTGCATTGCATCCTACATGATTAGTACATTCAAATGTCCTAACGCATACCTTATGCCTACATGATGTTACCATGTAGGAACCGGAGCTCCATTTGGCCATTGTCCTCCTTGACATAGCTAGTTCAATTGTCTCAAGCTAGTTGGTGAGTACTCCATTATGGGTACGTTGGTCTACATTTATTATGCTATGTTTTGATACTCTCTTCTTTATTGCTACTTTGACTATGAGGGTGAGCCCTGTTGTTTGTCTTGGCCTCCGCTAAGTATCTATGTTTAGAGGTGTTGTTGGACAAGTGTGTGTTATGCTTGAGCGTTGACTCATCCATGATATTTAAGTATTACTTCCTCTTTCTCTCTTGCTCCCTTATTCCCAATTTCTCCTTGTTTATGCTGCCTCTTATTGGCATTTTAATTGCTTCCGCTACAAAGGATGTGTAATGATATGCTATGAGACTTTTTTGGGGTTCCTTCAGGTTCCCTATTCACTGGTCATGTCTAGGCCCTGGGCTTGGGTCATGACAGTGAAATCCTTAAAATTCGGATGTGTTTTGGGACTTGAAATTTGGGGTGAAATATTTGTCTAAGTGTTTGAGAGATTATTAGGGAATGTCTTGTATGATATGAAGGTGAAATATGGCTACGTATAGGTATTTTCACGCATGGTAAGACTTAGGCCCAAGACCCAAAAGCCTTGGACCGAACAAATAAAACTAGGCAATTTTAACACTGAGGCGCGCTCCTAGCGTGTCGCGCGACACTGGAAATCGCATTCTTGAAAAATTAAAATTGTGATTCGTTTGCTCTAAAATCAGGGTTATACCCATTTCTCCCTCAATTTTACCCTCAAATCAAGAATATGAAGTCGAATTTTTGATATCACGTAGAATTTTGAGATATATGGAAATTACGATTCCGAGCATTTCCGAGGCACATTTTAGGGAACTTTTTCGAGTCGTTTCAATATCTCCCCCTTGGGACCATTTGTCCCCAAATGTCAAAGAAGTGTACATAAGAAGAGTAATCATGAAGAAATCAGCCCCAAAAGAATGCATTAATACACTTAAACACCATTTTCAAAAATCTCAACATAAGTGTTAAAGTCACCATGAACTTTGTAAATATAAACATGAATGCATGAAAATAGCATAGGAGCTGAAACATAAGACTTGAAATCACATAGAGAACTTAGAGTTAGTACCTTAGGCTTGAGTAGAATGGAAGAGATAAGGCTATCAGCTTTGCATGTCCATTTCGGCCTCGCGTGTAGCACTTTCAACTTGTTGATTCCTCCAAAGGACCTTAACGGAAGCCACATCATTGTTCCTCAACCTCTTCACTTGTCTATCCAAGATCTCTACTGGAACTTCTTCATAAGTCAAGTTTTCTTCAACAACCCCCACAACATCTAATGTAACAATAGCATTTGGGTCACCCACACATTTCCTCTACATGGATACATGAAAGACCGGATGAACCAAGTCCATTTCACTAGGCAAATCCAACTCATAAGCCACCTTACCAGTCTTCCTCAACACCCAATAAGGACCCACATAACTTGGACTAAATTACCCTTCTTACCAAAACTAACCACACCCTTCATGGGTGACACCTTCAAATAGATCCAATCACCAACTTTAAATTCAAGCTCTCTTCTCCTCACATCAGCATAGGACTTTTGATGACTTTGGGTTGTTTTCAACCTTTCTCTAATCAAACTTACCTTCTGCATAGCCTCTATAACCAGATCCAGTCCCAACAAAGCCATTTCTCCCACTTCAAACCACCTAACTGGTGATCTACAACATCTACCATAGAGGGCCTCAAAAGGAACCATACCAACGCTAGAATGATAGCTATTGTTATAAGTAAATTCAATCAATGGAAGATGATCATCCCAACCACCCTTAAACACCAAAATACAAGCCCTAAGTATATCCTCAAGATTTTGGATAGTTCTTTCGGCTTGGCCATTCGTTTGAGGGTGAAAGGTCGTACTAAGCTTTACCTTGGTCCCAAGAACCCTTTTGAAGGGCCTCCAAAAATGTGAAGTGAATTGAGAACCAGATCAAATATGATAGACAAGGGCATCCCATGCAATCTCACCAACTCATGAATGTACAATTTAGCATAGTCTTCGGCCCCATAAGTAGTTTTAACCGGTAAGAAATGAGCTGACTTTGTCATCCTATCAACCACAACCCAAATGGAATCAAAACCCTTTCTAGTCTAAGGCAACCCAACCACAATATCCATGTTAATTTCCTCCCACTTCCAAGTAGGAATCTCTATGTCACGACCCAAACCTAGGCCCTAGGTGTGACATGGCGAATGAGAACCCGAAGGCCCCCAAGCAAGCCTCTTAAATCATAATTGCACATTATAGGTTTAAATGGTAAATGGAAAGTAGATGACAATGAAATATGGGAAATGGGATTAAGGGACAACTTGTAACCATAAGCGGAAGCATAAGTTAAATAGTTTCAAACATACCAAGTGTAGCAATAGTCCAGTCACACCTCTAAATAATTACAATAAACAGAGCCCAGAATACAAGTCTAGGCTCCTCAATACTAAGTCAAAATGAAAATATATCAAATATCTAAATAACAAAGGCAAAGCTTGAAGATAAGGGTTCTATTCCCGATGAATAGGAACTCACCAAAGCTCAAAATCTTCACAAGAGATCTAGCAACACGGAGGAGGATGAGGTAGATCGCCTGTCCTTACATGATTATAACATGTAGGAAAAAATGCGGTTAGTATTTGGAATGTACTATGTATGTGGATATGCAATGCAACAAGTAAATATAATGACAAAGAATACTTACCCAATATGACAAACTCCAAGCTTAAACAATAAAGTCTCGTCCTAAAGAGCATGGAGGTTCGAGTCTTCTTCAAGGCATAATATTGAGAATGCTCATTTGATGAGCATTCTCAATTGGTGTATCAATACCGATCCGATCCAAGCTCTTGGAATTGGAATAAATTCAGTAGCGGATTGCGAAATCTTAGTGATCTTCTCTATCTAATGAATGGGGAGTCCTCTTTAAAATTGTTCCCTTGTAACCCACCAGATAAAGTACATTACATAGTCTAGGGATTGGCGACTTACCCATTCAGTGATTTTGGCACTGGACGTTCCCAAAATGGGGACTATCGGGTAAATTCAATATAATAGATGCCTGTTGGCATTCCAGCCTTCCTTCTCCTTTCAGGGCATTCAGTTCCAAAGTAAAGCGTAAAGTAAAATGCATAGAGAATCATATAAGCAAATAGGTGTGGGAATAAGACCATAACCGACAAAACCATATGAGCTGTAAATGGAATACCGATGTCATACTCCACACCGACCAAAGAGTGAGTCAACTTGCTAGGGTATAACTCTAGAAAAAGAAATACAAAATGGATCCACTAGTCAAAAAGCCTAAAAAGGCATAATCAAAATATCCTACGGTGGCACATAGTTATGATATTAGAAGCTTTATATAAGACCCCTTAGGTCGAGTCCCACTCCTAACACATTTGGTACTAAGTCAAAATCCCACGGAAACAGACCATGCATATTAGAAGTAACCAAAACTTAATTTAGTTCAGAAAGTCATAGCTTGTAAAATAAATCATATTCAAACTTGTACTTAGAGTAGCTCCTTAACAAAGATTTAAAATGAAACTGAATGGGTCTTAAGTCACCCAATATCATTTCATACTTGTATTTACTTATTCTTGTCCAAAATTATAAGTTCATATTATGCCATAAAGGCTAAATATCCAAAGTTCATAACTCAACTTAAATCACGTTGGGGACTGGTTCAATAACCTTAAAATCACAAGTTTTATATTCAAACAAAGTTACAATAATCATAGAAACATTTTAGGATAAAATCACAATAACTCATTTGTGGATCTAAGACTCGAAAATATAGGTTAGCTTAAATAATGCAAATCTGAAAGCTCGAATTAAATTATGTAAAGCCTTGATAAATATTCATAAATAATCATAAACTATATGAATAACCAAATTGAGCAAATATCAATTAGTATGCAATTATACATAAATCAAAGATTAAAAATTCATAATTCTAAGTTTAGTTTTTCAAAGAGGACTTCTTGGTTGAAAGAAAATCAAGAACAAAACCCACATACCTTGGTTGATTAGCCTTGAGAAGATGAAGAGATTTGGTGGATATCTTGAAGAATACTTAGCCTAAGTGTTGAGAGAATTTTGAGAGAGCAATGTAGATTAGGGGATTTTGTTTCTTTGAAGAGTGATGTAGAGACTAGGTAGAGAGGGTTGGTTGAAAGAAAATCAAGAATCAAACCCACATACCTTGCTTGAATAGCCTTGAGAAGACGAAGAGACTTGGTGGAGATCTGGAAAAATACTTAGCCTAAGTGTTGAGAGAGTGTTGGGAGAGCAATGTAGATTAGGGGATGTTGTTTCTTTGAAGAGTGATGTACAGACTAAGTAGGGGGAGGGGGTATAAGGGTCACTTAATCACAAAAAAGTGGTAAAAGAATGTGTGGGGGAAAGCGAATAAAATCAGGTGGTGCAAAGGGGCTTTTTGACTCACTTTTAAAAAGAAGAAAGATGCCAAACACAAGGGAGTGGGCATGGGACCTAGGTATGACAACATTATCCTTTCCCATGGTGCTATGGTATGGTATGGCTTCAAGTCGTGCTAAGGGAATGCCAAAGGCTGCCCATGTAAGCCATGCAAGAATGACAAAAGAATTACTCCCAAACAAGTCAATTGTGCAACCTTCACATGTACCTTCATTTCGAATAATTCCAAATGCAAACCAAACTTCATTTTTTTTAGTCTTAACTTCACATAACATTGCCCCCAAAATATTATACCAAGGATAAACCAACTGCCCTTCCAAGACCACCTCACAATCACATAACCAAAACCAAGCTAATCGCTAAGATAACCTTCATTTCCAATTTTACTTAACTCAATAGGAATTCGCTTGAACATTATCCTTTCACACAAGTGTAGGCTTAAAAAACACCTGGTACATTACAATATCTCCTCCTGGGGATCATTCATCCCTGAATGAGACAAGAGTAGTTTGAATGAATAGGAATTGAAATAGTGACTAAGAGCTTAACATGTCAAAATGCAAAATAGAACTTATTTTCATGCAAAGCTTATACAAATACTATAAAGTAACACCAAAATAATTATGCATGCTTAATAATTAAATGGTACAGAATGAGGAATTCGGACTCAAGGAATAGTATTACCTAAACCTTAGGCTTGTTTAGTTGGGAAAAGATGGGGGTATTTCTTCATCATGTTTGCTTTAGCTTCCCACGTAGTACTCTCAACATGCTGGTTCCTCCAAAGCACCTTGACGGATGCCACATCCTTATTTCTCAACCGCTTGACTTGTCGGTCCAAAATTTGTACTCGTACTTCTTCATAAGTCAAATTTTCTCCAACCTTCATAACATCCAATGGAACTATAAAACTTATGTCACCAATGCACTTCCTTAATATAGATACATGAAAAACAGGGTGAACCAACTCCATCTCATTAGGTAACTCAAGCTCATAAGCTACCTTTCCAACCCTTCATTAAATTTTGTAAGGACCCACAAATCTTGGGCTCAACTTGCCCTTTTTGCCAAACAGGACAACACCCTTCATAGGTAAAACTTTGAGATATACCCAATCTCCCACATTAAATTTAAGATCTCTCCTCCTTATATCTGAATGACTTTTGCCTGCTTTGAGACACTTTTAATCTGTCTCTTATCATCCTCACTTTCTCCACCGAAAATTTGGGCCTATTAATACCATTTCGCCTACCTCAAACCATCCATCCATTGATCTACATCGCCTACCATAAAGAGCTTCAAACGGAGCCATCTCGATGCTAGAATAATCACTGTTGTTATATGCAAACTCAATAAGAGAGGTAAGTGATCATCCCAATTACCTTTAAATTCCAAGACACATGCTCTCAACATATCCTCCAATGTTTGAATGGTCCTTTCCGCTTGATCATCTATTTGAGGATGAAGTGCGGTACTCAGCTTAACTTTGGTAACCAAACGTCGTTGGAATACCTTCCGAAAATGAGAAGTGAATTGAACACCACAATATGATATTATTGACAAAGGATCACCATGTAACCAGACTAACTCACGAATATATAACTTTGCATAATCTTCAGCACTATACAAAGTCTCAACCGACAAGAAATGAGCTGATTTAGTCACACGATCCACAATCACCCAAATTGAATCATCTTGTTTCCGAGTCCGAGGAAATCCAACAATGAAGTCCATATTGATTTCCTCCCACTTCCAAGTTGGGGATTTCAATGTCTTGATCTAGCCCACCAGGCCTTTGATGCTCGACTTTCACTTGCTGACAATTTGGACACTCGACTACAAACTTGCTATGTCCTTTTTCACATTACCCCACCAATAGACTTCCTTCGAATCTCGATACATTTTGGTGCAAGCCATATGAATGGAATAAGATGAATTATGAGCCTCTTGTAAGATCAAAGTTCTCAATCCATCTACATCTGGCACACACATCCGACCTTGGTATCTAAGGACACCATCTCTCCCTTGTGAGAAAACCTCCACTTTATTTTGTTCAACTAATTTCTTTAATTCAATCAAAGTAGGGTCAAGGTCTTGCTTTGACTTCACATCAACAGTTAAAGAAGATTGATACCCCTCATGAACAAATATGCTACCATCATTAGTATCTTCCAACCTAACACCCAATCTAGCCAACTGATGGACTTCCTTTGCCAACTCTTTCTTTTCACCCTCAACATGACTCATACTACCCATAGTTATTCTACTCAAACCAACGACCACCATATTGGCCTTACCTGGTTAGTAGTGCACACTCATATCATAGTCTTTGAGAAGTTCAAGCCATCTCTGTTGCCTTAGATTCAAGTCCCTTTGAGTGAACACATATTGCAAGCTCTTGTGATCGGTAAATATATCCACGTGAACCCCATAGAGATAGTGACATCAAATTTTTAGAGCAAAGACTACCACTGCCAATTCAAGGTCATGAATTGGATAATTGCGCTTATGCTCTTTCAACTGTCTAGAAGCATCAGTTTTGACCTTATCATTTTGCATCAACACATAACCTAACACAAACCTATATGCATCACAATATACCACAAAACCATCCAAACCATCTGGAAGAGTCCAAATGGGAGCTGAAGTTAGCTTATCTTTCAATTTCTGGAAACTCTTCTCACATTCATCAAACCACATAAACTTGGACTTTTTCTGGGTCAATTTGGTCAAAGGGGATGCAATTGAAGAAAAAACTCCTTATGTCAGACGAAGTTAAAGGTCTAGCTAGTTTCGCACCGCCTCAATCTTCCTTGGGTCCACCATAATACCTTTATCAGTAACCACATAGCCAACGAAAGAAACTTCTTTCATCCAAAATTCACACTTGCTGAATTTGGCATACAATTTCTCATCTCTCAAAGTTTGAAGGATTGTTCTCAAATGTTCCTCATGTTCCTTATCACTTCAGGAGTAGACTAGTACGTCATTAATAAAGACCACAACAAAAATATCAAGGTAGGGTTTGAAGACCTGATTCATAAGATCCATAAATATAGTCGGTGCATTTGTTAATGCAAAAGACATCACTAAAAACTCATAGTGCCCATACTTGTTCTAAAATTTGTCTTAGGAATATCACTTTCCCTAACCCACAACTAGTGATACCTAGAACGAAGGTCGATCTTAGAAAAATGTCTAGCTCCTTGTATTTGGTCAAATAAATCATCTATCCTCGGAAGTGGGTACTTATTCTTAACGGTGACCTTGTTGAGTTGAAGATAGCCAATGCACATTCGGAGTGACCCATCCTTCTTTCTTACAAACAGAACAAGAGCACTCGATGATGATTTGCTAGGCCTAATAAATCCCTTCTACAATAATTCTTTCAACTGATCCTTAAGTTCTTTCAACTTCGCTGGTGCTATCTTATAGGGTGGAGTAGAGATAGATTTGGCATTGGGAAGGAGGTCTATGCCAAAATCAACTTCCCTTTTGGGAGAAATACCAAGAAGATCTTTGGGAAACACATCTGGAAACTCATTGACTATAGGAACTGACTCAAGAGAGGGAACCTTAGAAGACATATCTCGGACCCTAACCATATGATAGATACACCCCTTAGATATCATATTATGAGCTTTAAGATATGAAACAAACCTACCCTATACCACAGAATCTTTCCCTTCCCACTCAAACAAGGGTTCATTAGGAATTTGGAATTTAACTTTACGGGTTCTACAATCTATGGTGGCATAAGAGGCATTCAACCAGTCCATACCAACAATGACATCAAAATCTACCATAAATAATTCAATAATATTGCATGAAAGATATGCATAATAGAACAGGAACATTTTGATAGACTCTTTTAGCAACTATTGACTCACCCACGTAAGTAGACACAAGAAAAGGGTCATGCAAAATTTCGGGGCTTAAATTGAACTATTGGCAAGAAAATCGGTCACAAAGGATAAGTTGGCACTAGGATCCAACAACATATAAACATCAAAATCAAAACTTTCAATATACCTGTGACAACATTTGGCTGATCTTCCACCTCTTTCCTCCCATGTAGTGCATAGAACCCATTGTTGCGAGGACCACCACCTTGTGGCACAACTTGTGGCTTTTTGTTTGCCTGCACATCTTTCCCATGCGAGCGAATACCCTTACCCTTATTATGATCCTTGGGGCAATTAGCAATTTTTTGACCTAGTTGGCCACATTCAAAACAAATTCCCAACTCCCAATAGCATATACCACCATGGCTCTTACCATACTTTTTGCATATTGGCCAAACTTGAGCATGGCCACAGCTTTTTTAACCCTTAGTGTGTTGAAACTGATCATTACTATGCCTTTGGTTGAAAGCATTCGAAGACCCTTGTTGTTGGAACCTTTGGTTTTGGTGACCTCAATTACCACAACCACCCTTGTGACCTTGATACTCACCCTCATACCTTGGCCTCTTACCATTATTTTTCCTCAACTTGTGAATCTTCTTTTCCTCAAGTTGCTTGGCATAAATCATAAGCCGAGACAAATCCATGTCATTGATTAGTAAGGCAGTTTGGCATTCTTCATTGATGAGGTCGAAGACTCCCGAAACAAACATATACATCCTATCCCTAGGATTGGATACCATCATAGGAGTACATTTGGAGAGTGTGTAGAATTTCAGTAAGTACTCGCGAACAATCATCCACCCTTGCTCAAGTTCATAAACTCTTTCATTTTGGCTTCCCTTAATTCAAGAGGGAAAAAATGGTCCAAGAATGCAGCCTTGAATTTCTTCCCAATCAATTGAACCACCAAGCACCCTTTCACCTTCCCACTGATCATACCAAATCTGGGCAAGGCTTTTAAGTTGGTAAGCCGCCAACTCCGCTTTCTCCTCCGATAACGCACCATAATCAAGAGAACCTTGTATACCTCATGAATGAACTCGATGGGATCCTCATCAATTCTATTTCCATACAATTTTGGAGGGTTCATACGGGTGAAATCTCTCACCCTAGCTGCCTGAGTGGAAGCTTTAGGGGCTAAAGCTTGAGGTGGAGCTTGCGTAGCCTGATTGGCAACCATTTGAGCCAATAGTGAGATAACATTCCTGAACTCGGCGTCGGACACATTACCCTTTTTTGGAGGTTGAGGAACTTCACATACGGGAATAGTTCTTCTTGGAAGCATTTTCTACAGTGCAACAAACAAGTCATTAGAAAGAAGGATATCTTAAGTTACTCTAAGGCATGATTTGATTTAAACAAAGAAGTGAGACAATCTTAAACATCTCATAGCCTCCTATTCATAGTTGTGGCGCACTTCACCACCATGAATAAGACTCTACTAGATGCAATGTGTGGACTTCCAAGGATCATTTTAAAACCTTGTACTTTGATATCAAGCTTGTCACAACCCAAACCTAGTTCCTAGGTGTGACATGGAGAATGAGAATACAAAGGCCCCCAAGCAAGCCTCTTAAATCATAATTGCACATTATAGGTTTAAATGGTAAATGGAAAATAGATGACAATGAAATATGAGGAATGGGACTACGGGACAACTTGTAACCATAAGCGGAAACATAAGTTAAATAGTTTAAAACATACCAAGTGTAGCAATAATCTAGTCACACCTCTAAATAATGACAATAAACAGAGCCAAGAATACAAGTCTAGGCTCCTCAATACTAAGTCAAAATGAAAGTACATCAAATATCTGAATAATAAAGGAAAAGGTTGAAGATAAGGGTTTTGTTCCCAATGAATGGGAACTCACCAAAGCTCAAAGTCTTCACGAAGAATCTAGCCACGCGGAGGAGGATGAGTTAGATTTTCTATCTCTACATTATTATAGCATATAGGAAAAAATGTGGTTAGTACTTTGGAATGTACTAAGTATGCGGATATGCAATGCAACAAGTAAATATAAAGACAGAATATTTACCCAATATGACAAACTCTAAGCTTAAACAATATATTCAGTTCCAAAGTAAAGCGTAAAGTAATGCCATGAAAATGAATAGAGAAGCACATAAGTAAATAAGTGTGGGAATAAGACCATAACTGACAAAACTATATGAGCTATAATATGGAATACCAATGTCATACTCCACACCAGCCAAAGAGTGAGTCAACTTGCCAAGGTATAACTCCAGAAACAGAAATATTAAATGGATCCACTAGTCAGAAAGCCTAAAAAGGCATAATTAAAATATCCTGCGGTTGTACGTAGTTATGTGATTAGAAGCTTTATATAAGACCCATTAGGTCGAGTCCCACTCCTAACTCATTTGGTGCTAAATCAAAATCCCACAGACACAGACCATGCATATTCAAAATAATCAAAACTTAATTTAGTTCGAAAAGTCATAACTTGTAAAATAAATCATATTAAAATTTGTACTTAGAATAGCTCCTTCACAAAGATTCAAAATGAAACTCAATGGATCTTAAGTCAACCAATATCATTTCATACTTGTATTACTTATTCTTGTCCAAAATCATAAATTCATATTATGCCATGAAAGCCAAATATCTAAAGTTCATAACTCAACTTAAATCACGTTGGGGACTGGTTTAATAACCTTAAAATCACAAGTTATATATTCAAACAAAATTACAATAATCATAGAAATATTTTAGGATAAAATCATAATAACTCATTTGTGGATCTAAGACTTGAAAATATAGGTTAGCTTAAATGATGCAAATCTGAAATGCTTGAATTAAATTATGTAAACCTTGATAAATATTCATTAATAATCATAAACTATATGAATAACCAAATTAAGCAAATATCAATTAGTATGCAATTATATATAAACCAAAGATTAAAAATTCGTAATTCTAAATTTAGTTTTTTGAAGAGGACTTCTTGGTTGAAAGAAAATCAAGAATCAAACCCACATACCTTGCTTGATAAGCCTCAAGAAGATGAAGAGACTTGGTGGAGATCTTGAAGAATAATTAGCCTAAGTGTTGAGAGAGTTTTAGGAGTGCAATGTAGATTAGGGAATTTTGTTTCTTTGAAGAGTGATGTAGAGACTAAGTAGAGGAGGGTTATTTATACTATTTTTTTTTGGGGGGGGGGGGGGTGTTATAAGGGTCATTTAATTAGTGGTCAAAAATGTGTGGGTGAAAGGGCATAAAATCAGGTGGTGCAAAGGGGCTTTTTGATTCACTTTTAAAAAGAAGAAAGATGTCAAATACAAGGGAGTGGGCATGGGACCTAGGTATGGCAGCATTATCCTTTCCCATAGTGTTATGACATGGTATGGTATGGCTTTAAGTCATGCTAAGGGCATGCCAAAGGCTGCCCATGTAAGCCATGCAACAATGGCAAAACAATTACTCCCAAACAAGTCAATTACGCAACCTTCACATATACCTTCATTTCAAATAATTCTAAACACAAACCAAACTTCATTTTTTTTAGTATTAACTTCACATAACATTTCCCCCAAAATATTATACCAAGGATAAACCAACCGGCCTTTCAAGACCATCTAACAATCACATAACTAAACGAAGCTAATCCCTAAGATAACCTTCATTTCAAATTTTACTTAACTCAATAGGAATTCACTTGAAAATTATCCTTTGACGCAAGTATAGGCTTAAAAAACACCTAGTACATTACACTCTATGTCTTGGGTTAGGTCAACCGGTTTTTGGTGTTTGGCTTTGACTTGTTGGTAACTATGACAACCGGATACGAATTTAGCAATGTCATTCTTCATACCTCCCCACCAAACCATTTCCCTCAAATCTCTATACATCATGGTAGAACCGGGGTGGATAGAATAGGAAGAATTATGAGCATCATTTAGAATCTTCTTTCTCAAACCATCAACATAAGGCACACACAACCTATCTTGGTACCTAGGTATCATCTCCCCCTTGGGAGAACATCTCCACCTTGCCCTCTTCCACAAAGGCCTTCAATTCTAACAAGGAGGAATCAAGATCTTGCTTGGCTTTTACCTCATCATCCAAGGAAGATTTTGAGCCATCAACAACTGCAATACCAACATTATCCACCTCTTCTAACCTAACTCCCAACCTCTCTAGCCACCTCTTTGTCGCATCATCAACATGAGCTAAGCTACCCATAGACACCCTACCCAAAGAATCCACACCACATTAGCCTTACCAGGACAATAATGCACACTCATCGGTCCATACAAACTTAGTCTTCTTTTGATTCAACTTAGTCATGGGAAAAGAAATGGAAGAGAACTCATTTACAAACCTCCGATAGTAACCCACTAAGCCAAAGAAGCATCTAATGTCCAATGGGGTCAATGGCCTAGGCCAATTTCTAATCACATCCGTCTTTTTAGGGTTCACCTTAATATCATCCCCCGATACTACATTACCTAGAAAGGCAACTTTTTCAACCAAAATTCACACTTCTCATATTTAGGATACAACTTCTCTTCCCTCAATCTTTGTAGCACTATACTTAAATGAGCCACATGCTCCTCCTCACTATGAGAATAGATCAAAATATCATCAACGAAAACCACCACAAACAAATCAATGTAGATTTAAAGACCCTATTCATAAGATCCATGAAGATAGTCGGTGCATTGGACAACCCAAAAGATATAACCACAAATTCATAATGCCCATACCCTGTTCGAAAGGCCGTCTTGGAAATATCACATGATGACTTGATGATACCTAGACCGAAGATCAATCTTATAGAAGTGAATAGCCCCTTGAAGTTGGTCAAACAAATCATCAATGCTTGGAAGACGGTACTTATTCTATATGGTAACCCTATTAAGTGGCTGATAGTCAATACACATTCTAAGAGACCCATTCTTCTTTTTTCACAAGCAACACCATTACACCCCAAGGTGATTTGGCTAGCCCTAATAAAATCCTTCTCCAACAAGTCCCTCAATTTCTCCTTCAACTCCTATAACTCCGCCAGGGCCATACGATAAGGGGTAATAGAAAAGGGTTGAGTATCGGGAAGGAGGTCTATACCAAAGTCTATTTCCATTTCGGGAGGAACACTTGGAAGGTCATTTGGAAAGACATCAAGAAACTCACTAACCACTGGAACCAACTCTACAGGAAGGACTTTGGACTCAACATCCCTAACCCTCACAAGATGATAGAGACACCCCTTAGAGATCAACTTTTGGGCTTTAATGCAAGAGATGAACCTACCATTGACTACCACATCATGACTCTCCCACTCGGGTTCATTTGGGAATTGGAATTTGACCCTATGGGTTCTACAATCAATAGAGGCATAATATGTATGCAACCAATCTATCCCAATAATGAGATTAAAATCCACCATATCCAACTCAACAAGATCACAAGGCAATATTTTATACAAAATGCAAACGGGACAATTTCTGTAGACCTTTTTAGCAACAATAGATGTACCAATGGAAGTAGACACCTCATAAGACTCACAGAATAATTCGGCCTCAAACGTTTTGGCAATAAGAGGAGTAACAAAAGAAAGTGGTACTCGGGTCTACCAATGCATACACATCAAAATCAAAGACTTTTAACATACTGGTGACGACATCAGGCACCTCATCAATCCCTTGCTTACCATGGAGAGCATAAAATCGATTGTGCCTTAGGGCACCACGTTGTTGGCCTCCTTTACCCAAAGGAACCGCATTAGCACCCTGGCCTTGAGGACAAACATCCTTACCGTTGTTGTGATTTCTTGGACAATCAATCATCATGTGGCCTACTTCCCCACATCCAAAAAAAGCATTGGACCCCTCAAGCATAGGCCACCATGACCCCTACCACACTTTGGACACACGGGTCTAGGCATCATACCACCACCCTCTTGGGGCCTTGTGTAGTCATTGGCAAATCTCCCACTAAGAGCATAAGAAGACCCTTGGCCTTGGTGAAACCGACCACTCTTATGACTTTGAAACTTACCACCAAAACGGGCCCTCTTGCCCTCATGACCCCTCCTCTTCCTCAATTTCTCCCCCTCCAATTGTTCGGCATAAGTCATCAAGCAGTACAAATCCATGTCACTAATCAACATAGAGGTACGACATTCTTCACTCTCCAAATCGGATACACCCATCATAAACATATTCATTCTAGACCTCGAATCGGCAACCAAGTGTGGAACATAATTTGAGAGTTGGCTGAACTTGAGGGTATACTCCCTCACACTCATAGATCCTTTCTTTAAGTTCATAAACTCCATAATTTTGGCCTCCCTAAGCTCAAGAGGGAAGAACAAGATGAGGAAAGCCCGCCTTAAACTCCTCCCACAGAACCACATTATTGTTCCCCTTCTCCTCCTTCCATTGAGTGTACCATATTTGAGCCACCCCTTTGATTTGGTAAGTCACCAACTCCGCCTTCTCTTCCGGCCTCAACCATGATAGACAACACTTTGTGAACCTCATCAATAAATTCTTGAGGGTCCTCATCCACCTTAGACCCAATGAAATCAGGTAGGTTCATCTATAAAGTCCCTCACCCGAAATGCTGGAGTGAGCATGAGGAGCTTGGGCCTCTTGGTTGATTTTATTAGCCACAACTTGAGCTAGCAAAGTGAGAGCATCCCGGAGCTCTCTATGAGGCGGTTAGTCCTCGGGTGTGCGGGCTCTTCTTTCTCTAGTGTTAGGCACAATGTAGCATAGCAAATAACAATCGTTGTGGGGAGGGGTATCTTACCTTAACTTCTATTGTACGACATAGAGTAAGAAGAAGGAAAATATATTTGCAACTTATCAGATTTTGGGTCAAAGAGACCTCGGATTAGAGTTTTGATAATTTCATTGAGTGTCGTTTAGTATATATATGTTGCACGCGCGTGTCATGCAATTACTAAATTAAATACTATAAATATTTGAAAATTCTTAATCATGTCACAATAGCATATATTTTTTTAATTATTCATTTGATATTCAGAATTCGCATTGAAGTCCAACTACTTCAAATTCAGACTTGAAAGACCAAATCGTGGATACCACTCTCTGTTAAGATATTTTTCATACGTAGCCTACACAATTCTAAGTAAATGGAACAATAATGCATGACCCTAAACACACTTTTAATTTAAATATAATGTAATATATTTTATGAATAATTTGTATAGTTTTATTTATTTTATTTGGGATCAAAATGATCATATTTTATTAAAAAATGCAAATTTGAAAAACTATATTTCATGAAATATTTTTCGAAATACACTTTTTCACGATTCTTTAAAAAATATTATCGAAATAACACAATTTTAAAAATTGACACCTTGATTTTTTAGAAATATGCTAATAAAAAGATTAGTCTTTCAACTTCTTTGAGAATAATAGTACTTTAATTAATAAGTTGTTATTCAAATAATAAAGAAAATAATCTCGAAGTGATTTATCTTATTGTACTAGAGAGTTAAAAAAAATAAAACTTTATATTCTCTTATTATTACAAATAATTTGATGAGTGTTATTCACCTCTATAAATAAGCAAATAGTTGATAATAAACCTCACGATTTCGCTCCGTAATGCAAGATAATAAACCTCACAATTTTGCTCCGTAATGTAAGATAAATAAACCTCACTGTTTCTCTCCTACGAGAGGTATGCAATGGTTCCCATCGGCAGTCAGAGATAAAATGGCCTTATAGGCGATTCATAAAGATGAATCTTTCAATAACTCTCCACAATGCATGACGCTCCGCAATGCATGACGCTCTGCAGTGCATGATAATGAACGCTCCGCAATGCATGATAATTACGCTCCATAATGCATGACACTCCGCAATGCATGATAATGATGCTCCGCATTGCATGACGATGTATGATGATCGTATGATTTATGAATGATTTATGCATTATGGATGATTTATGTATGATGTGATGAATGATTTATGCATCACAAATGGATGATTTATGTATGATGTAATGAATGATTTATGCGTTATGAATGATTTATGTATGATGTGATGAATGATCTATGCACCATGAATGAATTATGTGTGATAGAATGACAGAAAGAATGGCTTGTTACCGGGGATTTTAACGAGACGACAGTTGTTTTTGCGTTGATTGTCTTCTTGTAGGCGAGACTTGTAAAATTTCTCTGCATCCACAGAAAACTTTTTAGTTTTAATATGAACTGACCTTTTATAGATTGCTGGTGACCTGGGTGAGACGGAACTATTCGCGCCTCACTGTTCTTTTGGAGATAAGACCTCCAAAAATTTTCCTGCGTTCATAAAAAAATTGTTAGTTTAAAAAGGAATTGATATTTGATCAATTGCCCGTGCCCTGGGTGAGACGAAATTATTCGCGCTTCACTTCTTCTGGAGATAAGACCTGCGAAAGTTTTCCTGCATTCATAGAAAAATTTGTTAGTTTAAAAGGAATTAATATTTTATCAATTGCTGGTAACCTAGGTGAGACGAAATTATTCGCGCCTCACTTTTTCTGGAGATAAGACCTGCGAAAATTTTCTTGCATTTATAGACAATTTATTAGTATCAAAATGAATCAATCATTGATGGATAACTTGTTACTTGAGCGCCTCAGCTGCTTTCTCATGCGAGTTTTCCTGCATCCACAAAAAAATTCTTAGTTTTTTTAAATAAATTAATCTTTGCTAAATTGCTGATGTCTTGAGTGCTTCCGCCATTCTCTTGCCCAAGTTTTCCTGCATCCACAGAAAAATTCTTAGTTTTGAAATAAATCGATCTGTGTTGATTCTTTGGATATTTGCTCCTTTTCTTGTCCCTAATGAACTACTTCGATCTTCTACTTCTGAGTAGGCAGAAGAGTACGACTTGAAAAATCTGTAACAATGCTTAGTGAAATTTTGAGGGCAATCTCAAAATTTCTGTCCCAGTTTTGATGTTATTAGAGATTGTCAGCTAATCAAAAGCCCCTTGAGAATTTTTGAGACCCTTCTCAAAAATTCTGTCCCAGTTGAAGTTTCATTGTGCTCCAAACTTTAATTTGTTGTAGAAGAATTTTTGAGTTTCTTTCAAAAATTTTGTCTCAGTTTCCTTTCCGGGAGTATGATCGAGCCTTTCTGGCGCCTACGTATCCCGTTGAGGCAGGAATCAGGTCAAACGTAGTTCCCACCTCGGGAGGTAGAAAAATACAGATTTTTATCAAGAAAATGACCGAGACCGACACAGGCCACCTACGTATATCATTCTTGAGAATTCAGGTCAAACGTAGTTCATTACAAAGGATAATAATTTGAAAATGAACATAGAAATGATTACAAGCAAACAATTCAATTACAGGAAAAAAATTCTGAATCTCTAAACATGCATATAAGTTGATCGTTAAACTGTAGCGGGCGAGGCTTGTACTAATCTTTGTCCCAGATCGACATTTCTTCTTAGCTGGTAGTATTCTCCCCGTGGTCAGGTAATGGATTCTTGTTGACATTGGGTGCAATAGTCCAAAGAGTAACTACGTCATGGTCAATTAAGTCTTGAATCTTATGCTTTAGGTTCAAACAATCTTCAATATTGTGCCCGACGCCGTTAGAGTGGTAGGCGCACATCTGATCACCCCTAAAGAAACGAGAATTAGGATCCATGGCTTTCGGAGGAACAGGCTGGATCAATCCTGCGGCTGACAACCTTTTAAATAATGTTGTTCGGCTCTCGGCGAGTGGAGTGAACACCCTAGGGTGTTTTGAGTTAGGAGGTTTATAGTCATTTTTCTTGGGAGGAGGCACTTGATGATAGTTGGGATGGTTTTGATGAGAGTGTGTAGGGATCTAGAGTTTTGGGTATGGGGGTGTTCGGCGACTTGCTCGTGTGGTTTGGAAATTTGGAATTGGATAACTAGCAGTTGGTTGTATATGTGAGCAATTTGGTTGTGGAGATTGATAGTCTGAGATGGTGTTTGGATATTGAAAGGGAATAGGATTTTGGTAATTTGTAGATGAAGGGTGATATCGTGGCTGAGCATGGGCGGGTTTTCTGGGGTAGTTACTAGGGTTTTCCTTTTTGTTTTGTATGCCAGAGACAACTGCCACATCTTCTTTTCTTTTCTTCAACATCCCGGAAGTTCCAACAGACGTAGATATATGGGTGATCTTGCCTGTTTTGAGCCCGTATTCGATGTTCTCACCGATCTTAACTATATCTGCAAATTTAGCTCCCATAAGCAGCATCATTCTTTCATAGAACTCCAGTTCCTGGGAGCGTACGAACACTTCGGTAATTTCTTTTTCTGACATGTGAGGACATACTCTGGCGGCGTCCGTTCTCCATCTGTAGGCGTATTCTCTATAGCTCTCTGTCGATTTCTGTTTGATTTTCTCCAAATAATAGTGATCTGGCACTATTTCGACATTGTAAGCAAAGTTTTCAATAAAATCTTTGGCCATGGAACTCCAACTGGCCCACCGATTTATTTCTTGAGAAGTGAACCATTCTAAGACCTCCCCACTATGACTCCGACTAAAAAGCTGCATCAGCAATGCTTTATTTTTCCCGACGTCCACTAGTTGATCACAATATGCACTCAAATGGGCCAGGGGATTCCCACACCCGTTGAAAGTGTCGAACTTCGGTATTTTGAACCCTTCCAGTAGGTTCAAATCTGGGTGAATGCGCAAATTTTCATAATCCAGGCCCGCAACATCAGGTGCAAAGTGAAATTGCTTCATAGCTTTGACAATTTCTTCCTTTATATTCAACTGGGCCATCTCCTCCTTGCCTTCCATTCTTTTTCCTTCTCCTCATAGTGGTCAATATCGGAGTATGTGGTGTGAGGATTTCGTGGATTTGTAAGGATTGAGATATGGAAAGAGGTTTTAGGATGCGGCATTTGTGTGGCAGGTGGGTTGTATTGGTCCAGGGGTTGGCTTTCAGGATGGGTTTTCTCGGGGCGGGCAGCATAAGCCATTTGAGAGGAACTGTCGGCTTGGGTAACATTTGGGTTATGGAGAATGGGTGGTACTCGAGGGAAGACGTTAGAAGGTCCTGCGTTGTTAATGACGGGAGAAACTTGTGCGGGAGTAATTGGTGGATTTGTCGAGATAGGAATAGGCTGAGGAGAAGGAAAGTGAAGTGAAGGTCTTCCATCATCTGGAATGGGAAGATTAGCAGTGATGGCCAAATTTGCTAACTCCTGGGTCTTTTTCATTTTCGTTTTTATCTCCACGATCTGTTGCATTAATTGTGCAATCAATTGGTTCTGTTGTGCTGTAGTAGTGTCTATTACAGTGATCTCGGTCAGGCTTGCATCATCCTTATGGTCTGCCATCTACTGACTTAGGTCAAAGGAGGGATCTTTATGAGCTCTGGATCGGATAAAATAAGGATGATCGGCCAGTTTATCAACACAGATCAATTCTAAATTACATGTCGAATGAAAATAACTCAAAAGCAAATAAATTAGTTTCTTCAAATTAGTAGGTAATAGAAGGTAATACACATATCAATAAGCACACAATTGTTGCTTTATTTGAGGATGAGCTAGCCCACAGACACGAGATAGGCAGAAATTTGCCTATATAATTTGAAAATAACGGATCAGGAAGATTGATTTGTGCCAAGCCATAGAAAATTCCCGTATTATTGATAATGTAAACTAGGAAAGATAAGTTTCTTATAGGAAAATAAACTTTCGGAAAGGTGGGGAAAAGTTTCGAAAGGATGGGGTCGGGCCTAAAAGGCTGCCTACGTATTCTC